>JAGQDJ010000023.1:154623-830314 GCA_022885665.1 Triops longicaudatus
GGGGGGGGGGGCAAACGTGGAGATATGTTTGGAAAACATGTGTACTCAATTTTTTTTCGCTTTCTCGGTTACTGTTAATACGCCAGAGTTTGAACCGGCCTGGTTAATGTAGCACATTCTGAAGTGTTTGTTTTGTTTGAGCTCCATTAGACCTCCAGCATTTGTCTCCTACATGCGAAGAAGTTTGTTAACCCTGTTGGGCAAAGAAACCATATTCCGGCTTGTTTTATTTGTGTGACACTTGCAGTATTTCTGACACATGCCAACATAAGCAAAAAAAAAAAAAAATTTGCAAGAATAAAAACAAGAATGATAGGAATGGAAAATAAGGAAATAATTTTAGCACATAAGCTACGTCAATAATTTTTCAACAGTTTATTAGTACAATATTCTCATACAACATTCGTTTCCACGCGATGTGTTTATTTTCAGAGGAAAATTTACACGAAACACAAGTTTCGAAATTCTTCCGCTAAATTGTTTCATCTACCGTTAAAGATGTGAGCCTATGCGAATGAAAAAAAGTTTTGCACATTAAGAAATTGTAGGACGAATGCCCGAAATGATTTCAGAACCACTATGTTGCAGAGTCCACAGTTTGATTGTCAAACTGGACAGTATTAAGGCGTTTGCTGTGAAACGTACTCGCATCAATCGTGCACTCAGTCAAGCTTCGTCTGAATTTAACAATTCCTTAACTCTTGAAGAAGCAACTGACAATGACCGTCACATTTATCAATGACTTCGAAGTGAGATACTTGCTCGCAGATTTCTTCAACTCTAATCTAACAATTACTTCACGGTGGACATGGAAACTTTGTGAAATACTGAAACAAACACTTCAAAAAGTCTTGTTCAGAAAGTTGTCTTAATGCCTTCTCTGGGAAAGGACGAACGTTTTAATTTGAAAGCTTCGTGTATAAATCCGTGAATTCATAGACATTATAACATTTCACAGGAAAATAGGTTTATAGTGTAAATTCATGTAATCAAACCTAGCCAACTTGTCACATGGTTTGATATGTCGGATGTATGGGGAAAATGTTAGGGAGCTAGTCTGTATTGTTCGCCAGTTTGGTGTTCAGCCACCAAAGCTTCCTTTGCCTTGTTTGAGCACCGGCTTTGAAGGGGTAATCAACGGAAGTTGACGCAAAGCGCGAAAGGGGGAGCACTGATGTATTTGGAGTATAATTCATGGATTCCGGTAGAATTTTTTCTGTCGCTAGCAAAGATTTACATCTAGAGAGAGAAGCGGCTTTACAACAGTTCAAAATCCCCTTGCACGGACCGACGTCGAAGGGGATTTGGATCAACAAGCTTTCTCTTTTCGCTCGTTTGCGTTTCCGTGTGTCAGTCTGTCTGTACTCTAAGGATCTTAGGTGGGGAGTATCCCCAGCTTAAGCTTGTTTATTTGTAGTTTACAAGAGTGTTTGTGACTTGGCTAAAGGGAAAAGAGGACCATGTTTTCCCAATTTTGCGCACCCATTGGGAGTTTGTTGGTATTTTTGTTAGGGAGTAAAACAAGACATTTTTTTTAGGCATATTTACGGGTACGTAACAAACAATATGGTGTAGTGACAAGCTACACTACTAACAACTGAAGCACATAAGCTTCGTATGTGGACGTTTCATTTATTTATTATATTTTAGGATTATTTTTTATCTCCATACCAAACGCCACCTTGAACTTGCACACGAACAACAGATACCAAAGAGGCGTGTCTCAAAACGTGTTGTTGTAGGAAATATATGTTCCAAAAAAACTATACCAGTTCTTCGCCGTCTTTCAAAATTGTCTTTCGTTTTGTAAAAGCTTTGTACCAAATTTGCTCTTGCAGTTCCCACAAAACTACTGTGGTGAAACCTCACTGCTGTAATTAGGCAACCAGCGAGAGGAAAATAGCGCTTTTGGGTCATAAAGTCCAATTGTTTTCCTTAGTTTCGCTTCCCGTTTATGGAAAAATGAACAAAATAGGTTCTAAACATTTTACTAACACGGTTCATATTCACTGCTGAAATTTTTCTTTTAGTTATAAACAAAAATGAATTTTCTAATTTTCAGAACGCGGCCTTTTGTTTGTTTATGTTGGAAAAATTACTGCTATGGTTCTAAATTTCAGCTGTGATGCATTTCGGTTACATAGGGTCTACACTGAACCTATAAAAGCTCGTTCTACGGCGAGTTCCGTGAAAGGAGTGAAATCTTCGCGTAGTTATCGTAACGAGCAAGGCTTATAATCATCATTTCGCATAGTAAAGGGGAAAGGGGGAAGTAGGGTTAAGATAGGGTGCACCATAGGTTTCGACGTTTTCGTTACGGAAGAGCTCCTTGGGAGTCAGAAAACCAAGGTTTGAATAGAAAAGTTGTTGTTTGAATACAAATGAGTGATTCCAACTTTTGGGCTATTCAAAGGGATGAAATCAGCGGAAGCGGAGGTCGTTCTCTTGCTCCCTAGTATTCTACGAGCTGGATTGGTAACTGATTTAATTACGCTAACGAGATGAACATCTCTAAATGTTGACTCATTCCTTAGCACTGGGCCCATGCTGGCTGAAGGTAAAGAGGGCATGAACCCTTCTGTGTACAATCAAGCGGGAAAATGGATTTAGTGCACTAACGGTGGGAAATGGGCTTTTGTGCGGTTAACCCTTTTGGTGGCTCTTGTGCCTCCATAAACAAACATAAGAAAGCAATATGTATTAGGTCAAACCGATCCGTCACTGCAAGAAGGAGAAGCAGTCACGTCCGAAGAGCAATTTCTCTTGGTTGGTGTCCCTCTTTTTGATCACTACTGGCAGTCTATCGCTGGGCTATCTGTACAAGAGGCAAACGAAGAGCCTGGGCGAACGTGTGGCCTAGACGTTACTTTGACACAGATGACTTGGTCAAGAGTCGAGGCGTATGATTGATCCCCCTTCTCTTAAATATATATCAGATCTATTATGAACACATGGACCCATAAGGCCAGCGAATTTCGTAGTAATACCGGAGTGGAAACAGCACAACGCAGCATATGGGCCCGCGTTACTGGGCGTGAAAGATTGACGAAGCTTGCGGAAATAAGAAACGAGGTGGGGAAACAAAGGGAAAACAGAAGTGACGTACGAGAAGAGGCCACTTTCGATGTTTTGCGCAAGGGGAGGACGTGTTAATTCGCTGGCAATGGGGAAAAACGTTCCTCATGTTGTGTATGTGTACACGCCTGCCTTCGTACCGCCTAGGCAGGTGTTTAGCGCAGAGATGTTTCTGTAGTTGCCGGGATCATGTTAGAAAGGTGTCAGGGATAAACACATGAAGACCACACGCAGCGACCAGCGAGGCATTTACTCAGATCTGTACCTGATGGGTAGCTGTCAATCACATTCTTTCCCTGCAGCTTTTTCTTCAGTTCTTATTTTTGTTTCTTGGCCAATATCAAGTCGGTTTGTATTCCAAAACGGCTGTAAGATTTTACGAAAGCTTACAGAGTGAACACTTAACAAGTTGTTTAGGGATACCCTCCTTCCCTCCTAATTTTTCTACTGTCACAAGTTGATGAGGCTTTATGACGGGCTTCCAGAAAGGGTTACGAAGCTGTTGGGGGAAAAGGTGACATGAAATAGAAGACAATGTTAATCAAAGTCTAGCAGGTTGATTGGCGAATAAACGATAGCTTGGAAAACCCGCTTAGATAATGTTGATGGAAATATACCCCGAGCTGTCCGGCTTGTCTTGTCAGTTCATGATGATAGAAGTGCCCATCGCATTTGACTCAAGAGTGAGAGAAAGAGGACATCGCAACACTTTTTGCCATTTTCGCTCTTCCCATTGTACGTTTGTGCAAGAGCTAACAAACATATCTTGAACGCTAATTTTTTTTATGTATATAGCATTACAGTAGTATTTTTATGTGCTTTTTACTTCCATCGCAGCGGGTACAGCATATGTCCTAACAGGGAAGCCTGTCTAATTAGTAAGATGGGCTGCACATGAATTTGCGCATTCTTCCGCGATGTCCTGGCATTCCTTTTGTTCTTTTTCTCGGCCTTTATTTGATAACTGAGCTCGAAGGTCAAGGCTGTATACTTTCGCAAGGGGGTGGAGGGTAAGGGGCAGATTTCGAAACAATTAAGCTGGTTTGTACCACATTCTCGGCAACTTGCACAGATCTCACGTGGCTTTAATTGGCTTTGAGCAATCAAGTGGCTGCGCAGAACTGCGGGATGTTCCTAGTCATCTAACGCCGCTACCTAGCAGAACGAGGAATTTGTATGCGTCTATGGAATACCGACTAGAATCTTCGATGACGTCGTGACCGATTTGCCGACCGCCTGCAAAGGCAAAGGTGACGCCGACGTTGAGATTTTTTCACATCATCGGGGGATCTGGCCATTCGGTTCTTCTGGTCTTTGGCGGTAAGAAATTGCTCAGCTTATGCAAGACGGAACCCGAGCCATGATTGATGCGGATGGAAAGTCCGCCATCTTTCGAAATACAGGCCAGCTAATTAATATTAGGAAGGGCACAGCAGTTGAGCTTGTGAAAAGGAATAAAGCAAATTGTATCTAGTTGTGATCAGGAATAGCTTGGACAGAAAAGTTCACAGTCCGTGAAAAGAAGAATAATTATGTAGATAAAGTTGGAAGGAATAATGTTGCTGGTAGAATTTGCATAATTAGGGAAGAAAACAAAAGGGAAAATTTAAAATGGCCACAAATTAGACTTATTAAGCTAGTCTGCGAAATTTAACAGACCTTTGTTTGCTGAAAGAATAGGATCTTATAAATTCATGGTATTTCTTTTTAACATAGCACACAGTTATCGTCGTGTCTCTTCTTTTCGTTTTATATTTTAAATTCTCACTTGTCCTCTGTGCTTACGTTTGAACAGCGAGGTCATTGATCATCACTAGTAAAATGGACTGAAAGCTTGCGGGTAGTCTTAAAATCTTGTGATCTTAAATGCTAAGTTATATAAGAATAGTTTCTTAACAGTTACGCTTGTGCCTCTGTACGAGAACGCCATTTTTAACGCCCATTTCGCTTGGAAATTGCATAATTTCTTTATGAGAGACACACAGGTTGTGTTAGAATCATGGTGGTTAGGGGAAGAAAACGTAGGAAATTTACCTATAGTCATTAAAATAAAATTAACACAAAAGAAACGCTGTTTTCACAATTTTTAGTTTGACAACTGCTCAACATACGTAACAAACTTACGCTTCCTAGGATTTTGTCCAATTAAAGGGGATCGCTGCTTTTATCGCTTCTTCCGTGAGCCTTGAAATCTTGAAATTACTCGTCTTTTTTTATTATTATTATTTCATAATCTTATCAAATCAACTGTGGAAGATAGGCCTGTTACCGTGATTAGCAGCAGAGGACAAATACAGTTAACGGAAACTCTTGGCAGGTATAGAGGCACACTATAAACGGACATAAAAACTTTTGAAATTTTATGTGATAGAACAAAAAGTACTTGAACGATTTTATTTTCCTTTGAGTCCTAAACTTAAAACAAATCAATCAGGACTGCTGCACCGCATGAAAAGCTGCCAAAATTCAGCTACAGTTTTCAAACTTAGTAAAGGTTTTTAAGAAAAGAACTAAACTTTGCAATATCTATCTTTGTCAGAGACATTATTGGCGGAATAGTTTCTTAGATCATTGGAATAATTGCACAGTGTTACTTCTGAAAATTTCTCACGTTATACTCGTTATGACATTGCTTCACTTCCTCCTCAGCCTAATGTAATTAACTTTATTTGACTAAAACCAAACCTATTTCTGTCCTTTTCGGTACTTTTCTGTTTAACGTCCCGTCGCCTTCTAGGTCAGGCCAGATTAGGTTCGCTTGCTCATATTAAGTTGTTAGATTAGTTAAGAGTTTCACGCTAATGGCACCTGGAACCACCATAAACTGATGCAAATAACGGAAGCAGCCTGTGACAAAGTTGAACTGACTGCGACTCTTTTCCGTTGAACCTTTTTCTTCCAAAGTCTTTTGAAAAATTCTGTAAGCAGTTGTGTAGTTTTTAGCCCCTAGAAGCGCTTGCGAAAAAATCAATGCAAACATTGTATCCGATTTAGTGACCTCGGATGTCCACCATGCTTGTTCCGTAGAAAATACTAACGATCATTAAGTAATTTATAAGTTTGGCGCATGTAATAAGAAAAACATGTTGTCCTAGGCTTACTTTATTTTTTCCAAGACAGGAAGCTTTAATTGGTTTAATGGGCTGCGGGAAACCAGGACGGTGGTCTTGAACCTAATAAGAGTTACCAATGGTAACATAAGAAAAACAAGTTTATGGGGGCTCCAGTTGCAAAGCAAATGAGGAAAAAATATTTTTTCAAATGAAATCAATGCGACAAGATGAAGAGGACGAGCAAAAGGATGGGACCGTATACGTAGACAAACGCATGGTTGCGTTTCTTTAAGTCCCCTCGTCAACTTCTCTGAACTCATAAAAACTTGTAGCTAAGGGTTAGGGCGGCGAAGGCGTCAAAGGGGCGGACTAATTAGCGGCAGCTTTGATGTGGCTGAGACCTTATGCAAGTAGGCACACTCCTTATCCTGGTATTCCCAACTTTTTAGCCTGGCATACAGCAACGAAGTTCATCCGGTCACCAGAAGCATCCTAATTAGGGACGACTTTGAGTTGCAAGCTTTACACTGACCACCTTCCCATGGTAAAACATTCACTGCAAATTTGCGACTTTTTTGTTAGGTACTGCCTTCAAAAATAAAATACGATCTCATTCCCTCCTTTCTTTGGTACCATAACTACACCGGCTCGTTAGATCCGTTTGACACCTGGTGGACATAAATGAAAACAGCCTTGTGATCGTTTTCGTGCTGGTAATCGAATTCTAAATATGAAAGTAGACGTTATTTGCGGAAGTACAGTAGATGGTCGAGCAAACTGCTATAACGAGCATTTCCGAGCCCTTTTCATGAAAGAACTGGCAAAATATTTATTCGTTTATGTTATATTTTTTCCGTTTTACTTCGCGTGAGATCTGTGGGCTCTTTGCAATATGCTTTGATGTCACGCAAGGCTAGGTAGATACAGCTGTAATAAGTTCTATGCAGTCGAGTTACTTGCTTTCCGTTTCTAGTGAGAAACATTGCAAAGGTTGGGACTTCTACTCTCATGCTGAAATATGTAAGACGAGAGCATGATTAATGATGGCTACTCATTACGTGCTCTTGAAAAGCTGTGAATACAATAAAATACGTTGCCGTGCGCTATGTCGTGCCGAAACTTGGGACATCAAACCTCAGAACAGGACACTAATAGAATATACACAGGTGCCAAATGTCAGGGTTGCCAAGCCCTTTTGGGTAACGTCATGCTTTTTCTTTTAGCTTCATTCATTCCTGTCGCGTACTTGTGTAATTGGTCATACGTGGGCACAACCGTAAGCATACATCGCAAGTCTCGCAGCGACACTTTTAGGAATTTCGGGTAATTTCTCCCCTAAAAGTTACCGTGTTCACTGGCTCGTCTCACTGGCAGCCCAAAGCGAAACTTCACAGCAAAATCGACATGAAACAGCTCTTTGCAGGATCTTAGCGTGTTTCGACCCGAAAGAATAGCTCTAAGAAGAGATGCGTGCACGTGGTTTGCGCCAAGCCAGTTTTATAGACGGTTATCAGATATGAAATGAACATTAGTGTGGGGTAAAGTCAAGCTCGTTTCGTGTAAAGACTATTCCCGGGCTCAATAATTCAAGGCATTTTGAGAGAGAGGGAGCGAGAGGTCTTCCCCATCGCGCACACAAGTCCCTGGTTTGATGGAGTGGCCTGTGGGAAGCGTAAATGTTTGATGGAGAAACAAGATGTGGCAAGAGAAGGATGCTCAGGTCAGGAAATAAGCGTCTCTTTCTAAAGAAATGATGTAAGTGAATTTCGTGACGTCATCATAACTCTTTCATAGGCAAGTCAGTTTTTTAGGACAGTAGTATGCATTTATGCAGGTGGGTCTTATCTTGACGAAATTCGCCAACGTCGGCAAATTAAAGGAAATAATTGGCAAATTGTAAAATTGAAGTTTTCTGCACAATTACCATCAGGTTGCTAAACTCCTCACTTAAGTCATCTAATTGATATTTTAACATTTCAGTTTTTTTTAGCATCAGCGCTTGACTACATGTACTAATTTAGGTAGAAGTGATTGTTTACGAAACTGTACACTAGTGTGCTAAGCTGCGTGAAGTGAATGTGCATTCCCATATAATCACTTTTGCTTCTTAATCGCAGAGTAAAAGGGATCTACGAGGAATCATTGTGAGTCTTTTGTTTTCTTTTCTACTTTACGTATTCAGTCTTCGTAGCTATGTTGCACTTTCGAATAATTCGTGTTCGTTAAAGCAAACTGCAATTTGCTTTAAGCCAGCTAGTGGCTAATTTGGCTGATTAGGGAGAAATTAAAGACAGAGGCGAATTTCGCATTAAATGTGCCACTGTGTTTGGCGACGGACACCGTGGTCACAAAGCCTTCACTTCTGTCGACTGAGGTATGCACATGAAAAATGTTCCCATTCTATATTGGTCGTTATGATTTTCCTGACTCATCGAAAAATACGAAGACCACCCAGTTTGATTCAAATGAACAAAAATACATAATTCGCATTAGAGGCATGATGCAGCCTCTCGGGTCTGAACACCTGGAACTGAAGATTTAATGTGGCTTTGATTTGTTATAATTCGACCCTTAAATGCTCGTATCCCGAAAGGGTTTCTATGCCTAGAGATCTCGTAACCTCCATTCGATTTGGCAAGTTAGAAATGCTTGAGCTATCAATTGCCCGATTTGAAAAGGCCAATGGTGTGGAAAGGTTGTGAGCATCTGGTGGTCTGACATGGAAATGACCCATTTGTCAACATGTTCGTATGATAATGAGTCAGAACGCGAGAAGGGGTCGTCAAGTCGAACTGCTGCCGAAGTACTATGTGAGTATCCCGTGACCTTAGCTAAGAAAGAAAACCAAAAGAGAAAAAAAAATCATGCAAGAATCGGTGAGTGAAACTGAATCCATCATTATGTTTGCCCTCTCTTTCGGTAAGTTCTAATGCAGCTCCCCTATTCCCAAGCCTTTGTGGCATGTACTTAACTTCTGATTACAAGGCAACGCACTAAACTGATGTTGTTGATAACGCAATTCGACGAACGTCCGCGTGGCGTGCCTAGAAGGCGTTCTTTGCATCAGGTTGTCATTTATCGTACAGAGGGTTTTAGGACGTTTTCCACGCGTACTCCGAGCCGTAATGGTCTAAAAAGCCGGTCCGAAACTTGGATATCGCTGCGCCGCGGCAGATCAACCGAACTGTAGATATCCTGGAAACTAGCCCTTTCTGCCTCGATGGGCAACAATGGCGTGCTTTGTGGGGTTAAAAGAACTTGGGACCCCTTTGCAGCACTTTTTCTCTTACTTTGTGTCACCCTTAGACCCCCGTGGCCGAGGGGTTTACACCCTTTTCACCCTTCACCCCTCTCCAGCGATTCAAAACTGTTCAAGTCGCTTTGGTAATAATGAACCCGTCAAAGCCAGGAGAGCTGTTTGCAGCTGCTTTGTCAACCACAGCCATCAGCCGAGGACGTTGGTTTAGGGACGACGAGAGCGACGTCGATGTGTCAAGTGTATATAAGGCGCTCTCGTTCCAACGCCATTTCTAACCCTACAACCCCCTCTTGAAGCATAATGTGCCGAAAGAACGGAATGGATTCTACTGTACTGTGCTGTACTGCCGTGCTTTACGGTAAACCTGGAAGCGGGTCTATTTTCACATCCACCCTTCCTCAGTTCAAACACATGCTGAAGTCTTCCGAACGCGTATTCGTCCGCTGGCGTGGTTTTGTCGTCTTGCTGCACTGATAGGGTTAACTTTCATCTATAGGCTGATACAGTCGCATGGTTCATTGCCGCACGTGACACCTATGCGTTTGATTAGTATGGCTAGTGTTCGATGTGTCTGTTCATGTTTCGAAGGCGTGTTTTAGCAACGCGCTCCCTCGACTTGTATTAAAAGTGTGTCAGTTACCGTAGAAAGGGATTGCCGGATTGGATTTAAGTTTCGTTGACTATTGGTCTTAAAACTTCAGTAACCTTAGTAATAATATACGAATTTATCAACATAAAATTTGAATTAAGGAAAATCGAACATTAACCGATTTTTGTATGATAGAACGAATACCTACTTCAAGTTAAGTTATTAATTAGCAAACCTTATGGTACGATGAGGCTATTATATCTTGAGTTCGGCTTTATATTTTAATTGTGGTTTACATAAGTTGTTGTGGGTCACAGCCACTGAAAAAAATAATCTGATAAATTTGTAACTTGTTATATTTTCCATCCAAAAGGTGCATGCGTTTAAAAGTGCCGGAGATTTTGGGAGAGTTTGAATTTTTTGGTGGGGACGCGAGTTTTTTTTTCTATTTCTGTCAAATTTAAAGGGCCTTTGTGAAACTAACAGCTTAGTCATGTAATATTTTTATTGTTTCAGGAACATCAATGAGATGCAGTTTAGCTATACATTAAAAAAATCTCAAGTTTCACTCGAAAAGGAAGCCTTGTAAGGTAATTCGTCTATTTCCTGAAAACATGTTACAACAGTATTGTCAAACTTCACACTTACCTAATTTTAATGTTCCATGTTCTTTATTTTTGTCTCTTAACTTTGCGATGCTTCTCAAGTACCAACTAATCAATTTGCTCTATCACGGTAACAGTTGTACCCAGCACACCTCATCAGAGAAAATCTTGGCTGTCATTCGAATATCAGCTCCGAAATCCAACGAAAAGGAAAGGCCGCTTTGATAGTAAACGGATAATATTTTGTATTGAAAAATCCGTTGTATCTTTGTTTTCAGCAAGGGTTTATTATAGTTAGAAAACTCCAAAATTGAATAATAGCATGTGAGGATTTATGCATAGAAAATTCAGATAGGAACTCAAACTTTTAAGTATACATGTATATACGCAAGGACACGTCTTTTAAGGAATAATAAAAGAAGTGAATCGGCAGTTGTGTTTTCACGATAGTCGTTTTATTATTACGGCTATATACAAGCCTCTATTTCACTGTTACAGTGGCAAAAACGCTATGAATAATCAGTACTTTTTTCTTTCTGATCGGTTGTGCTTAACAGATGTAGAAAATGTCGAGGAATTTATCGTCCATGACCAAGCGCTCCTGGCTGGATTATATACGTTCGGAACTGCGTTGAGTAAGTGTCCCCGCGTTGTTGCTGTGCAATTTTATTGCAACAATGAGAACGTTGTTGTATAGTTTTGACATAAAAATTCCTGTGCATGCACCTTAAAACTCTCTTTCCTTTTCCTTCAATTGTTCTTTTCTTTTCAACTGTTAGCACTGATGTCTAACAATACCCAAATGGCGGAAAGAATGCCTGTTAGTGGTAAGAGTGTGTATGTTACGGAACATTATGCTTGTAGCACTTTTTCAAGGAGCCTGGTGTTTCTGTCTTCGTTTCCTTTGTATCCTTTGAACTGATAATTCCTGTCTGCTGTTTCGGGCTGTGAAGTTGAATTGTTTGTGGCTTTGGGAAGGAATTGCAAATGAGCGGTAACAAAAGAATAGGGGGGTCTAGGCTTATAATTTGTCTCGACGTTAGTGGGAGGCTGGTTCGCATCCCGGGGCTCTATGGAAAGCAAAAAGGGTATGAAGAATGGTCGGAACTCGCACCGTGCCCTGTATTTTAGGTCCATTGCAGGACCAATTAGCACCCGGGCGGGCCCAATAGATCTGTACACTTTTGGCTACGGAAGAACCTTGTCGCTTTTTGGTCGGGAGAGCGCCACAAACCGTGACGATGACACGAAAAACTTCTCTGACCACAAACCTAGCTTTATTGATAATTTTTTTTTAAATACACGAACCTAAATGTCTGCAATTAACATATTTAAAGCACAACAAGCATATTAATCACGGTTTTCGTAAAGAAGGTTGAGGAAGTACACTAAATACAGCCGGGTATCAGATAGAACCCCAGCCAAGCACAGCTAACTCCTTCGTTCCGCCTTTGCAACCTTGCTGTGAGCATTTAAGCCGTTGCTTAGACCCGAAGGAATGCCGAGAAAGAAGGTTGAAAATCCGGGACATAAATATTACGCGTCCGTAAGGTTATATGGGAAGTGCTTTTAACTTTTAGTGCTCCCCCCTTTATAAAAGTTGGGGATTTTTCTGCGAGACTTGCTCGCTGGTGTGGCTGTCTTCCATTTTTTACTACTCCGTAGCGCACATTTTTGAAGTAGCGGAGCTGTCAAAACAGCCCGTGTTTCTAGCGTGACTAACATGTGGGTTTGAAACCGGGCAAAAAGGAGGTTGACAGCGACCCGAGTACAAGACGGCGTTCGGGCGTGGATCTCCCACACAGTTCTATCACAAATTACTAGCTATAGCTGGAAATGATGAGGCGTTGTATTAACTCCCAAGAGTCCGTACTTATCGGACTTTCGGGGTTTCAAGCAACCTGCCCATTACCAATGCCGCGGTTGCCTAGTGGCCAGCGCACCACATGGCGGATACCGCCAAGACCACAAGATAACCCTCCCTCCCAAAAGGTTCACGAAAGACGTTCTATTATGAAGCTCGCCTTCAGTTTATGATCATTTTCCCCTTCACTTCTTAGCGATAAATCCGAAAGAAAAAAAGATTCGTTTCGAAAACGTCCTTTTTCCGGTTCATAATCTTATTACTCGTTTAAATGACTCCATTCTTCTGTTACATTTACGAGAACGCATTATTAATAAAGAAAAAAGTGCCAGGTAGGACTATTAATAAAGAGAAGAGGTAATAGGTTGAGCGCTTAAAGCGTGTAAGTGGTTCATGCCGAGAAGAGCGATGGCAACTTTACACACCTGCTTTTTTCTCTTTATGGAAGGGACGGTGCCAATCTGCTTCAAGCTGGGTCCAATTGCAGACGGATATGCTGTCGCTATGGAAAATCCTAACCTACTCTTTTGGGATGTAATTGAAGTCAATTAAGGATCAAAAGCTGCGCCGCAACGAAAAAATTTCACCTGAGAAACTTAGGTCTGTCTTGATTACGAATTGCCAGTGGCGAATCATTGTCCTTTTAATTACGTGGAGCGTTTCCTTTCATCAGCTTGTGATAGTGACCGCAATTCTGCTATAAAAGACTTGGAGCCGAAAAGGGCGGTATCCCTCAAATTAGCACCAATTTTTCTTCTGGGGATGTGTACTTTCTTGACTGCTTTCACGAATCAGAAAGAATAAAAGAAAGAATCTTGCTGTTGGTCCTTCCGGTTTTAATTTAGAGTTATGGGAAGTAGTAGAGCGTTCGAAAGAAGAAGGGTGCAACTGTTGTCCGGCCTGCCCATGAAATAGGACTGTAAAGCTCTCCTCAGTGTTGCTCTCTGACTTCATTAGGGAACAATTTAGGTTTCTAATGTATTGTATGGGGGACTACTAGAACGAGGAATAGCTGCAGCATTTCACCAAGGATGGGCTTGGGCCGAAACGGTCGCGGGCCATTGCGTTCAGCTTGGAATGGACATCGTGGTGCGTTCGCAGTTTCAAACATTCTTTTCTCGCATTAGACTTTTTAGGTTGGGGTCTCTTGCGTGAATTTCTCCTTCAAAACAAGGACCAGCGACCGTGACGATCGTCAAAGGATGTCGCATCCCATGCGTTGACAACATAAGACAGTTTCCTTTTTTCATACAATATTACGCTGTTGGAATTTTGAAGATAAAAGATAAAGTTTGGGTATGTTTTCGAGTTCGAAGAACTGGAAGAGCATGGCTGATGAGGCCTTTGTTGGGGTGATGGCCATGCGCAACCCTAGCAGAGGGCTTTGTGTTTGGAAAATAGTTGCTGTCAACAGCTGGATGGGTGGTAAATTCTTATTCGGGCAGGGAAGAATAGGATAGGGACACGTTAGTTAAGACTCTAAATGGTGTTTTGTTGTGTATGCCACTGTCCGATGGAAATGAACGAAAAACCAATTACTTTTCAAGTGTATATTGGACTCCAATTATTAGGTTATACTTGCAGCCTTACGCCAGTGCTGGTTTTGTCCTTTGGCCCACGCTCGCTGTGCGGTACTTGATGTCAGAAGAGATGGGCCTGGGCCTTGGCTACTACTAAGTGTTGGTAGCTGCACTATGGGATGCATTGTTCCCGGTATTTGAAATTGATGAGTAGAGAATAGCAGATTCACACTTCTCCCTCTTCTTCACCTTTTCCTTCGGTGCTTTCGAATGCTGGGGCTCAATGCAATTGTTGATGGCCTAACCCCTCCATCAATATGCGATCCTCCTCTGGAGTTTTTCGATGAAGCTACTCCATTCTCGCTTTTGTAATCGAATAAATTCGGCCCAGGGCTTGGTCGTACAAGCTGACGATGGTTGTCTCCTTCCCCGATGGCTCTTAGTCCTAATGTGATTTGGGAGCTACTGCTAGACATAAACGCCCCATTTCCACACTTAATAGCTTTGCAAATTGAAGCTTTGAATTTCCAAAGCTTGATGATGCGTACGGAGGACGATTTAATGTAATCTGGTAAGGTTGTGATGCAGTTTAGGACTGAATATCCCATTGTGTCAGGCTAGCAAAGAGAACGCGAAATTTGACGTGGATTCACACACCAGCGTATCTGCAACGAACGAATTTTGCTGCGTGTAGAAAATCCCGGCTTACAGATTGTAACATTTTTATTTGTTTCTTTTTGTTTACAGTACATTTATTTTTGTGTTTCTTTAGCAATTTGTCTCGCATAATATTCATCAGGAAACTTTTTGTTTTCTTACTTCTAAAATTATTCGTCTTAATTTTCGTTTTGAACTAAGATGTATTCGCTTTTCCATTGTATTTTTTAAGATTTTTCCAGAACCAACTATTTGTGTGAACAAAAAGCTTTTACTTTTAAGTAGTTTTGGTCGAAATTGACTGAAATATCATCTGCACCGGGGAAAACATTTGAGATAGTGGCACATAGTCGAGTTACCCATACCCGTAGAGCACAACCCATGTACTGAAGATAGTGAGCAATGCAATTTGCCCTCCAAAGATGGATTTCCTGATGCTATTGAGTTTCGCAATCGTCTCTCGTCGTCGGAGCCTACAGCGCAATCTGCTCATTTAATTTGGGTGTTGAGCATTGCACAGTGCAACGGTTCTGATATTTCATTTTTTCAGGGAGTAACACCGGTGATGGAAAGTTCCCCCTTCCGAGCGAAATGCACTGCTTTTAAGTGTAATTTCATCGGAAGAAATGGAATTTGTGACGAACGCTTTGCTACTCAATTGAGTGGTGTGCGTGTCTTCCCAAAACTTCGCTTGCTCCAAGTGACAAGAAAATGTTTCGGGTCTCACAAATAGTTGTGATTTTTAACTCACCCCCTCCTACTCCAAGAATTCGGAACATTCTTTAAACGCTGTTATAGCCAAAAATGCTCGCCGGAGAAGAAAAAAGTTTACTACGGCAGTTTTTGGAGGAGATTCACGACTTCCATCAGCATATTTCATGCCAAACACCACGACCAAAGTGACAGCATTCACATATATGAGAAGATGCTTTCCCTCCATCAGTTATCACTTCTTTACTGGGTATCCGGAGAAATCTTTTTGAGATCTTTTGGATTAGCTTTTTTTCTCTTGAAAACTCTTCCCAGAATTTGGCCTCAGAATTTGGCCATTGAGAAGAACAATATGACTCAAAAGGTACAATTTAGGGAAATCTTTATTTCATGATACGAATCGGAATGAAGAGCTCTCCAAAGTAGCTTGCTTGATGCACCTTTTTTAGTCAAGATGTATCCAGTGTAGCAGAGGCACTAGCATGAAGTACGGCAGTGAGACGACGTGGAGAATGTTGATGGGAAAGTGCTTCCGTATGTTTCTACCGGGTTCGCTAGGTTGAGACTGGCTCTTGTCGGAGCGTGTTTTCGTGTACACTCCTTCACCTCGCATGACCCTATTCTTGCACCGTAATGTCTGTGACTGAGAGGCAAGGGTTGCACTTTTTGGGCAACTTTCAATTAGAAAAGTTGGCTTCCGTGCAAGAGTCTATTCTTGTCTGGGAGGAACTCTCATCATTAGGAATTTTCTGGTATTCTGCTCGAAATGAAAACTAACGCTAGGAAAGACAATTTGTTTCTGGCAGACTTTTATGATTCGTGCATGATTTGAAGATGGCTGCTTGTTGGTTCCAAGGTTTGTGTTAGCACGGTTAAGTGTTCTTCCTTCTCGCTTGATCTTTTCATCATCTCCGCTTGCCAAATGCCATGAGGAGCTGGGCTGTAAGTTTTCGAAGCTGATTTGCATACGGGGTGGAGCTGGCGTGTCACGTCGTTGCCGGAGAAGGTCGTTGAGGTGCTTGCAAGCGTGAACGGAGGTGACGAATATGGGCAAGATTACAGCCAGGATTAGGGGAATGAACCAAGGTCTTCTATTGTGTGCGTGGTATCCTTATGATTCGCAGTCACACAAGAGTCTTTTTATAAGCGAGCAAGTTCCTATAAATTGCAATGACACAGCACTTCGCTTTTTTTTTACCTATTGCGGCTCTCGCGAATGTCTAGACCCGATGCAAAAAAAGTGTTTCTTTAGAAGGCATGCTGTACAAAAGAGAACTTGATTGCCCATAGACTCAAGTCCTGTATTTATACACTGAAGATATAATTATTCGGCATTAGCCAAAAGTTGCCACGTATAGCTCGTTATTGTACGACGTCGACCCCCGAAGAATTGCGCGTACCCAAGGCGAAATCCGGGAATTTCATTACACCCCCATTAATCACGCATGTTACTAAACCGGGTATATGTTGTTTAAGCTTTGCTGGAGACGTTCATACACTATTCGACACAAGAAAGGTGAGTTGTTAGCCCATGAATTCCAGCTCCCGTTACAACAAATTTCAGCCAAATTTAGGTTAACCTACTTGAATGAAGTACAGCTCATGAACTGTAATGTATTGTCCAAGTATTGAGCAGACCAATGTCAAATGTAATTTATTTCATAATCACCCTTTCTCTAGTAAAAAGCCCTGGCAGAAAGAAATAAACTCTTTTCATCCGCTGGTGTAATTGGAATGGTCGTTCATATGATCTCGTACGCCTATCTCGATTCTGCAATGGAGTGTTAGTTTTCTACTCAGAATAGATTCGTACCCTGCTGAGGTACCCGCTGTTGACCGTGATTATGCAAAATAGAGGCTAATGAACTCGCCATAAATAAGGCGATAAATCGCGTGGACCCGGACTTGTGATGTATATATAGCTATATTTTGGACCCGTCACCTCTGAAAATTACGGAACCCAACCCAAGGTTGACGTTATGAAACGGTGATAAAGGGGCTTACAAACAGGAAAATGCCACCACTGTTGTGCATATTAGACGCTTACAGATACGTGTGATTTTTTGGAGCCATATAATAGCATTTATGGGTTTCGTTTGCATTTGATGATTGGGCCGCACCATTTCTATAGTGGCGCCAAGACGGACGTTATTCCTCGCAAACCCGAGCCGGACGAAATGTAGATTTGTCCGTTTTTATAACCGGTGGCAAAGATGATCTTTGTCGGATGTTCAAGAAAGATTTTGTAGTCCATTTTAGAATGCATCTGTACGTGCAAGAGCACGTTTGTAAGAAGATAAAATGTTCTGCCTGGTACCCGGTACGCCTTTGCCTACCTTCGGGTTTATAAACCTGGAAGGGATCATTGTGCTTCAAGTTCAATACTAAAGTACTGTACAGTTCTCGAACCTGTAAACCTTCTCATGCTCCATTGAAAATGGAGTCCAATTCATGCGGGAAAAAAAGAAGAAAATTACCAAGTAAACCATTCCAATTTCCTGTGCCAAGTTTAACGTACTTCCCCCAACTGCCTATACGTCTTTTATCACCTTTAATTGGAAAGAACATCCTGCCTTTACTAAAAAAAAAAGTCTTGCGACGACGTCTCGTATTCGGATGTCACCAAGTGTTAAAAAAATTGCAGCAAAAGATAGGAAGTGTATTATCTATGGCATGGCTCTTGTTCCGGGTCAGTTTTAAGTTTATTTTATGTTATGATAGATTCTTTTCCCTTTTCAAACATTCCAGATGTGACGTGTTGTTTGTGTACGCGCGAGAGCTAGAAGAGATTTTTGACTTACGACGAGTTTCAATCGATAAAAGCGTCTCCTTCGTATACTGTGGCTGTAAGATCCGAAAGTGGCTCGTTTTTACATACAGGCAAATGTTATATTCCTGGATCTTTGGATCGTTTGAACGCTCCGTAGCGCAATTTCTCCCGGAATAAATTCGAGCAAGACTCAAGCGCTTACGCATTCGTCTTTACAGTTTTGTTGACTCTCCCACCCTCGGACACGAGACTTCCTCTTCGCAATATCGATGTTGTGTCAATAGCAACAGCACGCCTGAAGCTCCAAAAGCGTGGGTGTTGCCTTTTCTGAACCAGCAGGCTTCCGTCCAGGAATCGTTCAGATTCTCATTTAGCAAGGATTATGCAAATGTACCAACCAAGAGGGGAGGATAGGTGCCCTTGTGTTTGAAAAACCTCCATTCGTGTCCCCAAGCCAAGTTGTAGATGTAGTGAGATATAGTCGGACGCATCCTCAGCTAGACCCCATATCATTTTACTATTCTCTTTGGGGATGAAATTTAGAAGAACTGATAAGCGACCAAGAACAAACTTGAAGAGAATGATTCACCTAAAGAGCTTACAGATAATAGAGAAGACATGGGGTAGTTTGGATGTAGGATGACTTGGACAAAAATTATTTCAGATTAACTCCGACTATTAACATCTTACGAATAATCAAAACGACAATAAAAACGCAAAGTCAAGGTAAAAAATCAAGACAGAACACAAAAAAAGAAATAAAAAACAATACAAACTAGATTTTTGACATTCGCTCAACAAGTTCCCTCTTTCTCCTTCGCGCGTTCATTGTAATAATAAAGAAACCCGAAGAAATATTTCTTGGTAAGAGTAAGCTACCACGGTAAACGCTCAGCCGCAGCTCTTCAAAGAAATCTTACACCAGGAAGCCGAATGCAATGAAGATATAGCCCATAGCAAATTTTAAAATAAAGCGCAATTTTGTGAAAAATTAATCAATTGATGATCGATTGTTAAGTCAACATCTGAACTGAGAATTTTTTTATGGAAAGTGTCTGTTTTATACGACAAAGATATATTTATTAATTTGAAGATTCATTGTAATTCCTATTTTTATTAACCCCGATACTATCCATTAATTATGAATATGTTGTGAATAAATAGTATTATAAATTGTACAGTAGACAGGACATGTTATAATAGTGACTGTGATATTTTACTACAGTTTTGTTTGTACACGAAGGGAAAAATTCAAACTGTTGTTAACCCAAATCATCCTATGCCTGCCATAACTTATCGTGCATACTTTCTTAAGGCAAGATGTGCTGGCGTTTTCCCCCTATGGAACTAGCCTTAGGTCACAGAAAATGACTTGTTGGTTTTGGAGCCTCGGCGAGATTGAAAGATTTCTACCGTATCGGGCCTAAGATAAAAGGAGTGCTTCGGGTTTACATAGTCATATCAGAAGCCACCGTTAGCGTCCAGAAGCCGACAATGTCCTGTGTTGCCTACTTCAAGGTAGCCAAAAGCTTGCGCCGATAGAAAACCATTGTATAAGACATCGTTGTCCAGGGAAAAAAAAGTGTAGAAGAATGTAATCTTCAAGCTATTGTCCTTATTGTTAGCCGATTTTTGTGGATTTTCTTCAAAGAAGTTGAACATTAAATGAAAGACAGCTCGAAAAATCCCCAAAGGATAACACTGTTGAATTATGGGCTGCATGCATAGTCATCTGGCAACAGAGAAAAAGTAATTATTCTAAGGCCGCGCCGCCTATATTAGCGATTTGTCCGACTGACGCCGCTGCCTCCCCAAAGCAATCGTGCGATGTCTTGGATCTCGCCGCTGTGTCATTTCTTCGACAGCCCAGCAAGAAGACAAAAAGTAAGGGGATCAAGAAAGAAGAAGCAAATAATCTTGAATGCCATAACGGCTAGACAGCTTTAAGGTTTTCTCCTAACTTGATTCCCGGATGTAGCTGTACGATAGGGGTACTGCAAGATGTTAGAAAAAAAAAGCAAGCTTGTACGCTTCGATCTTGATCTCGCACTTGATATATCATTGTCGGGTGCTGGCCGATATGCCAACTGTCGGTTGCGCAGCCCCTAAGTGTTGGGCTAGTATCGTTGGGTAAAACACTACGATATAGTGCTCACGCAATATGTTTAATAGCGTGGTGTCATGTCTCTTTTCTTTTGTTCGCAATCTAATGGGACTTGACAGACGGCCTTTCCCGGCTTGATATAAGGGTTAAGGGAAACGGCAACTTGGCTCTGGGCATTACTTTACCACGATACCCACACAACATGGACTGGCACACGTGTACAGTAGAGCAACATGCATACGCTCTTAGGAAGACTTTGCTGCTTGACATCCAGCCGTGGTGCACGGAGTCATTGAAGAAGCTGTCTGCAGAATGAATGATACCAGTCCCCGAGAGACTAATGAAAAGTGGCCCAAACAAAGAACAAGTCTTATTGCGTATTTAGCCATACGGATTTATTTTTCATACATAGAGCCAAACAAGGGGTAACAGAATATAGGCTTCGTAGTAGTGTTACGGAAGAAGCCAACAAATACTAATGTATTAAAACAATCTGTGGTCTCCGCGGCGCTTTAACGGGGAAGTTAATAGACAGGCAATGAGATAAATAAACTTCGTAAAAGTTAATATGCTCCATGATTTTCCATTATAGTAAGCAAAACCAAAATGGTTTTCGCAGAATCCTGCATCAAAATTTCAAGAAATCGGAGACACATTGGAAAGTTTCTGTTAGGCAGTGTATACAACCGGCATCGAAAAGTTCGGTGAATTTAGTGTATGTCTTCTGTTGTTCCAGAAATTTTGGAATCTTGTTGAAATTTGCTTACTGGGAGTTAAAGGAAAGTTACAACAAAGCTGTATTTGCTTAGAAAATCAAATGAGACAAACACGGTGACAAATTTCGGGCTAAGATTCTGGGATAAGAAGCGAGGCCGGAGTTTTACGCGTTCGCAGTGTGCAATGGCTGCGATTTTCATCTTTAATGTACGAGCTATTCCTGTCTCGCAGGGTTTTTGTTAATGCCACTGTGCTTCGATGTAACAATGTTGTTGACAACTTCATTTCACAGTACCGAGCTAAAGAGACTGTTGCATAAGGAGTTCCAAGTTCTTTTTTCTTATATTCTTTAGCTAGGAATCAGACTCCGTGTTGCTTCAACTATAGATACTATGAAATGGTAAGGTTCAATAAAAAAATTACAGTGTTGAACGGAGTTATAGTTATCTACAATAAATAATAAGTATAGCTATAAATTAATCTTCTAAGTGAAGGTTAAATCAGTGAATGTTTGCCGAGAAAGATTTACATTACTTGAATCAAACTGATTGCTTGTAAGCTGAAACTTAACTACGATAAAAGAACACTCATAAAATTAATAACATTAAACGACTTAAAAGAAAGAAACGTCAAATGTGGCTTAAATTGATTTAAAGAAACAATCGTCAACGTGCAACAAAGCTTTACAAGCGTGCTATGAAGAGCTATTTACGCAAGAAAAATTTTTTAAAACATTTAGAAGAGCTTTGAAGACAATCAAAAGTTAATGAAAACTTTTCTTAAAGGCAAAGCAAAAAGCGTCATTGTAAATTATTTATCGAGGAGCTAAAATGCCTAGAAATGCTTGCAAAACACACCTTGTGTATCACAGATTTTGTTCACAAGATTATGTGCTTCTACATGTGTAAGTTGCACATTGTTGTTCTGTGGGCTTGGCAGTTTGTCCTGGTGGTTAATTTTAGGTTTAATGTTGTATCATGCATTTGTTGAAAAGCAATCTCCAGAGCATTCACACATGTCTTACTTGAAGTTCCACTCCTACTTTCTTAAATCTGTATCAGTAGCATTCAATCTTTATTCACATATTTTTGTAATTCCCCTGCTACATTTATATCAAATGATCATCCATATCACACACAGCTGCTCATTACTGGCAGCCTTCTATACTATTTTAAAATGGAAAGGATATAAAGTTAGAGGCGTTGTGATTGAATTTTATGGGCGCCGCGAGATTCCAAAAATTTCGACGGAAATTAAGTTAGTACAAGTATCTTTTTGAAACATGTGCAACCAATGTGTGGTTGTTTCTATCAAATATAAATAATTTTAATTTTTACTTATAATTAGGAATGAGTTAATTGCCGGAGATTGCGGGATTTGAGTCTCTGGAAATAAATTAGTATTAATTTGGTTTCTGAGTAGATGTAGTTATGTAAGTGTAACGATATTATTTCTTTTTTTTTGCGAAGGAAGTAATTAAGATGTGATTTATCTTCGATTTGCATTGGGCCCAAGAGACTGGGACTTCGAAGAGGAAAAACTATTATGTAAAAATATCATTTTATCGATTTTCGTTTTACAGGCTACGAAATCCTGTTACCCCAGTGGATTTGTATTTTGAGTATTGATCCTTTTTTGCCATTACGAGTGATTTTTTTTTAAGTCGTGGAGGAAGACAACACAATGCTATTTTAGCACACATTTGGGGACTTTAAAGGTTCGGAATACTGTAAGCCAGGCCACCGTTTCTGTCGTTATGATGACTCTTGGGAGGTCCATTGGTTTGAAATTTGTTGGTCTCCTCCGGAAACCTTGGTTCACAGCAGCAGGCGATCACACTGGGCCGGTAATGAGCGTTCGATGTAAGGATTCAAGGTACATTATCGCTGACAGGCTTCTCTCACACGTTGTGCCTACGAAGCCCAAGTGGAACGGTTTGCCCGTGCGAAAAGAGGTGCCAAGTGATTGTTGTTGCTTGTCCAATCGGAGCCCGGGAGCGTGAATTAACTATAAATGTAGCCTATTGTTTGCCGCCTGCTATGCTCTATCGCGCCTGAACCCAAGGCCTAAACATATGATTAAAAAGGAGAAAAGGGTGTTGCTATTGATGAAGCTTTTGTTATAAAGTGTTCAACGCTGTGCGTATGTGAAAATCGACGGGAAAGGGGCGAAAAATCATGAAGCAGGATGATGAGTAAGGAGTCGAACTGAAGACCCCCTAGGATTTTCCATTCCAAGACCCCTGCCAAGTTTCGGCCTTCCGGAATGCCAATGCCGACCGTGCCAAGAAGCAGCGTGAAGCTACAAGACACGACTCCATATTTTATAATGAACATCGAAGATCGAAAAAATAGCGGAAGCCTGACAGGTTTGTAGTACATTAGCGAAGATCTCTTAGCTCTTGTCGCCTGTCTCGCGAGCACGCTGCATGGTTGTACTGCCAACATGTGTTGCGTATCTATAGGCCCAGATTACGCCTTAAATGAACATATTCGTCTGCCTCCTTTCTTTTTTGACAGAATTTCACCTCCAGAGCTATCTCGTCTGAATGGAATGGAAGCTCATAATTTTACTTTCGCAACGCTAATGTGAAGCTTTCCTACGTGTGAGACAGACGGAGAACTAACAAAAGTGAACTCGATTTTTTTCCGAATGGTTAGCCTTATGGGGTATTCAACAAAAGCACTGGAAAGTTCAGGTGCGGAAAGACCGGTCTTTTGTCAAGAACACACGGGAAGCTTCTCTTGACTCCCCGTCGATCGAACTGAAAAGCCATTTGGTTGGCAATCCCATCCATATAATTGCAAAAAGCATTAAACGAATGGCACATGGGGCACTAAAGAATGGCTTGCGGTGTCTTTAATTAGCTCCAGTCTGCTGTAGCTGGAAACTACCTGGCATCCGGAGCAGAATCAACTCATATTAAACGTATCTTACTTTGTTTCCCCCTACACAAACTTCCAGCTCGGAATCCAGCACGGTAAGTAAAGCTTTTTGGTTATTGTTCTTATTATTAGGAAAGCAATGCTATATATTAAACAAAATAATTTTGCGTTTGTAAATACCTGTCGGGCAACAATCAAATTTTTGTCCAACTGTACTTATGGCATTGGAAAAGCTCTCTTTGACCAATAGACTTTGTCTGTCAACTTCGCAAACTAGAAATATCGCCACACGAGTCCCTCGGTAACATACCCTACTGAAAATCAGCCCTTTCCTCTTCCCTCTGAAATGTCAACAAAGATGTTTAATTGGAGAAAAACGGTGGGGACCCATTTTGTACAGATGGTAGCACTGGGGCAGTCAATTACGCATAGCCCACTTATCTTTGTCTTTGATTTTCAAGGTACGCGGCCTACCTGTTGGTATAGTTCTTTAGCATTTTGAAGGATCTTGTGTGCCTATCTAAAGAACATCGATAAAGCTACTGTTTGGGAGAACTCTAAGGAGAGGCTCGAATTCATCCCCTGGAATTTTGTAAGGCAGGGTACTGATTTAGTAGATGTCACCAATTTTCCGTCCGATTTCGTGCTAGAGCAAAGAAACAATCGTGTTTAACAAGTTTTCCAGTTCATCGTTTCCCATATACGGGTACGGGAAAGGCACTCACGGTGGACGAGAGTCTCTATCACATTAATATTCAAATAGTTGCAGGACTTAGGAAAGGTAGGCTCGTTTGTCACTTTTTGGTTTGCCGGAGGTCGCCTTAAAACTTGAGGGTCCTTTGGGTTGACAGTACTCACACGTGTGTGGCTTTTCTAGTTTCGACGTCGTTTTCTGTGTCAGTTTTTTTAAAGAAGGGTCATTGAATACTGCTACCCATTGCGAAGCGTGGTTTATCGTTGGCTAGATCCCTGACGTGCCCTTGCTGACATTCTCTTCTGCTTTTAAATATTGACGTCAGGTGCTTCTTCCAGTTTCTTGTTTCCAGTTCAAGTTGGTTTATTAGAACATTGATTGACTCTAAAATGGAAAAGACTCCCAAGGAGCAACATCCCCGGTAACTTTCTCATTATTCGCCATGCATCCCCTAGCAGCCCCCCCTTAAAACTCCTTTCCTTCCCTCATTGACGTTGCCATGGCTGGCAAATGCTTTTACTCTGCTTGAAAAGGCGGGAAAGGATAAAAGATATAAAGTGCCTTCTCTGGTATCGAAGACAGCACGTGCCGTAGCTGATTACTGCTGCACTACCCTCGCCTCTTTTCTTTACCCAACTTCAGTTTGTCCTACGTTGTGCAAAAAATTGTTCAAATACAAAGGTTTTCCCAGCAGTTTAAGGCAATATTACAAAGAGTTTTCTGTGACATCTCAAACAACAAATTTTCTGTGCCATTACGTGAAATTAATGGTTATTCGACGACGATTTTCAACGTACGAAGAGACAAATACCATGTGCAATCGGAGTGGATGAGTGATGAGTCTTCATACAGTTTCAGGCAGAACACGTTCGTAATGCACCCGTTTTTCTCTAGGCTCTGGTGTGTGAACCAAGCTTGGCCCGCGCTGCCTCTAGCACCCCGGCGTTGGGAGTATTAGGTAATAGGGGAATAAGAAGCCAAGTATGAATTGGGAAGGATGACGTGTCGTAGGTGATAAAAAGAAAGAAAGGAGAAATACGGTGAACGATAGGAAAGTGGAAAAGTCGTATGTGATGCGAACGAGTAGACGCAATAGCGTGGTCGAACGTCTTAACCGATTTCCCACGCCACGTTACTCGTTACCGGCCAGATACTTTCGTGCTCACGCTTTATACGAATTGGCGTTGAATCCCCATAATGTTTGGTCTTTCTTGAAACTAGTCTGGGACTTATCAGTTCGTTCCTGTTCGGCTCTTGAAGCTTTGCGGTATACGGTATTCTACGAGATTAAAAGTTGTGGGTGGAGGTGTTAATTTTTTAATTGACGAAATTCCGAACAAAATTGATATTTCAGTTCTTCATCTGTGAAAAATTTACAAGGAACGCGGCCCCAAACTCCTAACAAAAAGAAAAGTGGAATAACTTCAATCGCAGTCATTTCTTAACACGTGCGATCGACGTGCACCATGAAATTGACCCACCCATTGTTGTGTCGTACTTGTTATCATTGTTGTGTCTATCATGTTCTTATATTTCGTGTAGTGCTGTACTTACAATGTCGCGTTTTGTAATCAGTGGCAAAATGTTGAGTAATTATTTGTTAAGTTATTGTGTTTCGTAGTTTTTTTGTTATTGTTACACAAAATATAGTGTTACTTTTACAAAAATTTTTGAAAAAGAGGTTATGAAAACATCTTGTAAAGTTTTTGAAAACTAGCGATTTTGTTAAATTACAAAGGTTATTGCATTTCACTTTCCAGCGAAAATGTATAACGTTTCTACACGAAATTTACTGTATCAGGTGCTGCGCAAACAATGGTTGTAGAATGGCGAAACTTTTTTTAGAGAATACTCATAGCAAACTTCTCGTGCAAAATTGCTACTAGGATATTTTACTCTCGGTAAAGTCAGCATGTTCCATGTGCTGATACTTGTATGCTGGAAATATATATTAAGTAAACAATCCTTCACTAAAAACATGTTTCTTAATTATTTGTCGATAGGTACAGTCAGGTATCTTCCGGAGCCCTCTTCAATTCATATACTTAGAAAGAAACGTTCCCGAAACAAAAAGCAAAAAAGCAAAAAGCAAACAAAAAGCAAAAACACAAAAAGCAGTTCCGCGACCTGCGAAACTGCAGTTACAGTGAGAAATTTGGCTGCTCCTCGATGCCATGTAGTTAGCAATAGGCCGTTTGTTTCGGCTACTTTTGCCCAGTAATTATTAGTGTGCACATTTTATTCCCCGCCTCCTTGAGAGCTTTCTGCTAAGGATCTTTCGACTGGTGTTCGTGCTCTTATAACATCAGACTTGGGATTCCCTATAACTTCTCGACAGATTGGAATTTCCTAGTTTTTCTTGACGACATCCACTACGTTGTGAGATTTTTATTTCACGTTCTGCTCGACCTTGCTGCGCAGCTGATATTGTCGAATTAAAGCGTTCATTCTCATCCGAAAACGAACGAAGTGAGCTGGTTGTCTTCATGATCTGTCGTCCGTGTTGTTTCCATTTCACAGTTTCTATAGGGATGTGTTTGTACGTAGACTAAACTTCAGATCTGTTTAGAAATTCTTCAGTCCGGGTTCTAGAATAACAATCCTGATTAGCAGCCCGCTGCAAGTCCCTTTGCTTGCGTATGACTAGCATGTCTAAAGCTGGTGCCTATCACCACGGTTGCGGGGGATTGTGTGTAGAGACTTGTCTCGTAACGAATTCTGTTGGTATGGGGATGAAACGGATTTAGGTAGAGGCTGACAGGGAGATCTTGCCTAATTGATGGAGAACGGTTTACCTGTGAGGGTGAACCAACTTGTATGCTTTTTTCGGTTCCCTTCTTTCTTTCTTTCTTTTTTTTCTCCAACGCGGAACAGGATATATGAGGAGGACTCTCGGTCGATAAGACATGTCATGTTGGCAAAGATAGCGACATTGAAGAATGGCGGCCGGCAGCAGCGAACGTGGTCTTGCTTTCGTTTCCGTGAAACTGAGCTCAGGGGGCTAACGCAACACCCAAACATGTATCTAACAACTCGGAACTGTGCTGGACGGCATTCTTAACCTGGGTCGTTAACGGAAAAACCCCATAGACCGGCTTGTGCCTTTCTGTATGTGTTGCATTATTTCGTCTTGCTGGAGTCCCACATTCTGAAACCTTAAAATACTGAGAAATATTGACCGCCACTGAATCAGCGCTGATTCGTAATCCTGATGAGACAGAGAGTCTAAACAGGTGGCCGCACCTTGTCAAGTAAAAAGTTCGGCCCCTTCTAAAAGAGAGGCCCACATGCATATGGATGAGTTCCTGGGTTAGTTTTTCGCTTTTCCTTTTGTTCCCCGGAGTTAGAAAATTAACCCGAAACTTTTCTGGATGACTTTCCTGTAGCGTACAGTAGTCCGTGGTGGAAAGAAGGGGAACAAAACTTTAACCCCGGTTGCAAATGTCTCCTTGATTTCTTTCCTCTTCCAGAGACCCAATCTTTCAACCAAGCTTTCAGACCGGGCTTTTTCTTGTCGTTAGGAAGCGAAGCTACTAGCCAAGTCGTGATTTGCATAAATGAAAACCCCACCAAGGAAATACGTCTCCTGACTTTCGTCCAATTTAGGGACTTCAATATAGAAACCGTTGTAGTTTAACGAAGCAAGAGAGAGCTTGCATATGTACATGTGCAATAGTCATAATTAAAATGGGAAGACGGAATACCATAGACTCAATGCTTATTCTCAACTTTCAGGGCTAAGATGTCAAAATCACGATTGTATTATAAGTGAAAGTAAAAAAAAGTGGACATGTGAAATTTCCAGCTGTTTTTCGTGCTTCGTTTTGGTTTCTACTTGTATTGTGTTCCGAGAGTTAAATCCAATAGAGTAACTATTGCCCTGGGTATCCTAGGAGCTAGTGTTTACTTGGGTAAAGTGAAGAACAGGAGCACAACATAGTTAAGATTAGAAGTTCCTAATGTGCCTCGTACGTTCCGAGACCATAAGACACTAAAATCAGCCTGGTGGGAAGGACGTCAGCAGCTATGATTTCTCATATGAAAAAGTCAACAACTTTTCGTCGATCTTGTACGATAAACTCAAAATATTTTTGTGGATACTTAATAGGTAAAGCCCCATTAATGAGCGATAGAAAATATTCCTGTCTTCATCAAGCGAGTATTCAAATTATTCTTACCGTGTAAGTAGCACACGCTTTTTGCAAAAGTGACTGTTTCTTTCTTCCTTAGCTTGCGATCTTTTGTGGCACATGTAATAGTAGAAAGTACTCTTCGTCTTAGTGCTTAAAGCTGGTGGCGCAGCGCTTGAAATGTTATGCTTAAAAGTGTGGATTGACGTGGAACCTATTTTAATAAATTTTCCTAAATTTGGGAAAACAAAGCGAAAAACAGAAACGAGGCCGTTAATGTCAAGAGAACAGCAAAATCGTAATTTTTTATGTCAATACTATAGTATGAGCGTTACTCGCTACCTTATGAAATCGTGTTTATGGTATTATATAAAATCTATGTTTTTGGCCTAAAATAAATCCATATCAATGGCTTTGTTTCTAGGGTAGCTTCTGTTAATTGTAGGATTCAAATTCTCACAAAGCAAA
Source organism: Triops longicaudatus (assembly GCA_022885665.1). Taxonomy (NCBI): domain Eukaryota; kingdom Metazoa; phylum Arthropoda; class Branchiopoda; order Notostraca; family Triopsidae; genus Triops; species Triops longicaudatus. The sequence continues at coordinate 183,725 of JAGQDJ010000023.1, forward strand.
AATAACCATTTCTTAAAAATCATACATTTGTTTGCATCTCCCTCAATCCTTGATTGTTGGTTAGTTCCGTGTCACGAATTTAGTTTGCGATACTGTACTGTGCTTTGGTTAAAGTTCGTGCTTCTTAACTCGCATGATGAGAGTAAAGCCATACGAGGCGTTTCCACCTCATCTGTTGCCTTTCGTCCCAAACTCAGGCTTGTGTCCTGCTGTTGTGTTCGTTTTGGTTACTCCGGTTCCTATTGACCGTTAGTTCAGTGGCCAAGGAAAAGAGGTATAAACACTGGTTTACCTCTTTACGTACTGTTCGTATTCTTTGTTTACTATAGGAAAACGCTGTATGCCTATGTGGCTCTTCTGCAAAAGACGTCTCTTCCTGGACTGGACGCATATGCTACTCACATGCACATTTTCTATGGCAGGGTCTGATCTCCCCAATATTGGTCCTTGAGCCAGTCAAGTGAGTGATCCATTGCGAATCATCAGACTGAAAGATCCTTTCCAAGCCCTCCGACAATATGCCAGCGCTTTATTTCTATCTCACTCAGCTTCCGAATAATCGTGGATGCATCTTCCAGCAAATCGTCTCGCTTCGAGGCCTCCAGGCTTGGGGTTTCCAGAGTAACCTGGGTTAATTTGCACCTTTTTCTCAAATCAAAACTCCGTCTGTGCCATATATAATTAGTTTTAAAATATATAGAAATCCTCCCGAGACTTCTCCGGTACAAATTGGCTTTCACTAATTAAGCCAAACGCTTCCAAGCTGACGTTCTGGTTCTCTTGCCTATTCTATCTAAAAAGTCCCCTTTAAAAGTTGTACGCGTACCGAAAAAACAACTTCAGCTCTGACTTTTCACTTGGTGTTTGATATGGAAATAATCACCGCGTTGGTAGTTTGGTGGCTTAGGACGCTCTTATAAGGTATACCAAGAAAGATTTTATGCTTGGGTATGCATAGAAGTTGGAGAAATGTGCTTTTACAGTCTGCGTCGGGGGCAAGAAAACTAAAAGTCTGTATAGAACTTTTTATTACCTCCTCTTCACTGTGCGTTCTCTACATTCAATCTCACGGAGCCCAGTCTTTGGTTTATGAAGAGAAAGAACGAAAAATAAAAGAGCATAATTGTGAGGACATCAACCGAGAGTTGTCTTGAATCTTAGAGAACGATGCTTAATCAGTTTCTACCTTGGAACGCTCTGGCAGGACCCGAGCATACATAGAATCATAAAAGCGCAACAGGGGTTCGTGACATTAAAGTGCGACATAGCACATGTGTATGATATCAAAAAGCGATCAAAACGTCCCATAAGGCTTCGAATTGTAAGGGAAGTGTCTTATATCAACCGTTCTGATTCCATAACAACATTGAGACTTGGCGATTGGGAAGTTTCATGTGAAGTTGTAAAAGACGAATAGTTCCCGTACATAGCTGGGGTGTAATTATTCTCTCTGAACTTGTGTCAAGAAGAAAGTAAGAATGCACGAAGGTCAAAGTCAAACATCGAAAGGTGGTAATGAACCTTCGTGTAGACTCCCTGTTGCCCGTATTGAGAAGTGGTTACAATTACTAAAGTCAACGCAACAGGGAGTCCCCATTTTCTAGCCCTAGAATGCATTGTTTGTTTCGAATGCAAAAAAGAAAGCTTTTATAGCGAGCGTGAAGGTAAGTTAGGTTATCGCGGTTTGGTTGCCGTGATAAGTTTGATGACTAGACGGTCAACTGCCTGCGAGAACTACCAAGGTCATCTTCCGCCAACTCATTATTGGGTTTAAATCCTTCTGGGGTAAAATTTCAAACGTTAATAAGAGATTTTGATTGCCAAGTCATCCCCAAGCCATGCTGTATTTTTTTTTCTTTTTTTTCCGGTTTTCACTTGCCAATGTTTTCGTTTGCACCCTTCTTAAGTTGAAGCGTGCCACTTTTTTGTCGATGACAATAACTCCTGTCTTCCCTCTGCTAATGTTCAAAGCTTGTGCTTGGCTTCCTTTGAGCAGTATAAACACCCGTCTTTTGTTTGTGATTGTGCATTGTTTCCTTTGCACTATGAAACAATGTAACACTATCACGCTTCGTTTCCGCTGCTTTTTTGTTTCAAAAATTATAATTGGCTTCAGTTTATTGAGAGCTTATTTTATTTAATAGAAATTTCAAATTAGTGAACTCTTTCGGTTAAGTTTCTTTTTTTTCGCGTTTCACGTTTGCTCTCCGCATTTTTCGCTTTCATTCTTGACGGTTTTAATTTTTCACCATAACACACTGGAAGAGTTAACCACGCCTTTGATGTAAGCATAAGCTAATTCGTGAGTAAAGCAGTCGGCTTTTCCTTCCCCAAAAGCTTTTTAAAGAAGCCAAACCTGTTGACATAAACTAATTAACCATTCGAGAGCGTTATAAAGCGTGCATAAATCAACTATTTGGCTTGTAAGGCATTTGAAGGACTCCAAAAGTCACTTCACACCTAGCTTGTTCGTGGCCTTTTGTTAATGATCTTGTTTAATAACAATTGCTCGGGATGTGAAACAAAAAATGAGTCTAAATTGCCAGCTCTGCGACTTGGTACATAACGTTAAGCGACTTCCTTGTTTGCAAACCTTAAAAAGAACTGTTTATTAATGAGTTGCACCTATTATGACTTGTCCTCGTCACATTGACTTTTTAAGCTAGTACAACATCGTGCCACTTTGGAAGCTATAAATTAAGAGCCCGCCATGGAAGACAAAGAGCTTCTGTTGCTATACACCACGAGAAGCTTTTTCGCTTTGGCGCTTGGACATGAAATATGAATTTGTTTTCGCTTTAAGCTGTTAAGAAGTAATACAGGCCGCTACTTCTTTCTTTTTTACTTCTCTCCAGGTTCTATTATTTCTTTTCGGTTCCTAAACACCTTTGCGCCGCTTTAGTGCATTAAAGAAAAAAATCAAGAAAACACTAACCTCTGACGTTATGGTCCCAACGTAGGTTCTAGCAATCCTATGAATATATTAGGCCTCAAGTATCTTTCCCTCCTCACTAGATCGTTCTATAATAGGTTTGTGTCCGCTTGGAGACCGTTTAAGGCACCCCATGGAAATGCCGTAATTAGAACTGGTAATGAGGTTTTCAATATCCTATTTGGCAGCATCAGCAAATGCAAGCAGCTCACGCATAATGAAACGAACAATGAACGACCAGAACACGATTCTTAACACGACTCGCTGCACGCAAAAGTCAACAGTACCTCCCACTTACTATAATGATATCTTTCAAATAGTACCGAACCTGGTTCGTGATCCTATAAAGAGACGCAAAAATAAATAATAACGCAGAGGGCCATTACTCGAAAATGTATTTTAACAAGCAAATATTCTCCATAATGACATTTTAACCATAACATCAAGGCTTACTCTGTGTCTAACATCCTATTGCCCCCTTTGTTTAACCCATTCAAGTTTTCCTAAATTCAAAAATACTCTTATTTCCTGAGTCCGGAAAGGGACAAGAAGCGGTGACCATATCACACTTCGTCGCTTACCCGTTGTAGCTTAATCCCAACAAACAACAGTGCAAATTAATTAATTCAGACGTGAACAAACCGTGGTGAACCGTATTAATAAACAATCCTATATCTTTGAAGGATTTTGAAGCTGCTTTTAAATTGTCCGTATATAAGTGCATAGTTTGCCAGTAATAAAATGTCTTTCCACACGTTCGAAAGATATTATTGATTGAACCCTAGAGAAAGATTTCTCAGCCATTTTACGCCCTACGAGCAAATTCTCGAATGTATACAAATGAGCACTATCATAGGATCCTCAGGTTCACGTGGTCTGTTTGAAGGTAAAATCGACCACATTTTGGGAGACCATACTATTCAAGTTAAAGCCGCTCTACACATCAAATTAACACACGCATGTAGTGCTGTAGGCTTTAGGTTTTCGTGTTTCAGTATTTTTCCCAATTTGTAATCATTTCAAAAAAGTACTGAAAGTTGAGAATTACGGCACGATTTCTAATTTATTTTCGCATTTGGCCTCGCAGACCTCACTTATTGAAAGCTTGTCAACAAATTCACAATAATCAAAGATTATAATTATGAAGAGAAATTGCTTAGGAATTCAATTTCTGTACAACAATTTACTATAGAGCATACCACAGATCCCGTGACTTCAAACACTTACTTTATAGTGTTAGTCATTTTAAGCTGGCATCCAGTTTACCATGTTAACACCATCACCCACACCGTCGATTTTCTATCCGATGTTGAGCTCTTCGAATTTTCGACTTTATCCAAAGAATGTGTTCAACTTGCTGAATTATGAGCGAAAAATGGGTCTTTGCCAAGTCACGTTAAGAGAGCATTTTTTTCCTCTTTTTTATTTTTTTGTGTTTTTTTTTTTTCCTAAGAAACGGCTACTTTAGTTTTGAAGTACGAATGGACGGCGTGTGTACTGTGATGCCTTGAATTTTAAACGAGGTGAGACTTTCAAGTTTTGCGACCTGCTCTTCTGATAAATGATGAGACCCATTCGATCCGTCTGTAGAGGTCTTAAGATGTGGGACCCCCTGGTGGACCCCTCCCCTCCCAGCTTTTTTCCCTTTTGGCTTTGGAAGGTGGACACCTTTTTGTAATATCAAAATACTATTAGTCGTTCATGCCGTGGAAAAGTAAGAATTAAGGATTCAAAGGTAAAAAGAATAAGAAATGACATTCATTTTCTTTATAGACGTGCGCACTTCTTGTGCTCAAGATACTTATAGGAAATCTTTTTTAACTGGTGACTTAAATAATTTAAAAAAATGCTATATTTAGCTCCTTCAACATGTAAATAAAATTGTATTCAATATATTGGGTAGTAATTTAAGTTTTCTATGGATTGCTAGCGAAACGTTTAACTCATCTTATGGTTTTCACGCATCTGAATCTTTATTGCACGAGCTTGAAAAAATATCACAAAGCTTTAAGTGCCTGCCAAGGTTTTCAAGTGTGTGACAATGTTCGAGTTCTTGTTGGAATGCTTTTGTTGTCTCACATTTTTTCCACATTGTAATGGACACCAATAAGAAGGTAAAGGCGTTTTATTTTCTGTATTCCCCGAAACTTTTTTGAACGTCAAAGAATATCAGTCCCTTTTTTTTTTCATCCCTAAAGGGCTGAGTAGATGAGAGAAGATTGCACTTGCTCTCATCCTGAGTACAGTGTCGTTTATCATGTTGATGCTGCATACAAAAGCTCACCAGGTTGCGATGCATGACAAATGCACTCAGAACTCTCGTCTGACAAGGATTACGTGAGGTTCGTACACTCCAATGAGCGTGCAACAGGCTCTTACACACTTGCCAGGGCATTATCACATCGCCCAGTAAATCCTATGCTCCCTCTTCCCTTTTTCCAACCCATCAGACCCTGATAGAAAAAATATCATCTCAGAAGTTTTAATGGAAAAAAAATACTCCGGAGCTTTTATCTTCGTGGTATTGCTCTTTCCTTGGAAAAGGCATAAAAAAACTCTTTTTTAAGTGTACCTCGAGCACAGTTCCCTCGTCTAGTGGTATGTCCTCACAAAGAAGTCTTGAGTTTTAACGTTGTTTTGTTTGCAACACAGGCTCTCACATGGTAAATTTTTGCCTATGGTAATACCATGTCGGGGCAGTTCCCGTTATCACCGGCAAAACGAAGCTTGACCAGGAGTGAAAACTTCAGCACTGCTAATCACTCTTATGTGGTACGAAGAACGCCACATCGCTGGTTTTATGGAAGTTTTCTACACATCAGGGACAATTCGAAAGGCCTTGTCCAGCTGAACTACAAAAATCAGTGTTTTGTAATTATTTTTCCTTTAGCCAAATTCACAGTACATAAAGGTATTTCCAAGAAGCTTGAGGAAAGACTGAATTCCTTTTTTACAGGCGCTATTCGTCCTAATATCTTTCTTGCTCTCCCGTGCATTTGCATTTGCATTGTTGAAATAACGTATGTAATTTCCGGCACTCTTCGGAATGAATTATACTAACGCCACTCCAAGTCGCACAAATGTAAGCGTGGGCATATGCGGCAAAGTGCCAAGAAGACAAACCCATTTTTCATTCTATAAACCTTCATTAGCTATTGCAAACGAAAGAATGGTCGTTACCTTAAAGCGGCTTTGAACTCGAGGCTGGGTTTACAAAGCAGCACAACCGCCATGCAGACAAAATGCGCCTGGCGCAAGTTGCACGCTTTTGTTCCTGCGGAGCTGACAAAAAAGGCAGGTGCAAAACAAGGAGGCACTCATTTGCATGCTCAACAGCCCACAGCCACAGGTTCTTTTCGCACCAGTATAAAATCCTTTTGTCAAAATACTTTTTTTGGACCTTTTCTAAAAATAGAAAAGAATTGCGTTTGCTATTGTTCAGAAAGATTTGCAAAGACGCACACTATTAGAAAAGGGGAAACCTGGTAAAGCAGACCGCACATAAGCTTCTCGGGACCTTTTTAATCACTTAATCCTTTCACCAAGCCTCATACTCTCTTTGTAGGCCTGCACATTCATCGTAATAGAAAACTATACGGACATATAGCTCAGAAAATCTCAAAGCCGGGAATAGTAAAAAAAAAAAGTCAAGATTTTTTTTCTTTCATGATAATCACGGTATTCTTAACATTCTGAGAGAAAAAGTATCGAAGGGATTTAGTTTTTTATAATGAGCAATAAATGAACCAGTATATTCGCTAAATATTCGCCTGAAGCCATGAGAATTTGAACTATTTCGTACAAACCAGAAAATTAACAGCAGTTACCAACATTGTCGACTGCATTAACAATGTAAATTGAAAAATAGTTTTAGCTGTGTTGCAATACTTTTTCGACATATACCTTGCATTGTCCACCTTCTGTGTAAATCACATCTAATTTTAAGAACAAATGCAAGTGTAAGGTTCAGGTCGCGTTGCTAGCACTGAAATCCACGTCATAAAGAAACTAATATGTCAAAAGATTGTTAAAGTTAACGTAGATTCACAAAATTAGGTTTTAGGCTATACAACTCTGTTAGTTTCAAATAACTTAAGCTTAAGCATTACCTTAAGTTCGTTTTTGCTTCTGTTTATTCATTGTATTATTCTTATTTTAAATACTGTTATTGCTACCCGTTTATATTTATTTAATTATTGTTTAATTTACTGATAATACACATTTTAGCACGTTTATCCGTTTATTAAGCTTACATGTAGGTCTTAAGCGATAGGTAAGTCTGTTTTAGCCTACTTGTAAGCTTGGATATATAAAAAGACGTGAATAACACCTAACACATTCTGTCCATGAATTAACAAAATTAGATTCTGAGCAAATGAATTACATCGTCAGTCAGGGAGACTACTGGAGTGCAGCTGTATCATTACAGGCAAGCCAACATATAACATGAAACATGTATGCCCGAATAAGGTTATCAAAGGTTAATTTGTGTAGCTTAAGAATAGGCCAAGCTTAGATCACCTTGCACGCGTAATAACACCGTCGTCTATTTTTCGTAACCTTTCCTTATTACGAACTGTTCCTGGTCTTCCTTTCTCTAAACTTCTCTGACCTCGACTGACGTCCTTATCGACTTGCATTAGCGGAGGCGGATCGAACGACGACGTAACCTCGAGTTCTATGTCTTTATGCCATTTAGCCTAAGATAAGTGAACTCGTTCTGTTTCAAAGGAAGCTTATCTTGCCATCCGTGGCGGCGTTTTGAGCCAAGGAACTTCAACGTTGGCACTCCAAGGGATTTAAGGTTTGCGATTACCTTCGTGAAGGTCAGCACTACTTTTCCAAACATCGCGCTAAGCAATTACTTCCTTCCTTTCATACCAAAGTATACAACTTTCCAGCTTCCCGTGGTGGTTGGTAAATTATTGGGGCATAAGGGCAAAGAACATGAAAAGTTGCCATCGACTTGGAAACTCGCTGGGTCCGGCGTTTCGCGTAGCTCGCATTCATTGGTTCGGCACTTTTTCAAGAGAGATGGGAGCGGCGATATTCGCAGATCCAAACGATGTCAAGAGTATTGTAATGAGCCACTTGTCAAGTAAGCCTCCCTTTAATTGCAGTGGGTAAGCAAGCATTAGGGCTCGTTAATCTTCATCCATCAATTTCTTCACATGTTTGGTGATGGATGCCCCTGCACGGTGGAAACTCACAGGCGGGGCTATTACCCAACGACTTCGATTAAGTAGCAAGCTGTTGATTTTTACCTCAGTCCCCCAACTTGGGAGTTGAACAGGATCTTTGTCGCTTCTCTACCTTTGATTGTCCGCATATGACTTAGGCACATCGCCGAGAAAAAGGCTTAAGCCAAGTTCGCTATACCTGTGTAAAACTTCCCAAATAGGCAGGAAGACCATGTTGGTACCTTTTCTTGCCTTTTGTTTTTCCAGTATTTAGGCAAGACAACGGACCTCCTACAGTCCAGTAGCTACATCCTTGTGTCTTTTCTATTGTTTAGGTGAAGAAAAGGCTCGAATTAAAGCGTTTCGGTAAATATATGGGCGAAAAAAATTCTTAAAATGCTGGTTCATTCACGGATGATTTAAAGCATTTCTCATTTCCGCCATGAGGCGGCATAATTAATTTAAAAAATGCTCACCTAAAATAAACGACGCTTCTACAAGCCCCCTTTTTTTCAGCCAGCTCGTTTCTTTGCAGCATATGGTCCGTCCCGATAAGAAAAGCGGGTTTATAAAAAAAACACCTATTTTCACGCACCCTCTGCTCTAGAGCGTTTTGGAGCTTAGCTTTTCTTTAAATACATTACAGTATTAGTTATATCGAAGAGGGAGAGGGGGGGGGATCCGGGCGGGCTGTGCAATAGGACTATGGATTTCGGAACTTCCTAAGCAAAGTCGTTGCACTTCTATAGCCACGGTAAAAGGGAGACGCGTCCTTTCTATAGATTATACATAAAACCTCTTCCAATAACCCTATGCAGTATATCGAAGCACTCCTTCTTTTTTTTTTCCTCAGAAAGGAGTCTATTGTACAGGCAAGTTTTGGTTGGACCTCCCTATACACAATGTATTTTAGTTCCAAGATTTTTTATGGATCTCACTTGCGTCGTTCGCTTGATTAAAATTGGTAGTGGAGATTAGAAGCCACAACGGCTCGACAACAGTCAACAACCTTTTTCCTTTCTTTTGGTGGTGTAGGTTAGGATTTTCACCGTTTCTTGGTTGCATGCACTATTACGAAAATGTATTCTAATGGAAACTTAGGAAAAGGTTCACTTGACTGTAGGTTGAATTCTTGTAAAGATGGCTTTTGTCAAATGAGCACGGTCATCTTTGTATCCCAGTGCGACCCTTATGCGCCTATTTTAATTAATTGGGTATAGCCGGGGCCTCCATCGTTGGGCGAAAAATAAGAATACATGGGAAGTGGTATAGGAAAATCTTGCCTTTTTTTCTGGAAAAAGGTGCGTTTTTTCTCTCATAACGATGTTCCTCTTTGGGTATTCTCCAACGTAGTATGATGAGGATGAAATAAGCCAGATGCGAAGAACTAACGCTTTGTCATATTTGTTACCCAACCGTGCATTTTTTCTAGGCTAAAAGGGCAAATAGTTTTCGGGTATTCTGACCAGCAAGAAGAAAAATGGCTTCGAAATATGTGGAGATACCTTTTTATAAGAAAGAAGGCACCTTGGCCAAATTCCTCCCAAAAATGATGAGGTCTTCCAGAGAACATTACATAGTTTGACTACTCTAAAAAAAAAAATTTAAGGCGATTTTCTTAATTTGATTCAGTTGGCGGATTTGTTTTAGGGTTTGTAGTAGGAATATTTTCCCCTGTGCACCCTGCCTATATTAGTCTGCTTTAGGTTCTATGGTAATATTCTATAACAAAAAGGGAAGTTGCCGTGTTGTAAAGACTCAAAGCAAGAGACGAGGTGAGAAATGTTGCCCATTTCTCTGTTTGACGTTGAAGAAATGGTGCTTAAGCACCTCAAGACTTGGCCGCGCATCCTTGTCGGTGAAAAAAAGAACATCGTTTAAAAAAATCTCTGTTAGGCATCGAGCAGCTCAGTAAAGTTTTTGGCTATTGCAATCAGAACTGCGATGTATGGGCAGTAAGAAAGGTTCCTAAGGAACTTCCTTGTTTATATCTTAACTACCTATCTTACGTAGTAAAGTTGTTCGAAAAGCTGTCACAAAGGTAACTGTATAGACGTGTTCACCCAAACGTGTTTTTCAGAAACATTGCCAACTCTGGACAGAAGTAGCCAAAAAGGACATGACTGTTCACCTTGTTGGTTGCGATGGGCAGCTTTGTACAGGTGTACATTACCCCCGCATTGTTCGGTCTCTTCATCTTGCAAACAAAAATGCATGCACAAGGCCTTGTGTCGTTTTCGCGCAACCGGGCGAGGTATGGCCTCCTCAGTGGAAGGCAAGAGACGGCGGTCTTTGGCTTATTTCATTGTCAAACGCACAGAGATTTAATGAAAACTTCATTGGAAAGTTCTATTTTTGTTTCCTGACATGTATTAGTACTCAGATTTGTCGCGTCTTGTGCCATTCAAGGTTTTGAGTCTGAAGACAGTACAACTATGTATACTTATACATGTATAAAAAGCTCTCTACCAAAATGGCCTCACGCAACAGAAGAGAACGCTTTGCATATCTCTTCACGGATAAGAATGGCCAACCCTGGTGACAGATTTACGACATAGATCTACCGCGTTGTAAGCTCCCAAGGTTCCATAGACTTGCTGAAAGCTCTGCGGTTCATTGTCGCTATGAATTTCGTTCCGGTACTAATGAAAATTTCGTGAGAATGTTTCTGCTTTTTTAATAAGCGAAGATGATGTTCAAAGCAAAGCTTGACTAGCGGCGTTCGTTGTTAATTAAAAAAAAGTCGCGAAACTTTTCACGGATTTTCCTACGCATAGGCAAAATTCTCCACTGGAAAAAATGCTTTGTTATACTTGTAAAATTGTCATTTGCAAGCTTTCTGCTTCCTGAGAAATCTGCAGATCAAGTAACCCATTAATGAGCATGAATAGTTAAGGTTGGCAGCTCCTATACCTAGGGGAGCAGTAAAAGAAATCACATACGCTGGATGACACTGAAATATCTTTTAAGGAAACTAACGTGTTGTATTGAACTCGATGTGAAGAATGTGAAGATTTCATGGTTCCATTCTTCAGTTCGTGATAAGCCTCAGCCACTTTGTTTAAGGCATGTATGGAAGGCCATGGTCACGGTCGCCAGTTTGAGATGCTGGCCGAAAGGGAAGCTAAGGTTGCATCGAAGTTGTGGTGTCGGTTGGGGCGATTCATCGTGAGTCCTCGAAGCCCAAACCGGGCTAGTTGCCACGCCGAGGTGTCAAAAGTCTTTCCAAAGTCCAAAGCCAACGGTCCTTCTCTTCAGGGCGCCTCGGCGCATGCCTAAAGTGAGAAAAGCAATTAACCTACGTGCCCTCGTGAGCTCATCAAGAACGGCCATGAAGCTGTAGCGCAGGACTCGAAACAATGATTGCATTATAAAACGTTATCTCCTCCTGCAACATCGGTATCACGTGTTCAGACCACTTGGATTTTCTCATTATTCTACTTCAAAATACTCGTTTGTCACATTTTAAAAAAAGAAAACAATCCGCAGACCAACGTTTTAATCGTTGTTACAAATAATGTTATTAAACATACTGTAGATATTAATTATTAATATTTTACATGTTAATGTTCACCGTAAACAGAACACCTGTCAGAGTGGTCCCTGCTCCTTCCACTCCATTGCAATGCTTGTTCTGTATTTTTTCCTTTATTTATTAAACGTGTTATCAAAGAGCAAACAATATTTAAAAATTATTATGCAACGGGATGGTTAATGGTACGAATTATTTTTTACATATATTGGGTATTCTACGCATTTAAAGCTCGGCTTTTCTCGTTTATTATGGTTTTCGTTTATTATAACTTTTTTGTTCATTTTCGCTTTATAACGTTATGCACTAGAAGGGCACGGCTAGTACGAAAGTAAGAAGTGATCGAGTGCGACGATTCTAAAACTATTGTACATGTTGTATCTTTTCTCCTGTGTGAAGCCTGACAATCCAAATGTACCAGCGAGTTTACTCCGCAGGGCTGGGATCGTACGGAAATAATATAAAAAGGAATTACTCTTTTTTCCTCGTGTACACGAAAGGTGTCCGTGATGGTGCTATAGCTGGAACCCCCTCCGTGCTTCGCTAGTGGAACAATAGGTCGTAAAATAGGTGTACCAGAGCCTGTCTTATAGGTTATTCTCTCCTGCATCATCCGATCTCCTCTGTATGATGCTTGCGGCCGGGCACCACATTTAACTTATACAAGTTACAGTCCCTGGTAACGTCGATGGCTGTAATAGAAAGGCCAGCCACATTGCAGTAGCTTGATCCGTTATCTCGATAACATTCCATATGCGAAGTCTATCAAGCATCTAATAACCACCTTGAACTCCTCCCTCCTTACACCTTTCGCATGAATGCGTGGCTCGGTTTTATTTCCTTCTTGAAAAGGCACTCAAGACTTCAGTGTGGTTGCGTTTTGCATTAACTCACCTAACAAACACCGTAGGTAAGAAAAAATATCACGACTTTGCGAGACGAGATAGGTAATCTACCTTATCAGTACTATATTGCCGTCGCTTGCCTTCTATTTTCTGTCTTTTTCCTTGGGTAAGGCGGAGGTGTAGATTTCTCGCTAGTATACGCGACAGAGTCCCTGTTTCCTGTCTGTTGTCTCAACCATTTGGATTAGAAAGAGAAGAAGGCTGAAAGAGGAAGAATCCACCGCCGTTTAGCGTTTCAGAGTTTCCTTGAGGCTTACGCCGAGTGGCTTAGCTAGCTCCATTAGTCATGGCTCATGGTTGGAGCTTTGACAGGCAGCTACTGGATTCTTACATAGCCGTTCTGCGTCCGGCGTGATATTTACTGCAGCATCAGTAGCGTGTGGCAAAATTGTTATAAATTTCCACCTCTTTGCATAAAACATTCATTGGACCCTTTATTCACGCCCGGACCATGCCTACGCTAATGCTTTCGACCAATGACGCAGCAAGGTCCTAAATGGTTGAGTACGTTCAACGTGCAAGGAACTTTTCTGTATACGCTTCATCTGTGTCGTTTTTGCCTCCAACCAGCTCCACACGCGCGAGCATGAGTGAACCTCGTTGCACTCAAGTTGCTATTGTTTTTCTTGTTCTTCCTTTTTACAGCCCCCTTCCTTCAAACCGGAACTAACTTCTCGTAACATTTTTTATGTGGGAGAAGCATCACTTGCTACTTGGAAAAGGGAGAGGGTGTCAAGCTCGGGAATGCACAAGTTGACGTAATTGCAGGTACCCCGTGTTTCTTTTTAGTAAATTCCCACCGTTTGTGTCCCCATTGCCTGGAATTGTATGATGGAAATTGCAGTTCATCTTGGGGGAAAAAAGTATTCAAAGTAGATGCTTAACAAAAACGCGACAAGATTAAGTGAGCTCTGTTTCAAGGGTTGGTTCACGACAAAAGGAAAATGATACCCTAAAAGAGTGTTTCAGAACAGCGATCGTTGAACGCCAACATTATTGCATCCCTGTTTGTAATGTATCAAGGTGCGCAATAATTTTCTCCGCAGAGAGAAGTACGTTGTTTCGTTTCTGTTTGTTACTAGCAGTGATAATCAGAGACAACAGCACGAAGTAACATGATTTTATTCGGCTGAAAAATTTAAAAGGCTTTCTTTCACGTGAGGAAGATACCCTGTTGAGTAAACGTTCCAGGCTTACAAGAAGTGTTTTATTCATGGTGTAATATATCTCAGATGAAAAATATCGCGTAATCGTTTTGTACTGTTCGTACCTAAAGGGTAATAAACCCCATGTCGAGAAAAACGCCAAGGAAGGGGAGAATACCTCACTTTAAGTGATAGCTCCACCTAAGCTTTTAGCAGCTGTTGCTGGGTTGCTTTAAATGGGGAGAAGGAAGCAAATTAGTTAAGTTCTCCAAAAAAGGCTGAAAAGTAAGGAGGGTGTGTAGTGCCAGTACTTGAAAAAAGAGAAACTTTTAATACGCACATCGTATCTTAACACCTGCCTTCAGACACTATTCAATATTAATCCTCCTTGTTGAACTCTTTGAAAAAATGTCTTCGGTTTTTGTCCCTTACCGATAAACAAGAGTTTGCATCTTTTTTTATTTTTTTTATTTCTATTTATTTATTTTTTTATCCGCTTTTCAATCTAAACAGCTTGTTCTTTTCTTGTAAGTTATTTTTTTCAACATGTTGTGGGAGGCTTGAATAGTTGGGGCACAAAAGGATCCCATTCAAATTTGCGCCATTGTAGCCGGTTGTCTTGGTTCTATATTTAATTTTTTTGTCGCTTTCTTTTCGTCGTGAGAACTCCTGTCCGGCTGCATTACACTTATAGGGGTGAAGTTAGTGTTGAACTTTAATACCAGTCCGTTAAGATTTATGGACGCGAGTCACTGCTCGCTATGTTTTGCATTAATAGCTCGGAATGTTTCGTAAGGTGTCAGTCCACTTTCGTCGATCTTGCATGAACATTCCACGCCAGACATGAAAACGTACCCAGCTTTCGAGGGTAGTTTCTCGAGGACAGCTCGAATGACGAGTAGTTTCGATGACTTTTTATTTTACCAAACTTTCGGTTTAGAATGAAAAAACGCATAATAAGTGGAAATGATTAGATAGAAACGGTTGGCCTTTCTAGGGTTTCCATAATAATAGGCTAGGAAGCCGCTTGATGGCTATTCGTGAAGACCATCATTTTTTTGGGTCTCGTCAAGATCTCGTCGATAGCTTTGGTGACACCCATAGTAATCGCTTTAAAACTGTTACGACACTACCACTGTGTTTTTTAGATTCTTTCCCACAGGGCTTTGGGAGGCAATAAAAATAATTGACGATTATTACTGGTAGAAATAAGCAATTTAGCTTGTAATGCTTTACTACTTGCGCTCGTATGATTATAGTCTCTCTTAATGGGGAATCTAGTTAGCTAAAAATTTATTTTATGGTGATGCATTACATTCCATGTAGAAATAAAATTTTAACCAGGTATCGTTCAGAAATGGAAGGGGCGTACAGCGGAATAGGTCCATTGTTCTTAATTTTAACATCTGTTGCTTAATGCTACCTTCCATCTTAATGACACCTCCTCTCTGGTAGGTAATTAGGATGAAATCTGCACGTGTGAATTCCACATTTCCGCCTTTATTTTGCTCAAGAAATCAATACAAAAGTAAAAATTGCATTAAAACTAATTATTCTTGATTCTGAAGCTCATTTATCGGTGACCTTTGTTTTAATTTTTGTAGAGAGTAATGCTTATATCATGCTTACTGCAAATTATAGTGCACTTACATAGCCACACAAATTCTGAATATGTCCTATCATTTAAATGTAGAGCTATACGAGCATATGAGTATACAAGCGTTAAGAACTATGCCCTAAGTTCATTTATTTGATAGCCGGTATAGACTTAATCTGCATTCGAAGACTATTGACGATAAAACTTCCCTTAAATGCTAAGTGGGCTGCATGTTGAGACCAATTTAATTTTTTTGTCAAAGATAATTATAGCTCTCACTTATCCTTTGCAAAACCTTCAATTTTAGGAAATCTATTATCCAAGATGCATAATCCCTTGGAAGGAAAGTCGCTAATTACGTTCACGAAACTCGTGTTTTTCTGAACTCCAAACATTGTGTTTAAAAGTTCTGTTCACAACAAATCTCGTGTTTACTTACACGCCTTTTAAATAACATTTACTTGCCATGCTTCATCCAAACACTGAGTTGGTTTTAAAACCGAAGTGCAGAATGATGCAAAGCGTCATGATTCTCTCACACAAATGGGCTTAAACTAGCCTGCTGGAAGTATCTATTCTTCATCTTGGGGTTCGTTTGTAGTTAAGCAGCTTGTGAAACCGACCTGTTCGTCTTGGAGCGAATGCTGCTCTCTCAAACTACCTTTGTTAATTATGTTTTAGACATAAAGAAAAACATATTTTTCCCCTTTTTGAAACGAATGTTTACAAATAAAACAAAGAAATTATCAACTCATGAAAAAAGAACGCAGCTCATGGATGTCAGAAGTACCAGCTAAATTATCTTCTCAAACTTTAAATTTCTTTGATCAAAACGAGATAAGTTCGCTTTGCAAATTCACATGATGTAGACATCATTAATTTGCAATTCAGATTGCCAAATTTCAGGTCCTTCAACCTGTTCAAGAGACCCGCTGCAGGAATGCTCCTACAAACCGAATGATGGCGCTAGTGAAACCATGATTAACTAGCACGCGGTAAACATTAAATTTCCAATCACTGTTGAAGCCATTTCACATCAATTGAATAATTCCAGTGTTCCATAATTTTAATATTTAGTTACTGAATTGCTTTCTGACAAAATCAAGTTAATGCTTGACCGTTTATTAGTTAAATTTCTTCGTTGTATAATCACAAAGTCTACATGGCGCGTTGAGGAGAGACCCATGTTAGATTCTCATGCCGAAGATCCTGAAAATTCAGAAAAAAAAATTAACAGTTCTCAAGAAAGCGCAGTTACAAAGGAGAGAAGCAAAACAGGGTACATTTTCTTTCATACCTGTGTGGCTAGTTTCCGAATTCGGTTGCACTGTATGCAAATCCACCTTGGGTTCGTGTAGTTCCGCCGTACCCCATACCCTTTTGGCAAACCGCGTTTAGCACCGTGTCCCTCTAGTGGTGTAGATAATGAGCAATAAAACTTACAAGAAGGGAAGTCTTGTTAGATTGTCTTTCCTGGCTGAATACGGAGTACAGCAAACAGTCGCATACCAACTTCAGGCCTCGCATAATTGCAGTGCAATTTTCGTAGGTGACTACCGTTCAGGCCTAAGGTTTACGGCCTGCAAAACGACTCCAAAAGTGGCCATCTTCCTACCATTTACCTTAACATAAACTTTATCTTCCAGATGCGGCGGACGGGTTGTGTGCCAACATATCAACTTCCCGCTCACCTGTGTCATTGACCATTCATTCTCAGAACGAGAGTTTCAACCAAGTTTCCCACTTTTCTGTTTTCTTGTTTTTTCTTGGTAGTAGCTTAGTAAGCGAGGCTACAATAATGGAAGTTGTTCGAAATAGATAACACTCGAAAGAATGGTCGTTTACTCCGTAATGCTGTCTCTTGTCTCTGAGAAACCCCCCAAACTTTAACGACTAAGAAAAAAATGAAATAATGACAACGGCGGCAGATGGGACCCGCTAGATTTTTTTCCTCGTCTTTCCTTTCTGGCTTTTCGAAAGGAATTCGCTTACTGCTTTTAAGGCTCGCCTGCATTTAAGACCATAACGAAACAATAAAAAAAGATAAACGAGGCTGAGTTATGAGCTTTTTGCTACAGTTGTGCTGCGTACCTAACCTGTAGTCGCACTCACCATAGAAGAAAAGAAGAAGGCAAGAAAAAAGGTAGATTCCCTTTCGGAAATAGGGTGTCGGTAATTAGCCTTCCATTGCAATGGTGCGGACTCCTGTGCTTTTCTGTACGAGAGGCTCCACCGGTGGTCTTCCTCAGTTCGTATCTTTTACTAGGCGCAAGATCGTGCTACGGAAGGGTTTCGAAGACAACCGGACCGCAATTTCAGCAAGACTTATTTGTCAAGGGTTGAGACAATCACGAAAGCCATTATAATGCACCGCACACAATCGCCTCATTTAGCTCTGGACACACTATTCCGTTTCGGCCACCAGTTGCTGCAGCTCTGTAACTATTAGGAGGTTAACTAGCCTCAATTGTATGTAGAAGACCTTCCTTGGCGGTTTCTCTCACTTAATGCATATCAAACAACGTTTTCATTTTTTTTTTTTTTTTTGGGGGGGGGGAGGAGTATACGAGAACGTTTCCCACGATTATGATCAACTACGAAGATTACGGCCAAGGATACTTTGTTAACCATTCGTACTATTAAAGCTCTTGATTACCGCCAGTTTCAACCGTCGCGCCTGTTTTACCTACGAAAGGACAATAGATGTGAAAACTCCAGAGATTCTTTAGCTTCATCACGTTTTAACCATATTTCAGATTATTGCGGATAGACGTACTTGCGCCAGAATTAAAAAGATTGCGTTCTGAGCAAATTCAGTATGTGTTTGTGGCCTCCATTTCGCAATACGGTTAATGTTCCTCCAATCTCAGTGTTTTATTTCCCAATAACGAAAACTTAATGGTTGCATACTCCATACCTTTTAATATTCGGTAAGGCTAATCGCATTCATTTGGTGCGCATAGGCGCTTTTTCCTAATATGCAAAGAGGAAACGTTAGGTTATCACGCTAGAGCAAGCTGTGCTCGGGAGTTGGAAAAAGCTAATTATCCATTGAAGTCGCTAATCGGCTTTCTCGGTATCAGAGACATACCGAACGTCGTCTAATATTCCGTACACACACATGTTAACCTTTTTCCAGGGAGGGGGGGAGTGCTTGAGCCCTAGATCGAAAGATCTTTGTGTCCAAGCTAGGAATATTGAAAGAAGATCCATGTCACTGCCTTCGTACTTCTTTTTACCTGTGCACAGTACCCTTTCGGGGATCCGGGAGAGGTCTGATAGGGGCCCAAGCCCCGCACAGATGCTTGATTAGAAAGAGAAGCCGGCGATGCAGCTTGCGACGTATATGGGGAGGTACGAGAATGATATGCGTGTAGCAGCAGCGAAGAGAGAAAAAAGGCTATATTAGAAGGCAAGCTGAGAGTATATGACGAGGGTGACTTTATTGCATGTAATGGGAACCTTTCTAAGGTACGATGGTGTTGCCCTAGCAACCAGTTGTACTTCTCATTAGGTACCCTAGCAACCCCCTTTTCCTTCTTGCTCTCCGCCTTCGCTTTCCTCCTCGCACCCGATCTACGCAATTACGATTCACTCCCTTCATCATCCGAGGTTCCTCTGTCGAACTTTCTTCTCTTCTTTACGGGGCCACTCGACAAGTTTCTCCCTCTCACTCGCTTGCCAATTCAAATGGCCAAATTTGCATAACCCAAATGCAATCCTTCCCATCATTACAAATTTTCGCCCCCCAAACTCAAACCTCCCACTGCCGTTGCCGGTTTGGGGCGCAAAGTTTGCCTCATTAAAGCTTTATTGGTAGGAGTCACTTGTAGCTTGGGATGGAGGATTTGTTTCGCAAACTAGCGGGAAATGCCTGTATTTGGTTTTGAAACGGCGAAATGAAATGCTAAAGGTTACCGCACATTTACAAGGGACACGGTACAAGCTAATCAGCAGGCAAACTCCACTAAGGGGCAAACATTTGTAAAATATTTTCAGTGTAAGAAAATACACTGTTCGCGTTAACGGAGCTCATCTGCAATTCGTCGGGGTGGGGGGTTAACCCTATAGCCTGGAGTTTTGTGCTCCGTTGGTTTACCAATCCTCTTTAGATTGCCATCAAGGATGCTTTTCAAAGGTACAGGTTCGATAAGAGGTTGAATTCAGTACGATTTCACGCTGACGTTGTTTCTTTTATTAAAATCTCCCTTTAATGTCCTAGATAGTTTGGGAATAGCACCCCTCGAACCCCTTTTCCCAACCCCTTGACGTTTGCTCGTGCATCGGAGAGGGTTGTATTCAGTTTGCTACTGAGTAGTCCAATGAACTTGCATAATAGTTACGTTATTAAGTCTCACGGGTGCGTAATATATTTAACAATGAACGTACCCTGTTCCAGTTTCAGTATTTCCGCCTCGAAAACAACATTCTGAAGATGGTTTCGGATCGAGTTAAAATGCATTCGCTCCCTTTGTGATACTGGCAGCGTATGCATTAAGAGAGAAATGTTTTAATACGCCACGGATTTTCCGTCTGTTTTAATGAGTATGCCATCACGGTGCAGGGGACTGTCACGGCAGTAAAGAGCTTAATGAGGTCTGATAAAGGATATCTTTCTTTCCCTAAGTAAGCATCTCGCACAGCGTCCATTACCCTTGCTGAGACTTGCACCAATACCAGGAGGGTTAATCAGCACCCCCTTGATGAATCGTAAAACCCGTGGATGCGTCTGACAAGTTTTCTTTCCCTTTTTTGCAAGTTAATAGTTTCCGTCTCTTACTTGCTCGCGAGCATTTTCTCATGAAAGCAAATAAAAAGGAAAAAAAAATAGAGAGTAACGAATGAAAAGTTAAGGTAGAGTCTTATTTTACGTAACAGCCGTCGAACGTTTTCATGTGTAGTGTTAATTATTGTTTTCAAGTGCCATTAGGAGGATGTGCAGCACATGTGAAAGGATTGCTCACGGGGCTCATTTTCGTGCATTGTCGTGAAGTTTGTGCTGCGGCACAAGACAGTTGTGAATGCGCCCAGCAGAAATGCTTCATTACCTGGGCATTATTTTAATGTCGCATGTTACCGTTGGGCGGCACAAAAAGGGGCCGGCACTGGAAATATATAATAAGGTGAATGCACTAGGGTTAATTGAGCGTTTTCTTGCACCTTTAGTATAAAGGAGTAAAAAAAGGTATGCCAAGAGTTGTCCTTTACCTTTCGAGTCGCTTGACTGGTGGGCATCCTTGGACCCTTTGCGTGTTAAGACAAGACAAGAGACGTTCTAATATGCAACCAAGCTAAATTTCCCGAGCCGTTCTCTGAGTGTATGAGCTTTTAGGGAAGAATAAAACTCGAGTCATGCATTGTCCAGCAACTTCTCAAGACATCCCACTCGACACAGACACAGAAACAGACATGGTGATCCTTTAAGTTGAGGATGAAAGGGTGCAATGGTCATTAGCCCTCGAGCGCCCAGACTTCTTAATTACGAGGCTAATGATAGAGTGGAAGCCTTTTATAACCCCAAAAGGACTTAACAATAACGGCCAGCAGGCTCTTTTGCGAGAAACGCTTGGACATGAGCAACGAAACCTTGGCTGCTTTTAACCTTCCGCTTTATTGCCTTGATATTCCCATCCCCACCCGCAGCTCTGCCGCATGAGGAGAACAGAGCAGAGAGACTGGTTTTTGCATCTCTCATGTTAGCACCTAGGTCGGAAGAAAGGTCGCAAGGTCGCTTGGTCCAAGCGGACACTGATTCACATGCCGCATTTCAACTCGCATCTTGCGTGTGTGAAAGCAGGGAACAGTCGTCTCAAGAGGGCAAACTGAACGGTGACTCTCAGCTTCGACTTGGGTAAGTCGCCTAACATTCCCAAATGGCATACAAATTACGTTTTTTTAATCCGTCTCTTTTTTAAATGGGAGTGTCAGTTTTCGATGTAAAACAAAGACCCATCGAGTCAAGGTGGGTGGCAATACAAATTGTTACTTGATATGAAACGAAAGCCCTCTTTGCCTTCCACCTCGGTGCAGTAATCTGCAACACTATGAATCCTTACCTGGAAACCACATCCTTTGGCTTTTCTGTCGTAGGCGAAGAGGATTCGCTGACTTGTACTTTATTAATGCTAGAGTAACTGTGTAGATGAGACAAGGGTCTGTGCGCTGGATGTTATGCCCGAACACGAAGCTGAATGGAGAAAAAGGAAGTTAGCTAACCACAAAGTATCCTTCTGATGTCTTTCCGATGGCTGTAAATTCGATGCGAGACTTCAAATAAGTATGAGGGTCGGTGGTACTCCATCGTCATTTCCGCTGCGTTTATGGTTTTATGAGGTGAATGACAACTTAGGTTGTAATCAGATCTTAGGTTTTCCGAATAGCCTTGGAAATTCTAGTTTTCATGACGAAACTATGGGGCAATTCCAGGAGCACGTAATGCATACAGGAGAAGACAATTTTCTTTTCATTTCTGACACCTTTTCAAATGGTCGGTGTTAGAACGACAGCATTTATGTCAGGCTCCTTGATTTGAGTGTGCGACTACATTCGAGAGAGGAAAGGAGTTGAAAACCATCGTGACTGACATTCAAAAAAAGAAAAAAAATAAGAAAAACTTTTGTCACCTGGCCATCGTGTCTTTTCGGTCATCTTCAGGACTCTAAAAAGACTTTTTTTTATGCGTTAAGAAAAGAACAGCATCTAATGATCAACCATTTATTCTTGTCAACCTTTTGCGTTTTAGCGTCCCGAATTTTTGTGATCAAAACTCCCGAAGAGTGCGGACCAAAAAATAACGAGCGGCAGAAAGACGGTAAAGAGCATGCTATGCTATTTTGTACACGAATCTTGAATGATTTTCCTTACCTGTAACTTGTCTAGCTAGTGTACCCTTACCCCAAACGGAAAACTGTTCCAGAACAAGAACATACGCCTGTTAAGGAAACCGAAACCATTGTAAAAATGCCTTCACGTGTAGAAAACAAAGGAGTTGAGCCTGATATAATCAGTCATAAAAATGATTGGGCTTTTGTAGCCGGACAGCAACGTATAAGCAAACTTGTTTTTATTCCAGTTCATCGTTCAACGAAAAACACTTTCAAAGCCTCAGTGCCTACAATGCCCTCTGAGAAACGTGCTTTAATGGACTGTCACGTTTGATTTCACTTCGCGTTTCACGCAAGTTCGGGCGAATACAAAGCCGTACCTTATGCTATATTTTTGTATCAAAAGCGACCGCGTCCTAAGAGATGCCGCTTCAGTTTCGTCCACAAATGTTGCAAAACAGGTGATGGAGATCGTTCTGCGACTAGTGGTTGAGGAAGGTGGTTGTGAGAGACACAAGTGACCCAGAAGGAAAATCAATCTCGGATAGAAAATAGCCTAGAAACAGTAGTCGAAAAGGGTTCTCATTTAAAGGGGTGGGTAAGTAAAGTCATAAGCTTCGGAGCCCTTTCACTTTTCCCGGCTGAGAGAGTGTTTTTGAGTCCTAGAAGGAGGAGCTACCAGAACTTTTCCGGGGTTTGAAATCCAAGAATTTTTAACTTCGTTGTCGGTCTTTATTTCACGTGTCATGACATGATGGAACGGTGCGCACGAAACGTTTCTGGGTTTTCAGTGTCCATTGTGGGTATATGGCGACCAAACCGAGCGCATTTTTGCTGTGGGAAACAATGAAAAATTTCACGATGGGTACGAGGCTTAATGGCATTGGAATTGGAAACCGTCACCCGTACGGAAATCCGGCAATAGGCCACACGTCCCTCCCACTAAAAACGAAAAGGAATGTTACATTTTGGAACCCAAAACGTTTTGACTGGAAAAGCCGGTAGAAAAAGCAGCAGCGGCCAGAAAAAGTGTATTTTTGTCTTCCATAGCAGAAGGCGTGACAAAGTTGGACAATTTATGGCCGAGGTCACGTCACTCGTGTCCACTAACGAACTGGAGGGTAAGAGCTTGCTTTTTCCCAGACAATATACTAGCCATTACACATGGCACTAGGCGAACTTAACAGCAATACGCACGGCTGAAACTATTCGGAAGCAAAAAATGAGGAAGGAAACAATCAGTAGGACTCTTTCTCATTAGAATTCTTGACACAGTCCATCGCTAGACAGAAGCTTTTTGTTAAACAAGAACGGGAGAATAACTTCCAACATTAAAAAATACCAAGTTCTTTAATGACAAAAGCGGAAAGACATATGGTATGGCAGGTTGGAGAGGGGGATATATTTGGTATGTGTTTCTTCACGTTGCGAAGTTATAGTGATCTTTATCATCTACTAAACTGCAATCACGCAAGTCGCTGTAAACTTTAAAATACGGAGCTTGGAAAGGTACCGAATTATATATGGTGGACGTCCTTTATACCTTTCTCCCCAGGGTAAGGTGTTAAAAAGTTGAGGCAGCTGGCAACAGCTGAGGCATTTAGCTGTAGACATTGGACAACTTCTCACCCCCCGGCGAATGCACTGCATTATGAATATGGACGGTGTTAGGGGTGACGACACCCTTGTATATACACGTCTCGGTGCGAGAGATGCATACACCAACCCAGCCCTTGTCAATTGGCTTGGGGTGAAAAGTGCCAGCGTGAGTGCTTTGAAAATCTCTCAGCTTCTTTTGTCCCCTCTTACCGCTTGAAACCCCCACTGAAGTTTTCGCCCTAGCTTGACACCCTTCTTGCTCCAGCGACAACTTCGGGAACCTCCAACGTCTCATATCCGTTTGCTCACCAGTGTCTCAACATTGGTTTCCGGGACATGAGTCAAAAGAAAAACTTCAAATGCGTATACCACAAAAGCTCTCTAAAGCTAACCTCTCATTGGATGATCAAATTTACTCTGCGAGTTTGTTGTATGACATATCCAAATTTGGCTATCGGCATAAAACAAAAATAAATGTTTTCCAATCTTTACTAGTCTACAAGGAGCACTAAGCTCAGCAGTACTTTGGAGCTTTTTTTAAAAAAAAATAAAAAAATAAGTAAAATAAACTTTTTAGTTAAAAACAAATAACTTAAATAGGTTTATTAATAGGGTTAATAATTTACCTGGTCTTCTTTTAGTTACATTTGGATCCAGATCGCCTACTTGAGAAATACTCTAATGGTGAAATGTACTTCAGGGTAAAAGAAAATAAACTTTTCTTCAAACGATGCTTCATTTTTTCCATAGGTGCTTCTAAGTGACTGAAAGTTTTGGTCGAAATTTCGTTTTTTTTATGGCTGTGTTGAATCCAAAACTTTCCCTATACACATATATGGGCTTTTGGTCGGGACCTGTGTACCTCCGTCATTATAGTAACTCCGTCATAACGTTTCTTTGTATCCGTGCTTCTTTGCAGCAAAATTTTCCTCGGCTAGTGACTCGGCCTAGTCTTGGCATAAGAATAGTCCTCTCTTGGGATCCAAATAATGATGCATTGGTACGGTGGCATGCATTTTTGTCTTTTTGTCAGTCCTGAAAATGTTCTTTAGAAGACTCCTAACCTGTCCGTACCGTTTAGTATTTCTCGTAGATCAGTAGCTTACAGCTAAAGACGTATCTTTTACTTTTGGTGAACGTTTCCCCCCCACAAAGTATGACTTCCAGCCATCCGTCTTTTGGAGGTCTTGCGAGGTAAAACTGTCACAGGTTTGATGTAACGCTTCATATGGGTAAAGCTGTCGTTTTTATAACTTTGTTGACTAGTGTGCATTAGCAGATGGATTCTTTTTCTTACTAAACTTTTCGAACCCGTAATTCTCCCGTCCTCTGAAAACTGTCAAGGGACTCTTAAGTACGGGTCTCGGAGGACGCCGTGATGAAGACCGATGACAGACTTAAAGGGCCGGTGTCGGCGGAATACTTGGAGAAGTAGAATGAAGCCTCTTTTTTTGCATGGGAAGCTTAACTGTATTTGAACGTTCGTTTTGGCCGTAGATGAGTTCGGAAGGTATTCATAGCCAGGCTTATTTGCACGCCTCTTAGCGACAGACAAGTCGCAGTGATCGTGAGCCCCTCTTTAAACTCCGGGCTCTTTGTCTGTGGGTTTGTTGGAGCAGCTGCCCTTGGACTCGGGCAAGCGCGAGCTGGACCTTCCCACTTAATAAGTGTGGGTGGTCAGGTATCAGGAGCGTCTTATGGGCCCTCTTCAGAGCGACCAAATCTTGATGACACACCTCATAATCGACCTACCCTTACGTTGCATGTCATTGCTAAAAGGCCGAGCACTAAGCCTCCTCGGCATACATATGCATGGGAAATCTCTGAAGGGATAGGTCACCAGTACGAAAAAGGCCTCTGAACGATTCGTAGTACCTCCTTACTTACATCCTAAAAGCAAACTTTGGGGAAAGGGACAATATAAAAGGTTAGGAGGTTAGAATGGCAGGGATTTAACCTTGTTGACCCGACACGATGGTTTGAAAGGGGATATCTGGAGTGAAATAGAATCACTTCCGAAGGATTTCTGCGTTCCCGGGAAAATTTAGGAGGAGGGGCACGAAAACTAAAAGGGCCATAGAACTCTGTTTAGTCAAGAAGTCGTTTTTCCAAGGCAAAAGTACAAGGGGGAGATCGGTGCGATAGGACAAAGCGTTCAAGACCAAAACCTCGCAAACTGAACGCTCAGTAATTTTGTATCGGAGATTGCAGAAATGAGGGGAAGAAAAAGACAAACTTGGAAAGTGGGCTCCCTCAGCTAGCCAATTAGTGTTCTTACCAATAGGTAAAACTAGGTGTGCTCAATCAAGGAATTAGTTGTGACTGGGGTATTCGTCTATTCAGACATCACGTTTTGGGTGCGGTCACGTTGGGTCTAGAGAAGCACCAGAAGGCAAGTTGAAAGGTAATTCCAACTGGTCTTTTGGGATCGTATTTGTAGAGCTACCACAGAAAATGATTAATCTTGCACTCTATGGGCCAAAAAGGGAGCTTTTGTTAGAACGAACGTGTGAAGGAGGGACAATCAATGCAAAGGCTCACATTCATATCATCATTAGCGAAAATGTACAGTACAAAAACTAACAATGTATTCCTCGCTTGTCACAGCTAGGGTGTCCGATTACTTTCAGTCCCCTTATCTTTAAATTCGCCATGTGACGCTCACTAGTGAATTTGACTCGAAGAAAAGGAATTTCACCATGAGCAGACGGAATTTTACAGCTGTCTAATTTTTGCTAACATTAAGACCATTTTTCTAGCCCAGGCGTGAGCTAATTCCCGTTGCCATTTCTTTGCTTGTTTTAGCTTGGATTTAAAACAATTCTATTATCAAGCCCAATTGTTAGAAGTTGCAACCTTTCGGAAATTGCCTCTTTATCTTAGGAGACTTAAGTTAATCGATTGCCCAACATAAATGTTTAAAAAGGTTATCGGGAATCAAGGTGGCACTGAAATTTTCAAAGATGGCGGCATTGAAGAATCAGTTCATCATGAGAATATAATTGGACTAGAAAGGAATACCGTCGTCAACCGTCCAAAAATTAATCCATTATTGACGTTAGACTTCGATTACAGATGCCTCCAGGTGAATTGGTCTTTTTAAAACCGCATCACAAACGTTTTATTTTGGATTAGTTCCAAATAACTGGTAAATCCGATCCACAGTCGTTGACATAAGTGGAAATAGAAAATCTTTCTTTCTTTTCCGAGAGTGTCTCAGTCGAAGGATTTTGGACCAGATTTCAGTTCAACTTCCCCCATCCGGTGTGTTACTCTTGTTTATGAATGGTGTTTATTGTTAACCAGTAACGCATTACATTTACTTCCCTGGTAGGTACCGTACTACTACATGTGGCGGATGTCTGAAATGGGAACAAGAGAAAGACCACATGCACAATTGCTGTACTCCGGCACGACAAGAGTAGGGTGCGTCAACTATGGGCACCGTTATTTGCCTGTCACCGACCTGTCACACTTCTGTACCCTGTCAACCTGATGTCGTCAACTTAGCAAGGCTGTCAACCCCCGTGCATGAATAATTCGACCAGGCACGCGCAATGTTCATTAACTTGATGCACTTTGGGAGCGCTGTTGCGAGTTTCAGATGCTGGAGCAGAAACTTGTTCTTTTCAGAGCAGAAATGCAAAACGGGAACTGACGTGACGTAAAACAAGAGATTATCGGGCGCCGTTGTTCTAGAATATTCTAGTACTTAGGGTTATACCCCAGCGTGACGGTCTAAAGCTGCCACGCGAATTTCGTTGCGGTATTACGTCGGATGAACGTACTCTACTACACAGAACCTTAGTGACTCGCAATTTAGTAATACTTGCGAAAGCTATGGACATGTGACGAAAGTCGTACAATTGTTATGTTACATTACCTTATTTTTCTCCGTTTATTTCAGTTTTGTGCGCATTACAATGGTCATTGACGCCAAAAATCTAGTAAAACATTATTCCTCTTGGTGTTGTAAAATTCTATTTACGCACTATACAACACATTGAGTAACACCCATTGGAAACAGTGATTAACTCGTATGCTTGTTAGCTCTTAGGAATTTCCCGCACACTGAAGTGCACTGCAAAGGCTTTGTTAAAGACAATCGACTTATCTCATCGTGAATACTCTGACTTGGTTAAGTACAGTGCCTAGTTCTTGCCTGTCTAGCCTGCTGCCCTAGTGTGTAGCCTACTATGTTCGGGTACATTCCGAACCCCAAGTTCCGGTCTCCGGGGTACCTCATTGCAGCAACCTCTGACCTCAGCTGGCGAACTGCCTTTTTGGTTTCCTCTACGGGCATAAGTTTATATTGGATCGATTGTAGTATCCGCCGTTGGTGCATTATGTCTACACGCCCGAGAACGGCGTTGCAAGGGAGCGAGGCACCCGGGTGTCGGTGACATGGTAATGGTTACCGTGGTTTGGCGTTGCTTGGCTGAGAAATTGACAAAACCTTTTGACACTTTGTATATACGTGCGCTCAGACGGTTTCATGCACGTTGCTATTCTATAGCCACAGCAAAGGGTGAGAAATGTACACAAAGGGTTTGGCAAGCGGCTAGGGGTGGTGGTGTTTTGTATTTGGTTTTGGTTGGGACCTCGTTTATAAGAACCTCGAATGTGATAGATGCTAAACAGGGCGCGTGCACGTGCGACGCGGGTCGGTAGCACTTCTTGTTATTATGGATGTTGCTGTAATTCGCCAACAGCTCT
This sequence comes from Triops longicaudatus, assembly GCA_022885665.1. Lineage (NCBI taxonomy): Eukaryota > Metazoa > Arthropoda > Branchiopoda > Notostraca > Triopsidae > Triops > Triops longicaudatus. The sequence goes on from JAGQDJ010000023.1 coordinate 212,155, forward strand.
GGGGCACTGTGTGCTACAGTAAAGGGTTGCCAGTGTTGGAAGAAGTGCACCCTTTACGGATGTGAGAACGTATGCAAAATTTGCACAGCAAAAATATTAGGTTTCCGAGTTCGTTTACACCAGGCGGATACAACGATCAAGTAACACCATGTGGCACAGGCTGGGGTGAGAAATCTCATCTCCAAATGCCACCTCCGTTCCTAGTGGGACAAAATATAGTATGGCTGTATACTATTCGTTGATAAAATACATCGATTATATTCCATATTTAGTTGTCTTTACCATCAAGGGTCTCGGCTATTAAAAATTGCTTTTACGTAAGTCTCGTTTTAAACCGTTGTATAATATTTTACATCCTTAAATTATAACTACGTGTTACAGAATGCTTTTTCTGCGGGTCTTTTCATTCAAGGTGAGCTCAAAATACCGTTTCCGCAACGTGGACGAATTAAGCTTGAACTCTGCCAATAAAGTACCACAATTGACTCACCTGCTTGGTTGAACGTAGATGAAGACCATGTTTTCTTTATCTCTTCGTGTTCTGCATACGGTTCTGATACCAGTATTGTAGGTCATTTATTAGAGTAAGTGATTTAATCAGCATGGCTTTTAAGTTGAAAGACCTCTTTTCTTGTCCTGATTTCATTCTGGTTGAGTAAGCGGTACTGGACGTTAAACCGGAGAATGAGGGGACGTTTAATCTCGAAACTCCCACCCCGATTGAACAGAGATGTGGGGAAGCTGCTGGAGATGCACTCCCCGTAAAGGGAACGGTGACTGATTTTCTATAAACTGTGGGAAGCTGGAAGTACGAGGTGAAGGGAGGAAGCCGAGTGACCTCTCTTTATAACAGCAAACTCCCTATTGACTTGCAGAGTGGGTGGACTAGTTTTCAGATGGTGAGCTAGGAGAGCTCTATTGTTATCTTCCCAACGACGTAGCTTAGGTCACAACAATAGAAAAGTACTAGCCAAGCCATCGTCATCATTGCAGGCCAGTTGCCGGAGTGATGTAGCGCCCCGAGCCTCTTTCTGAGTGTCCCTTAATATGGGCAACGGTGAAGCGTAGGAAGCATTATGGAAACTAACGTAATTAAGAGAGGGTTGTCAGTCAGTTCCGCTGGTATAGTTAGATTACATTGGCGGATGGAGAGAATGCTTAATAGCTAAAGATACTACAAGCGTTATACCAGTTCTTCCGAGTCCGTAGTGAGAAGACCTTTCGCTAGTTTATATTCTAACATTTCATAAAACACGATTTTTTATTGATAGCACAGGAGTAATCCTCACGCAATATGCCTGATAGGTTTAGTACATGCGACGTATTGCAGAACAGGCTTAGTTTAGATACGGGAATGTTTAAATTGTATTCTTTTTGTCGAATTTTCTTTCTCTCCGTTTTCATGTTTTATTATTGATTTAGTCCATTTAATTGTATTGTGTATTATTGCCTGTGTTTTTCATTTGCGGTCACTTTTTGTTTGTGCATGTTATTGTGTTTCACTTTGTAAAATGTGAACTATGAGGAATCAAACATAAAAAGCAGCTCAGCCTTTCGTGCAAACTAGTAAGTTAAAAGCTTGACGAAGAAACGGCGAAAGAAGCCTAATAATAGCTTGAAGTAGCTCAAATAGCGAACACACACAGGAGAAGAGTAGACCGCCCTCATATACAACTACGAGTCAGGATCGAAGGGTCAATTGTGGCAAGCGATCCACGACTAATTTGTACACGTGGACAGATGCAGCCTGAAAACTGAAAGTGTTGGGGGTGGGGGTTGGAAACAGACTAGGCTATGTGTCGTGACAAACCCTCATGCACTTTTCCAGTAAAACGTTAAGATTTTTGGCCACAAGCTCTTATTCGCTTACGTGAATCACTAGCATCATCGTTGTGCTGGCAGCGTCTGCTTGGTCCCTGAGTGGTCATTCTGTTCAGCCCAGTCATCCCTAGCAATTAATAGGCGATAAGGCACACCTGGGGTGCGGGAAGGACTATTCTTTTTCTCCCCCTACAGTTTGTTCTTCTGGGGTAATGCATATCCAGTGGTACCCCCTTTAACGAACGCATTGTATAGCAACCAAACTTATACAACGAACTCATGCGAAGGCGACAAAGTTAACTCCCACAACGAATCGCTTAGTGTGAACAAAAAAGTTTGAAAACATTGGCGATTACGTTTGCCAACCTGCACGCATGCATTACAGATGATAACTTGGCTTCCACACGCCAATCAATAGTGAGAAATAGCCAGCTAGCGTATCTCTTTTTGGTTACCTAGTTTTAGTTATTTTTTTAATATTTTAAGTGTTGCTTAAATGGCACCAGAGAGCTCAAGTAATAACAAGAACGAAAAGAGATTTCTTCTGATGAAGGGACAGATGAGCGCACTGACTCCCCTACGCTTACAGCAATCGTAGACCAATTTATTACCAAATGGGAAGAAATTCAAGCCCAAGCAAAAATGCGGCATCCAAATCAGGCTGAAGCAAACAAACGCTTAGACATATTCAACAGAATGTCTGCACTTTTCCGGAACCATCTTAAAGAAGAGACAAAGGCAAGCTCCATTAGACGGATTCTTCCAACCAATGCCGGACATGAAAACCAAGGCTGAGGCAGAAAGATCAAATATTTATGTAACCTAGAGTGATCTCGAGAGCCTCTAACTGCAAAAACTGATTAATACATGCTAGAAATATATATTTTGGGTATTTTCTTCCGATTTTTAAATCAACTTTTCCATGTTTCGGTCTGAGGTCAGTAACGAATTAAAAAGATTTCCATTGAATCTTATGGGAAATAACGTTTCTCATAACGAACGCGTCTTAAACCGAACGTCGTCCAGGAACGGATTAGGTTCGTTAAAGGGGGTACCACTGTACTGTCAGAAGGGCTTTTGATTGTAATGGCAAACGCGGAACGCAACGGTCTCCTTGTATCACAAGGAGAGCCTTAAGTATCACTGCAACAAGCAAGCGTGAAGTAAATTTTTCCTCCTATTTTTCTTCTCTGTCACAAATCTTTGATTCAAGAAAACGTGCGTCTTGTGCGCTGTAATTCAGGGAACTTATCTGTCAACTATATTCTCAAACAAGCGTTCGAGCAGGGGGAATCCAAGGGATGCGTTGGGTAACTGATAGAAGCAATTTCTAGCCAGTTAAAAAGAAGCTTCCTGCTGCTTCTCGCAGGAGGTTCATTTGGATCAGTTATGTGTGATTTCTAGGGGTATTAGGTATCCAAGCGATGCGAGCAGTGCGAGTACCTAATCCGTGTGTGAGAGAAGCTTTGAGGGGAATAGGACACATGCTGATGGAAAGGTGTCGAGGTAATGTACTTGACGAGATCAAATCGTGCGTGACAAAAGGATGTCTGTGTTGTTCAACACTGCAAGGGAAGCAGCTTTAACCGGGGTTGAGAGCCGAGGCATAAAAAGAACATAAGCCGGCACACAGTCAACGGAATTTATCAGATGTGTTTTTATCGTTTTATCTCCCAAGCCTGGCACTGGTCGTGATTGCCACGGCCTAAGCCAGCCCGCGTGCAGCCTATACTCTTAAAAGCAGAATAACTCTTCACTCTCTTCGACGCCGGCAAGTTATGAGCCTCTGTTAATTCCTGTAATGGCACGGCATTAGCCGCATTTCGGAGGATTTCGTATAAATAGAAATGAAAAAGTAACGCCCCTTCTATGTATGTTTAACGAGTTTAGATGCACTTGAAATAGAAAAAATGGAAAAATAAACAACGCATTTTATAGCAGAATGCACTTAAAATGTTCCTGGCACTATGGAATGGTTAATGTTACATACACACAAGGCTTTGATCCCATTTAAGTTCTCCCTGCTGTTGCTAAAGAGATTCTGGGCTATGAAGCTCCCCTTCCGTTCTGCTTATAATTCGTGTGTCTGCATACTGTGGACATAAATCTCTCAACACTGGTTTTGGGAACTTTGGTGCCAACCAAATAGATGCATTCTTTTCAGAAATTTCAACTGAATAAACCATCGCTGCCTCAGGAAAGAAGCCTGAATTGTTTCTGAATCGAATTTATTATCTCGTTGAGGAATTAAAACAAAACAGTGTGCAAAACTGCGGAAACCTCACTCTTGGATACTAGCGTCGATCTTGTAACGCTTCCTTGAAAGAGGGGCGTAGCAAGATGCGGCGCATAGGGTGTTATTAGGGGTAAGGGCTTTGACATACCGAGGTCTCGTGTAGGCAATTTATACAGGCATCGCTTCAGATGACTGTTTAATAGCTTTTCATGGCATTACCAAGAACTTTTTTCTTTGAGTTTAAGTTGAATAGCTGTGAATTCTGCATAACAAGTCTCTTGAAATAGCCTGGATTGCTTCAGAATTGTAGCCTCGACATTCTGGATGAAATGTCTTAGTTTTTCGCCAGTACTTGAGTAAAAAAATACGCACCGTTTGTCGAGGCTCGATTTTTGAAATAGTTCCACCTAAAAATTTTTACGGATTGTGTCCTACATGGAAACGTTTAGGTTACTTTCCTTAAAAGTAGTCCTAGAATTCGTGAAAGAGGTGAACGTCAGTTACATTACTGCTAAAATACTTCGCTATTGCAACCAGTATTCTCCCATGAATCTACCGAACGTTTACGTTAGTCTGGATATTCCACGGTTTTCAGACGGATCCAATTGTCGTTCCTGAAAGAAGTTGTTTTGCAATCCCTGTGTGCCTGTCCTTGGCACCTCCTACTTAAAGGAGACGGGATAAGAGGGTAAGAATAAGAAGGTTTAGATTTGAAGTGGTGCATGTTGATGATGAGCCGGTGTGAAGAGCGTGGCCCGTGTGTACTGAACGTGTGAGAAGTTCCTGCCAAGGTTAATCTCACCCCTAGCACTTGTTGTAGAGAGCCTTTTGTTCCAATCTGCGGAGAGAGTTCTGTAGGGGTTTCTTGGTTTGAATTGAATTGCTTACAAAACAAGGCAATGGTTAAGAAGCCTGCCTTGGTTATCATACAATAGTTTTCGTGGTCTTTTGTTATCGATCGGTGGGGGGGTCGTTTTCAGGAAATGTGCTGATGGAGGAAAATAGTTATGGAAATTATAGTTGAAAGACAGGGAATTGCGTTTCTAATTAAGAGCATTATGATTCAAATAGTGTCTATCGAGTTTCAGGTGGCTCAACCTCAAATCCCGGCGTTGCGATATATGGAGCGCATGAGTTCTTAATGACACCCCGAAGACTTGGTAGTATCCAGTCTAAAACCGAGGGACCGCGGTGGTCGTGTTATAGACATTCGGCGTTACGATGTGCTCCATGCAGGCACTTGGTTTATACCGGAGTCGTAAAAAGACTCTTCTTGCTCTTCCATACCACTTGGTTGAATCAAATCATCCATCAAGTAATACTCGGGGGATCTATGTTCAAGCTGGCAGCTTAGAGCCTAAAAACTTGGTTACGGATGAGAGAAGGAAAGGTGGGAGAGGAACAAGTAGAGAAAGCAGAAAAGATTGGGCCCTCGTGTTACGTTAAAAACAGGGAATTCTTCGTGAATGTGGAAATAGGAAGAACCAACCGAGGAAGTTCCTAAGGGATTTTTTATGGGAACTCGGCTGGGGCTTAAGTAGCAGTAGCGAAGGAAGGTTAAAAACCTGAGCAGCTCCCCATGCAGCAGGAAAGAAAAGTTTGTCGGTATTGTGTGACCTTAATGGATGGAAACAATTAAGGTCGTAAAAATTAATCTGTGGCAAAGTTGTTAGAAACACCTGGTTACCCTACTGGGGGAGGATCATCGCAAAGTTGGAGAACCTATACGGCACAGAATGATCACGATGGAGATGGAACGAGAAACAGCGTGTATATAAAAAAAGACAGAGCAGAGCATTAACCAACAACAGGAGCGAAACGTTGGGAAACATTAAGAGAGAGGGTGGTCCTTCTCCGGAGAAGCTTTGATGGGAGCAGAGAATAGTACCAGGTTCCGATGTACTGTCTTTTTACTTCCGGACAAACGACGGCCACACATGCCTGGTTTCCCACATTCGTATCCTTTAACCTTACTACTGTCTATTGCTTCCCGCTCGCGCTCTGCCTTGTCTACTATCTCAATCAAAGTCGTCACCAACGCAGTAATGGCCAAGGCGTTGTTCTCCTATTCAGTGTTAAGGCGTAGGCTATGCAACAGAGTTTTGTTTAGAATAGTTTGTCTCTAACTTATGACCAAAATGTGTATAGAAAATCTTGCTCAAGTTTCATGCACACAAAGGTAATCAAACAGAAAATAATGATTCCACGAAAATATATTGGCAACAACGAGTAATACTAACTATACATAATAGTATAAATGATAGTGATAATTGGCTGTAATATGAGTTTTGAACTGAAGAATTCTTTGTAGTGTGTTTTGTGCTTGAATCGATATGCTTTTGCGTATTAGTGAAGTGTTGATAACAGTAGTTGTAATCTCCAAGCAATGATAATCTGTTCATACTTTAAAATATTTCGTTACAAAATATTTATAAACCAAGAGAGCTAATGGACAACTTTTTAGTTTAGCCAATCAGGTGTTTCGCCGGACGTTGACTTTTGAGTAAAGAATTTTCTCATAATTATTATAATTTATGCTATCCATTTATTTATTTTTTTTTATAGAAAAGCTTGTCTTATGTTAGGGCAATATTCAACTCAACGTTTAACGTTCAGTTTTTCATTACGTTTTGTTTCTAGTATCTTATAATTTAAGTTTGTAATTAAACGATTTTAGTAATAAGCAAATATTTGTTTCAAATAGTGTTTCTAGAACACTGGTCAGTTTTCACATAAGTAAGAGAGATGATAGATAAGTGAAGATAGAGACGCATTGACTAAGGAGTAGCAAGCTATAGTGTCAGGGACAATGCATCTATGCCTCTCTTTTTTGTCCTATTGTTATTAATGGCGTTAACTTCTCTGTATCTTTCGGAGTGGAAAAACTTTTCCCGTAGTGTGCGTCGATAACAACAACTTTTTGGCCCCAACTTTGCAGAATTCGTGCGTCCCGTGGAGTTTGGTGCACACAAATCTTGGACCTGTTGACAAATATTGTGTTGTCGTTTCTTAAGAAAAAAAAAAGAAAGAAAGAAATGCACAGTAAGGTAGGGTGGGTAGTTAAAGAAGGATATTGAAACGTAGTTCGATCATGCTCTAACTCTAGTTGTTACAGGGAGATTAATGAACAAGGCAAGTAGAATTTTTTTTTCTTCTAAAAGGGATCATTTGGATAAACGGCGCAATAAATGATTCGTCCTTTCTGCACATTTCTGTCAAGCTTTACCTTTTTCTCTTGGTCAGCTTTGTTGTGAGGGGACTTTTCTGACCGGCTAAGAATTTGCGGCTGATTAGATATTGCTAGGCTACGATTTTCTAATGGTGAGTTGGAACCTGGTGTCCATAAATTGGTGCCTGGTTGGGTTGACAGTGCTGACAGCTGAGCCTGCTCTACCTCTCTCTCATAACAAATATATAGACCGCCACCGTCGGGTCCTTCTTAAGGGCCAAGCATGCAGCTGGCAACAGTAGCCTTTTAAATTTTAAATACTGCTTTCTGTACCAAGTTTTCTACTCTTTTGCAGTTTGGACCCTGTGAGATTATTGTCGCGTCTCCTACCGACTAAAATTTCCCGAGATAGTCAAGATGCAGAGAATATTCAGCGAGCAGCTTCCAGAAATCACGGCTTCGGTTGCGATCAGCAACACTGTAACTACGTAACGCATACATGGACGTCTCTTTTACTTTTACATTTAGGAAACTATGTCGTATGTCTTAATAGGACTAGTTTCTTGGATGTCATTACAAATTTTTTTATTGTTATTAAACAAGTGAGTATTTAAGTCAAAAGTTCATGCTAATATAGGACACTGAACTTACGTCGATTTTTTTTTTTCGCCAGGTACCCACCGCACGATACATCCTCGGCAAGTTTTGTCGTTAGTCGTGCAATGTGATCATTCATCGACGGTTCTGGTAATTTTTGAACGAATAATAAAAGGTCTATTCTGGGCGAAAATGATTAATAGTACACTAGATAATGTGCTGGAATGTATAACTACCTTAGTAGTTGATTATGGTGTGTGTTATGCAAAGAAGCACCATTACGTATTCAAAGGAAGTTTCAGTCAACGAGTCAGCTAGTCAGTCTTCGCACTGGACTAATTAATGAGCGCAATGATCCGTAGGACATGTCTGTGCTCATATTTCCTCTCTTTTTTTTCCAGCTTATTGTGTTTCACTCAGAGTGGAACAGCGTATTCTTGTAAGAAGCCTTGTCAGTGTTTCATGTCAATTTAGTTGAAAGGAACCCCTCACCGGTAACTGTGTAACCTAGCAGGGTTAGTGGCTTGGGGTGTGAAGGGCGCTACAGTGCCATGTATTTCATGGTTACCTATATTGAATTCATACGTTGAACAGTCCGCCTTACGTGCAATTCGGTACGGGTAGACTTCCTAAAGGTGAGGGCTTGACAGCAGCCCGAGCACGGTAACAAGAGGTTCGTATGATATTTTATATGGCGGTGGGAGGCCTTACGTAAAAGAAATGTTGACTCACGTGCTTCACTACGCTCCTTGTTCGACTTTTAGAAGGTATCCAAGGGAATTAAAGCGACAGTTGAACACTTACTCCTTGCATGGAGACAGCTCGCTTGGAAACGGTATCAAGTTCTCTTCGTAGAGAAGTCGAGAGCCCAATAGCCCTCCCCCGTTCCGAAACTTCTTTGATGAAATGAACGCTTTGTTTTCTTATTTATTTCCTAGTTACAAGTTGTGTGTGTTTGTGCTGGCTTGAGTAGGATTAATTTTGGGGCTGCAACTGGCGGCTGCACGAGACACTCTAGAGCATGTTAATGAGTTTATAGACTGTTTTCCGTTGGCTAGCAAGGCAACCGGACTGCTGGAGTTTGTCTCGCATAACAAGACAACGGGACCCGAGGTCCATTCATTTTCATTGCTTGTCGACTCCACGTCTGCCCAGGGAGGTAACCCGTCGTCGTTGTTTGTGGTAAAAGAAAAAGCCCGAGTAACAAGGTCTTTCTATTAATTAAGAAAAAAGAACAATGGAAACGGAACCTTTCGGGTTCCCAATATAGCAAAGAAATCTCGGCGCCTTTTTTTATTTCTTTATTTTTTTATTTCTTTATTTTTTTTTACGAAACACGACAAACGAATATAAGCTGCCTTTGCTACTGGCTAATTTCACTATTTCACTAGCAAGTGTGACTGAAAAAAAAACAACACCGAATTGATCTCTGTGATGGTAGGAAAACAGACAGCAGTGTTTGCGGACCTGTCTAGAACAGCGGGCAGCTGAAGTCACTTAACTCGGTGAGCGAGTTAAAAATTGTCTCAGGGATTGCCTTCTGCTTTCATTAGTAAGAGAAAGAATATCGCACCCTCAATTCCTACTAGGCTTGCTTTGCGTATCATAGAAATAAACTGAAGCAAGTGGGTAAGAACTTCTGCATTAGTAACTTGCCGTGACTTGGCTATATTAGTATACGCATTTACATATCAAGTCCACATGGCGCCCTGTGGTCTGTAGTCATAGAATATGTGTAAGTCAACCAACGTTTGCTATCCTAAATACGGAAAGCCCAATGCCCCAGACTTTTGTGCAAGAAAAGGGGGTAGTATTCATAAAGCTGATATGCCTATTTTGAGTTTCCTTGTTTGTTTCCTTGTGACGGTTTTACGTATGCTTTGCTGAGCTCTGACGAAGGGAACACCCGGCCTTTCGCAAAACTTGGACTTCAAAACTTTCGGAACATGAGTTAAGCTGCGTTGGCAAAGGATAGAGCAAAGTTTGTGGACAGCCAGAACTACCGGCTTTGACATATGACTCTATGAAAGCATCCTTGCTTACAATCCGGTTGCAAATCCCCGACATAAAGCCCCTGAAGCTCTTCTCTTGAAATGTCAAAATGCTTCAAGTGGCTTTCGCTTTGACAGCAGCGGCAAACGGATCTATATTGGACGAAGAAGAGTTTTTACTGCCCGAAAGCTGTGATAAATACCGTGCCGCGGTGTCACTTGGGCCATATGTTGAGGCATGCCAATTGAAACACCGAACCAGACACTACCAAAAGCATGTTTGGAGGAATAGGACAGATTAACGCCTTGCAGAAGAGCAGTTTGTTGCTTTTAATATGCGACTACGTCCCGTTCTCATAGAGACACTGCCACTTTGAATGAACTAGGAAACTTGGCAGCAGCAGCGAGTTTCCGACTGCAAAAGGTGCCGAGAGCCTGATGTCTTCATTGTCCCTCGCCATGTTCTCCATTTAGGTGTCAAAGAAAGGAAGAGGACACCTTCCCAGCCTCTGCCCTGCCCGCTGGAAATTCCGACTATAGGGTCGCGCTTGATTCTTCTTGTGTCCTCGCGTATAAGAACCGTCCAAATTCTCCATTCAAAGTGCCCCCTGTTCTTTTCTGTTATGTTTCTATCACCTGGCACCTGAAAGCGAAACTAACCCCATAGATCTCTTGATTCCTTTTTCGAGTTCAAGTCCGTGCTCTATAGGTGCACGGAAGTGGAAAGACGCGTACACACTACGAGCCCAGGAAATGTTGGTTGAATAGGAAGCAAAAGTCTGCTTTCCTTGCGTTCGTCGTCGTCTTACAGGCGAACAATAGCCCTGCCCCATATAGTACACGGTTTCTGCCCACCAAAAACCAATGCATTAGGCCTTCTCGCCAGCAATACCCATGCCGAATGGGACTGTCACCACAAAGAACGTGTTGGGGACTGTCGACAAAGTTACTTCGTTGCCTGATGGCACCGTGCTGGAAATCCTAATGGAAAAAGAAATAACGATAATGGCCAGGAATGCTAAATGGGTTCGTTTTCAAGTGAATTTTGCGTCGCTTTTCTTGCCATCTTCTGCTATTCTTCCCCTACCACCTTCTCTTTGGGCTCCGTGAAGGACAAGTTTGCCACAGAAGACTAACAACATTAGTAAAGTCCACCGTTTTTTCGTACCTTGTTGGGCCTTTTTTGCCCGCCAAGATAAGTTGAGGCTGTCATTGCCTCGGTGTTGCTTACGAGAGCTGTCGTGCGTGCAAATACTCCAAAGGGAATTTCCTTGTTCCTTTTTTTGTTCTCACCAAACCTCGTTTCCTTCACTCAGTAAACAAAAAAGTCCCCCAACAAACTTTAAGTGTCAGGAATCCATGAAATTCTTTCAGGTGATAAGGAGTAAAGAGATTCTTGTGCACATTCAGGCGCGACAAGCAATAATGAACCAGAGTGTGTTGTCTCTTCTTGTGACAATCACAGGTGTAACAATAAGTAGAAATAGGTTTCAACCTGTGCATAAACTACCTATTGGCGTTAATTTGCGCCTGTGGAGTAGACGGTTTCGGAAATAAATGGATAACGAAAGAGCAATCACTTCCAAGTTGCAGTTATTTTGAGTGTCCCAAAAATCCACATTTAGGGCCATCAGCCACGATAGCGTCGGTTCGAAAGTGGCGCGGGGAAAGCTAATGTTGACAACATGCCAAGCAATTGGCACTTTTCTAAGTTATGTTTTGTGTGAATCCTTGACCTGTTGCTTCGCGTTTATTTCGCATAGATCGTCCATTACATGTACTGTCTATTTAGGTTGTAGAGAGAAAGTAATCTTCTCATGAATTTTTATGGGCAATTAACTCGCATCCCAGACAGCAAGAGAAAGTGTTTTATTGATTGGGTTAAAAGCTGTGGCGTTTTTGCTTGGAAAATGCGTCTTTGAATTTGATTCGACGTTTTTCGTTGGAAGACATAAAGCAATGTCTTACAGGACAGTCTTAAGGTTTATAATAGGGCCGTCTTATGGTAATCAATTAAGGGCCTATAAATCTTAGCTTTGAACGTTTGTGCTCGCCAGGGATGCCACAAGCACGCTGGAAAGCCATGCATTCGGTCATGCGAAACACACGTTATAATCGAGCAATGGAAATAAACCATTCGCGGCTTTACCCCGCCTCCCACCCACCCACGCACGAGTTGAAGACTACTTACAAGCTTAGGAGATTTAAGAACATTTGGACAAGCTGTGCCATTCGCTCAAGTCAATATTCTTGGGTCTGAGCAGTGGTTGAACCCAACTGTAAAAACCAGGTGGTCTCCTCGCTGCGCACTTTTATCACAGGACTTTTTTCGCAAACCGTTAAAAACTTACTGGAAAACGGACTGCTGAATGTTGATAGCTTACCCATTGGACGAAATTTAAAAGAAAGCCTTCGTGTTTCGGGCTTATCACCGTGATATTGTCCATTTTGCAACTGAATGTCAAGTGAAAGCTTGTACTCGTTAAATGAATAATTAAGTGGTGGTGCGCTCAATGGAGTTGCATGGTACTAGGTTGCGTTTGTGTGTCAGGTTGGCAGTTGTGCAAGGCGATCCTCATCTGACCCATCCCTGCCCATGTTGCCAAAATTCTTTTTTTTTTTTCTTTTCTTTTTCCTTGCCCCGTTATGCACTCCAGCAGTTAAGTTAGACAGTGGGGATTCTTGTTTGGGGGCTTGGGGTATTTGGTCGTGGCCGTAGGTTAGTACAGGTTTGGGTCGCCCGATAACACTAATGGGAATCTGAAACTCCTCCATCAGCAACTTCAGCGAACTCAAGGATTTTCTCCCCCCTTCCCTTCCCAAAAGGTTTTCGGTGTGGCTTCTATCTAGCTGCCATGGTAGATGATCCTCGGTCGTGTTGTCTGGAAACTTGTTGAGTCAATACATCTCTCTTCTTACGCGTTTAGATATTGTTAAAAGCGTCTGGCTTTCTAATTGCACCGTTGTGCGAGTGAGATTTTTTTTTTCTAAAAAGGGAAGATTGTTCTCAGAAGACTTCCATCAGTTTTTGCTTCTATTTTTATGTCCGGTTTATTGTTATTTTGAGTAGTAGCAGTTCTTCACCGTTTCTTGTTGTATAATTACTTTTTAGGGCAAATAGAGGTATTCTACGATAAATTAAGTTGGACTCTTAAGTTTAGGAAGATAAATATGCTTCACGTATGATTATCACAAGAAAGTGTGAAGGTAAGTTTCCCAGATAAAACCCATCGGTAAAGGTTTCTGTGAACCCTGCTATTTATATACCTTAGTGCGGTATACGTTATTGATAAGGACGGGTCAGTCCCTAATGCAGAGACGTTGTGAACGCCCTTCACTGACACGCGACATGCTCTCGCACTTGCACACACTAGTAAAGTAGTAAAAGGGAACCTTTCGCTCCGGCGACGCAAATGCCTCGATTTTCTGGAGTGCTGTGTGGATGTGTGTGCTTTGCCTCGGAATGGGCTGGCGTTATTTTTTTGTTGTTGCTATCCATATGTTTTACGGTTTATTTATTCAAAACCGCACTTGAATTGTTTAGACTCCAAGCTTTCGCCTGTAATTCCCTAAAGGAAACGCTAACAGTACCATCCACTGTAGACGCAAAGAAAAAAAGAGTATATATATAATAAATATATACTCTTCGTAGCCTTCGTACTGTGTATCACGAGCCATTAGAATTCAATCTAGCTTTCCGGTTATGGTTTTTGGGTGCTACGTTGGAGAAAAAACAGGTTTCTAGCACAGGGATTTTCGTTTGAATTTCTTTACTGGGTGTTAAAAAACAATAAGTTGAGCAGGAAACGACCAAGACATAAAAAGAAACGAGAAAACTGCATAAAAATGAAAACCTCCCCAATCGCGCCAATGGTGCTTGCTATTGTTTCCAGGGTCGGTACCATACCATTAGTGGCCGCACGATTGCCAACTTTACCAAATGGTTACTTACCGGTCATCAAGCATTGACCAGACGTGAGAAAGCAAAACGGCATCAGCAAGTAAATTCGCTGTGCGGTCAACCACAGCGTTTCCCTTTGCGAGATTCACGGCTTTGTTCGCTTCTAGTTTCTATTCTTCGATTTCGTCGACCTCATTTTGGACGTGATTTATACCTTTTAAGCGGACTTAGAGACAACATAATGCGTTAATCAAGCTTAAGATGGTAGACGTTCAGGTTGCTTTTAACTTTAAGTTGTCCTACAAGTGCTATTGAAAGAACTACATACGTTTCTGTAACCAACCGTGTTTTTCTAAGTGTAAAGCGGTAAATATTGGAAGCTAATTCCAGCTAGCATAATGGGAGGAAGTAGCTGTGTCATAAAATCAACTTGTTCGTGTGAGGGCATCAAGAACATATAAGAAGTTTTTTTTTTCTTTTATAGAATATATTATTTTATCCATAATACAAAGCGTGAGCATAACTCTTGGCTTAGTTAGTGTGCCTAACATAATTACGACATGGAAGCTTGTGGATTCGCACGTCTGTTGTTTTGAAATTTTCCTGGATGACTGGTAACGTATTTTCCCGGAAATGTGATCGATAAGATAGGTGCAGTGATTTGTTGCCAATCCATGCTGCTCTTCTTTGGCTGGAAATAACTAGATTTCATGATAGATTTTCTCATTAGAAAAGGGGCCAACATAAATCTTCGTGATCACGTTTCAGGTGAAGGAAAAAAATCAAAGTTTGTGCATTGCTCAAGCGATGAATAGGACAATAATTTCTTAAGCTTCATGTCATAAGCGAAGTAGAGCAACAGGTTCTCAGGTTACATATGCCGTATTTAATTTCTACACACGTATGGGCAAAGCTTTCTTTCCCCTTATATTTTCAACGTAGCCTTGTGGGGCAATCGTCTTTGTTTTCGTCCTAGAAGAGAAAAAAGTGGCTGAGGCTTACGTAGTAAGATTTCATATTTCCAAGCAAAGAAAGCCATTCTACTCGATTTTCCTTATGCCGAGCCAGAAGAAATTTACCAGCGTTCTATTTAGACTACGAAGTGGGGTCCTTACACGGGAAAGCGTGAATACGTAGGCCTGTACAGTAGGCTACGGAAAATTCCGGATCCTAAAGGACGTTAGCTGTAGTTCGCGAGAAGTTAACCGCATAATTGATTGGTGTATCACCCATGAAGAATCGTTTAAGCATGTCAAAGTGTCGGGTAGACGAAGACGATATGCCACATGTAAATTTCCTGTACCTGTGGGGGCGTATAGAATTTTCTCAGATCTGACAACTCTATACATGAGAAGAACCTTGTGATGAAGCCGTCAACTGACTTGACTATTCTTCCTCATTTTTCACGCGTGGTGCATCGACATGCGTCAACGAACAGTAGAGATCCTGCTCGACAAATTTAATGGTTCGATATCCTCTGTGGGCTGCTTTCGAAGAGACCCAACAAGTTAGGACATTAGTTTCTATTACACGTGAAATCTCTCATAAGCAAGGTTATCCCGTTGATTCAAGCCGGGCTGTTCAACACACAGCCCAGGGTATCCGTTAACGCGTATTGAGTGTTGTGCTTTTACCATGAATTCACTACTCTTTTTTAAGAACTTCTGAAGAATTAAATGCAAAAACTCCGTCATTAGGGAGTGTGAAAACGTACAGCGATAAAAAAAGTAGCTCTGTTTCTAAACACACGGCTTTTGCGTCAGCTCTGGAGGATAAGTCGCGTAGACATTACAGCGCTTTAGCAATGACATTTTTAGCTACCTAAATTCATGAGCTTGGAATGTCTTTGGCCATGTCGTTCTCCTACAACGATTGCAGAACAATTCGCACGCAAAATGCTGAAAGCTCCTGTTCAGTAAGCAATTCCTATGAAAAAAAAAAAAAAACGCAACGGTAAAAGAGCCACGGTGTACAAGAATAGGCTTAGGCACCGCCACACTTGTCTGCACCTCTTGTCTTCCAAACTTGTTCGAATTCTTAAAACTATACTTGACTGCGAAAGTGTTGTTTCACTGTATTCCGTCAAAAGTTATTTTTCATGATTACTCTTTAATCCTCATTATTTTTTTTCCCAGAAACAGAGTTGAATTCAAGGGTAAACTTTCGGAATGCCTAGAAGAGAGATAGAGAGTATGCACTGTGGTGAGCACAAAAATCTAGACAAGAAAACCACAGAAGTTGAATCAGGCCTCTTGAGGCTGATTAACCTTCATTAAGTAGTGCAAGAGCTTAAACGATCCGGTTACATGGTGAAAGGTACGCCGGGAAGTGTAAAATTATAAATTTCAAAATAAGTATAATTCACTACTGAAAGAATAAATATTTCCTTCTGGCTATCATCTTATGTGGTCCGCCTTTACTAAAGGCAAAAAAGTGTGCCACGAATTCTGTATTGTTCGAAGAAGAATTCAACAGAAAGTCTTATCACGAAAACTGTTTGAATTGCCCATATATTCACGTGATGCTCAGAGATTGACAAGCAGCCTGGAAAAGTAGCCAACAGGCAACTTCATTACTTTCAATAGTGGATTACACTTATTTTGCATTGTAACATTCCTTTGCCAACATTCACCTTGTAACCGATTGATTTAATCTCTTTCGCCATCTAATGAAGGTACATCAGCATCAAGAGGCCTGATTAGACCTCTGTGATCTTAAGTGGCCATTTTTTTTTCTCAACACAGTACAACACGTAGTTTGTGATGTGCATTCATCAGAAGTGCTTTATCTATGGCCATTGTCGTCGTCAGACATTGCACAAGCGCATGCACTTCTTATTTGACTAAGGATAGAAGTTGCATTTTTTAATGACCATGAACAACGCTTCCATAGCTGACAAGAGGGCTTTAATCAAATGCTTTGGGGGATTTAAGCTAAAGAAGATTTATTGTTATGAAGCCGTATGCGTTTATGTACAGTACTTACGACTTAAGGGATAGAAGGACATGTCTACTACGCATGATTAAACTGCAAGTCTCGAAAATTATAGAGACAGTAATGTCCGTAAAAAGAAGGTAATCCATGTGAAGACTGTTGCTATTTTCGAGTTAGCTATTCCCAGCATTTAACCGCATCCGTTTCTTCTTGAACTGTAGCTCACCGGGTTTTTGATGGATGAAGTTATGCTTTTCTGGAGCTGACGTGTTCCGACCATCTTTGCAAGACTTAGCACTTGCAAGCTTCCGCTTCTTTCCGAAGTTTCCTTCGCATTCTGTAGCCTTTCATAGGGGGAGTTGTACAATTGCGTCGCTTACTTAGACCATATTTGTTAGGGTTCTGCCTTAGTGGAGTGTATCTCAGCCCCTCCTAATGACATTATGCGATTTTTGTTGGCGGCACAGTCGTCACAGATCCCACTCGGGAAGCCCTACATAAAACACCGAACAAGCTTACTTATGCTACTATGGTGTTGGTTTCTGGTTACGCATAGATTCTCGACTACTCGAAGTGAAAACGCAGAAAAGTCCCTGTATCAGTAATTTTGGACCTCACATCACGTTGCCCCGAGCCTGGGCTACACACACTAAATCACCGATGCTTGAACATGTGTCAAGTCAACATTTTTTTGAATTTGTAATCTTCGAGTGATATCTGGATTCCTGATCTCCTATTACATCCCTTACTCTACTTTGAGGTACTGGCAAACTTGTCTTGAGATTCCACCCACGCACTTCATTTCGTTTATTTGTTTTTTGTTATTTCGAAAACGTGCGGCGTCTTTTACGTCGTAAGGAAATTTAAGATGACTTAGAGCATTGCTGTCTCCTTCATAATTGGGCTTGCCAGATCTTGTAATAAGAGTAATCTTTTTTTCTTTTTTTTTTAAAGAGGCTTAAAACGACGCAGACTTTAAGAGGACAGTTACGATACCCAGAACAAACAATGACAGTAAAATCGTCCCGAAAATGTTTGTTGCTATGCCTTTTTTTTTTCGTTCATTTGGAGGAAGCGCACGGAAGAGTCTGTGGTAATAAAAGTACCTAACAACAGTGTTGCTTGGAAAATCCGTTTCCGTTGTTTTGCGTGACAGCAGGTGGATATATGGAAGCCTGTCGCCATGCAAACCGAGGTACCGGTTCTCATTATCGGTAAATAAATTGCTTGCTGAGAACCAAGATCACAAATAAGGTCGTCAACAGGGAGGTCACTAGAAAGCCTTTCGAAAAAGGGTACACACAGGGACTCCTGATTAGCCGGGGAACATTGTTGTTGAATGTAGGGAGACAAGACGTCGAATGTCGTTAATGTTTAGAATCTCCTTATCTATTTGGGTGGAAACGGAAAAATTCAATGCGCCAGACAATAAATAGGGACAAATGCTTGTCGAAAACTAAAGGTCTAGACTTGCTCTTGCAAATTTTTTCCCCAGTCATGAAATGCGATAAAGAGTTTTTAAAATTAAACTCACGAAGCTATTAGTGTGGAAGATTGCTTAATAGTCTTCTATTATATGTTTTACACAGTGTTTCTGGAACCAAGTAAACCGCTTGAAGGGCATGTTGATTTAATTTTGTGCGGACTTTTCTGGATGTCTTTTTTGGAAAAAATGAACTGACATGATGAGTTAAAAAATGAATTGACATGAAAAATCGTGCACGTCTGCACATGCTGCCTTACCTATCCCGTGGAACGATTCTTTTCCGTCTTGAGTTAAAGATTATTTATAGCAGAGTCGGCATAATCAAGCATCTGAATCAGGAACGGCGTATCGAAAAGCTGACAGACCAGGACTCCATAACCTCCGCATATACCTGCAAAAGAATACTATTGTAAAGTTTAAAGCGCTAAATCCTTTTCGGCTATTTGCGCTTTTACACACTTGGAAGTACATTCATGGAGTCCCCTCCAGTTTACCTTTGTTTTCCTGGCGAACACTCGAGTCCGGGTTTCTCGCAGTCTCTTTTTTTGGAAGACTCACGATCTCCATGATCACAGCACTAACTGAGGAACAGCGGGAGGAAAAGCTCATAGACTGGCACTCTCATAAAACCGTTGCTTTTAAAACAAGCAGGCATATGCGTGGCCGCGGTCGTTGTGGCTGTCTCGAATCGCGCGAAGATCGGGATCTGGGATCTTGATCGCGGGCCCTTCAACTTTTAACGAATGTTAAATTCCATCGTCAAACGTGCATGATACATAACAGCTGTTAGATTTAAACTTGATTTCGTAGCGTGACGCAGAAATTCAATTGCTTAGTGTCGAGTAAATAAAGAAAGATTTTGGATGGAGGGCAAGTTGGCTCTTTCATTCGCGAGACCTCTCCAGGATAAGTTCCTGCGAACTGTTGGCAAACTCAAAGTTGACTCGACACGATGGAGACTCGGTAAACTGACGTTTCGTTCTTCCTCTTCCCCGGCGCCGGAAACTGGGCCAAGCGATGGCCAACACCCTCTCATTAGCTCTTTCTAAACAACCATCCTTGGCTAGGAAGGAATGAGAGGGTTGCAAAGGAATGAGAGGGTTTCTTGGGCTATAAGTTCAATCTTTATCGCCTCGCATGACCTTGCCTGTGTAGTAAAAGCCTTTTCCCTTATATTAGTGGGGCTCATCATGCCTGGCCAGATAAAGAGTGTGGGAGACCAAGAAAACACGTTAGAATAAAGGCTTTGCTTGGCCCACGAAACCAATGCTGATTTGATCCTGCCGGGTACGGATCAATAGCTGAACGCCATCTTGGGAAAGGGATTAATTTTTTCACGCTTCACTCTCTGGATGCGTGAGGCTGGCTTACCCTGTCGTTTGTAGCTGAACCTGACCTACTTGATGCTATGCTGGGCACAGTGCGCTAATGCACAAGTAATTCATCGAAGAAACATACAATTGTGCAGTATTCGTAACTCGTTTCCACATTTTTAAAAATATGTTGGTTGTTAAAGGGCAAGTTGGGACTTGCCCATCGACCTCTACTATGCGACGGATAGTTCTCCAATTTTTGTATAAAAAGAGGACTCTTTTTATTGGCACAAGTCGGGTCTTGCCAGGGCTTACAAAGCTTCATCCGAAGCAATAGACAAAAGTCACTGGCTCAGGAACCGTGACGGTATAGAGTAGTGAGGGAAAGGAAGAAAATATTTTCGAACTTTTTTTGCCGTTGGTTTCAAGTCGTATATCGTTGCGTAGTCCGTGGAGCATGAGTTAATGGGGTACGCTATGTTACTGCGGAAGAAAGATGCTAGAGGTGAAAGGTGAGGAGAAGAGAGCGAAGGTAATTTGGCTGCCAAAGTTGTCAACACTCTCCCGTGTACCGATGAAAGTTTCACCACTCAGCATTCTCAAGCTTTTTGGCTACACTTCCTTTTTTGTTACCAGATTTTGTAAAGCATTAGTCCAACGAGGTTTTGAACTTGGCTCGTCTTTAACCGAGTTAAATATAGAAACCTCAAGAATTTCTTTTACGATTCAAAGTATTCCGTACTTTACACACAAAATCATGAGTAACCCGTCCCTGAAGGACAAGAAGGTTGATGTAAAGCTTTGGAACTTAACAGTGTCCCCTTTTTCCATACTTGAGGAGAGTTCTTTTTTTTCTGGCTGTTGGCAGCAAGGGAAAGGGCCAGTTGTTGGTACGGCTTTCTCGTGCTCTCAGACCGCACGGCTTATACGCTGGCTTTTCTGTAATGCGCCGCATCGAACCTTGTGTGCTTGCGGCAGTTTTCGCCGCTGTCTCCCTCGCTGGGCCCGACTACGCTTGGATGCGCAGTGGTCCCCCTCTACCGAACAAATGCACCTTTGGAGCGCCGGGAACGCTCTACCAGGTTCGGTGTCCTATCACCCAAGCCAGCTGCCTCTATTCCTCAGTCGGCTGGGAGACGTTGAAGCGTACACGTTGTTCGTACGAACAGTCCAGTGTCGCCTGAAGGAAAACTTGTAAACCTAACACAGTTCACCTCTGGATTACATTTATTTTTAAGTGCACCATACTGGATTACTTGCAAAAGCGTTTTCGCAATTTCGTCGTTAACTTTTGGACGTCAAATCGCGTTCCTCATTTTTTGTTCACCCAAAAAAGGAGCTCGTGTGAAAAGTGAACTAACACCGCACGTCTACCGTTTTATCCCAACAAAATTTCTTAACCTGTCGCTTACTGTATTTTACATTCCACGTCGGATTACTGACTAGTGGCATCTCAGATTTTTAGTGTTTCGTGAATTGTTTTCTAGTTGGATTAAGCAAAATCACACCCTAAAAACTCCCAATTTAACCAGATCTTAGACAGCAATAGTGCGCACATTGCTGACAATTTCTGAAAAAGATCCTTCGCTTCTGACAAGTGGTCTTGTTGGTGAATCTTCGGTGATTTTCGTCACTTAGGGATCGAATCAGTGCGATCTGAGCCCGAGATCTCCTACTCTGTGTGAACATGCCCATTCGGATTTCTTGTCATTAACTCGGTATATTTTCTTTTACGACTCAACGGGGCTACAAGCCAGGTAACGTGTTTTTCTTTCTTCGCAGCCCATTTACCAATCTTAGGCTAGCTGATAAGTTTGCATAAATCTGTACTACAGGGGAAGACAGAAAGTTGAAAGCAGTTTACAAGTTTTCCCTTGTTTACGGGTTCGCAAGTCTGAGGATAAATTGTCCCTTCTCCTGCTCCCTCGCTCCCCGTTCTCAGCCGAGGGAGGGAGGAAGAACGAGATCTAAGCTAAAAGCAAAGTTTGAGAGCTAGCGACGCAGTTCTCCCTGAGACGTCCGTCTGCCTTAATATTTTCATTTCAGCCCCAAGCTCCTTGCAACTTAGGAAATCGTTGTGGAACAGATGGAGGGGAAAGTAAGAGCTCAGCTTCACTGACTTTGTTCTCCTTGCACCCAGCTTAGTGTCTCCATTATCGCATTTTAGGAACCGCTCACCTGTCTGAGAAAGGTAGATGCTCTAAAACAGCAGCTTACAAAAAGTCTAAGATATTGATTTCTGCCTTCGCAAGGTAAAGAGACTTGTAGAAGTACTTGAAGTGAAGCTTTCAAAGTTCTCATTCTTTGCACAGAATAAAATTTTCCCCACTGTCGGTCGCATGTTAATGAGTAAGTAGCCAGGCAACGGTACAAGCGTTGTATGCAGTAGAGATGTTGAAAACCCCCCAGCTGGATGTTCGAAACGTTTGAATTTTGAGGACGATCCAGCAAGAAAAAGAAGACGCTTTCCCAAGGCTTAGGGAAAAGCTTGGGCATTGAGAGACAGCGAGAGCTTTAGACTGGTTGGGACCGTTGTTCAGGGGGGCTGAGGTGTCGGGCAAATGTTTTACCTAAGGCTAAAGGCCCCTAAAAGATTGCTCGTTTTCCAGGCAAGCAAAGGCAAACGACCAGATGTAGACGGGGGAGAAATAAAATACTGTAGAAAAAGAAGTGTAGCGAAAGAGACTGAATTTCATTAACATATTCTTGCCATG
This sequence comes from Triops longicaudatus, assembly GCA_022885665.1. Classification (NCBI taxonomy): domain Eukaryota; kingdom Metazoa; phylum Arthropoda; class Branchiopoda; order Notostraca; family Triopsidae; genus Triops; species Triops longicaudatus. The sequence continues at coordinate 234,317 of JAGQDJ010000023.1, forward strand.
CGGCCGCAACAGCACCAAAGAGATGTTTCCCAGCGTATCGCAAATCAGACCGTGTTGCGTGTGTGAAGTGTGTAGGTAAAGGTTTGAAGCAGGCACACTGTAGGGAACGTCTCGTGACGAGAACAAGTTTCTAGACGTAAATGTACTGTACTGTTAGCTTAAAACGATGGGCAATGTTGGGGTGGGAGAAAGAATGGCTGCTGCAACATTTTCATTTTTATTTTCGGAATAAAAGGAGGGCGATGGTTACGGCTGTGTGTTTTATTGATGAGAAATGGAGTAGAAATGGTTGCGACGTTCAAATCTTTACTAGACCAGGGGTGCAAGGTAGGAAGGATTATTGACATTGGTGTGCTGGTACTAAGGCGAAAACAAGACGATGTCATTTATCTAAGCGCCATGCGAAACGCCGTGTCGCTACAAGCGGCGGCAGCACAAATCGACGTTGGATGTTGGAGGAAACGTCAACAGTCATTTATTTAATGCAGCTTTGTTCTGGTGGGTAACCCGTTAGTTTATAGATTAAGGAAAAGGAACGATACACGAGAGTTGTAAGAGAGCAGCCAACCCCTTCTTTCTTTTTCTTGTTCAAGCTAAAAAAAATAGTTTCCGCTTTTTGCCATCATCTCTCTTTTCGTTATTGATTACGTTACTTATGGTTCATGGCAAATAGGAAGGCGATACTTGGGCTTGTACCAAGTCTAAAAAGTCCCCTAGTAGTCGAGTCATCCAGCCCATTAGGTTAGCATACTAGAAAAAAAAAATCTTCACGGATAGGAGGGAAAAAAGAAACGCTGTAATGGTATAGTTGTACTGCGTAACTGCAGTGGAAATGTCATTTTCTGGCGCAAAACATCCGTCCAATTTTAGATAATCGAAATGTCAGCGTAACTGTGTCTCCCTTATCGCTTTTTGTGTTCATTAAAAATGTACATTTCCGTTTAGGAACATCTTCCACCACAATGCGTTTCTTTCTCTCAGCTTTGCCTCGAGAGCTGTTTGTTCGTGCGCTCAAGGGAAGAAAGAAAATAGAAGGGACAGGAAGTGGAGAACAAGTACTAAATTGTGCACAAATCAAGGTTTTCTGTCATTTCCCCCTTTTTAAAAAAACAATTGGGTAAATTTTCTTATTTAAGTGGAAGAAAACAAGTTTTAGGGGAAAAGACTTGATGCAAATGTCTGCGCTAACCGTGTTAACTCTGTTTTGGAGAAGAAAAGCATAACAATGGTAAACTTTATTAGTATTTTGGATCCAACACTGCTCAGTTACCGACGACAAGGGAGAAAAAGCACAACACCCTGGCAAAAATCATTAGTGCGAACTATTAAAGCACACTATTTACTGTTCCGGTACAGCACTGCGTTCGGTGTAGGCTTTTAACTCCAGTTAAAGTAACATTGTGTGCATTTTCCGTGTAACTATTTAAAGATATAAAAGAAGTTTGTTTTCCGTTTTCTGACATTGGTTGGACATAAGACAAATTTTCAGTATACACGTTTGCTTTTTTACTGGGGTCTTTACATTTTGGATCCATAGCGGGCACATTGGTGTCTATTCACAAACGCTGTGATGTTTAATAAAGGCCAGACTACCTTTGTGCTCCAGGGCAAGAGCAAACTTGCGGTTAGCATTCTTTCAACGCATTGATTTCGCTGGAGGTTTCGGATTACGCGTGGCTGGGATATCAGACCGGTTACCGAAGCTGTCTCTTACTCTCTAGCTTCTTGGCCATCCCGGGTCGCTCTTTTCTGCTGAAAGTGAGCATGCCATCGTGTCAGAGAAGCTGGTCGTATCAAATGGAGTCGAAAGAATGAGGCCAGAAATTGAGCTTGGTATTGTCCAATGTGGTGTGGTTTTGGGGAACGCGAATGCGACGATAAAGCCCAGTGTTTGAATAATTCTCTATTGTTTATTTGTTGCGGTGCGTTCACAGTCGGTAACACCAAACTAGGTGGGGAATAGTTTTGTCATTGTTGCTCGGGCATGTTTCGTAAACCCCAGGAATACTTGAAACAAGCCCCTTGGTTGCACCATAAGACGTTTCCTGGCGTCGGTAGGGTTTATTGATTGCAATGGGTTGCGACGATGGGGGCCGTTGCATCTTGCTTTGAACCTGGGGAGCTCTCTAAGACCTTCCAGTACAGGGAGAGAAGGAAAAACTCGCCATGTGAAGGAGCTGTGTGTATTTTTCTCTTAACTAAGGTTGTAGCGGGAGCTAAAGACGACACCAAACTTTGGGAACATGAATGCAGTCTGTAGCGCAGAGCAAGAATCAGTCAAGCGTACTGACACACACGAACACTTATCATCCAAATGGGTTGCGGGAGAGAACATCGTTTTGGTTGCGTTCTCTTCTTGGCCTAGCTAAGAATCAATTACGATAAATGGTAAAAGGTACTACCAGATACATAAACTAATCACATTATTGAGTTACTTGGGGAAAGTTTCACGTTGATAGGAGTGTTTCTCGTCCTTTTTCGGCTACGGCAGGGCGAAATGAGTGTTAGAAGCCAGGGAGACTTTTACATTAAAGTTAATAGGGGGAACCTAGAATCTTAGGCTTAATTATGTGGTGCATTGTGCGGCACAGCTAACCTTTTTGACAAATGAGGGCTTTGCAGTCCCAGCTCCGCTCTAATTTCTTTCATTAAACCTTCTTTAATTATAGAAGGTGTTTTTGCACGAGGCACGCGATCATAAATACGTGGCGTGTAGGTCGCCTTGTCTCTTAGCTTGCCTCGTTTTTTGTGTGTCCCTGTGAAATTCATGACAGTAAAGGATGTTGTATTGGCACTCATTATTTTTGCTTTTGGCCTTCCGAAAGCTTTCGGGAAGGAAAATTGCTGGCAAAGGTTAGGTCAAGCTGAGGACGAGGTCGAACCCTCCTTTGTTTTTATTCCGTGCGGTAGCTGTCGTAATCCTTGGCCGGGCGGAGTGCAGCAGCGTCGGCTTTGTAAAGCAAGGGCCCTAGCGCAATAAGGTGTATCGATCCATCTTCTCCCTCGTATGCCTATATATACGTAATAAATGGGGGGTGGAAGCATGAGCAGGGTGTTTGGCCATCTTTCTCTTTCCTAGACACCCTCAACCCTGTATTTTTGCGTACGAGAACTCAAGCATTTCATTGCACCCCTTGTCCAAAACATTAGGCTGAGCTGTATGTGTTGGCGTAAGTGGAAGTAGGGAATGTCGCCGAAGACGTTATTTGTTCTCTTTAGGCAGGCATCTCACACTATCCTTTCTTTCTCGTCTTCTTGGGTCTCTCTTTTGTTCCGACATGGTTTTATACTTCATTTCCTTTTTTGCTATCCGTGCTATGCAATATAACAAATTTTTGGGTTACAGCCTAGGGGTCGTGTTTTGTTGGCTGCAATTCAGTACGAAGACCACGAGGTTCCCTGTACTTGACCGTCTTGGTCCTTCCCTGCGAGGCACTCGGTTTCTTCAGAAGGTGAAGATGGCCGAGGTGATGTACAATTCCTGAGTGTGGAAAACTAATTGTAGCTATTGGGGCTGCATTGTATGATGAGGAAAGTTTTTCACGTTTTTTATTTGCATAATTCGCTGGGCGAGTAAGAAAGACATGGATGATGATTAGCTCATTTGTTCTTTTCTAGCTTTGGGAGGTGTGTGTGTGTGGGGGGGGGGGGGAGCAACGCAAAGCTCTCGTAATCCTATTCTTGATGTTCTGACTCAATGTGTGCGAGGGATATTTGCGTGGGCTAGGATTCCGCTGGCGGCGGTATACAGTACTTAAATGGTTGCTAATGTGATTGGAGCGTAAGAACATGGAGATGACTGCCATCGAAAAGGTCCAAGTCGCTTTATTTAAGCGGAAAAGGAAGATAAACAATTGCGAATCGTGTATTGTTGTACAGGCTAGGGTGTTTGTGTCGAAGAGCCAAGGCCGGTGGATTATTACACGCCGCATTAGACAACGCTGAAAGTAAAGGTGGAAGGGGGGTGAGGTGGGTATACGGTGCAGCAACATTGTGTAGTCAAGGATGGAAGCGGATTCAAGTTTTTTCCGAAGTTGAAGGTAAAGGGCGGCTTTCCTGAAGCTCTTGTCTCGTAAAAAGAAATATGGCGAGGTTGCCGGCCAGAGGGTCTTTTTATCTTTTTGGACTAGGCTTGCGGTCAGTGGCCCGCTCGCATCGAAATGTTTCCTCTCCTGCTGCTTGTTGCATTTACAACGTGGAAGACGAAGGCAGAGAGAGAAGAAGGCAAAGTTGAGCCGCGGGCTAGTCTCGGCAGACGAAGTGCACGAGGGAGTCGATAGATTGTGGTCACTAAAAGGCAAGTGCTTAAAAGTGAAGACTTGTTCAGGGAGATACGGCGAAAATAAAAAAAAGAAAACCTAGCAGCCAGCGAAGGGAAGTCCAAAAGAGGCATCATTTTGATGAAAATGGCGTGTCGCGCCCTTTGACCCATTACGGGGCTTTTTTCCGCGAGCCAGGTCAAGTAAAAGTGTAAAGAGTGACATAGAAAACAAAAATACAAGCTAAGGAATGTAAAGGGGGAAAAAGAGGGGGGGGGGTGAACATTACAGCAGTATTGATCGGTCATTGAGGAGAAACCAGGTTAATTGCTGTCCAAATGGCCCTTAACTTGTCGTCACCTAGTAGGGTAGGGTCAGAAGTATAAATGTCGCAGCAATAGGATTAAAAAAAGTGTCACCGCTTGCGTGAACGTTTTCTTTTGGATTAGCGTCATGGATAGGTAGTTAATCTTGTACTTTGTAGTATTAGCAGCGCGCCTCGTAGAATTATTGCTGTAATACCGTGTAATCGCCTAGGGTACCGGGTTTTAGGGGGTTTGCCCGGGAAGGGGAAAGAAAAAGGAGCTTATATGGAATTGCTGCAGAAGGTCCCAGCCAAAGTAGTTGTACGAGCCAGCAGCCAAAAGTAGTTCTGCGTTTAGGAAAGGTAGAGCAACAAACGGCCAAAGACGATGTATAGAAAAGAGTGGACGTTGTGTTGCTATAGCAATGTTACCAACAGTCCAAGAGAATAGGCAGTAATCATGATCTTATTGATTCGATATCGCTGACCATCCGGGACGAACGTTCTTATTTTGACAAGGTGGGGAGGGAGGGGCGTAGTGTTGTTGAGACCGGGTGACACAAAAAATGGACAAGTTTGGTAAGGCAAGTTTGTCGTCGACGAAGGAGATCTAAGGAGAAGTGCTGTAGAAAAGGTGGGGAGGAGGGTTGGCCTTGGTTTGACGGTTTGTAAACCAAGCAAGATTGAAGGGAGGACAAGGAGCGAAGGCCTCGAAAATCGCTTGTGCATTCCAGAGGGTGTCTTTCACTCATTAAGGGTGGTAACGTGGTCTACATATGTCAGAATTTTCCTTCCCCAAAAAAAGGGAGTCAAGGGAGAGAGTTTCGAGTTGTAATGACCCCTCCTATATGTATGCAAGACAGTGCCAGAACACAAAGGGCAAGGCAACCTGGGGTCAGGGTTGAGGAGTTTTTTCTCTTCTTTTTCCCTGGGATGCAAGTGGCGTCTGTGTCAAGATGGGTTCAAGTTAAATGAGCAGCCGGCTAAAAGCGTCACACGGACCCCAACAGACGAACATGTGCCTGCTGATCATGCATGTCAAACACGGTTACGTTTGGAATGTAATGAGTACAGTATCCTCGAGTGACATTTTACACCCGGCGACTGAGAGATCCAGTTACGTATAACGTGTTTAATGTGAAGGAAAATGGGAACGGAATGTTTCTGAGTTGTTTGTGTGTTTTAAAACTTTTTTGGCCCTTTTCCTTGGTAATGGAGATTGAGCGTGTGACTGTCTTAAATTTGTGCGTTTTATTTGAAAAAGAAATGCTGAATAAGAAACTTGTTTCGAAACACTTCGGATGAAATCCTCTGTTGGCAGTAAATTGTAGGCAAATGCGAAAGTTAGGACCTCGGCTAAAAGCTCTCCCCGAAATTTCAACTTGGTTACCTAAAGGACAACGCAGTTCTCGCCAAGATCGTGATGGAAAGGGATCAAACTTTTGTTTTTCAAACTTAAGCAAGTTTACATTTGAAAGCTTGCGAGTCTCGTAACTTGGTTAAATGGCTAAGTTGGGGAAGGAGGTCTCATAGCCGAGTTAACAGGAAAGGTTTCTTTTTGATGAATTTTAATGAGGGGCCTGACGTGCAAAAATTAATTCTTCCGTTTCATTTTTTTTTTCTTTTTACTTTACAGGAGAGTCATGGTCATGGCGTCTACACTATGGTGGTTGGCCCTCATCGTCCTCTCCAGTAGTCACATGGTCCTAGGACGAGCAGCTGGTAAGTGTCAGCTCTTATTTAGTTTAACTGAGCCCAAAAAGTGGCATATTTTCACTGTAGCTGGACGGAAATGCAAGATATGCACGTACCGGAGGCGCGGGACAGAGAAAAAAGACAAAAAGTGCGTGGCGCACGTATCATGAGATATAAAACTCGATGTTCTGAGGAGTGTTGGAGTCTTTTCCTTCACGTGCTGTGCGACAGACTCGCTCATTTGCTTTTACTTTTTTTTTGTCCTGGGTTAAAGCTCTCCCCCTTTCTTAAGATCCATACTCGTTTGCATAGTTAATACTCTTTGTGTCCCAAGCTGAACAGCAGGAGTCCCTCTTGCACGGTTCTGTTTTTCTGGGGGTTCTTGCATTTGGAGAGTTCCGAGTTCGTTACGTTGGTTAGTTCAGCGAAACAAACACTCAAATAGGGCCAAAGAAAGTCGTCTTCATTAGCCCCGTGTCGAATCAGAACACAGGTAAGCTTCGTTTTACGCCTGTTGTCGTAGGGGCCGATTCACATTACGAACGTAGAGACGTGTGCCGATTTTTTCGTGTTTTTCTTTTCTGAGTGGGTTTCGTGAAATGCGTAGACGTAAACGAGGTCTATCCCGGTATAAGACTTAAAACGTACATGTTTCCTCAGTGCAGAAATATGCAATAAAGAGTCGTTCCCTTTCTACGAGGCGTTCCGTATTTTGCATATTTCAAGACACGACATTTTCCTTGAGCGAGCATCCGTGTATACGTATCGATCTGTGATGGTTGGAGTTTGCCAGACTAAGATGAATAAAAGGGGGGAAGGATAAACGAGAGAACAGGCGATGTAAATAGGATGGCAGATTTCGTTTTTTTTTTTTTCTTTTCATCCACCCGTCTTTTGTGCCTTTTATTACATTTGGTGTTTGAAGAGCGCCGTATCTCTACTGCACCAATCCTGAACTGTGTTCTTAGAAAAGGCAAAGTGTAGACAACAAAGTGGGAATCGTGTCCTCTCCCTGAAAGTTGCTAAAGTAGGGGAAAACGTAATAGAAGAATTTCGAGGAGGGAAGTGTGAAACAATTGTGGCTCTATATCTGCCACGCATATGACGTTTAAGGCTTATAAAGTACGACCCACAGAAAAAAATGGAATTTCTCGCTAGTTCGAGGAAGATGAGAAGGGGGGGTAAGGAGGACTATGGGAAGGGGGAATTGATTACCTTTTTTCCCCGAGTTCTTATAGACCGAACTTTTTTCCAGGGTATTGCACAGCCTGTGTACCTTATTTCCTTTCCAAGTCTTTTCTAAGCTTTTAATTTTTCGGGTACGAGTCTGATTTATGTTGTAGTGGTGGGCCTCGTATTAAATTCGTGCCCTGCAGTATTAGGTCGAACGACTTCAGAAAAAGTTTGAAGGCGTAGAAATATAAGACGTATGTCATGAATCTATCGAGTGGGGTTTTGATAGCAGCCGCTCGGGGTCGCTTTTATAGCAGGCAAGCTTGACATGTCTGGAGGAGACTAATTGAGACAAGCCTAGGTCTTCAATAGGCCCACTACCAGGAACTTCCGTTAAAGAAGATGGGCAGCGAGGTGACAGTGTTGTGCTGCTCCGTGCAACTTTTGGTAGGTCCTAAGAAAGACCTTTTTTTCTGCACTCATTACCCAAACGCTCGTGGATGCTCAGCACCAGGCGTGCGCCTATCAATGCCTGTGTCGTTTCATTTATTGCCACCAAGGAACCTCGCGCTGTGTGGACTTACTCCCGCGCTGGTAATAGAGCTATGGAGTTGTAAGAAGGAGAAAAAAAATAGCGGAGGAAGACTAATTTGACTTGGTCGTCAGCTTGAATGAGTGCTAACCAGCCAGTGCATAGTGCCTTACGCGGGGGGGATTGTAGGGAGACAAGCTGGAGGGAAGACCCCAAGGTGCGAGCCCTAGTTTAATTACATAATAAAACCGTACGAAAAAGAGCACAGAGAAGTACTGAGTTATCCCCTCCCCAATACTTAGCCACTCGAAAAGCCGTTACTCTTCTGGGTCCCGCAGACGGCGAAAAACGCAGCGGAAATGAATCCCTCCGAAAACCCTCCCTTTCCCCCGCCAAACTTGTGATTGAAACCTAAAAGTCTCGTAAAAAAGGTGTGCTTGGAGGTCCTTCAGGTAGACCCATAGAGACCCCCTGATGCAAGCCATCTGTATGGCCCTCCACCTGCCTCTGCTTTTATTCCAGCGAGGGGGTAAAATGGTGGTAACAAGTATTTTTGTGTATTGGCTAAAGGGATGAAACATTTTTCATCGATGAGCGCGGGTTCGGTGTATTAGGGCGAAAAGATGTATAAAACGTTGTGGTTCAATCTACCCAAAAGGCTTTGTTAATCAGAAATAGGCAAAGAAGGGAAGACTAGCAGGACTGGTGCCAAGAATGTGTTGGAGGGTTGTATATAAGGCCAAGGCAAAGCATTAATCATGTCAACTTGGATCATGCGTATGTTGGGATCCCTGGGTTAAAGTAAAAGGGCCAAGACGGCAATGTTGGGGTCCCACATGGAAGGAGGAGCATGCCAGCATTCTTTAGCACGTTGCATGCTATTGTGTTGAGGTGGTTGGTGTGCATGTATGACCAGTACTGGGGAAGAATATATAAAAAAAAAATGAATTACAAAAGGAGCCTTTGATTGTGACCACAACGCGCACTTGCTTTTCTTTTTTTTTTTTCTGGGGGTAGAGCTGTATGCAGTACTATGAAGTGCCGAGATGTTAAGAAAAACCCGCGCCGTGTAATTTTTTCAGGTGGAAAAGCCCAGGATTAAAGGGAAAAAGACGGGTTGGGGAACAAAATTGTTAAGTGCAACGTCCATCATAGCAACTCAGGCGGCTAAAGTTCAAAAATAGGCAAGAAAGAAGGTGGTGGAGAGGGGTGCAGGAGGAGGGAAACGCTATGGTATCGCTATGACCAAGCACTACTACTACTTGGGTATCTGTCTTATCCTGGTTGCCTGCGCCTGGGACTGCTCGCATTTTTTGTTATTTTATGAACCCAATTTTCTCGCATTAGATGAAAAAGCCAGCGGACAGAATAGCACCGTTTTTCCGGAATTCTTGCATGCTTGCACTGGCTTAGGTCATAGCAGAAATGGGAGAGAAGGAGAGAAAGGATATAGTTTGTAGTTTTTTTGTGGTTCCCATGTCTGGAAAAGGAAGCGAGTTGGGATCAGAAAATGTGTCAAGGAAGATCATACAGAGACGCTTTTCATCTTTCGTACATGGAAATTGCCAAGTGATAAGTCTTATGAGCGTATTGAGGAAAGGCTAACCTCGAGTTGGATTTTTATTTTTGTTATTAATTTGTGTGTACAGCACTACAGTGAATCTTACGGGGAAAGAGCCCCTGTAGTCGTGGAAGGTGAAGGAAGTCTGTCTACGTGTAATATAAATGTTGTAAGATGTGCCTTTGTCATTGTATTGAATGAAGTTAGTCGGGACGGGGCCCAAAATGGGGAACTGGTTGCCAAGCAACGTGACAAAGATTCTATTCTTAAAATGCGTACGGTATATCAGGAATGAAATTCCCTTTTCAAAGGTTGCTACCTCTTTATTCCGCAAATCAAAACCAACCGTTTGACTCTCATTTTATGTTACTGTCTTTTTTTTTACATGAGACGTTTTAGTACAATATTTATAATAAGCAGTTCCACACGATAGTGAAATTCGAACTTCTTTCCAACTGTTTTTGTCGTGATTTTGTTTATTTCTTGTGGAAATTTTTCTTAGTCGAGAATTTGCCCGATTTTGGGAGTATTGATTTGTAGAGGTATGATTGTAACTTTCTGTTTCGTACACACCTTTTAACGTTATCTTTCGTGCTTCGTAGCTAACAGGCTTTTTACCTACGATGTAATGTTTTTTCGTAGTAGAGCTGTTATGCCAAAAAAGGATGCTTCCAACTCTTGTTAAGTCTAGGAGCTCCCAATTATTCTCCTTGCGTTGAAAAGTGTCGTACTCATGGTAAAAAAAAAAGAAAGAAGAAGGGTGCATGCCATTTGGACTGGGTTGTTGCGAGTTTCTTGGGCTTGGGGTGCCTAGTTGTAGGAATTATACTTTATATTGCGGAACCAGTAGCAATTCCACGTTATAGTTTTAGGGTCTCCGAAGCGAATGGATAATAATGTTGTGGCGGAAGTGGTTGTTAGCAGTTGCGACTGCAACAAATCCCAAAAAAGCGACCCACTGGTGAACAGTTCTTGAAGCGCAAAGTTTCTTCGTTGGCGGGTCATAGCACAAAAAGTTGGAAAGAGACACTTGGGGCGAAAGTACAATTCTCGTCTGTTTCCGTTTAAAGGGCTAGTGCATGCGGACGGACACTCGACGCATTACTGGGAGTTAAGGATGTCCGGATGTGTCGTCTCCATCGTCATTGTTGTCTTTACTGCGTAGTTTTGCAAGATGCTTAAGTAGTTGGGATGAGTACTGCGTTAGCCGAAGTTGGGTATGTGTAAAGGCTATAGGGAACGGGGACAAGAAAAAAACGCGGTTGAAGATTTCTATGATGCTTTTGCTACTGAACTGCACTAGCTGCACCCTGCTGTGGTATACCAGCTAGATTTGAATAGAAGAGACGAGGGAGAAAATGAGCACATAAATTATGAAAGAGCATGGAGCTATGCTCACGAAGGCAGCCAAGGGGTTAGTTATCTTAATAGTTTACAAAGTTGGGAGCGAGCATAAGCCATACTGGACACAAAGCAGCATTAATAAAAAAAAGTCCTCTTTTTTTTCTTTGTGTTAATTCCGTTTCCTAAGCTCGCGCTGTATTGTCCGTGAGGCAGGTCCGCTGTTGTTTCGCGGTGGGCATCATGCGATCGTGCCCAGTAAGTCTGAGTAACTGAGGACAATGGAAAGCTAAGAATTAAGGCCGACATGAAGAGAAGAGAGGCCATTTTGACGTATTTTTCCCTTTGGTTTTTCCCGTTTTTTTTTCAGCGATCGACATCTATTGTTGTGGAGCTGTACAGCGTGCTGGGTCATTGATGCAAGTGAGCTTAAACCAATAAAAGTTTGGTGGGCATCGCTTTTTCCGGAGGAGACGACGGGTAGGGAGCGACCGGTACAATCGAGTTACAAGTTAAGCCAGTTTTCTGGTAGAGCGGGCTGGAAGAACTGAAAATACGGCCCTTGCTTTGACCCTTGAGCGCTGCTTGGCTGTGGCTGGCCACGCTAATTACTGACGAAAGCTTCCAAATAAGGTTGAGCACCGACACGACCTTGCCTTATAAGTTTCCACTAGTTGGGCGCATGTGTGGAGGAAATGAAGTGGTTGTCGAACGTTGGCAGAAATGAGATGAAAAATGATGGAACAGACTGGAGGCGATGGCTGGACTGGGCGACCCTTACTTGAACCCACACACATGGCAATAATGCCTGTAGTACAACAGAAGCCTATATCCCGAAGCCCCCTTGGATCATACTGAATTGCCCATCTATTGTCCGCATCCTTTGCCTTTCTGGCCCCGAGGCTGTAGTATTGAAAGACCGAATAGCCTTAATGGGGAGCCAAGAGAGGGGGGCAATGTAAAGCTTCTCTCTTCAGTGATCAGGGTTGGAAATTTTAATCGTAACACCTGGGCCCACTTGTGATTAGGAGTCCTTTAAGGGTGTGAGACTTGCGAGCGGATTTCAGAACTTGAAGTCTCTTTTACAAAATCTTTTGAGTTAAGGCGTGACGAGGGAGAACCCTTCAACATTGGTAACCTGTTCTGCAGGGAACCAAGTATATTGTCTGATTGTCCTATTGGAGTGAAGTGCAGTGTGTAACCGTAAATCGTATTGCATGATTGCGCAAAGGAAAATCCTGTTATACTATTTTGTAGTTGAATTTTCAGCGTTAACGTACTGTTGTGCGATTTGAGGACTACAGTAGAGGAAATGCGAGCGGTTAGTTCTTAATGAGTGCGGCAGTCAGTTCTGTTGTCTGTGCTTTCATTGTTACAGACTGTTAGGTTAAGGCCAGCTCCGGCTTGCAGAGAGTTTGACAAGTTCATTGAATGCAAAAAGTTGTGAAAGGGAAGGTTTTTGCCGCTGGAGACCTCCTGCTGTGAACACAGCCAACAATGAGTTGATGCTGTAGGTCTTAGGTATGCTATTGTCTTTCCCTGACGCATTTGTCAGCCTCGATCCGCGCCAAGGAGAGTTGAAAAACAGAAGAGTTCGTGCAGCTAATAGAAGGGAATCGACCTGCTTGCTTTGGGTTAAACCACAGGGTTAAGAACGTAAGACACGGTTGAGTTTGAAAGAACAAACCTCCCTCTCCTCCTCCTTCCTTTCCCGTACGTTTGGGGTCCACTAGGTGGGGAAGCAGAAGCAAAACAAATCCATCTCTGCCAAGTGATCTTTGGAAGCCCGGTGGTTGATGGGAAGGACTTGTACAGCGGCAGCAAGAGACCACGAAACGTCGACCCATCAACTGGCGGATGATACTTCGGGGATGGGAGACGGTCGCAGGTTTTTAAGCTGGCAACGGTGTCTTTTAATAATACGGTTCTTTTAATGTACGGTTCCTTCATCTCCCCAAAAATGTTTTTGATCATCATAGCGTGTAGTTCTAGAAAGCTTGCGACATCATTATCCAGTATTACGACAGGATAAAAGAAACTGAAAGGAACCTAAGCTTGACAACTAAGGGGGTTCTAGTAAAGTTTCGAAAAGATACTTTAGATTATTGTGATCGATATTTGTAGGGGCACTGCAGCAGTTAGAGCCCATCACTGAGAGTGTATCTCTCAATTCCCCCATGGCCCTTTCGTCGTACAACGTCAGTGTAAAAAGGGAGAATATATAGAATAGGCCAAGCAAATGGAGGTAAAGAAATGGTTATTTCACTTAGAGGGAAGCTTAGCTAAAAAAAAAAATGGAAGAGTCTTTTTCCTTAGTAGGAGAGGACGCGGGTAGAAGCAAATCTGGCTGGTGCATTTGGTATCCTCGTCCTCGGTGCTGTATAGCGGAAAGATGCATTTGCAGACAATACAGAACCGAGTTTTCTGAAATCGTCCCAAAAGGCTGACCACGTCCCAAGGATAAGGAAGTTGGGGTTGTAGAACTCCCCAACAATAGTTCATAGAGCAGGAAACGGCAAACTATATTCTTCATGGCACATCATGTGGCTTGCAATCAAGGGACAAACGATTAAAGACTCCCCCCACCTTCACCGTAGGAGACCTTTGAATCAGATCCCGGCTAACTAGCACAACCGTCTTGAAATAATGGCCTTTTTTCCGTCCCTTTTTTTCGACTGTGAGTATAGCATTGTATTTTCCGTATGGAGTACCGTTTTCTTTTTCTTGCCTCCTTGTCAAGAACATATGCCCGTGGAACTAGTGAGAGAGTGTAATCAGCTTTACCTTTAGAATAGCCTTGTGGGGAAAAGTCTTTAGAGGAGTATATCCGATCAAAAGTCGTCAGTCATTTTTTATTTTATTTTTGTTCTCAAGGATCTCTCTTGTTAGCTAATCTTGCATTTCATCAGCTCCGTGAAGGAGGGGCATCACTTATTATACCTTATGGGTTGCACAGTAAAAGCCTGTACATGTTGTCTTGATGTGAGAAAGCTTCAGAGGTTCTTAATATCGTTGGACATACAAGCATCAAGAGCCGTGTGGCGGCGGCAAGGGGAGTGTTGCCAAAGGGTGCGTGAGCCTGGCATTCCAAAAGTTGCAGACGTTTCCGAGAAGCATGAGATTTCAGAATGTGAACCGAGCGGCAGGAACCTCTTCGGCTTCTTCGTGATTACCAAGCTCAGGATGATGGCTATGGGTTGATTAGAGGATCTTTCTGTGACGCTGACACCTTTCCGCTCCGAAGCGTGGAAAAAAAGAGCTCTTATCGTAAAGTAGCTCTCTTTTTTTTTTTTTTTTTTTTTTTTTTGCACCGTTGACTTAGAAGGCTGGGTGTCACAGCTGAGCGTTATCTGGCAAGCTGTTGGTAGTGCCGTGAGTTCAGACATCACGGGCGGTGGACACGTTAAGCAATTAAGTTGCAATAGCATACCATTATAGAGCTTATTCCTAGAAGTGATCCTAGCGAGACTTGGAATGCTAGAGATTGGCAAAAACTGAGCTGTCTGTGTCATACGAATGAGTGATACCTCCAAACAGGGCAAGACCTACTGAGTAGAGAGAATGAGGAATGGATTCACATTCCTTTTAGTGACAGTTGCACTCGTGGTAGGGAAATGGCGTAGAAAAGGATTTTTGCGGGATGTCAGAACGTGTTGCGATCCGATATCCATGGACTGTTAAGTGGGCTACTTCGGTAAAAAGGCGGAGGGAAGTACAGTACGTTAGCAAGAACATTGACCTCATCGTCTCGAATCGCGTTTAGTTACGTTAACTGCCGGCCATCCTTTGATAGTCATCTCGCTGTCTTCTTTCTTCCCATGTTGTCTTCGTGGAACGCCGCTTTATCCGATAGCTCGTTTTTACCGCAAGGGGATTGTGAAATTCCGTAACAGGCCGAGACGCACTAAGAAGTATTGCCGAACACAAGTCGTAGAAAGGAAACATGGCCCAATTGGAATATTTACCTAGTGGGGAAAATACGTTCCAATAGTCCCAGAGAAGGGGTAACTGTTACTCATGGGTACGGGGCTGCTTTCCTAGGAAAAACAGGCTCTGGTGTTCTTTCTTTAATTTCTGCTTTCGTTTGTTGTGTATTCTGTCGTATTTTTTTGTTATTAGGATTTTTTTCTTTGAAAGCACTGTGTTGAGAAAACAACCCGAGCATGTGTCAGGGATAATAATTCGTGTTTTGTTAAACAAGCTAAGTGGCGGTGCCCAACAATCGATAAAGACTGTAATAACCCACCAAAGTCTGTGGAAACTGTAGCGAAAGGGTGTCAAACTTTGTGGGAGACACCACATGCCGTGGCCGCATTTAAATAATTATTCAATCTTGCACGTGATCTTCACACGCTATTCCACATCTGCATTCAGACATAGTATCAAGGGTTTCCAAGCTATCGAGATTCGGCTATTTTGCTTAAAGAAAAAAAAAATCGGAAGGTATGGTGTACGAAGTATTAGCGATACTGCTATGGTGTGAAGTGGAGCTAAACGAAAATGTTGGGTGAACAGCACTCGCCCTAGCGAGCCACACGCAGGCTGTGTGAAAATCGATGAAAACTAGCCTTGTGTTTGGGTGAGGCTGATTATAAAACCTGTATGTAGTCAAGACTCGGTAGTTTAACGTAAAAAGCTTGCGTGTATTTACCCTCTAAAGTAGAACGTCGATAATATTGACAGTTTTCTAGCAAGGGTGTATCGTCGGGAGGTCCGATCGAATTTAAGCCAGACAAGCCCATTGAGCTGGACTGTTTTGCATAATTTTGACCAACGTAAAGAGAATGAGCGGAGTTCATGCAAGACAAGTTTTGTGCGCGGAATAAGCTTAGTGTTTTGTGGAGTAGGTGTGGCACGTGTCATCACAATTGGTTTCCCTAACTTTGATTGGACAAAGTTGGGACTACAAAGGAAGTTTGCACAAGTTGGATGCGCCTGTCGCAACAAGCGAGTTTTTTGCACATGGCTATAAAAGAAAGTGAGGGCTTTGATACAGGCTTGTTTTGTTACGATACAAGTGGACAAATGTGCAAAGTTAATTTAGAGTACCGCGTCACATCTTCTGGTAACGACGCCTGGAACAAAAAGGAAAAAAGTGGTAGCTTGTTTTAAGTGCAGTCATGACTTGTCAAGGTAAAACAGTACTCGAAGATTTGTTTCTGTTGCACATCCCAAGTTATGCAGTGACATATAGGGAAATTATCTAAAAATGGGGACACATACGTGAGAGTAGGAAGCGTAGCTTTGGGTGTTTGGTCTTGTCAAAATAGGCGTCGTTAGCCCTAAATGTTACAACGAAGTCATAAATTTTTGTGTATTTTGTGTGGATCATTATGAGTAGAGTAAGCCTTAAGTAGAGCCGGAGTGTAATCTTCACGTTCCCATTCCTTTGCAGCCCATAATCGTGTAATCTGGTTGTAAGTCAGCAAAGTCATCAGGAGATGCAAGCCATTAGCAGGTCATTATCACTCGGGCAAACCATAATCATAACAGTTATCAGCCGAGGGTCTCAATCTAATGCACTCACTCCGTTGGCTCCTGACTACCTTTTTCTTTTCTTCTAAAAACCTATTACCCCCCAAGACAATAAAAGCGCTAGATTGGAGTTCATATACCTCTAATACTACTTGTTCTTTTTCAGCCCAGCTAAAGTGTAGTTTCCCGTTTGCCTTCATGATAAGTTCTAACCCCTTTTCGGAAAATTGTTATATAAACCCTTGGCCTGGCTCCTAAAATGGATACAAACTGAAAAAAGATTTTTTTGAAAAAACGGGACAAGCGGGAGTTGATGAGGCAGCAAGCACCGCCTGCTGAGACCCAACATGGTTAGACAAGCCCATTTGCATAATGATGCGGAACTTTTTTATAGGATGTTGCGATGCACACTTAAGTATTGTTAGGGCGAGAAAATGTGTAACGGACATTTTTTGATTGATCGGAAGAGTTGACTTATAAAGAAGAGGCAGGCTGGTGCAGCGGTAATCATTGTTGATAACTAATGTGAAGAGTTCCTCGCAGGTAATGAGTCGCCAGCTTTTGATGTGTGGTCGTCTTCTTCGTCGTCCTTGCTCTTTTCTCGAGTGGTGGGCGGGTTGGCCCACGGAGCTCTATTGTTATTGTTGTTGTGCGCACAGTTGGCGAACCGGAATTGAAAGGAGAGTTGTATTATACAGTATTAGCTTACTTTTGCAAAGGACAGGCATGAATTCAGTGAACGTGTAATTTTCAAGCGTGTTCTCGCCCTCCCCGTAACCATGATGGTCCCACTCCCGTGAGTTCTCTTCATGACGCCTGCACTCTTACCTTAGGCGTCCCTGGGCACTAGATGTCGGGGAAAGAGGTCGCTAGGTCGTCATAATTTTCTTGCCATCCGGCATTTTTATAGACAAGAGTTCTAAGCACACACCAGACCTGCGCGTAGAGAAAAATCGTCTGAAACGAGATACAGCGGAAAAAGCAAGGTAGACTTTACCTTCTTTTTTGTGTGTTTGTGGGCCTTTGTGAACCAAAAAATGCGCCGTGGGATGCAAAATAAAATTTCATGAACTTTCGTGCGTTGTTTTGAGTGCTAGAGGAGACCAACAATGATAAGTCGCAGATGGTGACTTTGGCGATGAAATTCCAGGTTGAGGGCGCGAGAAAAGAAATCAAACAGAATGTTTGCGCGAGAATCTTCAGTAAGTTGAGAAACGGAAAGTGAGTCTTGGAATTAAAATGAGGTTATAAGCATGGGCGATCAAGACCATTCCGGAGGAAGGGCTCGAGCTAGGTTTATCCTGGGCTTAGTTTGCCCGCGTATATGATCTCCACAGGGCGTCGAAGGCTGCGACTCCATGGTAGACTGTGTCGCCGGTCTCCTTTTCCTTTTTCCACTTTTTAATTCTGTGTTTGAAGTGTTGCTGACACAGAAGGCACAAAAAGAGGGGACAGAGAAGAAGGAACAGAAAAAGTGAGCGATAAGAGAGAAGGTATGTGGCGGCGGTATTACCTTAGCACTGGACCCGCAGTCTTGTGAATGCAGGTAACAAACATCTTGGGACCTAAACAGAAAGAACAGCGAGAAAGAGACGACGACGAAGGAATATAAAAAATGAGTCGCTTGAAAAAGCAAAAGAGAGGGTTCGAGTTGAATTCCAGGCAGGTCCAAGCAAAAAGGCAATACTGCTGCGTGTGTTTCTTTTATGGAGTTCGTGGCTGATACCAGCGAGAGACGATGACGACCTTGGAAACAGGGCTGGTGCGTCTTGTAACTGAAACTTCACCGCTAGCTGATCTGAGATAATCCAAAGACGGGTCAGCAGTGATGTTGTGTGGCGCGGGACTAACGAGTGTCAACTCTATATCTCATGGCTCAAAACATCAGTTTTTTTTCCGATCACCTTGGGTGGGTTTGTCGGTTTTTGTCACCTTGTTCTTAGAAAAGGAAACGAAAGCTCGATTGATTAGTAACTTATTTTCGTAGCATGCACTCTTTACAAGCGGCACGCAGGACACAACGCGGAAATGAAAGATTTCTTATATACTTGTGAGTGGCCGAGAAGCTAGCTCAGAAAGAGCAAGCTGACAAGTAGCACCAAGTAATGCATATGCAAGGTTGATCTGGTTTGGGAAAAAGAGAGTAATTAAAAAGACTACTTGACTGGTTCAGAAACATCTTAAGCAAGTCGAAACTACTGTTCAGAGCCTTCGAAGTATGCGCGTATATCTGGAATGGGGCGAGTTGGGATGAGTGCAAGTTTGAGCGCTTTGTGACGACGTTTCGTTGCGACGACGCGTGAAGACGTGGTGGGGATGTTTTCCACGTCTAGCCGTCACTTTCTTAATGGCCACGATGCCTATCGCACCCTTTTACTCGAGACTAAACTAAAGCTGGTGTATAGGGAGAGATGTGACCATCATGATAAGGTAGCGTAGCCATTCTTGTCAAGCGAGAAAGTCGGGGGGAGATGGAGAGAGGAAGTGCACACGTATAATATTTACAAGACTCTCAGAACGCTGCTCACGGAGTTTGGCATCTTTGGAGCTGCGGCGCCTGACGTTTATAGCAAAACGCACCTTATGGTAGAAGCCCGTCGGTAAATGTACCTAAAAGCTTTCGAGAGCGAACGCATTTCTCGATTATATTGACTTCCAAACAAAGTGTTCCTGATATTGTTGGGTTGAGCGTCTGTGACGATTTTTCGCTCTGGAAACGTTTTCAAAACGGAACGAAATAACTTGGTTGACGATTTAACTATTTATTATTTTTCATATCGGAAGGCTGTGACGTTAGTTGAATTAACGAGGCTTTTCATATTTGTCTGTTTCAGAACAACGAAAATACCGAACAGCGTACGCCTGCGAGGGATCGACTCTTCAATTGTCGTGTGAGAACAGCGAAGTCATAAATTTGGTACGAGCAAATTATGGACGTTTTTCCATCACAATTTGTAACGAACACGGAGATACGGACTGGAGCGTCAACTGTATGTCACATCGATCATTACGCGTTCTGCATTCCAAGTAAGTGTCTCTAAGAATAAAAAGTCCCAGTGAAGTTTTTTTCGTGCTAATCTGCATATTCAAGAACAAGGTTTTCCAGCTACATTAATTCAGTTTCATCCGTTTTGTTTTAAGCGTCTATCCCAAATCGGGTGTAGTGCACCGTGTCCAATTCTTTCTAGTTATTTTCCCTTTACTTTAATTAGCATCTGGGTAAAGTGAAGCATCTTTGCGAAATGTCCAACAAAAAAGACAGTTATCACTTTAAGGCCAGTCGAGTAGGTTATATTGCAATAGGACATGCGAAACGAATTGCCACATCTGACGATTCGTTGAAAGTTTTGCAACGTCCAGTTTTTTTCATCTCTACTAGGGAAAAAATGGAAAAACCGGTCATGTGCATAGATCCTTATGCAAATGAGCAGTTTTATATATATATCCGAGCATCACGAACGGAGTCAAACGGACTTTTCCCTTTGCGCTGCGTATATTCAACACTCCAAACACTCCCTTGCCGGCATTTGCGCTGAGCACTTTCCTTTCCTGTTAGTTTCCCAGGGAAAACAAAAAAAATTATACTAATAAGAGTAGCAAATATTAGTACCAATCAAAATTGCTAAGTAGTAACACAGGGAAACAAAGCAACAAAATTGTTACTGATCATTGTCAGTACTCAAAACGCATGCTGTGTAAAGCAGTGCGTGCTTAGCCGTAACTCACGCCATTTGAGGGGATTGGTGAGTTTTCCATAGGCTAACCTTGCGGGTTCGCCATTTGTGCGCTTTAGGTTTTATTTGAAATCGCCGGCTTTCTGTCAGTAATGTTTAAAAGGTGTTGTGCATGCAGGTTTATATCGCGACGTTCAGATTTGGAAGTGTTAGAAGTGGTCAGGAAGCAAAAAGGCGATACTTGATTCTTGTCTGCAAGTACTCCACCAAACGCTTGCATGGCAAGAGCCGTGGGTATTCCGTCGCCTCGTTCTCTCTATCCTTGGCATCGTTGTAAAGCCCAGCCTGAAGACCGGTTTGCCTAGCTACCCATGGGGTGAAAAATATACCTTGGGTGTTTCTTTTTTTCCTTCTTCGTGCTTATTGCCGCTTAGCTTACTAGACCATCATTATTGCTGTTCCAATGGCGCCCAGCGTATCTTTTATGTATACTTCACAATCCAACGAGAAAAAAAAGAGGACTGGTAACCTTGAACGCGAAAAGACTAGCTGGATAGGGCATCTAAAAAGACGGTGCGGACCAAAGAGCGTTCAATGATTATGTCCGCGACTTTGTATTCATCAGTTACTTTAGGCTGGGGAAACTTGAATAACGTTTTAGCCATCATAACTTCCATTTTGCATCCCTTAAACTTACATTGCGTCCCTCTTTACACTCCAGCCACAGCCTGATATGGCGTGTAATTGCTTCAAACTTAACAGCATGTTCCATGTAATTACGCTATGGTCGCTTGAAAATACTTTACTGGAGTAAAGGCAATCAAGGTGGACAGTTGGGCACAAAGGGGGGAGTTGAAGCAGTTAGAAAGAAAAGGGGAAAGAATTACGACAGTGTTTCTCTTAGCTTTGTTGGGTTTGGAAAAAAATCAAATTCGTGTTAACATTAGAATGCATTTTTTTTCTGTGAATCTTGGGGAGGCAACCTCTTTCCTTTCCTCTGGTATGTTATCTTCTTATATAGCAGCGAAAAATCGGCTATTGACACCCCTCGGTGCTCGAGCTTCCTCTTGAGAATTGTGCATGAATTTAAATCTCTCGGGCTGGGTCGTTCGGTGTATGCGCAACCATGGCGGTTCTCCTGAGGTATTTTTTCGCCCTCTTTTTTTTCACTTTGAACTTTTTTTCTGAATGCTTTAGAGCTTCGTATATACACTACTGTGCCGTTTTCGTTGTTGTCTTCTCCGAGGTCCTGCAAATAAAATCGCAAGGAGACAACTGGGTCTACAGAAAATTCAACCCAGCACTGAAAAAAAGTACAGTCATTTTTTGTTTTCTTTTCTCTGTAAGGCATTCAAAATCTCTTGCCCTCATCTTGCGGGCCATGCAAGAACAGGGGTGTGACGAAGGGGCGTATCTCACCGGCAGGCGGCCGGGATTTATGATCCGTAATGGCGTTGTGCGTCTTGGCGAGCGAAAAAGAGGTGGAAGTGATTTTTTTCAAAAGCGAAAAGAAAAATCCCCCTCGCGCCCATCCATAATCCATAAGCTTGTTATTTATTTCGTTCTACGTTGTCTCGACGTGTGGAGCAAAGGAAAGCGGAAACAATGATTGTCTTGCAGCTTTCGTTCCTACAGCGTTTTAGGGCTATCTTTGTGCTAAGCAAAGGAGTGGTGACAGTTTTAGACCCAGGGTGAAAACAAAAGCCCTGACTAGGCTTTTAATTATAAAATGTCAGCGTACTAGTTACGACGTGCCAGGTACGGTACTAAAGCTCTTTAGTAACGGAAGAGTAGGTGTCATGAAAAGCCGGCAGAAAAGGAGACTGTTTGTATTTACGGAAGAATAGGCATCATGCACGCACGTCAATCAACCCGGTAACAACGAATTTCATAACAGTCGGCATCTTTGTGTCCGTAGTCGGACAGGCTGGAACTCTGAAGCTTAGTAACATTTTTGGGTGACCTGTGAAGCTGGACCGGAATTAATCCGGGAGACACGAACTGTTGTGTTATGCAGGAATGTGGTAGATCTCGATGCGTTCTTATTGTTTACTCGTTTTTCTTTGCAGGTGCAATCAGCAAAGCAATTGCTCAATTCTGGCCAGTACTACAGTATTTGGAGATCCTTGTCCCGGGACACTCAAATACCTCGAAGCTCATTATCAGTGTGTACCAGGTATGTATACTTTTGAAATGTGAAAAGTTTCGGATGGTAAAAAAAAAAATGCTACCACATGAAGTCTAGTCAAGAATCTGCAAGTTTTGACATCTTTCACAATTATGGAGCCGTCAGGCTTTCGTTGGGATGGGCAGCTAAATAGTCAATGACATGTCTGATTTTTTTTTTTTTTTTCGTTCGCTCGGTGATTTATACATAGCCACACCTACCTCGTCGACGTCCAGGCCGCGACCGCCCTGGTTTAGTTCCGTAGGTCCAGCGCTGTGGAGTACTGCCAGGCCTGACTTGGAAAATAGCACCACTACATCAACGACGACTGCGACAACGATCGTGACAGAATCCACTACCTCGGTAGTTGCCACAACTACGGTGGTGGCGCCAGCCAAATCGCCTGTTGGTGACGGACCGCAAGAAGTCGTAGGCGAAGAAATAGCGAAAAACGTCAATCACACCACCACAACGCCGCCAGCCAAAACCACCACCACAACGCCTGCTCCTCCATTGCTTCATGAAGAAAATTCCGTCACCGTCCCTGTACCTGATGTCATGGGCCAACGAGGAATGGCCGTAGGACCCCATAATAAGTGGCTCGATCGCGATCGTGAGCAACAGAACCCCACCACGCCCACCACAACCACGTCAGCATCTAGCGTAGTCGAGCAAGATCAAGGCCTCGAAGTAGACAGCGAACCGGTTACTTCACCACCTTCCAGTACGTACGCG
Organism: Triops longicaudatus; assembly: GCA_022885665.1. Taxonomy (NCBI): domain Eukaryota; kingdom Metazoa; phylum Arthropoda; class Branchiopoda; order Notostraca; family Triopsidae; genus Triops; species Triops longicaudatus. Next base: position 257,233 of record JAGQDJ010000023.1, read on the forward strand.
CTAGTTCTCAAATAAAGTAGCACATATTGAAAAAAATAATAATTAGAGTAAAGTGTCATGGAATTTGAACTGGGGTTATCGCTAGCTTGTGGGAATCGTAATAATAGTGATAATAATAAATAGAATCATATAAACTAATGGTATTGTTTTTGCCTACTAGGTACAACGCGACGACCAGCGTATCCCTCATTTGAAGGCAAAATGCCGCTGATTCCTCCCTCGGATGACGCCTCGTACTGCCCACCGACTGTAACGCGTGGGTTATACTGGAACTGGACGCGAGCGGGTGACGTGGTTGTCCAGCCTTGTCCGGGAGGTGCAACGGGCTACGCACGGTGGCGTTGTGCGGGACCAGGTTATGGTGCGTTGAGAAACAGCGCCATTACCAACTCAGACGACAGACCGTCTTCAGCAACAGGACCTTCCCCTGCTGCGTGGCTCCCTGCCGCCCCAGATTTGAGCGAATGCAAATCCGTCTGGCTGACTAGTTTGGAATCACGTATTGGCGAAGGCGACTCGTTAATATCGATTGCCAACGACTTAGCTCAGGTAAGGAAATCATCGTCAACCCTATGACTCTTGCATGGCACCCTCCTCTTTGGCATTACATTTTATGTCTTATTCCAAATTGTTTTCGTTGAGACCCGAAAATGGTAAAACAAGGGTTGAGCGCCAATAGATGTCAAATCCAGCTGGCGGAGGTGCTTTTTTTCTTAATACTGTAACACTAACCGTAAAAGAAATACAAGGCATGGGGGGGGGAGAGTACACCATCGAACTTGCGGTGCGTAGCGGCGCTGTGATTAGAGCGTTAGTTATTTGCATATAGAAGTGTGTAAATCAGCCGTCTTTTCTGCTCCGTCGCATCCTTTCAGGATCCTTCCCTTTCGGGTTTCGTTTTCTTTGAGAGGGCTTTTCTCTTCGGCAATCGCCTTATCTTAGTGTTGTTAGCATAGAAATGTGCACATTATTGACATGCTGGATAATGTAAACCGGGAAACTTTTCCTTCCAAAGCATGGCGAATGGCAGCGATAGGAAAAGACTGGGTGTTGTTTATTTTTCTCTTATGGCAAAGCAGTCTGGCTACATTTGGTCGGCTGCATACTGTTGCCAGTAGTAAAGCTCTCGGGAAATTTGATTTGACATAAAGAGCGTCACTCATGAAACTCGTAAGACTCATGAGTAATTTGGACTGTTGCAGGTAACGGCTTCCAAGACTTTGTATGGCGGTGATATGAAGGCTGCAACGCGGCTGCTGCACCAAATGGCTCGTAAGATGGCGGAAGATTTACAGGCCTTCCCTGATTGGCGACAACGCGAAGCTATCGTCACGGAACTCGTCCAGAGCTTGATGCGAGCTGGCTCTAGCTTGTTGGAACCTTCACAGAGCCTGGCCTGGCGCGATCTAGGCCTAGCTACAGAATCGCACGCCAGTATGTCTGGCTACAGGGAGCAACCAGCGAGAGCAACGGCTACGGATTTGCTCACAGGCTTGGAAGAGAACGCGTTCTTGCTGGCGAGCACCATTACCAGACAAAAGAGCACTATCCAGTCGATGAAAAATATATGTAAGTTATCGAAACAGTAGGAATAAGGCGATTAAAGAACTTATTTTTATATGTTTCTTAATTTTCTCATGCAGTGATGTCCGTACGAGTTTTGGAATCGAGACAGCTCTCGGAGTTGAGTTTTCCCGGTCCCGAAGAATGGGAAGTGTGGGGTCCCAGCGATGATGCAATTGCGTTACCGGCTGAAGCGTTGTTGGATAACAGCGAAGGTGGTTTGGTTCGTGTGGTTCTTTTCGCGTATAACAACTTGGAAGACATTCTGTCACCGCTGGAAGAAGGGCGGTACCCGCCAGGCTCCGGAACACTTTCTTTCCCTATGAGAGATCGCGAAGCTTGGGAAAAATGGAGTTCGGGAAATTCGACACGAATCGTGAATTCTCGAGTACTTTCCGCGTCTTTGGGAAAAGGGCGTCACATTCAGTTACCGCAGCCCGTGACTTTAACGTTGAAACACTTGCGACAGGACAACGTCTCCAATCCTTCTTGTGTGTTTTGGGATTATACTGTTAGGTATATTGAGCCTTAATTCCTTGTTCTAGCTGATCGGCTTTAAATCCCCTGTTTTTGTTTCTCTTTGTAGTGCTTGGTCTGACGAAGGCTGCCGCGTAGTCAATACCAACCGAAGTCACACTACTTGCAAGTGCGACCATCTGACAAACTTCGCCTTGTTGATGGACTTGCATTCGACTGTACTAAGCGCGGGCCAAGAAGCGGCTCTGTCGTTGATCACCTACGTCGGATGTGCCATCTCCATTTTGTGCTTATTTTTGGCTATCCTCACCTTCCAGTGCTTCCGCGGACTCAAAGTAATTTATTGTCACGTAAATCGTTCACAAGCCGCAGTTTTATTAACGTCGTGCCTCGTATTCTTTTTCTGTGCTTTTTTACGACTCCTCTTCCTTCGTGGCGATTCTTGGTGGGGTTTCACAGTCTGATAGGACCACGATTCATAAGAATCTCTGTGTGTGCCTCCTTATTGCCGAAATCATTTTCTTGGCCGGTATCCAGCAAACCCATCAACCCATCTTGTGCGGCATTGTGGCGGGGCTCCTCCATTTTTTCTTCCTTTGTGCGTTCATGTGGATGTTCTTGGAAGGTAACGTAAAAAGCACAGTGAAACTTGGTGGTAGCTGATTCCTTTCAATTAATTGCCTTTCGTCACGTAGGTTTCCAGTTGTATGTGATGTTAGTAGAAGTCTTCGAAACGGAGAAATCACGTGTCAAGTGGTACTACCTCTTCGCTTACGGCTTGCCTACTTTGATTGTAGCCATTTCCTGTGTGGTGGATCCATTCTCGTATGGCACTGAGCGATACTGCTGGCTGCGGACGGACAACTACTTCATCTTCGCCTTTGTTGGCCCTGTGGTGCTGATCTTGCTGGTACGGATCTTTCCTTTGTCTTACATTTTACGTTCCGATACTTGCTCTGGAGTTTGTTTAATAAAATATATCGAAAATACTAATATTCTTTTCATCCCTTTAGGCGAATTTCGTTTTCCTCTTCATGGCCATTTACATGATGTGCCGCCATAGGAGTGCGAATGCGGTTATGAAAACAAAAGAACAGACGCGTTTAGCTAGTGCCAGGTAATTACCCTCCTCTCGTTCTTGTGAACTTCCTATGCATTTGCTTTTGAAGTAGTGGAATACTGCAGTAGTGCACGGATTTTAGTAGTTATTTTGTATTGTCTTTTTACTAACCCCTTAATTTCCACGTGGGCTGTCGCTAGTTGTGGCAAAACGGACGCCTTGCTCAGCAAGTTGGCCTATCACGTGTAAGACTATTTTTATAGCCTGCTTAATTTAGCTTGATTTCACTTTGCTCGTCTAACTCGTAGTAATTCCCCATCTTTGGCGCTTCATATGTATGTATGTATTAAAAAATGCGTTTATCTCGGAGCCGTATTTGCATTGGTGCGCCTTTTCTTGCAGCGTTTGCTTGCAAAGCTGTCGTTTCTACTGTCCTGAAACTTATTGTGACGTTTTTTGCTACTGGATTTAGTTCTTGGCTCCGCGGCGCCTTCGTTTTGATGTTCCTCCTGGGATTAACGTGGACCTTTGGGTTGCTGTACATCAACCAAGCAACCATCATTATGGCCTACGTTTTTACGATCTTGAACAGCCTTCAAGGGTTGTTCATCTTCTTTTTCCACTGTGTCCAGAACGACAAGGTAATGCTGCTTTCAACTGTGCTTTACGTATCTAAATTCGTGCTTTCGATTCAGGTTCGCAAGGAATACAGGAAGGTAGTCCGCCAACACACTTGGCTGCAGGCGTGTCTCCGTGCTGCTCACCTGAACACCTCCGATTCGAAGGAACGCTCCTCGTCTTTGTACAACGCGACCCCGTCTTGTCCGCACTCCGACTCGACAAGCAGCACGGGCGCTTCTCACGCCCCCAATAACGTAAGTTGCCCGTATGCTTGCCATGCTCATGCGTTGTCCCACCCGGCTTCCATCTACGTGGAAGTATCGTCTTCTTCGACACAGTCCGCTACCACTGAGACAGACACTAGTGCTAGCGATTCCGATACTTGCGCACCTTGCGCTGAACGTGACACTGTCCGGCCTTATGCCCAAGTTGATGTCACGTGTCATGCCATGGTTGAGACCAATAGGCCGCCAGCTCCTCCTGTCGGTCATAGTCACAGCCATAGACACCACCCAGCCGTCCTAATACCCTGTCGGCTGGAAGTGGGTATAGCTGACGGGGAAGCTTATCCGGGATCGATGTGGATCCAACCTATACGGGCCGGACCTTTGCCTTTACCGGCAACTCCAGCGCACCAAGGTAGTCTACAAGTTAACGCAGGGGGAAGAAATAGGGACAAAAGAGCTTCTTTTCTCGCTTTCTAATGCCAGCAGCTTAGTTCTGCAACGCGGATGGGAAATCGTAACTATGTCTAATATTTGTTCAGTCAGGGATTTGGAAATTTTTTTCTCGTTGCATAAATCCCTGCACAGCATTGGAGCTTGCTATGGTGCGCTTGGTGGTTGGTTACACAGATCGCTAAATATATCCCACTTGAAATAAATAATCCATCCTAAGCTTTATGACCCACTTTCCTTTACGCAGAAGCCATACGTAGACTGCAACTGATTTGTGTTATTTATTATTTTTTATAGTACCTGGTTCGGTCGTGGTCGGGTCCCGGCACGGGTACAACAACAGGCATGGGCAGTCTACGGTCCAGTGCCGGGCACACGGGCAGTGCATTAGCCACAGCCCAGGCCCTAGCACTCGGACAAGGCCAAACATTGCCCATAGCCCACCCTCAGCAACACGCGCTCCACACACAGGGCAGTCTCCGCGGACCTGGAGCACTCACCCTACCCCACACTGATAATGAGGTATGCATTTGTGCACAAATTGTTAGTGGAGAAATAAACTTATAGTAATGACTTTCTGCTTCTTTGTATAGAACATGTCGTTCAAGTCTTACGGGCACGATGCTGGCCATGTTGGTTCTGAGCAAGATGATTTTCCTCGTTCTGCGGCGTTTGCTACTGGTAGTCATTCTCAGCGCGCTTCTCCATTTCACCCGCAAGGTTTTGGGGGAAGCATGGGCCGCCGCGCGTTCCCACATACCGCGCCTAATCCTGCCCTGTCTCAGAATGCAGCCTTGGATGCTCAGCTGGTGGCCCAGTTTGTGCGAGACAACGAAGCTGCAGCAACGGCGTCCAAGCTGTATCCACATTTGCATAAATCGTCGAAGCGATTGCGTGCAGGAAGTCCGTGGAACCACACTTACACTGAGATTGATCTACGCTATCGTACAGCGCCGGTGACAGCCATGAACCCCACTTTGCGAGAAGATTCGGAGACGTGCGACCCTGTGTATGAGGAAATTGAGCGAAGCACCAACAGTGACTGTATGTACGGACACTGTGCCCAACACTCTGATCTCAGTGATGAAGACAATCGTCGACCCAACAGTGACGTGAGCAGGCAGTCGTCAAGGTCCTACGGTGATCATCGCCCTTTAATCCCCTATAACCAGCAGCAAGCCAACAACTCCAATAATCGAGACCTACTTACCACCATTAGCTGTGCATTTAGCTCGCCCCACTTGAAAGCTCGTCACAGAGATAGGCATGGACAATTATTAACGCCCCAGCAACAACAGCAGCAGTATCCCCCGACTGATCAGTTGCAGGCAGCTTACACGGAACAGTTACTCCTTCCCATCAATGACGGAAGTTTGGCCGTAGCTGTGCTGAACGGAGACCGAGTACTGTGCCAGGTTCAACCTAATGTCAGTATGGGACAGGTCAACGTAGATGAGTTGGAACGAACGTTAGCTTCGCACGAGCAGAGGGGAAAAGGTCATATTTCCTTTACTGAATGCTGAGCGAGTACGGTGTGGGACTCGCAAGTCGTGGAACCGTAAGTGAGATAGGAGTCTTGAACGATTTTCCAAAAGGGACCAGTGAAGAGGGATGACATTTTAAGTACACTTCATAGTGTCCGCGTGGAAGTTTTAGTCATGTAATCTATTTGCTAATACTGTACAGGAGCCGTGAAAAAAAATTCTCGAGCTTGTTAAAATTTTATGTTGAACGGCCGTTGAGAAAGAACGTGTAACGAAAGTGCTCCATAATATATTAAAAAAAAAAAAGAAAAAAGACTACTATGGCTGTTGGCAAGTTATGTGGGTCTCGCCACGGGCCGTGTCATGTAAATATTCCTTCGTACATGGAGCGCTTTTATGCTGCACGTTAGTTTACGTACATATTACTTTCTATATGGAACAAGAGCCGCAGCTTTTTAGATAATCAAGAAAAATGGTTCACCGAAATATTTTTGTGTATATGAAGTTAGGGAGAGAAAATGTTTGCTGCTTTAGGGCTTTTGTTGGAAACCATTGACTCGTGCGAGAGCGAGTACCCTTTGTGATACATTATTTGAATCCCCTTTCCATGGGCTGTTTGTATATCCCAAAGTTGGCGGTGAGGAGAAGCTCATCAATACTTATAAATAATCCATAATGAACACCAATACAATTAACCGATATTCCATGTACGGTGTCTATTGCCCTTCACAATCAATTGCACCCGAATTCTGTGCAGCGAAATTTCGAGACAATAAACGTCTTAAATACGATAGTAAATATTTTTCTTATGTACTAAAAAGTAAAATTGCATTGACTAAAATAAGTGACACGGAAGGGATGAGGTAACAAGCTCTGTTTAAGCTAATCATTGAGGACTTGTCACATGAATGTGGTTGGTTTAAATGACAACCGTCATCGCACTTGTGATGTATTGTCGTCTTCGGGCTAATGTGGATAGTACCTGTACTTATCTCTTTCACCGCTTGTTAGCTTATGCTGAAGTGGGTAACCTTTCGCGAAGGATCGACAGCATTTGTTTGTATTTTTTGGGAGGACTGGACGGTTAACAATAAAAGGAAAATAAATGTAAAATAAAAGGTGAAATATTGAGCAAGTATATTGTAGCTTACTCGACAGATCCAAGGAGCATTCGATAAACGTACGAAACAGCAAACGCAAATTCTCAAAAACTTTTTGTATTTCTCACTTCCAACACCAATATACGTATAAAAATCATCTATAAATAGAGGTAAAAGGCACTTCGGTGCATCAACATTCAGATATCGAAATAGTTTGTGCAACTTTGTTAAACATTCTCCTGAATCTTGTTAAATAACTTCACTGTTTTTTCCCATTCCGGAATCCAACTTGGATGGGTCGCCCATATTTTGATTGGCGATACAACGCGATTTCAGTTCCATCTTCAGATCCGCTGGAGGATTCGCTGGATTCGTCATAATACTGCCCCATCCTGGTTCCCAGTACCCGCTGGGGCACCGTTCTTTTGACCACTTTGTTGGAAGGTGTGCTAAATAATTCGTCTTCGTCATCGTCTTCAAACAGCATGGGTTGACGAGGAAGAAGCTGAAAGCCCACGCTTTTCCTTCGTACTCGCTTGGAACACACAGCGTAACAACAAAGGCACACTACCAGTCCTATCAACAAGGCAGATCCCACTAAAATAACAAACAGCATTCGGGGGATTCCAGCCACGCGCTCGTCTCTTATCAAACGAAGACGGAGATTCGCAGATGCGCCCTCGAAGACGCGCACAGTCTTCGTTGTAGCGTAATAACCATCAGCAGTGGCATTTATCACATACTCCCCAGCACCCGCCAGCACCCAAAAGGCACCTAAGCTTGTTGGACTCAGCTGCACACCGCCAACTTCCACACGACCGACAACAGGTTCGTTGAAGGCGTTCAACAAAAATCCGGAAACGTACTGTTTGCTGTCAATTAGGAGTGACAAAAGCACCGGTTTAATCCTGGCCCAATCCTTGGCCAGTTCCTTTGGCTCAGGTTTGACACAACAAGAAGGCGTAACAATCACAGATGGAGTAGACGTAGCATTCTTCACCAATCCCTATAAATAACAATCCTTAAACTAACACGGTACTTTGTCCATTCACAAAAACTTACCGCAAAATTTCGTTGCATGTCGAATTTAGGGGAAAAGGGGCACGCAGGAGCTCTGAAGTTTTTCATGAGTTTTGCAAAGTGTTCGTTTGACATAAACTAGAAAAGGCAAATAAGCAAAACAGTAAAAGCGTGCCTTGAATGATTACCTCATTTAGAGTGCTATTGTGCGGGAAACTCCTACTAGCTGACAAAACTCCATAATCTCCGGTATCAAAACCAAGATTCAACAGGAAGCGCTGATTCTCAGCCCAATTTGCAAAAATGGAAGCCGGGAACGGAGAATCATTCCTTTCGCAACTAACATTGCTCGCTTTCTCAAGCTGTGCTGTCACGTCAGGGCTTGCAGATGGAACGAAATAAAGCCTATATAAACAGGTGAACAGTGAAGTTTGAAACGGTGACAAGAGTCACGAGGGTGTCACCTAAAGTTTCTTAAGAGATCTCTGATAACTTGATCTTCACTGTGAGACACCAAGTACGTAGCTAATTGGAAGACAATAGCAGTAGCTGCTGGAGAATTTCCAGGAGCCCATAACAGAATTGGAGGAGGGAATATAACCGATTTGGGTGAAATTTCTTTTGTCTTCGATGGATTTTCGCACAAGTAAGTAGCATCGTGCGATAACATCAACGACCATATGTGACGTTGTTGGCCAGTAAGTCCCAAACTGTGACGTATACAAATGTAGTGGAATAGTACAACATTACCATTCAAGCATTAATAATACCACCTCTGCAAACAAATAATTCCTGGGTATGTCTTCTTCCACTCCCTCATCATGTCTTCCATGGCGTGAAGACTGAGATAGTTCACTTGCTCTTCCAGCTTATCAAGAATGACCCGGATCTTGGTAAGATTCTTGGGTAGAACTTCAAAACGAATGGTTCTGCTTTCATATCCTTGCAAAGCAACCTAAGATAAGCATCTTACTGATGACCGTGCCTTAAAAAACGTGATTTTCAAAATTACGCTAAGAATATGATTTCCTTCTTCCAGAACTTCAATGAACGTAGCAGACGACGGATGCAAGGAGACTGGCCGGGAGCTTTTAGTAATGACGAGTGTAGCATTCGCTATCGGTAGACCGTCTGCATTAACCACCTCACCATGCACACCTGGCAAAAAAGACTTATTAGTCATACTGTTATAAGTACGGAATAGCATGAACAGCATGCGTTTTCTTGTAATGATCATGCGTTTTAAAAGCTATCATACAAGACACTACCTTGCAGCGTTGCTTCCAAGAAAACTTTAATGGACTCTAAATTTTCTTGATACAACGTTGGTAAAATTTCCGGTAGGGGGTAATTACAACAAGATACATGGGCTGCCACCATTAAACTACCCAAGTTATCAAACGCCCAGTCCAACAGCGTTCCAGAGTATGTCTAAACGTAAAACGGATTAAACCTCATACTTAATTAGCATTTTCGCAAACTTTGAGATCCGCTCCATGCTTTAATCCAACTTTGGAAAGCTCTTGACCGCTTTCAGAACAAGGATTCATGTTAAAACTAGCCATCGTTGGATGGGCAAGCATGTAACTCTCCGTCAATCTATGGAAGATTTTCTCTTCTGGTGTAGTCACATTCAATGCACCTTTCTGATCCCGTGGATATCTGTTAGGAAAACAATAAACACGATCATTTGTCTCACTGCCCAATTCATTATGTTACCGACGAAAACTTACCTCATGAAAATTCCACCACTTTCAAAACTCAAACCTACGTTGATACCCAAGGCTTTGAACATGGATCGCAAAGCTGCTACCGCGGCAGGAGAATTCGGATCCGGTCCAAATCTTGACCCTGCTTCTTGCAACATGTCACTGAGCGTATTGTAATTGCACTGACCTACAAAAGAGATACGATGAGACATCCCTTGAACGAAAAATGAGAGCTCTTACCAACCGTCGCTTTTTCAAAGCCACTCAAATCTACAGCTGGGATAACATACAGGGTAATATACTGCATTAAGTTTGCAACTCGGGGGTCTTTCTTAAAAATGGCATGACAAATGTGTCGGCTAAAACGGAGTAGCACTTCTCTTCCCACAGGTTGAGAACCAAAGACTCCTCCGACTAGCGCTACTTGTAATTTTTTCGCCGCTCTATCGTCCTGTTACAGTTATAAAAATGGAAGAAAGAATTCTAATACAAAGATAACTTTGCAACTATAAAGTAAGTGCTTACCTCCGCACCAATGCGTAGGGCATGTACGTGCATGCTCCACTCGCTTTCGCCAGCTATGAATTCGGCAATCGTAGGGAATTCGTTTTCGAGATCCGACAAATTCCCGTACAATTCGGCGTTACTTAGGTATTTATCATTGAGCATATTTTGTGCAATATCGTAATCCAGTTTTTGTGACCAAATATGGAGAAGATTGGGAGGTAGTGTAAAATTTACATTTAGTGACCCTTTTTCAGGAATCAGCACATTGCGCGTTTCACGGCCATACCTATGAAAAGTTTAGTTGAAATGAGAACGACACTACGACATTCTGCTTACCCTTCAGCTGTTACGGTCACTTGATATTCTCCTGGAGTTAAAAGTCTCCAATAATCACCCATTTCTGTACTTGTTATGATATGGTTAATCCCAGACACCATTATCTTCGCGTTTGGTACAGGCTCCCCTTGGTTGTTGAAGACAAACCCATTCAAACCCGTGTGTATCTAATAGAAAGATTTGAAAATCTTACAACAGGCATAAAGCAACAGAAATAAATATTACACTGCCATAAGAATGCAAGCAGTAAAAACCGTAAATAAATGAACTACAACAATACAGATTACGTTACGATAGCACTGTAAATTTTTAAGTTTAAAGCACTTTAGCCACTAGATTTGTGAATACAGATTCATCTGGTAAAGGGCAGAGAATAGTTAAAAACAAAAACGAGACAAAATAGAAATAGTCTGAAATGAAAACAAACTGAAATTCCTCTCGCGATAACGAAACAATATTAAACATCATGGAAATCAAACATTACCTTTTCAATATACGTTAACAAGGCTTCTTTATTTTCCTCCCAAAACGTCTTCAACTCGCTTGACAGTGGAAATTTGTAGCAGCCAACTTCAACAGTAATTTCGAAGCAATTTGAGTGTAAATAGTTCCAATCTTGCATGCCACCACTGATACTATACCACTCCGCTCCGTTGGTTATGCCACCCGGAAATTTTTCAGACAATAATAAGCCTGATGAAGCAGGACAAGGCTCACCTAAATGCATTCGCGGATGTGCCTTCGGTGGTATAAAAAAAAAGGTCAAAATACGATACATTAATGATTATTCAGAATTAGTCAAGCTGATCAACCAAAATTACTAATAAATAATTAAATTCCATAGTACTTCTGCACTTGAAATGCTTCGCATTCTATATTTACCTGACTATATGACGACGCTAACATTTTGAAAACTTCGTCATCCGGTGACGGTGAGTATTTCTTGCTTTCTTGTGTCGGGTTGTCGTCAAAAGGATAGTTGGCGACAAGAGATCCACCATGTAAGTTGGCAGAGAGGACAAACGGAAACGTTTTGACCCAGCTCATAATAGCCAGTGTTTCCGGTTCTTGCACTTTATTTTCCTGTTAAAAGATAACAATACAATAGAACAAAACTTCACAAAAATACGCGAACTTTAAACAATTCAATTCCAGCTTTACTTACTTCATTGGTAGTGTACTGGTCTGGAAAGTTACGGTTGAGGTCTTTACCTCGGGCATTTGTTCGCCCATCCACACCTTGTGCATCTCCTAAGTATGCACTTTGTTTAGTCCCTCTAAAAGTATTGCCACCAATAAAATGTTACCTTCCCTGGAAATCTCATAACCATCTGGGTTCATGCTTGGCATGATATGTATACGAACAGAATTGACCAGGTCTGTGACTCTCTGGTCTACGCCGTAATTCCCAGTTAGGTACGCAATAAGGTTTAATAACAATTCACGACCAACTACTTCATTTCCGTGCATGTTTCCTACGTACTTAAATTCCGGTTCGCCTACAGCGGAATTAGGATAACATTTGCATTCCACGCGCTCTCGTAGACAAAGTACCTTGTTCGTGAATACCGGGGTTGTCTGATATTTCCATAACATACAATTCTCGGCCTTGCACACTTCGGCCTATGCTGTAAAGCCTTGCAATGTCGGGATATTCTTGTTTAATATTTAGTAGAAAAGCTTTCATATCCATGTAGTTATGATGCTTGAATTCCAAACGGACCAATGAAGTATTCGTGGGATTATACGCTTCTTCCAGGCGGGCGCTCCTATTGAGCTTGAAATTCACCAGAGTAGGTTTACCTCTTACCACAGTGACATTGACAGCATTCATTGGCTCGTAACTAAATGGCGATATGATTCACTAAGTGTTTGAAAGTTACTCATGAATACACACCCCCACGCATGGACTTGAACTGTGTAATTGCCGGGCACGAGCAATCGCCAGTACTCTCCTCTCTCTGTTGTTGTGATGTTGTGAGCAATACCGGCGACGGACACAAAGGCTTTAGCTATTCCTTGACCGCTTTTCTCGTCTGTTACCATACCTGAGATACACGCGGGACATTGTTATTAAGTATTTATTGAATTTGGTATTCAGACGACCGCCATCGGGTCTCCGATATATTGTCATCTTAGGCAGTCCAGCTTTATTGCTAAGTATATTAAAACATCTACGGTCCTATGTTAAAAAGAGTAAAGTACAAATTAAATGTACACAAACGACCCTAACTTAGAGTTATGTTAAAAAAGGTCTGTTATGAACTTCGGACAAGAGTATTGCCTATCGTACCTTTGAATCCCATGTGGGTCGCCTCCATAAAAGAAATCAGGGATTCTTTGTTATATTCCCATTCCTTCATCAAGTTGGAAGCTTTGGGGTATTTGCAGCAGGACAGTTCGAAAGTGATCTCGAAGCAGTTCGAGTGCACGTAATTAAAATCTTGCATTCCGCCGGGAACATCGTACCAGAATGCTCCGTTTGTTACGCCCCCTGGGAAGTTATCTTCTGGGCATATATTGCCTTTATGCATGTTAAAATGTTTCGTTGCGTACAGTGATGCTAAAAAATGAAACGTAGCTTCGTCTGGACTACTCCCATTCACACAACAATCTTTATGTATTCTGGAATCAGAAGAAAGGTATCGAAATTCAGAACTAACTAGCTGAATACGTAAAAAAAAAAAAAAAAAAAAAGTTACCTCGTATCGTCGAAGGGATATGAAGCTACTACGGAGCCCCCGTGTAAATTGCCAGAAAGCACAAATGGGTTGCTAACAATCCACGTCATCATAGCTAAAGTCTCCGGTTCTCTGCCGGTAGTAATTTTATCTGCTGGCGTGTCGTACTGATCAGGGAAATTTCGATTAAGATCGACATTCTTTGCATTTTGTCGACCGGAATCGTCATTTTGGCCTTCGCAGTCGCCCTCCTAGATTTGGTTATCAAATGGAGAATGAAATTCTAAAGTCCGAGTTCGTAAAATACTGCCGCAATTACCTTCGCTTTCTCAAAGCCATCTGGATTAAGGCTTGGCACAAGAAATATGTCTGTACTGTCAACCAGGGTGGTGATACGCTCATCTTTTCCGTATTCATAGAGCAAATGATGCGCTAGGGTTAAAACAAGTTGTCGACCAACTGCTTCATTTCCATGCATGTTTGCCACGTACTTGAACATTGGTTTCCCCAAGGCTCTTGGTTCGGATACATTCTTTGTAATTTGAAAGGCATACAGGTCACGGCCTTGTACAGATTTACCAATAACGTGTAATTTTGCTAAGTTGACGAAATTCTTCTCCAGACTAGACAGAAGTTGCTCGACATCATTATGACGGGGATAGTGTGCATTTAAGGCAGCTAGAGATATTGGAATGGATGTGGTGATTGATTGTCGGAATGTTCTCACCGGTAGATCAATTGTTTTTGCACACACATTTCGTACCGTATATACCAGGCAGATGTAAAGAAAAAACTTAAGAGCAATCATGGCTAACGACTAAGTCACCATCTGCCAAGTTTACTTCAGTGTTTTCGACTCTGTATTTTTACATTTCCTCTTCATAGGTGGCGTTTGCGTCTTGCACCTACACAGTTAACCTCCCCAGGATAAAATGAACGGTATCTACAAGCTTGGCGGATGCGAATTAAACGATGATAAGCACGAACCCTGAAAAATTCGAATATACAAACGTTACTGTCAAGAAATTATTTCCCCTAAGCCTCGATAAGGTAACCCGTGCTTTAAAATCAAAATAAGCGCAAGTGCCACTAAATTGGGGGCTAAGGCAACAATTTTCTTAGCACCTTATTTTTTTCCGGAAGATGTTTACAGGACCAAAATTTTAGGAAATTTAAAGGTCTTTTTCTCATTAGATGGTTCCGGTTACCGCCTTAGATAGTCACTGCCGTAGGCGTTGTGACGGACAACACTGGCCCAAGCTGACGCACATTTCTCATTCGAGTTGAAACTCGGAATAAAGAAGGGACTGTTCCGTACCGTTTCGTAATGTTCCGCATTCCTTAAATACCTTGTACCTTAACCTTGTCCTTTAGAAGTGACCTCACTTAAGCTTTTACCTTGACCTTGGATGTTTTAGGAAGCACTTTATTGTTCTGACCTTTTTTTATTGTTTTGTCCTTCACCCTTGTACCGGAGTAGTGTTCTGTGGTCATATATAAGGTGATGGAAAAATTCAGATAGACACACACTTCAAGTGTCTCTGGGCAATGAGACTCAAGCGTCGCTGCTCAGATGTCTGGTTAAACATTGTTAAATTTAATTACCAAATAGTTGTGTTAAAAGTAAATAAAACGTTAAAATATCGTAACGTGGTCTAAATAAGTTAAAATTGAAATCCTACAATATTCGTTCAAAACCCGAGGCCTAGTATTAGGCACAGGGACGAAATCTAATTGGTCTAATTAAAACACAAAAATAAGAGGGCAATAATATGTAATTACACGTATTACCTTATTAAGTCTTTGATTTTCTAGTAAGTTGTGCACGTGAATAAATTATTTACGCACACTAGACGAAATCTGGATTACACCTTCAAAGGGCAGATATTGAAAAGTTTTGGGGTAGTTGCAATACTTGCACCAAAGAGAATTTGGTGCGACTCTTCAAGAGTTACTTTTGCTGATGTAGTTTAGCTAACATAAAGGATTCTAGCGTAGAAATATTTTCCCTTTACCTCACTAACAAAACCATTTAATTTTTTCGAATACATAAAAATGGTAGCCGATACTTATACCTTCTACTTACAACAAGCTTTGGTAAAATAGTCATATCTTAAAAAAAAATACAAAATGTCAGTAAAGTTCTTGAAGGATCTGAATTTCTGGTCGCAAGTAACAGTTCAACTATTAAGGAAAACTAAGCGGCGGAATGGCGCCTCTACAACTTCAAGTCTCAATTTCTTACACTTGAGGTCAAAGTAAGATAACGGAAGGTTAAGGTTCCCGTACTTTGGGTCCTCCACGTAAAGGAACTCGTTTCCTCAGGCAAGGATAGCATTTCCGCCAAAGAAGAGGCATCTCAGCTTTCTCATACAGGTCTTCACTACCCATCCGAGGTCATCAACACTATTGACCTAGCAACTGAAGATATAAGGACATCGTGGTCGTCTAAGGAAAGGCACTCACGTCGTCAGAACGCATCCCTGGAATCGAACGGACACTACTGCGTGTTTTGCACACTCCCCTAACTTCTCATTCCTAGCTTGATTCTTGGAGAGGTTTGCAGTCAGTGGAAACGACAACAGAAGAGGATGAGAGACAGTCTCTTTGCTGTACTTTGTCACGATGGACAGTACTCGAATATTTTCCGACTCTGTAAACAAGAGCGGTGAAAGGCATTTTGACAGTGACAATGAATCGTCGTATTTGCTTATGCGGTCATCGGACTCCACCTTGGCCGCGCAGGTATTTTCTTTTTTTCATGCATGTGTGCATTATTTAATATCTTCCTGTTCCACGCGTCATTTGTAGGAAAGAAAAAACCTGATGAACAGGTTGAGGCGGGCAAAATCCTACCAACAACTACGAGCTTGGAGTGAAGAATCCCCTAGGATTGTTGTGATCTTGACCGTTATTTGGCTGTTCATTCGTCTAGTGTCGTTTGCATTACAGATCGTATGTTGTGTGCAGCTTGTATCGTTAGCATGGTGCGACATGTACTCCAATACGTCACAAGTTACGGAAGACGACTCCTGTGAAGTAGAGACCAAACCCGAATTCTTCCTTCCGAGAAGGCTAGGTTTACCTCCACTGTTCTTTTCTTACCTATGGTTCGGCCTGGGATCTATCCATGATTTGGGTTTTATCATTATTATCCTATTAAGCGAGAACCGTGTCTCGGTAGAAACTATCGTTCGTCGATTCTTGGGTGAGTCGTCATCGGTGGGTTTAATTTTGGAATATTTAATTTTAACTTCATGGTGTATATGGGGCATAAGTCACGGCTTTAACGAAACAATGGTTGCTTCGTCACAAACCTTTGAATGTATTGGTTACCTAGTGAAACTTAATTTCACTATTGTATTCCTCCTCCTTACACTCGGTTATCTCCCTCCCGTACATCCCCACATGTCGCTCTTGTTCAAATCTGCCATGATTTTAAGCATTTCCGAGCACTTATGGCTGCAAGGGTATTTCCAGGCTTTTGTTTTACTCAAGTTTAAACATTTCGTGTGGAACTTGCATAGTGACTCATTGGCACAGGCATTCAGTTTACTTTTGCTTTACGTAGGTACTAATTTACACGGTCAGCTCAAAAACCTATTCTTATCTAAACTGTATCATCCGCGTCGAAACACATTATGTAAACGTTCATATCCACCAATATTCTCATACGATGAATAAAACTGATTTTCGTTTTCAAATTTGTATTTATTCTTCCATGATGTAAATAATCGTGCTGCACCATACGGACGAACCTGAAAAATCAAAAATAAGTATTTTTAGTATTGGACGACAAAATAGTAAGTAATTTGTAAGTAATAACAGCGTTTCAGTCTAATAGAAAGACATCAAAACTTTTCAGTCGAAAGATGGTGTTTGTATGTCATCACATGTAACAACTGCACAAGTAACAGCGCGAGCGACTTACATTGCTGATCCTTATTGAGAAATTCGTGAAGTAGAACGAGACACACCCAGATGAAACCTACAAAATAAAATTGCAGTTTATTTAATTAAGTTTGTAGATATTTCTCAAATCCTTGATAGATTATTTTGTTTTAAAATCAGTATAATCACGGGAAAAGCCCTTTAATCATAGTGATCAGAGGCCCGGGCATAGGGTCATCATTACAATAAATGGTTCAAATTTAAGGTTAAGAGAGAAGAACGAGTACTTACCTAATTATTGCCGACGGCAAAATAACAGTCGCGGACGACGAAACACATCGATGATTAATGACACAAGTTACAAGCTTAAACCAGAAGCTAAAATGTGATCTAACGGAAACTAGTATAAATGCTAAATAATGGAAAGAAACCCTTTTGCTAATAACTAGTAATATACTGATGTCTATTTAACTTAGTATTAGTAATCATGACGTAAATTGGAAAGGACACTTCCTGGAAATCACCTGTGAAGAAAAAAAGAGGACAATTAGAACACACGCACATTTTTCGAATGCGTATCCGTTATAAATTTGCACTGCTTATCAGTTAAAATGAAGTACATCAAAAACTTTCAGTCGAAAGATGGTGTTAAGTGAATTTACATCATAGACACAGCGACGTAGGAAAGCGACTCATTAAAACTTACCGAGTTAGAGACATGTTCGACACCAACAGCGCATGACGGCGAAAGGTGTGTAACATGTAGTACTAATCCAAAAAGTACAAAAAGAGGTTTAAGACGTATCCTTGTATTAAAACACAAGAAACCACTCCACGCACGGAACGGTCTTTAGTCAAACAAGCCAAAGCCCATATCGTCGTCTTCTTCTTCGGATTCTTCCTTCTTCTTCTCTTCCTTCTTTTCTTCGGCTGTAATAGTAGGAAACATATTTTAATCATCATTCCCTATGTAGTTTATGATTTTCACGTGCAAAAAAAAAATACAAGCTAGTTGCGAAGTCAGAAACACGGGTTATTGCTCATCCAGATAAAAGCAATAAAAAACTGTCATCACGCGAAAAATGCATTGGCAAACAGTGCTGCGTGCAAAACACGAAACTCACTGCAAAACGCCAAACAATCAAGGAACAAAATGCTATGGACATCAACGTACCCTTTGCAGCGGGCGCAGCACCTCCAGCAGCAGGGGCAGCAGCGGGAGCTGCACCACCAGCAGGCATGGAAGCGAGCTTCTTGGAACCTGAAATGGAAGTTTGGAAAATATAATCTCACTGTAAAAACTTCTCTTTAATTCAAGTAAGGTTTATCATGAATCAGCTCTGGATAACTGCCATCAGCGTGTCGTCAGGCGAAAGATGGTATGGAAACATCATTTTACATAAAATGCTTTGGTAATTATTTAATGCACGTGATATTTTGACTGGAAAGCCTTCATCAAGGAAATGTCATTGATTGTCACATATTGGGCATTCGCTGAGAAAAAATGTTGACGAATTCTTACCCTCTGCGATTACTTCAGCGAGGTCCTTTCCTTTCAATTGGCTGATAACCTTGGCGACTTTGTCGGAATCGGCTTCAATACCAACAGAGCTCAAGATCTTTTCAATGTCTTCAGCCGATGGTGAGGCATTTCCTCCGAGGGCGGCAAGTACGTAGGCTGCGACGTAACGCATTCTGTTAAAAAAATGGATTTGATGAAACACGTGGACTTCCAAGCCATGTTAACAAGGACAATCACTACGCAAAACTGGCAAGTAGCGTCAGGAATTGGATCCGTACCTTATTCGTCACTGTATCAGAAAAATAAGGCATTTGTCTCATCATAACTACAAGCCTGTTCGAAAAATTTCAACTCAAGTTTACTTTTCGATATTAGACAAAGGATGACTAAGATAAGGCGAAATTATGTGTACCACAGGTTTACGCGCTTGACAGCAAACCATGAGGCACCATGAAATTGTAACTCTCTAGTATAAAATTATGTGCGTTATCGCTTTCTAAATACTTTATTTCAACATTGCGTAAGTTTCAGAAACACTTTAAATAAAAACTGAGCCTACCAACTACAAATGTTCAAGACAACTTACTTTTAAGTCCGTACGGTGTGGACACGAAACGTTCTCCAGCCACAAAGTTAACTGAACAGAAAGATTCTGGGGTGCTGAGGTCAAATCAGCGCTGGGCTTGTACCACCCTATGTTTGAAAATTAAATTATGTCTATAACCTGTACAAAACGCTCACCGAATTGAATTTTAAATTACTATATATTTTTCTAATAAAAAATAAAATAAAAAGTACAATCGAGATAGAACAATAACTGATTTGAATAAGCTAGTCATTCTGTCGCTCCTTTGAACAAGAAAATGGGCGGGACTTTCAGGTCATATTGTTTACATAACAGAGAAAGAGTTTCATTGTAGCCACGACCGTGAAATGTAAATCTTTCATAACTTCGTTAATATAGGGAAGCACTTGATTCTTACATTATCAGATTTCAGTGCTATTTATTTGCATTAATTATTAGTGGAGTCACAATGATTCCAATAGTTGCACCAATATTAACGGCCATTGGGGGCTATATTTTGACGTCTTTTATACTACTGCACAACCCTGGTTTTGTTCATAAAAAGAAGAATCCTAAATTTACTGCAAAACACATTAGCCATAGAGGAGGTAAATCATTTCTTAACCATCAGTTAAAGCTCATTCTTAGTATTTGGTAATCCAGGAGCCGGCGAGAATTATGAAAATACTTTGGCAGCTTTTCGCCAGTAAGTCGAGTACTATACAGTTGTGTGCATTACAGCTAACTCCAATTCATTGTTGAAGTGCACTCAAACTTGGAACTCATATGTTCGAACTTGATGTCCACCTTACGAAAGATAAAAAGATCGCTGTTATTCATGACGGCTATCTGAGAAGACTCTGCGGGGTTGATAAAAGCATCTCGCAAGTGGATTACGCAGATTTGCCACCGCTCTCTTCCTCGCTTCCTGTAGATTTCGATCCTGGTATCTTCATACTTAATTCTGTAACAGTATTTTAACCTATCTGTTAATCTAGGAAAGGTATTCGTGGGGTCTAACGACCCGGAAACTCGTCGTATCCCACTTCTTGAGGAGCTTTTCCGTGAGTTTCCCGATGTGCCGATGAATGTTGACTTAAAAGATGGTACACAAGAACTTATCACGAAGGTGTCCGAGTTAGTGTCGAAGTATAATCGCGAAGAAATCACTGTTTGGGGCAACTTCTCAGATCGCGTTTGTCAAGCTTGTTACAAAGAAGTAAGCACACTTTTAAAATATTTCGTGTATCAAATGACTCAAGCACCGGTCCTGCTCTGAAGTATGAAACACGTTTACCGTGTTCCTTTTAGTGGGTTCTTGTGATGGGAACTTTCATGGTTTCCTTGTGTCGTACGGTTAGAATAGAACTGCTTGCTGGGGTATTTTTTAACGAGTAAAATATTATCTGTAAGAATTTACTTAACCAGCTTTTATCCTGACAGAATCCGAAAATTTGTTTGTTGTTTTCTACGCGCCGAGTTTTACACCTAGTCGTTCTGTTCTACTCAGGACTTCTTCCATTTGTCCCTTTGAAAGAAACTCACTTGGAGCTATTCTTTCCTGACATTTTCTTGAAGTGGGTTTTATTTTCTTCATTGGAACGCTATACTTAAGTATCTGAGAATGGTTTTCAGGCGCGAAGGCATTCATGGAGTTCATATGAGTCCATTCCGTCGGCTTTTGGTGTGGACTATCGGCAAATTATTAATGCGAAAGTCACTCTTCGAGCATTTGGAGAAACGGGGCATTCCGACCTATTTATGGGTACTTAACAATGAAGAAGATTTCCTCAATTCGTTGCGCTTGGGCGTCAGTGGAGTCATGACTGACTATCCCACGCTTCTTACTGACTTTCTCAAGAAACATCCCGAATTCGCTTAATGAAGCTCCTACAAAACTAGTCTCTAATGTGCATAAGTTGGTTGTAAACGTGTAAAATTCAATGGTCAATAAACGAGCTGTGTTTCTTTTTCGGCAATACAGAAAAGTTATGGCACTATGTGAACATTGCTCTGATAAGAAACTTGGTCAAAGTAAACCTTTCATAACTGTCAACGTTTGATTGAGTATTGCGGTAGCTTTTCTTTTCCTGAACACGAGGCTTATTCAAATTTGATTCCTTGAGCTAAAGGCAACGCGTTGCTGAAATTCAACGTGCACGTGGATCGTCTCATGTACTGCTTCCACGAATCCGATCCCGATTCCCTGCCCCCTCCTGTCGCTTTCTCACCGCCGAAGGCTCCGCCAATTTCAGCACCATTTGTAGGGATATTCACGTTCACTAGACCGCAGTCAGAACCTTTCGGGCCAATCCACTACAGAAGAATCAAAATGTACGTACACGATAATGCTGTACACAGATGAAAATACCTTATACAAGCTTCCCAAGTTTTTGGTAAACAAACTGGAAGACAATCCTTGCTCTGCTTCATTATTCCACTGAATAGCCGTATCCAAATCTGGGCTCTTGAGAACGTACACAATAGGAGCGAAAGTTTCGGTGAGAACAACTGGACTATCGTGTGGTAGGCCGCTAATAATAGTCGGTTCCACATAATTGCCTGGTCTATCGATTACCTGTACAACACATATGCAGACAAGACAGAGATCACAATGAATATAAGGTCTACGTGACAAATAAACTTACTTTGCCTCCAAATTCAATTTTGCCACCGAGTTTCACAGCTTGTTCAATGGTATCCTTGTAACGCTGGACAGCATCTTGGTTATGCAATGGTCCATAAAGAACACCATCCTAGCGAAAGGACAGAAAAGGAGTGTCAGAACACATAAGTGCCTGACCAATCTAGCTTCTTACATGGAGGGGATCTCCTACACGCGTCAATAGAGATGCGTAACCCTTCTTGATTTTCTCTAAGATTTCATCGTAAACGTTCGTGTGGAGAATGAGTCTCCTAGCCGTCGTGCAGCGTTGTCCAGCCGTTCCAGCGCAGGCGAACAAAGCCGACCTGAAGACCATCTCAACATCAGCGTCGGCATCAGCAATGATGGCATTATTGCCTCCCAGTTCTAAAAGCGTCTTTCCAAACCTTCCATGGACGGTCAAGGCAACCTAACAACAATGAGCTTAAAAGTTAAACTGGGTATGACGTCTCAGTATACGTACATGTTTGCCAACCGGAGTACTTCCCGTAAAGGAGACTAAAGGGACATTCTTGTCTTGAGCAATAGCTTCACCTACGTCTTTACCGCCAGTAGCCAAACTGCAGATAGCTCCTGGTAAACCATTGGCTTCCAGAACAGACGCAACAATTTTGATTGTAGCAACGCTGCATAAAGGGGTGGTCGGGGCTCCTTTCCAGATCATTGCATTTCCGCAAGCCTGTTATATACATAACAAAATAATTACTGTTTTTTAATGTATGAGGCCTAACTCTTGCTATATAGCTTAAATCATAAATCTTACCATGGCTATAGCATTGTTCCAACCGTAAACGGCGACGGGGAAATTAAACGCAGTAATAATGCCAACAACTCCTAACGGATTGTACTGTTCTAACAACATGTGTCCTGGCCTTTCAGAGGGAAACGACTTTCCTTCGATCATACGGGATAAGCCAACTGCGTAATCGCAAATGTCTACATACTCCTGAACTTCTCCAACACCTTCTGGTAAAATTTTTCCTATAAACATAATAAAGATGTGGGGTTTATATTACACACTATGCAAACATATGTTTATACCCATTTCTAACGCGATTAATTGTCCTAGCGGCTTAATCTTTTGCCGCAAGGCATCTCCAATTTGTCTGACTATTTCTCCTCTCTTCGGAGCAGGAACATCGGCCCAAGAAAGCCATGCATCTTTCGCTGCTTTGACACACTCGTGATAATCGGCTACGCTAGCTTCTTGGACGTCAGCGATAGGGCGGTTATTCGCGGGACAAAAAGAGGTCACAACCTAAGACAGGCCACGAAAATTTTAAGCATTATTGTACAATGAGTCAATCGTGCTCCGTTATCAAAGACAAACCTGGCCGTTTCCAAACCATTTTCCGTTGTAGACTCCCAAGTTGCTTTTCGATAAGCCGAGCTCTTTCAGGAAAGCGTACTCGGGCTCCTCGATCAAGTATGTCCTAGACGAAGCCATGCTCCGGTATGACACACAGATATGACGATATGCGGGTGATAAAAGGAAATTTCTGCAGGAGATTGCACGAACAACACCTGCCATGTTGGTCTGTGCGTTACAGCTTCCGACAGTGCCTATATACCAATGGGTTTCGAGGGGGCGGTCCTTGGCTGGATAAGGCAAGTCCCATAGAGGCTTCATGGGCAAAGTAGACCATTAGGTCTACACATTTGGTTCGCGTATAAAGAAGTTCCGCAGAAATAAAAAAAAAATATTTATTTAGCATTGTCGAGTTCCGACAAGACAAAAAAGAAAAAGGAAACGCCCGCTTAGCTTCAGAATCAAGCAGTGCCGCCGCCTCACCTACAAGCCAGTTCCAGAATTTAGCGATAACTGCACGCCCTCTATGAGGAATTAGCTAATCGAAAAGCAACTGTTTACTGACCGTGAAGAAAACTAACAAAAGTGTATACTTTCCCTGGTAAAACTCCAACGTTTGAAATGTCTGGAGAAGACTGGCGTTCACCTACTTACCGACAAAGTGTAGTCGCGAAAATGTAATATAGTAATTTGGTTTATTAACTTACTTAACCAAAAACTCCTGTTCTAGAGATGAAGCGATAAAACAATCGGGCAATCCCACAACCAAAAATGCCATGGAAATGGAAGCGCATTTTTTCCAGAAAGCGAAGAATAGGGTATTCTTGTACTTATTTTTCTCTTAAAAATGGGAATAATGTAATTCTTTATAGGAAGACTATCTGGGATTCCTAGCGCGTCTCCTACTCCATGTTAACGAAATGCGTAATACCGTTACAAATCTCTTTAGCTTAATAGTCGACTTAGATTTCATTACTTAGAAACGAAGCAAAAGGGAGGTGCACCTAACCAAGGTGGAAACACTGGTGCCCCTACGGGTCCCACATCGCAAGACCCCATCAATGCCCTTCAGAATCTAGCGAGACAAAGTACCAAAAGTATTTGTAAAGCATGTGACAGTTTCTGTTGCAATCATGTATATTTTAGGTTCTGGAGTGAACAATGTTCCACATCCAGGTCAGCCGGGTAACGTCCCAGCCCAAGGCGTTCAACAGAATCAGATGTTCATGCAGAATATACAGAATATGCAGAGCCCTATGAACAACGCCAATCAAGGGCATACGCAGATGAATAATCAGCCCATGGGAAACCCGCGATTAGTCAATCCCAATTTTCAGCAAAATAACGTGAACCCTAATTTCAATCAGAATTTTAACAACGATGGTAATATGACAAACTATAATCAGCCAAACGCAATGATGCCTAACATTAACAATCCAAATCAACAAATGCAACAAAACAATCCCGCGTCAGCTCTCCTTAATCAGTTAAACCATTCAAATGCTGCGAACAATCCAAGTAAAGGTCACTTTATTTAAAATGTTCACGAGTTAAAGACATCTTGTATAGTGAATGCCTTGATGGTACAGCGGCAGCGCTTAAAATTGCAACAGCAGCAACAGCAAAATATTATGAACCAGGTAACATCACTAAATTATAAATGTGTGCCCCTGGTAGGTCTATAGCTGACAGGAGGTAATTTTTAGCCTGGAGGGATGAATCCGCAACAGCAACAACAACAGCAGCAGCAACAACTATTACAACAACAAATGTTGCAACAAAGGAAAACTGAAATACAAGGAGTCCCTAACATGCAACAGTACAATGCTGGCCCAATGCCGCGTCAAGGGACGCCCACGCAGTTTATCAGTCAGTCTCCAAATCCTGGAATGATGGCATCGCAACCTTCACCAGCCTCAATGGGGCAAGTTATGTCTTCCGGTCTAGCGAGGTAACCATATATTTTCTCGATGAACTTTACGTTTAAATGAAATAATTATCTTCGTGTTTAGTCAAATGGTAGCTTCGCCCGCTTACGCCAATTCACCTGGTTCGGGTGTCGCACCTTCTCCTGCTGGGGCTGGTGGGCGCGTAATGGGGGTTGGGCCAGGACAGGCCCCGAGGAACCTCAATATTGCTACACCGGGAAGTATGTTAAACACACCAGGCCATCCTGGTTCCGTTCCTTCTCCTCGAGGTGGAGCCATACCCATGACCGAAGATCAAGCATACTTAGAAAAAGTACGACAACTAAGCCGTTTTATTGATCCTTTGACGAGGATGATCGCTAAACTTGGCGATGATGGTAAATTATTTGGAGGGCCGGGATATACGGCAGTTTAACTAGCGCTGTGTTGGATTTAGATACCGAAAAATTGGCGAAAATGAAAAAGCTCTTAGAAATCTTAGCTAACCCTTCAAAGAAAGTGCCAATGGAAACATTGCTTAAGTGTGAAGTTGTTTTAGAGAAGATGGATCTGAAAAAAGTATGTTTCAACAGCTTTACGTTATGCGGTTGATGATAAAGTTGCGTTTTGTGTAGGATCCTGCAAGTGTTGGTCCAGCCTCGCAATCTTCGATTCCAAGCTTAGCCGTTCCTGTAAGCACGACTAGGGAGACTTCCACGACGCCCTTACATTCTTTACTGGAAACAATCGCTTCGCAGGTAAGTTTTGCTGATCTTTTAGCGTGATAGTTTCAGTATTGTAAATATATTTTTAGGCAAAAAGTCCTGTGATTAATCACACGCTAAGACGAACTTTCGGTCCAGTGATGGAGACCCTACTAAGTTGCGATATATTACCCTTCTCTCCTCCCAAGAAACGCAAAGTTGAAGAAACGGAAGATTCTCTAGCTCTCGATTTGATTAAAAAGGAGGCAGCCAATCTAGACCAGCGTTTTGAGGTTAGTACAGTGTTGGTTAAAAAATTGCATTTAATATTCAACGTGTCTTGCGGTTAGATTACGTTGGATGCACTTCAGCCGCCCGGTGGAGAAAGTATCACTCTCGTGTGCAGCTTGAATGATCCACTGTTACCAAGTGTACCCCCTTTGACTATCGAAGTATCGAAAGATTATCCTCGTGTAGCACCGAGTCCCAAGTTTGAAGGTACAACGCAAGGTAATTCATATGATTATTGTTGCCACATTAACTATGAAAAGGGATTTCATTTTTCTTTATAGATACTGGCTTTGGCCGGTCTATTCGTGATGCCCTGCTTAGCAGAATGACGTATTTACCTGGTAGGTATTCGCTGTCGCAAGTGCTGCTGGTATGGGAGATGAGCGTGCGTCAGAACTGTCAACGGGATAGAAAGGACCCGCCTACGGCCATGAGTGCATTGACAGTTGCTATGGGAGTCTGAGAGTTTAAACTATTCTCCCATAATACCAGGTATTAACTGCTTTTCTTTGTATGACTCTAAAAGCGTATTGTTCTTGTATGAAGTTTCAACAATACACTATTATTTGCGTATAACATGTTGGCGTGCCATTCATTAGTATACTGCAACGCCAGCGTATTGCGCTGTAAATTTCTTGCTTTTACACGCAAACCTGAACAACAAGTTCGCGTTATTCTTAAAACGGTATAAACTGAAGCGAGTTTGACCAGTGTACATCAATCTCCAAACTAGTGCGGCTGGCTTACATGCTGGTTCTCATCAGTAACCATGAAGTTGACAATACTAAAACTTATGTTGATCACCTTGGTAAGTTTAACCGTACCGATATGGACAGACATGTAGCAATGTTGTTAATTGCTTGCAGGTAATGGCAAAGAACGCCAATGGCAGAACATGGAATGGAAAACTATCAAATTCTAGACGCTTTGTAGCTCACCTTTATGATTTTGGCAATCGTCAAGCAGCCACTGATTCTACAAGCTCGACGGACAGTACAACGGCTACTGTTACGGTGTCTGCTACGTCCACTCTATCCAGTACTACCGTTGCCACTTCTAGTTCTACAGACTCGTCTACTGCAGCTGCGTCAACTAGTACAGATACGACTACTCCCTCAACCACCCAACCTACTACCACAGTTTCGTCAACGACTATAGTTTCGACAAACCCATCACCTACCCAACCGAGTACGGCAGCTTCGACAACATCAGGAATGAGCAGTGCGTCAGTTGATCAAACGACTTCGACAACAGCAGGATCAAGTAGCGCTTCAACTCCTCGTACTACCCAATCTCCTACCGCCACAACCCCTAGTAGCGCCCCACCAACTAGCGCTACAAGTCCTAGTACCTCTCCGTCACCCACAACCACCGCATCTACTACTAGCACTCCACTATCCAGCAGTCCCCTACCACCAAACAGCGTTCCACCGACTGGCAGTCCTTCACCACCCAGTAGTCTCCCACCAGCAAGCAGTTTAAGGCCACCTAGCAGTCCCCCACCAATCACTAGCGATCCACATCCTAGTAACGACACAGAACCTACGAACGACCCATCACCCAGCACTGAACTCCCTCCAAGCACTCATTCGCATCCCACAAATATTCCACCGTCTAGTAGTGTATCACCTAGTAGTATTCAAACACCCACGAGTCTTTTTCCTACGAGGAGTCCTTCGCCATCAGAAGCAAGTCAGTCGTCTCCTAGCTCCAACTCTAGTCCATCCTCGCCTGCCAGTACGCCTTTAACATCGACTGAGAAATCGACAAAATCCCCTACCAAAAAGCCCCCCAAAAAGCCGACGAAATCGACTAAAAAGCCGAACAAATCGACTAAAAAGCCGAACAAATCGACCACAAAACCCGCCAAGAAGCCTGGGAAAGGAAAGACGCCCGTGAATAAAACGACCAAGAAATAACAAATTACGTTACTGTTACATTTATTTAATTATTAGTAACGGCGAACATTTTTACATAAATTCTCTATACACAGTCCTGTATATAACCAGTTTGCAAATTCTGCACACATTTTAGGCTCCAACATAGCTTTATTTAGTCTACATTCCGCATTTCTATACACGGTAGTTGTAAACACTCAATATTATACACTATTATGCGTATCAAGACCTCGTCTCACTTTTCTTCTAACCTCAGTTCGATAAACAGGAATAAAGTTAGTAGGTATATCGAAGCTTCCTACACTTACAGCCAAACTTGCTTCAAGATCCTTAACACCGATGTCGTCTTCATGAGGCTCATTACAAACAGGTGTTACGCAAAGGAAAATTAACAAAGCAATTGTTTGGATTAAACTTAATGTGTAACAGAAGAAGTCCATATGACCGTCGTTGAAGTTCTCGTTCGTAGCAATCCAATTCAAGCCTGATTTCGCCATCAAACCAACTAAAGCGACACCTGAGAAAGACCCAATTCCTTCCATGGCAGAATACAGACCCATAACTAGGCCTTGAAGAGCTTTTGGAGATGAACAGTAAGCAAACTCCAAGCCTGGCTCAGGAAAAGTTCGGGTAATTTCCCCACGTTGTAACTGCAGATTCACGCAGGATTACGATAATATTACTTACCGGCAACTCCAGCAAACACTTCTGCAGCACCGACCATACAGTACTGCGGAATTTGCCACCAAATAGCAAGTTCCGCAGCGTCATAAACCGTTCCACTAATGTTCTGACTTAGCTGATCTCTGCAACGCCGTTATTTAATTAATATTCTTACTGAATGAAGATAATCAAACAAAATGTACCCTTTTTTCCAAATGTTAAGTCGAAAATGCTCCACAATACCAGCCAAACCAGATGCAAGCACACTGGCCAACATTCCAAACACTACACAATTTAACATTTTCAAGTTATGTTCGTTCGCACACTAACATACTTATCCTCTCTCGATTGGAAGGAGTCAACCGTTTTTTATCCAAGAACGGATACACGACGCCGTTTAGTAATGGTACAGACACCAATATGAAGGCCTGGTTAAACAACGTCAACCACGCAGCAGGCACCTAACGGTTTAGAAACATTTGCTTCACTGGTAGTTGCTCTGTTAATGTTCAATGACATAAATTAAAGTAATATACCCTGAACAGTTTTTCGCCTTCGCCATAACTAATACGCATATGCAAGCCCTGGGCTTGGAAGCTTGTCGACATTTGGAAGTATACTAACCAATACGGCATCAGAATGACAAAGAAAAACACGATTTTCCCAAATTTGCGTACATCATCCACTGTTGCTCCATGATATTCGCCGCCAAATTGCACTTTAGCATAATCTAACCAGGTTGGGGAGGGACTTAGTACAGTAGACCTCCGATGAATGAGCGGAGAACTAGAAAGTGGAAAATAAGAGCCATACAATCTAAAAATGAAACAAAAAAAATATTGCGAAACATACTACCTTTGCAAGCTCTCGCTTGTCCTGCACCTGCTCTTAAGTCCTTGGAAGATTATACAGACTAGATTGGTTAAGAGAGACCCTTGTGGTCTGTGAACGATATAGAACCGGCGGCCAGCAACGAATATGATAAGCGCGCTAAACAGCGCAATTGTACAAGTGCCATACGCGACCATAAAGCCAAAAGTATAGTACTCGTCAACGAACGATAGGACGGTAACTCCTACGAAGCTTCCAAAGTTCGCGCACCAGTAATACCAGGTGAAAAACTTGCGTACAGAAGTTTCTCCACCAGCACGAGTCTTCATAAGGATTTACAACTAAGCCAATAAAGACTACGAGAAATGTGGTTACATGATATTACTTGTTCTGCGCCGAAGGCGTGTATGTTGGAACGCACAAAACCAACAGCCAATCCGATGAGTGTTATTATTACATATACGTGGATTTGACAAGGTGAAGAAGCTAAGTCTACAGACTCTGCGGAAGTTTTCAGTAACGACGAAGGTACAGCAAAATGAGATTGAAAGTAGGAACGTAACTTAGGGGAATCAGAAGGATCTATTATCCCGTTATGATTGGCGCTAATACTACAACCCCATTCAGCAAAGGCGTTAGCCGTCAAGGCAGTAAGTAAACCAAAGCCTGTTATGTACAAAATGTATCCAATAACTATGGCTTTGAACCTTCCAAGACAAGAATCCGACAACCAGCCAGCCAAGGGGGAAGAAACGTACGTTATTCCATACAGCACGTAAATGGCAGTCATTGCCTCGAGTGTGTTCCATGACTGCACCTAAAATTCAAAACACTAAGCATTAAATAGAAAAGCATGTAAATAAATATCCGAAACTACCACTTTTAGACTCTTGAATACAGACATATAACGCGGGTTTCAGCATAGTTTTTAGGGAGAAACTATTTATGAAACGTGTTAATTTTCTGTCAGTTTTTTTAATATTCTTCATACATATTGGAATATGGTTTAATAATATTGTAGTTAAATTGTAGTAAAAAAAATAAATAAAATTCCCATTACAGTTGAAAAAATGTTTAATAACATGACATGGCCCATATTTTACGCC
This sequence comes from Triops longicaudatus, assembly GCA_022885665.1. Lineage (NCBI taxonomy): Eukaryota > Metazoa > Arthropoda > Branchiopoda > Notostraca > Triopsidae > Triops > Triops longicaudatus. Next base: position 287,820 of record JAGQDJ010000023.1, read on the forward strand.
AAATATTGCCATAAGGGGAAATTCTTCGTCAACAAATTTGAAATAAATTATAGAAAGCCTCTCGTTAGCTTACTTCTGATCGACCCTTGTTCAGGTAGAAGAAAAAGTTCATGACTAGTGCATAATAGGCGAAGCGTTCGAGCGTAATAGAAGCGAGAATGACCACTCCTGCGAATTTGGCTCGCCTTGGGTCCCACGGCAGATAAGTGGAGTTGTCTACATGGTCACGAAGGAGCGGCTCACTTTCGTTTGTGACTGTCATAACTAATTTTCAAAACAAATGTATTACTTACATATAAGCTAAACTTTCGATAAGAATTTACTACCGTAAGGCATAAGTCACCTATCTGCGTTCTGTAAAAGATTATCATTTATCACGTAATACGGTAGGTGCTATCTTGCCGTAATTTGCGACTTGTTCGAACACCATCATGTGTATTTGTTTTTAACCTTGGTTTTAGTTACAAACACCAGGCGCTGCACAATTCTAGTTCACACAAAGGATTTCATTGGCTAATTCAAAAGTGACAAACAAGTTGGCGGGCTCCGTTGCCTATTGGATTTAACTCGCGAACCGTCATTCAACCACGCATCGCGCGCGCTAAATTTTCGGGAAGAAAGGAGCGGTTTTGTGTTGAAAACAAGGTTCAAATTTTTCGTTTAAGGTAAGAAAAGTCGCTAAATTCCAACGTTTATCAGTTTCTGTACTTAAAATTTTGTTTTTAATCATAGGCGTGACTGGCTGGACGGCTTAATCACATTTTATCACAAATTTTGTTATTTTGTACTGCTCGTGCATTGTGCATAACGTGAATAATGGCGAACATGGATGATTTTCTGAAAATTGAAAAGATTGGCGAAGGTAAAACTAGCCTGTCGTGCGATTATTATGTAATTTGGGGATAATTAGGTACCTACGGTGTGGTATACAAGGCGAAGAATAAAAAAACAGGTCAGATTGTTGCCATGAAAAAAATTCGACTGGAAAGTGAAGAAGAGGGTGTACCGTCCACAGCCATTCGAGAAATCTCTCTCTTAAAAGAGCTTCAGCATCCCAATATTGTGTGGTACGTGAATAAGTCACATTTTTTTCTGTTATAAGTTAAACGAAATTAATTTGCAATTTTGGTGGTATTTTTCATCTTCCTTTTCAGCCTGCAAGATGTTCTTATGCAAGAATCTAAGCTTTACCTTGTGTTTGAGTTTTTGTCCATGGATTTGAAAAAGTTTATGGATACCATTCCTGCTGGTCAGTATATGGATCGCATGTTGGCCAAAACTTATTGCTACCAGGTAACAAACGTGCCTACTTGAAATAATGTCCCGTTAACGATGTTTCGACTTCAGATTATCCAAGGAATCCTCTTTTGCCACCAACGTCGTGTATTACACAGAGACCTGAAACCGCAAAACTTGTTGATTGATAGCAATGGTGTCATCAAGATCGCCGATTTCGGTTTAGCTCGAGCATTTGGCATCCCTGTTCGCATTTACACTCATGAAGTAAATCTTATTTTTAAATTCCTCACGTTTGGGATGTTTTTACCATTGATTTTCTCGTAAGGTTGTTACTTTGTGGTATCGTGCTCCGGAGGTCCTTCTAGGCTCGCCCCGTTATTCTTGCCCTATCGACATGTGGTCCATCGGGTGTATCATGGCTGAAATGATTACTAAGCGTCCTCTTTTCCAAGGCGACTCAGAAATTGACCAGCTTTATCGTATCTTTCGGTGGGTAGCAGTGCAAAGATAGTAAGGAACTCCTGCTTATAACTGGTATCTGGGTCATTTGCAGGGTAATGAAGACACCTACAGAAGACATCTGGCCTGGTGTATCCAAAATGCCCGACTACAAAGCTACATTCCCCAACTGGACAACCTTCAACTTGCCCAACCAAGTGAAGAATTTAGATTCTGTTGGCTTAGACCTGTTGCAGCAAACGCTGGTCTACGACCCCGCTCACCGCATTACAGCCAAAGAAGCTTTGCAGCATCCGTGGTTTGCCGACGTGGACAAAGATAAGCTTCCTGCGAAAAACTGCTAAATAAAACTCTCCATGAATGCAACAGAGGAAGGCTGCAAAATCATTCTTGTAATGTACTATACAAGACGAACAAGTGAATTTCTTTAAAATGTCCGCATGAGCGGAATTTACCTGTCTGCGATATCAGCTGGGACCATTTTCTTGCGCTCCACTATCCTCTATCGTTATACACTAATTTAACTGGGGTTTCATGGTTTCTTTATATAAAGCGAAAATGAGATTGAAGTTTCAGGCAGAATAAATCAAAGTTGAAAAAGACGAACAGTCGCAAGTTTTTTATTATTTCTCCCTGTAATAGTTACAACAGCAACCTTATGAAAAACGTAACTGGATTGATTATTTGTCAAAATAATGCGAGAGAAAAAGGCTTGGATATGACATGACAACTTTTATGTACACGGATATCTTGCGAAAGTCTAACTTGGAACACAGCGGATTAGAAAAAGCCAGGGTCAAACCGTCACAAACAAAGCTATCATTTTGATGAATTCACGTGCTTTATCACGCTTCAGTCTCAGTGTCTCAGGAAAAAGCGATTAATAATTCGTACGAAGGGATTTTGGCGCACTCGTGTTTAGCATAGACGACGCTCCAAGACAGGGGACGGATCACTGTACTCTACAACGTTCTTCTACCGTCTGTTCAATTGGACCAGGTTTCCGTTAATGTACGGATAAGGGGCATAGACTCCCGGCGTGGCCGTACGCTGATCTTGGTACTGAGCCTGCGCGGCATGACTGTGGGGGCTACCGTGACTATGGTGTGGATGCATGTTCATCATATTCATCCCCATTTGCACAGGCAATTGACTCGGCGGGTTCATGAAGCCGGTGTTGGCTGCAATATAGTTGGCTGGGTTCAAGGCTTGGTGCTGCGCCACGCCTACACCCGGGACGCCCATGCCCATGCCCATACTTACACCCATTCCCATTCCCAAGTTGCTCATCGACATCCGATAGCCACCTAAGGTTTGATAATCCGCCATCAGCTGAGGGTTGATAGTCACATTGGGTGATCGTTGGGAGTTGCTATTCCGTGACCTGGCTGACCCGCTGTTGCCGCCACTCCCTCCTCCTGCGCCTCCTCCACCTGTCACTGCTGCTGCTCCATGGCTGCTTGATTGCTCTCTACTATGTGCAGCAGGCGTGGGTACAGGTGTGATACTAGGGGACAAGCCTAGCCCTAAGTTGGAAGGGGCGCCGGGTCCCGGGCTAGGAACTGGTAAGGGTGAAGGCACAGTACTTTGGTAATATTTGTGATAGGACGCAGTCATCGAAGGCTGGCTGATGGAGACAGGCGGCGGAGTGCCTACTATGCTGTGGACATGAGTATGCCCCATGGTTCCGTGCGAGGCAGCTCCTAACGCGTGCAAATGAGAGGGCGGTGGAGTAGGGTTGGGAGGAGGGGTCATGGTATGGTGACCCGCCGGTCCGGTGGCGTCTACTAGACCGTTGGTTAGCTGCTGAAGTTTGGCTAAACTACAGGACGCTGAGGCTGCTGGACTAGGCGACGCGGCTGGCAGATATTGTCTACCTTGCGCAGTGATGCTGGGCGTCGCTGCATTTACCGGAGACGGCTGACCGTAATAGTTCGGGGACGGTGACGGAGCCGCTGCAGCGGCCGTGGCAGGCGAGGCCGTGCTAACAGCTGCGTTGGTAGGATGAGGCGTGGGACACGGTGGAGGAGCTGGCGCGATAGGGGTGTAACGATGGGTGGTAGACCGACGGTTCGACTTGGTGTTGGTAGTTTCCTGCACCGGGGTAGAATTGGTGTTCGACGAGCTATTCGCGCGATGAACGACCGACGACATGGAAACGTAGGTCGACCCCGCGCTTCCACCAGGCGTTGTCGTATACCCCAGAGGTGACGCCACCGCCATTTGGGGTACAATGTAAGTGGCAGGGGTGGACATCATAGTACCATGGTGAATGTGTCCCATACTCATGCCCATGCCCATTTGACTGGCCGTGAGTCCATAGCCGCCGGTGACAGAACCGAACCCGGACTGAAACATTTGAAATTGCTGTTGTTGTTGTTGATGCTGCTGTTGTTGCTGGGCCAAACAGTGCTGATGCTGTTGCTGAATCTGCTGTACCGCTTGTTGCTGGAGCTGCTGCGTGGCTTGTTGCTGCAGCTGGTGCGACGCTTGTTGTTGCACCTGCGCCGATTGCTGCAATTGAGACGGCGACGCGGAATGTTGAGGAGGAGTCATGGGATTGGCATGAGACGGCGAGGGCGCCAATCTCTGCATTGTCGCTAACTGTTTTTGCTGCTGCTGTTGTTGTTGTTGCAGATTTTGTTGGGGGGATGAGGTTCCTACCGGTGTATGACTGCTCTGATTACGATGCCGGTGTTGACGTTGTTGCTGATTGGCTACGACGGTGTTAGTAGAGGCCGCATTTTGGTTGGTGGATGGATTGGAATTCGTTGCTGGATGCATCTGTGGGGAGTTAGGGTAGATAGCTTGGGTGTTGTTGGTATTTTGTTGTTGTTGTTGTTGCTGAGCTTGAATGGGATTACTGAGCATCATATTGTGGTTATGGTAATGTTGGTGGACTTGATGTGGGGAAAGGAGCGGCTGCTGTTGCTGATTATTCTGGATGTACTCACCACAAGAGCTGTTCAACATCTGTTGAGGTTGTTGTTGCTGATTTGCGTTGCTGTTGTTTCCAGGCGTGGAAGGCGCAACTGATTCATTACTGGGTAAAGATCGAGGGGATTCGACAGACGCAGAATTGTTTTCCGCGTCATTGGCGGGATAGCTATGCAACGAATGAACCGAACCTGTAGTGGACTCCGGAGTGTAGACACCCAAACTGTGGTTCTGTAATGGTGATGCTATCGTAGCAGTATTGGACTGTTGCTGATTTTGCTGCAGAGAACTGGTGTTCGCATTAGCTACTGGAGATGGTAACGTAGTTCCAGTTGCGACAGGCGTGGTAGCGAGCGAGTTCTGCTCTTGTAAACCAGTAGAATTATCTTCTGCGACTGTGTTTAACACACAATCTGAGACGGGGGTTTTGATATTTTCCGTTTCTTTCCCTTGGTCGGTATTTTCAGTCTCTGCCAGTGCCGTTGTAGGTTCGGTTGTGTCTTGTGCCTCAACATCTTCCTGCATTGATGCATTGTTGGTTTCTGAAGAAGTCTCGGAAGGCTCTTCCATGCTTTCTTCGTGCAGTGACACATTGCTTGTGGGCATCGCCTGTTCTGGTTCCGGCTCCAATTCCTGCTGCTCTTTCACAGCAAGGGGTTCGTCCGGTGTTAGTTCGTTTGCCTCATCAAGTTTAGCTTCCACGTGGTCACTATCGTTCAGTTCTTGGGGGACTGGGTCTTCCGTGGTATCTTTGATAGGCGTAACAAGATTTTCCTCCGGAGCCGGTGGTTGACTGACTTTTGTGTTACCACCTTCCTCGACTTCTTCCTCGTCGCTATGCTTTTCAGCAGTTTCTGACATTGCACGCTCTCCATCAGAATCCACTTCATCGGATTCCGGTACATGTTTTTCCTCTGTCGTTTCTTCTTGCATTGGTTCAGGTGCCGGTTCTTCAACTTTGGGTTTTTTGTTCGCCATTTTACGCCGACCCTTGGCCCCTTTGCGTTTCTTCGATCCCGTACGATTTCTTGACCGGTCAGCCTTGACTTTCGATTGGTGTGCCAACTCCGGCTCGACCGGTTGCTGTGGTGTTGGTAAGGGGGTAACAGTCGCAGGCATAGGTGCCTGTTTACTTTCTTTCGCGACGCTCTCCTCCTTAACACTAGAGTTGAATTGCAAATCTTCAGTATTTGCGGCTACAATAGGAGGGGCTGATTTCTTCCCTTTTCTTCTACCTGGTCTCCACGCTTCGCCATTGTCCGCTTCAGTCACAGGGACGGGTTCACAGGGTAGATGTTCCTTAATCGGCTCGGGCTGAACAGCTGTGCTACTTGTTTCCTTTTTCTTCCGTGAAGCAGCTCTATCAGTCTTCAATCGTTTCCTCGGAGGCGTTGGAACAGTTTTGTCTTCTTCGAGTTCTTTTTCTTCAACTTCTTCAATTTTGACTTCACTTTCCCTCGCGGTCTTGAGACCTTTCTTTCTGCCAGAAGTCTTTGACGTGCTTTTCTCCGGCCGTGCAACTTGTACAGACTCTTCGGAAAGAGGAGAGGAATCAGGCGCTGGCGAGATTAATGTCTTTTGGGATCGTTTCCGGTTGGTTGTTTTCTTGGCGACTGGGGTGGAAGGAACCTCTTTTTTCGGTTTGGCTTCAAGTTGCTCTTCAACTTCTTCCTCGGATGCTGAACTGTCTTCATCACTTGGCGGCGCGGTGCTACCACTAATCAAAGGTGACCACCGTAAACACTCGGGATCTAAATCAATGCGAGAGGTGCTCTTTGCCACGCGCTCTGCATATTGATCGACTTGGCTCCAATCAATTGACAAGACAAACCTATTAGAATAGGAATATGCGTATTACGGTGTGGTCATTTATTTTGAAGTTAACATCGCTTACTTTCCGTCGGGTTTCCTTTTCATCATGTTAAGCATGACGAACGTTGCCGCGATGTCTTGCGTGGTCATTGCCGTCTCGCGACTCAGGTTCTGAATAGAGAGCCTACCGTCGTTGCGATGCATGTGGAGGTGCTCCAATATGATTGACCTCCAGTACGCATGATAGCTAACGCGCCCGAGGTCTGATAAAGGCTTTTCCGGTGTACCTGCTTGATCTTCGCGTTTTGACAGCAAATAACCTGCGAATTTTCAATTCATGCATAAATGCGTTTTACCAGGAAAACTATACGCTATAGTCAATGATACAAGCAAATGCGATTTAATATTGAAACAAAGCTAAATATAGTCTTCGAGGGGGTTGAGAGGGTGAAAGGGGGGGGGGGCTCATGGAACTCAGAGAGCGTTAAACGAAATAGTTTTCACATATTTTCTCCAGGTAAGAAATTTATATAAAAAAATACTGGCGTAATTCGGAAAAATTAAGACTTGAGTTTATTCATCCATAACTCCCAAGGTTAACTTTCTCTGCATCAATTTTAAGGTTAGTGTAAAAGAGCATTACAATTAGTGACCAAAGATGCTAAGTGAAGAAACATTATTTTCTTTTCTCTGTAACAAGGTTGTGTGATGAACACAGGCCCTGAATTTAGTCGCTGATGTGGGAAAATTCTTTCCGGTGTCTCTGCACGCTAAATCATGTTCTGGGTTCTTTGTGGGAGTTTTTAAAGACCAAGCTTCTAGAAACAATCACAACTCTGTCTGACTTCGACAACGTCGCCTAAAAGAATTATTTACTCTTCCATTAAGAAAGCCGTACCTTACTCCTGATTAGTGCACATAAGGACACATTTCAAACCTTGACTTGATAAGGCGAATGGTAAATGTTTTAATGCTATCAAGTCTACGGTAGATTTTCGAAATCATCATTCTGTTGTGTTTTCTATTATTGTCTAAAGCAGTTTTGTCACCATTCCGGTGTTACAGATCTTGTAATTGCTCGTGCATTTTTACTTTTTAAAATTCTTCGGCACTCGTCAGGTTCACACATACTAGTCAACCAAAACTGTGAGCTAAATTATTTCATGCGACTGTCGTTATTAAAAGAGTTATCAATGAACACTGAATTAATTCCGTCAACTGTTGACAAATACATTTAGATTGGAAGGGGTGCTAATCATATTTTGCAGAAGAAAACAGCAGTTTTCACGAGAAAAAAAATTGTCATGACGTTTGCGCATTGCGCAAGTAATGCCCAAACAGTTTCTTCAACATAAAAGTTTCTTCAAAATATACCTATTTAGACTACTACAAAATACTGGTTTGACTGACACATAAGAACATCAAACATAAGAGCGTTAAAACAGAACCCGAGCCGTGTCACATAACTGCTTTTCGAAGAGCGCTACAAGGTTATCGCGTTTTTCTCGATAAATGGTTTACGCTAAACAGCTCGTGAGCGGTCCAGCATTATTTAGGAAGTGTAAAAAAGTTTGCACGGGACACGAAAGAAATTAGTGTAAAAACTTACTAAAATGGATGAGGAAACGTCCATAACCCTGGCGTTGGTACTGAGGCATTGTCATGATACATGACACATTGTATTTCTGCTGACAGTGCTTCTCTTTGGAAAAGTAGCCCACTAAGTGGCATCCCTGCAAATTACAATGCAAAAGTTATTAAGCTGAAGTACCGCGATAAACGTTTTGAATTTACCTTTCTATCATTAACTGTAAGTACATAGAACAGGAAAGGCTCCACATCGTAATACAAGGTTTTATGATCCAAGAATAACTTAGCCAGTAAACACAGATTTTGACAATAAATCTTATTTACATTTCCATCCACCTGAAAATACAAATTGATTAGAACACTTTAGAACAATCTAACAAACAACTGCTTAACGCTAAATACCTCAAATACAGAGATGTTGGCTCTTCGATATATCTCTGTGGCAGGCGGATGTCTCCAGGTACATTTTAAGGCATGGTGTTCAAGAATAGCTCGACTTTTCATATACTTGAGGCAGAACTCACAGATAAAAAGTTTCGGGAGCCTAAAAAAGAAAAGTTCGTCTCATTTAAAATATGCAGCAGAAATACATCGGACAAAAATCTCAATTGCTCTTCATAACGACATAATGAAGACAATAGTTGCTATCATCCCAAACTTTACGAATAAACTTTACGCTCGTTCGTCTTCTGAGCCTCAAGTCATCCGAAAAAAAATATCAAACCTGTTGACAGATTTTGGCTAGCTTTTCTTCATAAATTCATTCACACACCCCTTCTTCATCCCATGAAAACTACGCACAAAGAGAAAAAAGTACCTTGCGTATTCTTGTGGATAAGGCGATGAATACCAAGTTTTGATATCATATTTGCCAAACTGAATCGAAGCAGGACAACGTGTCTGTGAATGCGTTCCTGGACTAATAGTCAAGGGATCAGGTATTTTGTCCAACCCCAATTCCTAAACAATGTACCCGAAATTTAGTATCGCACTTAGTCAAAAGCGTCCGCTACGAATTCTCAGAAAATACCTCGGCTGTGGTTTGCTGGATCTTCTTGAACACTTCCACGTCCCTCTGAGTGACACCAGGCGGTAATACACATTTTTCCGACTCGTGAGATGCTACTGATGCTTCCCCATCCGAAGACGAACTAAAATCCTCCTCGGATGTCGAAGTTCTCCTCTTTTTCTCTTTCTTCCGAGACGATCTAGGTAATAAGAATATTCTTTTAACATTTGCACTGACGCAACGAATAAACTCAATCACATACGGATACTTTTTGGGCGGTTTCCGTTTAATGGCACACTGTGGACAGTGCCACACTTTGGGTTTCCTTTCCAACGGCGGCTTTAAGCAACTCAGGTGGTATCCTTCATCACAGACTCCGCAGCAAACAAGAACATCCTAAGTAACATTAACAATTTAAGAATGCTTGCAAAAACTGCGCTTGTTTGAACAGACAAAACTTACTGTATCGGATCGTTCACTGCACTTCTTGCATGTTTTGCATTCGGCACAAAGCCATCCACCCTGCATGGCTAGTTTTAAAGCTTTGGATCCACCTTTGAAACATGAAGGGTGCACCGAGGTTCCACACTCGTGACACGAAATCAAACTCTCTTGCTTGCTATTGCCCGTTCCCAGGCATTCGCAGCAAAACTGCGTAGCTCCCGCGCTCTGCAACACAAAAATCCACAAGATTGTACTAAAAGACTCTCGCTTTCTCCGCCTCTTTAAGACAACAAATCCCCTGAGAGATAAACACCCCCAAGACAATGTCGCCACTTGTCACCGAGTAGTCACCCTCCAAAAGATGCTAATCTGATTTCAATTATTCTTCACTTGTGCAAAATGAAGTGCCAATTAGATTTCCAAACGCACGTCCAGTTAGGAGAGCAAGTTAGCGATAACCAACAACGAAATGTGCAAAATAAGAAAAAAAAAAGACTTGGAAACATGCACGATTTCGCGACAGGCAGCCACTACCTGACCGTCGCCGGTGCCCAAGCTGGGCCCACGCCGTTTACAACCTCAACAACACCGTTATAAAACCCCAGGCTCTTGGACAGTGGACAGGAAAAAAAAAATCACACGGAAAGTTTGGCCTTCAACCCTTGAATTTCGCACAAACTTTTTCTCTCGCCCTGGTCCTGAATCGTAGAGCCCCTCTATCCCAGGTCTTCAATGCCCAACCCATAAAAAATTCGCAACTTGACAGTTGAGGAGCATTTAGAAATGAAGGCACGAAAGCAACACTGAAAGTGAAAGAAGTCAGGGACAGAAAAAGACCTTACCGAAGCTCGTCCCTCTGTGGCTACCTCTTCTTCAGTGTCTTCCGCGGTTTCGTCCTCTTCAGATTGGGAATCGGGTCTGAAGGCACTGCTGTCGTGTGCATCCTCATCGGCACCAACATCACTGTCACTTTCCGACTGGGAGGAATTGGTTCGCGCGCGGCCTACGGGAATTGTCGCACTGGCCGAGGACGAGACGCGTCGCCGGCGTTTGGTAGGCGAGTCGGTGTCTTTGCGTGGCGTCGTCATGAAGTACGCGCCGTCTTGGACCAAAAGGCCTTTCTCGACGGCCTTCTGTGCGGCTTGTTTCAACAACTTGCCCAGCTTTTCCGCCGAACCGGCCCCGGCAAAGGATTGTCTGACGTACTTTTCAATGGTGGGTAAGTCTGAGCCCCCCGATTCTGATAACTCGCGTATGCTTTTGACCACGGCTTTCACCAGATCGGACGTCTTCGACAACGAGATCTGGCGTGTGTGATGTTGTGGTTCTTTAAACGAAGTCTGGCCCTTGTTGCACACCTTCAACACATTCCCCACGACCACCGCTTCGTTTAAGCGTCCTATGATCGTTTCGTCACGAAGAATCGGGCCAGAACTTTTCGCGTGGGTCTGCCGGACTGCGTGGCAGATACGTTCCGCCGAAGGTCTTTGTTTTTGGCTTTTTATTTTCAGAATGGCTTCGACCAGCCATTCCGACCATACTGACAGACTAGTTGGCCACGGATCTTCAATATTTCTTTCCCGCATGGTTGTAAATTGTTGCAGGATTAACGTACATCAAACCAGAGACTTGGCCCGTCTCACCTACAACGAGTTTTTTTTTTTTTACAATCAAGTTCCCGCATATGCCAAATAAGTTATACAGGACTATGGGTCACAACTACAGTACAGAAAAACGTTGTCGAGATACTGAGCCTTAACAGATTTGACGCGCTAAAAACTGCTTTAAGGCAGCGAATTTGGGCGTCGCTGCCGGTTAAAAGTAAACGCAACAAGAATCGAACGGACCGAAGACTGATTTTGCATCCGGGCGGATGTCTATTCGCATTCCCCGGGCACTCAAAGTCTAGAACGGGGTCAATAATGTGGTTTGGTTCCGAAAAGGCGAGACACGGTAAGGTTTTGCAAGCTTTAAGAAACCTCGGCACGCGCCCGACCTTCCAGCTGCGTAGCTGGCGGGTTCGAAGCTTTTTCCTCCTAACTCCCGTTTCGGGGTCTGCCTCTTCCTGACCCGACGGTCCTCACCTGCTCTCCTACGCGGTTTATCCAAGTTCTTTCTTAGCAAAAAATACAACAAAAGCTCACTGTATCCGTTTGATAGTCACTGCCCGAATCAAAGCATGCTTACGATGAAACGAGAGTGTTTGAGTGTTATTTAGAAAATCCCTTTTGTCTTTGAAGCTTAGAAAAAGTAGAGAAACCTCCCAGACGCCTGACCTGAAAGCCGACGGACCGCCATGTTTCAACACGGCCTATTTTCCCTCAAAGTTATGCTAGCTTTTATTAATTTCGATGTGACGCAATGCTTAGTTTATGTACGTACGATGTTCGGGAATTAAAATCCTGGCCGTAGTATGAGGAGGAGTAATTTGGTCACATGAAACAGACCACGCAATCTCATGGAAAAGACTCGAATCACAGCCTTGTCTCTTGCGTTTACAAGTTGTCACACTGTCGAAGCACTGATTCTCACAACATCAAGACACTTTGATTATAACACTGTGTAAGCCAAAGTATTCCAGTTAAGCCTAGGTTAAGCACATGAGGAAATTTCAGATAGTTTTCCACAGCTGAGGGTCATAACAAAGCAACCCACGGCACAAAATGGCTGCGTTTCCATATACCCGCGACTTCAGTGACGCCATGCGGCGAATAACGCAGCAGGAGCGGACCAAAACAGCTTGGCGGGAACTCTTCCCGACTATAGAGACCGTTTCAATGGAACCGCGCCGTTTCCCGTCGGCCGGGGAGAGCAACCAAGGAGCTTTCCCTTTTTCGGGACCCTCGGGTGGCTCAAATGCACATGCCTTGTTACAAAGCCCCTGAAAGGATAGGATGTTCTTTTTTCTTTTCTTTTTTTTTTTTTTAGTTCTCTCTATGAAGTTGAATTTGACTCTCTTTTCGCGGAGCGGATGAGATTGCTTCAACCCGCGCAATATAAGACCGCCAACGAGAAACAGCGCGAATGAAAGCCACTTTGAGCAAGCATGTTGGCTCCTGATCACGCGTGCGTTTTTCATGCAGTTTGGAAAATATACTGATAGGACGGCAGATCTCGGTTCTTTCATGGGCAATACGGTAGTGATTTCTAATTATTGAGTGATTCTTAATTACAGTAGAGGTTCCTTGTAACGAACTTCTGGTAGAATGGAGAATTAGTACGTTGTATCCGAAGTTTAAAAAAAAAAATGCAAACCTCAACTGAAAAGCCTGTAAATGTGTATTTGCATTTCGGAACATATATTTTGTCGGTTAAGCGATATATTTAAACAATCTAAAGCTTTTTAATTAACGATATTGCACATCTGTGGACTTTAATGGCATTTCAATAAGCTAGTGACCCGTTGTCGTGCAAGCATTCTGCAACGTTTCCGTCCGTACAAAAATTGCTTGTGTGAGACATTCGGCATGAGCACTAAAAAGGCCTATTGAGCAGCAAGCTAACGTCACGTCATTACGCAAACTAGCTTGGGCTGTGGCATCATACAAATCATATGCATTCTCATGGTATTGCTATTTCTTTATTTTTTGCTATGATATATATCACTAGTACAATAAAGCCCCACTAAAACGGCCACCGGTTATTACAGGCAACGGGCTATTGTCTAAAATGCCTAATGACACGGTGAAATGTCAGACACTTACGTCAGTATTAAATATAATCGGTTATATCGGATATATTTCTATCCACTTGGGTATCCATTATAGTGAAATTTTACTGTTTACTTTGTGGCCGGTCAAAATGTTTACTATGTTTACTGAGTACCTAGGAACATGAAGACGGGTTCACTGAAAGTAAAAATTCGTTATAAGAGGCTTCGTTATAAAAAAGTGCTTCCTCTGAGTATTTAGGTACACGTTTCGATAGGATATGATGGTCTTGTCCAAAATAGCCAATCAATCAGTTCGTTATAACCGGGCTTGGTGATACCGAAACTCTACTTTCTATGTGGTCAATAAAAACCGTTAATTTTCAGTTTTGTCAGCGTCTCCGTTTTTTCCCGAGTGCAGACTGGCTAACACTGTAAGCTTTTCCGACGAACACGTTTCCGAAAAAACTCAAGAGATTCATGCTGTATGATTTTTCTGTTGGCGTATATGGATTAGCATCGAAGTAACTGGGCAGACAATGGATCCGTGGAGTTGCTATTAAAGTAATATCCTTCATTGCACTTCGAATATTATAAATTCGAATAAAGGATGATGAAGGACTTAATTATGAAAACACACAAAAATTTAGACTAGGAAGCAAGTCACTGATTTCGAGACAAATGTTGAATTTTCTATTCTACTTTGCAAGTTTATTGAGGAATATTTAGAAAATTAGTATTTTGGCAGTGTTTCGAACAGTTGTCGTTGGTTGAATAATAATTTTGGAAACTTGACGTATTCCAAAATAACATTTCACCAGCATCCATATTCCGAATTATTTCAGGAACAGACCAAATTAAAACGAAGATGGACGATTGAAAATTCATATAAAAGGCACCATACTTCCTTAAAGCTCTAGTATAAAATTTTCAAGTTTGAAGGCTACCATAAACGAATCGCAAGTCCACATCAGTATTGGGCAAAGCTTTGCACTCTAAAGGCTCAAAACTGAGATTGGATTTTATTCAGTTCTGCTTAACGTAGAAGTGTAGTAGAGGAAAGACACGCTAAGAGATCGCTGTGCTTTCGAACTTAAATGTCGTTTTCGGCATCGCCGCGAATATCCTCGCACTTATCTTCAAGTTCATTCTGTAGAGAAATTACAAAAGACATACGGTAAATAGAAAATCTAATTAAAGTCAGAACTAGGCGACTAACCTCGTCCAGCTGAAGACAAGTTCCCCATTCTTTCAAGGAAATAAAATGGTCATCATCAATATCGCAGGAATTAAGGAATGGGGCAATGCAGTGCTCTAAAGCCATCAATGGCGCGCGGATGGGGAACAGTTCATGACGAGATACTTTCCTGTAATAAAAAATCTATCAGGGCAAATCCTCCATTTTCACAATTCTACCTGTCGTGAGATGCGTCCAACTCGCAGAATTTCCAAATGGCGGCATTGGTCCACTTGCGAGAAACATCCTTTTCGGCTTCACGCTCCATTTTCAAGTAATATTTGTTCAGTTCACGTCGGTCAGCCATATCACGCATAACGTTGAAGAGCCAGTCACGCATACGGCGGGGGAAATCAATCATTTCTTCAGGGGTGCATTCCTAACGTAAACTTAGATTAGTTCACAGCTTCTTTAGTCCGTTTTTCGAATAATAAGTAATGGTCGAGAAAAAGAAAACAAACTGAATAAAAAGTTTCATATCTGCTACTTAAGTAAGGATCTTCCTTATTTAATGTACAGAAACCAAAAACAGAATCGAAGATAAGAAGGAGAAAAATTACGCTGATCTGCCTGCACTCTCCGTAGTATTCCACGTGGATGTGCTTGTATCTTTCGTTGGTGCATTCCTCAGATCCACTAACGCATTTGCAGCGCATACGGTGCAGTTCGCAATCAGAGTTCCACGTTTCGTTGTGATTGCTGCATACCTGCGAACATAAATTTTGAGAAGTTATATATACATCCCGCTAATAAAAACCGGCCAAAAAGCATGCACACACCCAGGGTTGAACAAAATAATAAATAATTACAAAATTTCCAACGATTTAAAATTTGCGCAATAATGTAACATTTTACCATGCGGCGTGGATCAGATTCTTCTTGGCAGGATTCAATGCACTGACATGCAGCAACACCATCCGAATTCACTCGACACTCCTTTCCGGCACCGCAGCGCAATTTTGAGCATAGTTCTGGAAATTAAATATTATCACGTTCTTTATTATATCTATGGTCTCCCTGTGGCCTCTTTAAAATTTACCAACGGCAAGGGGAACATCCCTTTCCAACGATTCCAATTTGGTTTCCGCAACTTCCTCCTCCACGGACTGCTCAGGTAGAGCCTGAGTTTTGGGTTTTACAACTTTAGCGGTTTTCTTGACTTTACGCTTCGAAATGAAAAGAAAGGACAAGGAAAAAGTGGAACTATTAGTAAAGAAAAGGAAACTTGCATGAAAGCCATCCTTACTTTCTTGGTCTCAGTACCCAGCGTCGTGGCTAACAAGCAAGCCAGCACCAAACAGAAGAGCAGCTTGGTGTTCATTTTTGCCACCACTTAGGACCAGCTTGTTACTTCTGCAATAAGTAAATACTTCAAGTTAAAACAAACCTCAACGCTATTCAGAGGCGCACCGTGTAAAATTACACGCATCCCTAGCTAGCCAGTATCTTGCCCTGAGATCGACCGTTTGACTTTTTTTTTATCAGATTGCCATTTATTTCTTTTATCAGTTGAGCTAACTCATACGTGTTGCTAGGTTAACCTCATTTCCTATAGCAAGGCATAATCTGTAATCGCGTATCATAATAACATTTTAAGCCATTGCCGCGCCCAAAAACCTTCCCACGTATGTCATTCGATCTGCTTGAGCTCAACTTATGCTCGGGGTCGCGTCTTGGCAGATTTCCCGGTGCAGAGCTTATCTGCGTAGGAACAAACTGTGGGACTTGAGAAGTCGTTTACAAAAAGGATAACCTATCCGTAACACGCTGGTTGGTTGCTTAAAAGGTCCGGTTTACTCCCTCGTTGGCCCCACAAAAATAGCACAGGAAAGCGTAAGTTAAACATTTGCTTCTCCAACCTTCGTCCTAATTTTGCGAAAGCGACTGCATTCATGAAACGAAATCAGTCTATTATCAATTCAAAACTTCAAATGTTTACGGCCCAAAATAATTATAACTGTGGAATATATAACAGGGCTACTCCTTAGAGTTACCTACGTAATGTAACTAAACGGAACTACTGCATATTTTACAATCTCACGATGTCTTCTTCAAGTAAGTCACTTTAGTTCAACAAAAAGGACACTAAGCCCTTGAGGGGTTTTCTTACACAAAGCTCAACTTACTTGCTCGGAGGTACGTAATATCCTTAGAACTTTCAGACTACGGAGTTTGACTCACACTAACGTCGTTGACGGTTACGGCGTGACTGAGCTGAAAGCCTAACTGGTACAGAAGATAAACCGGGGACGCCGACGTTAACTCACAGCAGAAAATTCTAGACGCGAGGGGTCTGGCAAATTGCGAAGCCTTCATCTTCCACATTGTAACAAAAAGTCTTAATAAACAAGCGATGTTTTTTTTGTGCCTCATCCGTTGCGTCCGAGAGATCTTGCATACTGTCTTTAAACATCACTGCTACAAAATTGCCTTACGATTGCTTTGCGAATTTGGCGAGACGTTTAGCTATTACGAGCATTCTACAACGATTTCATTAGAAGGGGAATGCGACAGAGGGACGTTACATTACAACATAGCAGTTTACGAAAACACAGAAAGCGAAAAAGTAATGAAAACGAAACGAGACAAAGACGAAAAGTCATAAGATCTTATAGCGAACTTCCTTTTCGAATGGTTTTATGAGCTGGTGTTTGTAGTGGCTTTGGATCTTTATTCAGTCTTACGCAAATTTGCGTATGACTAAGAATGTGTCATGTTTGTTTTAAACAGACACGCCAGAAGGAAAAAAAAAAACGTTGTATAAACTATACCCTAGACCAGCATCGTAGAAAGCGAAAGAAACGAATATGGTAAGTTAACATCAGCTATAAAGTTAGTCGAATTCTCCAGAAAAGTAAGAGTATGGGAACGAAGTCGAACAACTAATTGGAAAGGAGCGCAGGCATTGAGGAAGGACGAGGAAGCATCTAGAAATGTTTGATGAGTTTCCCATGCAAGCACGAAAAATGGTTAATACCACTATGTGGACGTTTCATGGTATATTATTGATCTCAAATTACACTACAGAGATTTTTTTATTTTTCTCACAGGAATCTTCAGACAGTTTTGACTTACGCGTGTGATGCGCTGATCACCTCTTTTCAAGTATTTTGAATTTGCTTTCTAATCGTTTTGTGTAGGCATCCAATTTATAAGCCGCTTGCTCCAACTGTGCGACGCTATCTTCAATCTGATCAATTTGATCTAAATACGGCTGAAGACTTTTGTCTGCGACGAAAGTCCGAGTTAACATGCTAATTTGTAAAACTCTTCTGTTACACAGTTACATTTCTCGTTGAGTATTGACAAAGCCGAGCCAACAGATGTAGTTAATTGTGCCATATCTCCATACTTCTGGGCCACCAAGCGATTCATATTTTCCAGTAATTTATATTCTTCCTAACAAGACAGAAATCTGAAGGACGAAAACTTTGCAACGAGGACCAAAACCTGTGCTACTGACAACTCCTCTTCTAGGTAGTCTGCAGTCTTTTGGAACATGTTAACAGCCAGTTTGTTGAGTGTGGGGTCATGAGGGTCCAACGCCTCAAAACTGCTAGTTTTAGACAGCGTTGTAGGTCCTAAGGCAAGCTTTATGTTTTATAGTGTTTAGAAATTGTGTGTATCCTACCCCTTTTGGGAGACAATGCAAGTCTAGAGGGGGAATGTAAGTTACTATCGTTGAGATCACTCCTGGTTTTCAATGTATCACTTTTTTCCCCACCCATCGCAGAAGCTTGATTGGATGACTCACTGTCCATAGTGAAATTTCCAACAAAATACTGACAAACACGAAGTGGAATTGAAAGAAAACTCCAATGACATTTAAATGTCAATAAACTTATGTAATTCTGAGCTTCGTTCTCGGCTTGTAAATTCGCAAACAACTAATACGCTGACCAGAGCAAATAAAATGCAGGAAGTAAAAAGTTAGCGTTAGTAAACAGAAATAAAATGTTTACCTTCAGCGTGACGTGTGTGGAGCACTGTTAATCCTTCGAAGTCAAAAACCAAGTGAACTGGTGGCGCTCTAGAGCGCGAAATACGGTTGCATTGTTAGCCGTTTTTCTCTAAGATACCAATTTCCAAAAAGGCAACACGAACAGACTCAAACATTAAAAGGAACGATACAAAGTTTTATCCAAAACGAAAGAAAGAGTGGCATTTAGTACATTATTGCCCGCCAAAAATCATGTCGGTGTTATCGCAGCAATTAGTGCATTATTGGTGTGAAAGGTGCAAAAACGCAAAAAAAATACACTAGTTTCTGCGATATTGCCGGCAAACCAACACATTCCGAACACACCGCTTCTGTTTAAACTATTTGGTACAGGTGACCCAACAGTTGGTAATTTAAAATAGCACTTTTCGGCACGGATTGCATCTTGTTCACCTTCATTTTAGCGAGATTTTTTTTCAAAGTACGTTTATAATATGCAGTAATGCAAGTTGTGATGCTTCACGAGTTATGGCGCATTTAAAAAGATGTATTTTCGCTGGAGCGGAGTCACGGTTTGGTCAGGGCCGTGTCCAGGATTTTGGAACGGGGTATATCCGTATGCGATTTTTTGTACACTTTGTTAGTCGCCTATACTTACCATTATAATGTTAATATTTCGGGGAGGGCGGAGCTAAGCCCCTATACCCCCCCCCCCCCTGGGTACAAGGGTGGATTTGGGACCATGAGGCTTGGAACTTTTGTACGTGTATTTTAAAAATGCCCTTCTCATGCTCCCCGATCACGAACCGCACTGTCGCACCGCGAAATCGCGTTTGTCTACAACTTCCAATAGTGTAGGAGTGGACTATTTCCACTCCTGACTACTGGAGTGTTTGTACGCAGTCGACGTTAATATTAACTGGTTTCCGTGTCCTTACAAACAACCTTCTATTGGTTTTCGATTGTAATCTTGTGTTATATATTCGAGCTACGTATTTACAACATTGACTAAGCGTATAAAACCTTGCTTTTTTAAAGCTTTTGAACAGTAATTTTCTTTTTAAAAAAAATGTTAGTCATATCTCCCATCACTTATACAAAGGCTTAGCAATGAACAACCAGAGGGTGAGATTGAATGACATTGCTGCATTCACTCCTTACCGAGCCGTTGGAGTACTACATCATACTCTCGTTTATTCTTTTCATAAATTACATACACTTGTACACTGAAAGTTGATCTCACAAATCCCACTGGCCACCAATAACGAAAGCTAGATTATCAGATTCTTCGCCTGGACGGTACTCAAGTTGCCACATGCTGGTCATAAGTGCTACTACGGGGAGAACACGTTTTATAGATGAAGAATTGTTAATTATTAGCTGTACAGTACAACTTACATAATTCTCCTTCTTCAAGCACAACATCAAATCCTGGGCACAGTAAAAAACACGGCTCTCGAGGAATTAGATGAATATGGTTGTACCCTCGAATTTGTGCTACAATAACGAACTCGTGCGGCACACTGACCTGGAGATGTAATGTTTCATTTATTTTTGCTTCCACCTTTCTTCCTTTTTTTTTTGGTGCTAATGACACTTCCAAAATCTGAAACATTAGGTACACAAACCTCTCGGTAACTTGTTGTCGAGTAGTGTGACGAAACCAAAACCCAGTTTGGTGCACCTAAATCGACTGGAGGGGGCACAAAGTAGGGCCTCTGATAAAACTTACGGATAGTTTTCGTTTGCGACTTATCGCAGTTTTCCCTAGTAGGCATAGTATTTTACGTATTTTTTTCTGATAAACTTGACAAGAAACAACATACCAGTGAGCAAACCACGGCTCCCCATTTTCTTTAAATACTTCATCGAACAAACTACGCAATGTAGGTTCCTTGGGTTTCAGGTTTGTTTCGAAAGCGCACGGATAACTTGCGATGTCTTCTTCTTCGTATGACTGTCAGAAAGGTGTAGTAATTTATTAAAAGTCTTATAGCTAAATACCTTGGTAATGTTTTCGAACCAGAACTCATCCGTACGCATGATGGACCAGTCCTCTGCTCCGTCGCTGATAATAATCGGAATGTCGTTCCGTAAATGATAGTTCAAAACATCTTGGCTGACATTGAACAGCTTGTCAATACTGATTATTGTTTGACACGCCTATTATTAACTCAAAATAATAGAATTATGTAGTTATATGATACCCTTTCCTGCTTACAATACAGTTCGAATTGTCCTGTGTGTGTGAATTGTACATTGGATTTTTCACGAGGCAAGGTTCTTCGTAAAGTTGAGTCCAATCCCAAAACGGCAATAGCTGTCGGAAAAACAGAATAAATATGTAATAAGATGCTTGCTTAATTTGCCCAAATTGGGATAATTTCATGCATTTGGCAAATTATTTATTTGTTGCTTTTCTATATTTTACCACACCCAAAATTTTTTAAGATAATTTCTTGTTCATGTATCACTAAAATTAGATAAACCGTTTTGTGTTAATTGTCCTTTTCCACCTTTCGGCTCGAAAATGAATTGAAGCTCAATAACTCCATCCGACTTCCCTGGTATTTATGTCAAATGTTATTCAAAGGAATTAACGAGTGCTGTGGCATTAAAAAAGTCTGAAATTTTTTAATTCGACAAAAACGCAAAAGTTATTCTCAATTTCGAAAAGTAACCAAGCCATTTTTGGGAAAATGCTTCACGTTTCATATCCGCAAATAGGAAAAGAAAAAGCCTTGGGATAAAGCTTTCAAACTATTTAGCTCTGTTTGCGAGATTGCTCATCAAGAACTTCTCATGAATTCGGCCGTAACCACGCTAATTAGCCTGCGTGCTGACGATTGTAGGACTTTCTTCTATGATCGTCCTTACAACAGTGTAGTCGCGGGGATTTCAATTGTCTAGAAAAGCTCAATAACTTTACCGGATTACAGTAAATTATCCAAGAATATATTCGGAAAATAACTATCATATTCATCGTCTGTTTCATTGACTAATGCTACTGTAAAGTTTTGAAAAATAACTAGCGGAGTTTGCGATATCGACCTTTCTCTGAGAGGGTGTGTTTTAATTAATTTATTAAATTATATTGTACTTTAATTGTCTGAATAAAAATACTCCTTTTTGTGCACATACTGTAATAAGCCACACAGTAAAAGAAAAAAAAAATAGTGACTAGTCAACACCGATCGTGAAAAATATATAATAATTGTCAATACGTAATAACTATAGATATTCGCTAAGATAACAACTTGATACCGAGATCATTGCTGTGCGTTGCCAGAATTCTGCTTCTTTCAGGAAATCAACCCTCCAGAAAATAAATCTCACGCACATAACAACAATTAGACACTTCACAACAAGAAACCTCTTTCGTCGCTTTTCAGTTTTGTCTACTAAATCAGTGAGGGGTTTCACCAGAGATCTGAAATCTCTGCTAGTTATCCCATGTTGGTCACAAAAATCGAGAAGTTTGACTAGCTCTTGGTCAATCTCGTTTATTTGTGCCATAACAAAACAACAAACGAAAGTATACGATCTGCACAGTAAAGTAACCCAGCTATCACGCGAGGCCACAAGAAACTGACCGAAAAATTTTACAGGAGTGAATGTATTGATTAAGAGAGGACGGTGTACGGAAAGTTAGCGCAGGGCATAAGGAAAGGGAAAGGTACCGTGTACTGAGAATCGTGACAAACTGGTTTTTCTCCGCAAAGTAACTTTCGCATAATCAAAAGGAGTCTTGAAAACAGTAAAGACAGGAAATACTTCTCGTTTCTTTGACAAGGTGAAATTGCACATTGACCGAACATTGTTCAAAACAGATCGCGGTCACTATACGACAAAAACAATAAGAGAAAATAAACATTCACTATTTTTTTACAGTCCCCGGCATACACATTTTCTAGAATTTTTCAGCAACTGACTGGCTGGCGTGGGGAAGCTACGTTCTCACCTGTAACACATACGTGCAAACATGAATACGTAACCACTTATTTTTTTGAAAAAAATTACTCTCTACTAGCGGTTCGTTGCAAAAGCCAGAGTTCGTTGTTTCTTTCTCCCGCGCGTGAGTTCGTTGTACAAGTTGTTCGCTAAACTATGCGTTCGTTAAACGGGATCCAACTGCAGGTTGTCGAGGCCACGATGGAGCCACAGGGCATACGGCTAATAACATGGAGAGTTATTTAGAACGACTTCGCAGAATAAATAATTAGCAAAAACTTAAAGAAGTGAAGTTTTGCTTCTACTCGTGAATGTGATGTTGTACAACTTTTTTTATGGTTTGGTTGATTTTTAAATTTCTCTTTATTTTTTCCTACTTTCTAAAATTTCAAACTTAGCAAATTTGTGATTATATCGAGAAAGTGTGCAA
The DNA here is from genome assembly GCA_022885665.1 of Triops longicaudatus. Classification (NCBI taxonomy): domain Eukaryota; kingdom Metazoa; phylum Arthropoda; class Branchiopoda; order Notostraca; family Triopsidae; genus Triops; species Triops longicaudatus. The sequence goes on from JAGQDJ010000023.1 coordinate 310,517, forward strand.
TTATAAGTTCATAAAAACTGCAAAAAAAATCAAGCTCAGTTTTAAAAATAATTCCATCAGTTTTCGGTAAAAAGATCTCGTTGCCACATTCTCAAACAGAAACCGAACTTTACCGTCAAAAACATCTCTTCAAATTATATAGCCACGTTCGTGAAAACGTCGGCAAAATCTCTCCTGTACTTCGACATGGCAACACATTTGGTCAAAAGAGGTACAGCTCTATCAGGACTCTAACAGTATAACTGTAAAATTAGAAAATAGTAGATGGCGTTGATGTAGTTTCATGGAGTAAGGAAAAACACAACAAAACATTACTCCATAACGTAAGTGCACATTTTGAGTTCGGCAAAGCACACGTAGTAATAAAGCATGGCTAATATAGCTATTCAGCGGATAAGAAGAGAATTAAAGGAAGTGATGAACAGTGATGAGGTATGTGAGTCAAACTGGCGTTCTGTCCCTTAAGCTTGCTGTAAAATTCGAAATTACTATATTAGACCATGGCGTTATATAACATTACGCAAATACAACTAATTAGGTATTTTTTTTTTAAATCGAAGACTTCCAGAGGATCAATTAAGGTAGAACCCGTGAATGACAGCCTAACGGCATTGAGAGGAGAAATTATTGGTCCCCCGGATACACCTTACCAGGGTGCCAGGTTTGAATTGGAAATCCAGATTCCAGAAACCTATCCCTTCAATCCTCCGAAAGTAAGTTCAGTTGAAAAAAAAACTATTCTGTGTTAAAGTAAAATATTTTTAGGTAAGATTTGTAACAAAAGTGTGGCATCCTAACGTATCATCGGTCACGGGAGCCATTTGTCTCGATATCCTCAAAAACCAATGGTATTATTTTAGTATTATTTAATTTGTTTTAATAGCTGTGTTATTAGGGCGGCTGCCATGACGTTAAGGACTGTGCTTTTGTCAATCCAAGCTCTTTTATCTTCCGGCGAAGCGGAAGACCCTCAGGACGCCGTGGTGGCTAAACAATGCAAAGATTCACCTGAAATATTTTATAAAACGGCGCAACACTGGGCTAATGTTTACGCTAAAGGTAAAACACGGTAAAAATAAACCGAGGAGTAAAATTTGATTGATCTAGGACCGAATCCGGTTAAAGAATATGACCAGCTAGTCAGTCGGGTTATGGATTTCGGAGTCAGCGAAAACGACGCGCGGACGGCCTTGTCTTCTAGCAACTGGACCTTAGAAAAAGCCACTGAAATTCTTTTTAGTTGAGTTTTCCTGTACTTCTGTTTTCGTTATACTTTTGCTTCAGGTTGCAGTAAAAATGAATACAGTTCAAGCTGTTCATGGTTTGGCCTTTTTATTATTTAAGGACATTTGATTAAAACAATACAAAAGAAACAATTCGGGGGAAAGGAAGATTTTTGTAAAAAAGAAAACCAAGTAACTGCTTTCCGTCGTCTCGGGAGGCCATAAAGGAAATCCACCGGCGCGGTTGTTCCAATTTAACAGGTGCGAAACTATTGCTCAATCACAGTTACTGGTTCTGCAGGGCTACATAATTAGCAGGGAACAGTCCGCATCTTCCATTGAGCTCACCACGCCACCATCCCTCGTCGATCTAAACCGATTTACGCATTAACACCATGATATGAAATAATTATAAACTTGGCTTACCATTTCGATATTTGTAATGACATCATCAGGGTCAAACGAGAGCTCATCTTCAGCAGCTGAAGTGCAAAAGAAAGAAAACATACCATTTATGTTTACGATGTCTTTATAGCGATAGTCATACCGGCTTGATAGTCGTATAAAGCGATGGCCACTAGACCTGCTTCTTCCCCAATATTCTCATATACATCAGCCCCTTGTTCGCTCGCCTCCAATTCTTGCGTTTCCTCCCAGGCATCTTCAGGCGCCGCTTCGGAATCTTGGGTAATTTCGTTCACTACTGGGGCCAACAATGGTGTATCTTGGACTGAAACACGTGTCGATTCCGGTTCTTCACCCTTTTGTTGTTCCGTGTCTTCAGCGTGTGGTATGTTCTGTGGAGTGGGGTTGACTTGAGCATGAGGTGGTGTTGGCTGTTGGACCGGTACTTTTGTGGCAGTGGGTAGTTTCTTTGGAAGGGGTTTACTTTGAGCCTAGTAACGTAACACGTACGTGTTACATACCAAAGTGTTAGTAAATGAACGAAGACGGTATATTTGATCTATACTTGCTCCGCATTTGATTTCGCCATCTGTTCAAAGCGCTGTTTAAGTTGTGAGGCTTTTTGTTCCGCGGATTTAACCTCTTCTGGTTGACTTGAACTTATTTTTCTTGTATGAAGGCGGTCGGATCCTTCTCCGTCTTCCCAGCCTTTAGCAGACGAGTCCATGCGATCAGACTGAACCCCAAATTTGCCACCAAAACCCACGGAATGATCTGTATGCACCGTTTTTGGGAAAAAAGTTGTTTTCTTATATTAAAAACGACAACATGAAAACGACACCTAATACCTGTTTGCGAGGCATGTTTCGGAACAGCTTCTTTATGGTCCCAGCCTACAGCGACTTTGTCCACTCTATCTGTCTGGACACCGAACTTGCCTCCAAAGCCCGAAGCGTAGTCTTTCTGCGAAGCATGTTTCGGCACGTTTTCCTTGTGGTCCCAGCCTACCGCAGCCTTGTCAACTCGATCTGTTTGAACGCCAAATTTTCCTCCGAAACCGGTCGCGTAATCTGTTTGTGAAGCGTGCTTCGGAACGCTCTCTTTGTGATCCCAACCGACAGCACTCTTGTCAATTCGGTCGGTCTGTACTCCGAATTTGCCTCCGAAACCCGAGCTATAATCTAACAACAAACATTGCACCTCATGGCTACAAACTAACCTACTGTGTGCGTTACCCTTTTGCGAGGCGTGTTTCTGTAGATTTTCTTTGTGATCCCACCCTACGGCACTTTTGTCCACTCTATCGGCTTGTACGCCATATTTCCCACCGAAACCTGTGGCGTAATCTTTCTGGGAAGCATGTTTCGGTACCTGCTCGATATGTTCGTGTCCAACTGCGCTCTTATCCATCCTAATAAATTGACGAAAAAAGTAAAATTAGACAACGCGTGATTGCTACGTCTGTTTAAGCTATTTACCGGTCAGCCTGCACCCCAAATTTACCACCATAACCATATGCAGCATTGGGACCTTCTTCTAAGAGCTTCTTTTTCAGCTGCTGGTCTTCCTGTTTCGTGGCTTCTCTTAAGGCCGCCATACTATAATGACATACAATTACAACAGAACCTGAACCTTTTTAAAGTACTTACTCTATAGCTCCTACAGTACGAGAAGGTGCTCCCCATCTCTGCTGTTCTTCATTGACGTCGTTCACAAAATCAGGATCTGTTTCCCAATCATCTACATCGGCACTTGTTGAACTAACTGTTGGTATTACAGCCTTTCTCATTCTGACAGTAAGCTACACGGCTTGAGCTAGACTACGAAACTTAACAAATCGCAACTTTGTTTCAATGTTAACTGAAAAAAAAATGGAAATTACCAGTCACACCCAAGACCGCCGGTTTCCTTCCTTAGTTTACAAATCTTATCAGCTGAGTCAAACAGTATTCCCACTTTGGCTCCACCCAAAATTCACGTAGCGTAGTACATCTGACAGCCACTGGCTAGGCTCAAGTCGCAGATATTCTACCTTTTAACTTTTTTAGTGAAGGGGGTTGCGGGTTGGAAAGGGACTTTTCTTTTGAATACCATATTTGGTAAATATAAGGCTTGTTGGCTCCTTGGCTTTGAATACAGAAATACTGTACCGGGATTGAAAACGTCAGTTTTTAAATTGACTAACGTTATTTCACCAGCGCCAATCTCGCTAAGCAACAGAAGTCATACAGGACGTGCCGCATCTCCGCATAAACGAGCTACTCAGGTTAACGCGAGTTATGTAAATTTAATTACATCGCTCCAAAATCTGTAAAGTTTCTGTAAGTCACTGGAAAGGTACTCACAACCGGTAAAAAATGTGACTAAATCCGACACTTTATTAGGCTTGTCCATACCTGGTAATCATTTCACATCCTTTTTATTTACAGTGTAAAGTACAATTCGTTTTGAAGCTTTCGCTATCTTTAAGCTAATTCCGTGTTTCCAACTGTTTACTAACTCGTGAAAATACTGGCTTCTAGTTTTTGCAGTAAGAAAAATGTATTCGGAATCTTACCGGACGTGGAAATCATTGTAAAACCTCGCTATAACGTAGTCAGGGTGGTAAAAAAAAAGAGAATTGGGATAGTTGACACACTTTGGCCTAAATTAAAAAAAATGACAGTGAATCTGACACATCTAGTTTCATATGTACCGAACAATTTTGCAATTTTGAATTTTCGTATGACGAAATTTAACTGCATGTCAGAAAATACACGCATGTCAGAAAATCCTTACTATATTCCAAAGGAATTTAAGCAAGAGAAAATCCGTACAAGCTTTTCTTGACACTCCAGTAAAGCCGTCAACAGCCGACAGTTTCAATCAAGGTACAAAAGAGGTTCGTGCGGCTTTGAAGTGGAAACATCATAAAACCGTTCTAAAGTTAAGACTCGACGGCATTTGGATTTCATAAAATTCACTCGATGATATGATTATCTCTACTCCGTAATATGGAAAACATGTGAAGAATTGTAACGGGCTCCGTTTTGCCGTAAAGCACTAATACTTTCAAGTAGACATCGCGGAATTATTTTTTCTGTATCAGATAATTAGTTTGAATTAATGACTTCCAGGAAAGTCCTTGTTTAGCGGATTTTAAAACTTAGCTGCCTGCTTGGTCATGTCTTCTTCACATTCCTCTAGAAGTCGTGTAGGGATAGGGTCCTAGGGAAAGTAACTTTAATTCTACTTCGTAATTCTACTCGTTTCCAGAAACCTAGAAAAGAAATTTGAATCCAGAAACGCACTAAGGTACTAAACCGGACCGTATGTATTGATTACGTGAATTGTGTGCTTTTTGCTTATTTTCTCGGAAACAAAATTTGCCGTTTGTCTCTATTGTTATCTCACACTTAATAATGCAGTAAAAATGACGACTGACACGTTACAATGGGAACTACATGCAAACAGTATGTGAGGTAGGGAGGCTAGAAATTAAAAATGAGCGAAGAACTACTAAAACGGGCCACCGAACGGGTCACAAAACTTAAGAAAATGGACACTGCGACAGGGGAAAACCAAAACTATGTCTAGGGTTCATTTACTTCGCATTGCACGAAACCGAAGCTATTTAAAAAAAACGCGACTGAAACCTACAGAACGGTACCTTGTTTCACAATGTAATGAACAACACTCACAAATGTTCACAAAAGAATCTGAAACATGGCGTCCTACTTACAACACTTTGTAATCACTCCTTGGCATTCCAAAACCGTCAAGGGACACTAGTCATGAGACACCACTCGCATACCTGGCAGTGCATCAGAAAACGCGAAATGCTGGACAAAAACCGGTCTCACTTTTTTAGTTTAACGCCCAAAAGTCGCGAGATCTTAAAGACCGTCACACTCATCATTTGCAAGGCTCCATTATAGTTTTCGAAAGAATCGTCTGTTGACGTGCCAAATTCACAACTCAACGCCTTCACTCTTCCTTCACATAGCCTCTTCAACACTTGTTTTGCAGTTCATGAGCTTCTTGAGTCACTTGACTCACCATTGCGGGCATCGTTGCTTAATTCCGAGTGACTTTCAGAAGCCGTGCTGCTGCCTAATGTCTCCAATGGCTCTGTGGTTGGCGACACCTTTACTTTGGGCTTGAATTCCGTAATGATAACTGTTACGTTGTTGACCGTTACTTCTTTGTGCTGAGCAGAGCTGCGATCCACGTTCTTTAATTTTGGCCTATCCAAAAAATTAAGTTACTTACTGAGCAGACAAGCAATAAAGGCGCACTAACCTGGGTCTTCTATGAGACGAAGACGCGTCAAGCTTGCGATCCGTTTTCTCCTTCTTGAGCTTAGGCGGGCTAGGGTTGAAATTAGGTACAAGTTGGGGATTGATGCGAGGTTTCCTGAATAATTCAAAATTATGTTTGTAAATGTTTACCAAGGAAGTGTAACGAACACAAATTACCTTGTCGATGTGCCTTTCCTGACATCGCACATGAGACACTTAAACGCTTCTGCTGTGTTTTTGTAAGTGCACACGCTGCAGTCCCATGAATTGTCTTCAGCTTTGGGAGTTCGTTTGGGTCTCCGCCTTTAGAGTTGTTGAGAGTTTAGTAAGTACACAATGGAATTTTTGTGGAGTTATTGAAGTTATGTGAGAAAATAAACAAGCTTACGAGGGAATTCCATTCTTCTTTAAGTCCATTTTCTGTGTTTTAATTCATATAAAATGATGTGTACTCCTACAGACGTTTGGTACTGATAAGTAAAACGCCAGAGAAAAGATCACCGTGTCTTTCTATCCGCCTCGTTGAATTATAAAATCGTTATGGTGGCTTCAACAGACTGAAGGAATGGGAAAGGACTAGCCATCATTATAATTTATCTATCTACAATGCGGCACAAATAGCTCGACCCAGCCTGGAGCAATTCGAAAAGGAGGCAAATCAAGAAATTCACGAAGACAATTCCAACTCCCAAACAAAAGGTACAATAATCTGAAAGGCGGCAAATTAAGTATATTAGTACACACCTAGAGCTGGTTATACTATAACTGGTTAAGAAATCATTCTAGATCAATACCTACATAGGATCCAAGGTGAATCCCTCCGCAAAAACTCAGCAAAGTGAGAAAAAAACTAACACTCAACGCAGTAAACAAACAAAGCAGCCTACGGCTAAAGGAGAACACAAAGTAATCACAGAGAACCTACCGCTAGATGACAGAGCATGACACGTTAAAGATAAAATACATACGGTACAGCGCACCATTTGATATTAGAACAGCTAGAACTTACTGAAATCACGAAATGAAAACGAAAGCGCAACACACTTGGCTGAGAGAGAGAGGGAGAGAGAGAGAGAGAGAGAGAGAAAGATCATTCACTTGAGTATTCAGGTAGCATAAATAAAGAACATAGTTTTTTTTTTCTGAACACGAATATAACCATGGATAGACTATGCCTATAAGTGTAATGCCAGCCTGCACTAAGCTGAACAATCATGTTAGCTTCTTCCTACAATTTGTTAAATAAGAGGTATTGACATGTTAACATGGTTCACACGGTAACCTTTCACATAGTATTAAAGTTTTTATGAAAAGACCTTGGAAAATAAGTGACCAACTTTTCGAATGCACCAACGTAATCCAAAAAAGTAGATAATTTCCACAAAGCTGAGAAAGCTGAAACCAAGGCCCAAACCCAACAGGCCGCCTGTGTTAAAAAATACGAATAATAAAAAAAAATCCATTAAATACAAAAAAATGAAACAAAAATGCAAAATCTTACCCACGGAAGCTGTCCAAACCGGAAAATAGAGAGAGAGAGAGAAAAAAAAATAATGACCACAAGAGATTACTTAATCAACATAAATAAAATAAATGCACTAAGTAAATGAAAAGTATTACGGAAAAGCGTAACAAATAGTCTTACAAACAAAGTCGTGCCATCCGTAGCGAACATCTCGTCGGTACTGGATTCCGGTTCGTTCTCGAAAGAAAACGTGCAACAGAACCAAATTGTCTCTAACAGCGGGATACATATCCGGATTTAAAAATTCTGAGACACATAATTAAAAGAAATTATTATTTACTTTATGTCTTGCTTATTGGTGTATGGTATGTTGTCGAAAAGCTTTTCATCAAAACCATAACGCGGATCTAAGTAAATTGCGTTGGGAAAAGGACCTTCTGATACATCGACAGTGAAAGCTACATTGTCGCAGTCTGGCAAACAATTTGTATAGACCGTTCGGTAGAAGTTAGCTGCAACCGTAAAAATATTAGAGACACTATTTATCTAAAGTTTTACGTCCTACCTTCCGTTTCATATAGACAAAAGTTTTTATCCACAGTGCACACATTGAAAGCTCTTTTAACTGAAAGCAACAAGATTTGTGCGTTATGCTGAACCTCAAAAGTCATGATCTAATTTACTTGGATAGTAAAAGGGTAGACAGCCACATTCATGTAAAATATAATCAGCCTTATTTTCCATTACACAGTTTGACTTGCTGTACGACGAGAAGTACTGCAAAGAGCGCTCATTGCGAAAATAACAGTTTCGCTTTTTTGGTTGTAACTTTTCTACGTCAGAAGTGCTTTTGACGGAATGCATACGAATTCCGGCGAAAACTTCGTTGCCCGGACCTACTGCAAAACCTTGTCCAGCCGCGTTGGGCATATCGTTGGGGTGATGGACTAAAACCTTTGCTCCGTACATAATAAAGTTTAGCTAAGGAGAACTCTTCTTATCGTTTACATTGTGGACTGAAAATACTCTATATGCACACTGTACCTTGAAACCGTAGAACGGCGAGGTGGGCAAGGCGTAATCGCTGATGTCCGTATCCAATAAAACAGTCAAACCCATATCCACTCCTTCGTCAAGTGCAGTGCTTTCAGCATCGGATTTCGTGTGATTTCGCTCATCCTCTTCAGTGAGTCTGAAGAATCGAGCTTACTTATCATGGAACTGGAAGATTAGGCTCAAACTAAGTACCACTTACGTGCCATTTGGAAGAAGCTTGCTTCTTTCGGCGAGGTTATTAAAAGCACAGCAAAATCCTTCGCTTGACGATATTGGCTTGAATAATGCAGAACAGTTGGAAACTTCCTTACCTTGCCACGTACAGTACTGTATCATAGAACTACAGGGCTGACCAGCCTAGAGTCATAACATGGTATGAAAGAAAAGCTCGTGTAAAATGAGTGGAAGACAATGGGCAGGCCTGCACGTTCGTACCAGTTGCATAAATCTGACCAAATCTGCAGTGGTAAAGTTCTTAAACTGAAGTCTTTCTTGGATATGCAGAATGTGGGAGTCATTAATGGCCGTCAAATCATACTTTAACAAACTACCGAGAAGAATGATAAGCTCACTCTCTGTGACATTTTCAAGTCTAAAAGATTACAGAGAAGTTTACTTTAAAAGTGAACATAGTAATAAAGATAAATAAACTACTTTCGGCTATTCGCTACCAAATTTCGTAAGCGTTTCTCTGATATCTTGTTCACGTTACAAATAGACACAGCTGGGAAAACGAGATCCGTAATTGGTACATCGGTGTTTTCCAATGAAATTAAGATAGGGGACAGCTCCCACTTTGTCCACATAATCCAAATCATAAGCATGGAAGTACATAAGCCCAGAAGGAAAGTTGCAATCCACAGGAACCTAAATTCAGAGCACAGATAGTTGAGGAGATGGAAAATCTCTCTCCCAATAGTAATACTTCTCCAAGATATTGGCGTCTTTGTCAGCCAAGTACTTTAATCCATGAAGAGATGTTTGTTTCACATACTCGGCTGCAGGAGAAGGGGTTTCATCCTTCTCGTGCAGTTCGATCTGCCTGATCCCCCATACTTGCCTTGAGGTGGCCAAAACGGTTTTCTTAGTGTTTGTAAGCTTCGAATTAGGGAAACGGAGCCTTTCTTCCATCGCGGAACGCAATACACTGGAACAACTGGCCTCAAGTTCATACGTTTTATAAGGTGAGATAGTTTTTAGAAGCCTTGGTTGAAACGTTCATCTATGGATGCTTAAGACTCAAATTGGAAAAGGGAGTGTTCAGAATACGCACAGCGAAACGTGCCTTTGACTATTATTTGTGTTCGAGGAGTTTAGGAGTATTATTTATTCATGTACTGTCTATCAACACCGTTAATTGCACAGTTAGAACATACAAGTGAAGAGCATAATGATAGTCCATTGTCCTAAGTTTCACTACATCTCCTGGCAAGTACAGCTGAAGGCTGCTATTACAAAATTTACGAGCCTGGGCGTGTCAAACGCGAGGCAAACCAGCGAAGTGTAAGAAAATAGACAACTTCAGCAACGTTAATTAGGCAAAAGCCGATGCAAATGCTCATAACCCCACCGATACCGCTAAGAAGGTCACTCCAACCGTATAGCACATCTCGCTTATGAACGACGGACAGGTAATCAGCCAAATAAACGTTGAGTTGGATTAATTGCTGCCTATCCACGTAAATTTTGCTTGTAATCGAAAGATTTGCTACGCTTAACTAGTGTACCTTTCTTTGGTCATATTTTGCGAGGTTGAAATTGTACCGTATCTTACAGATCTGATGGGTACTGTGCGTACAGAAGTGTCATACGAAGTTTGTGAGCAGCCTGTTTTACACAAGTCACACTTTGGGTGGAACGTTTGAATCACTAAAGAAGACCGCAGTATTAAGAAAAGAACATTCAGGTTTAAAGAATACTTTGGTTCCAATTGACGTGTTCCTTCAGACATGAATACTGGGACGTCCGACATATGGTAAAGTTCGCCTTTTCTGTTGGGTTTAGGGAAATAATAAGAAAAGAAAGTTGACAGTGGCAAGTAGTCAAATATATCGATTTTTTCAGTATAAAACATAAGATACTATATCCATTTCGAGACTAATTTTGGCACCTGCGTAGTAATATGGAATACAATTGCAGTTTGCAATGCTCTTGTGGATTACGCAGGCCGATTGACAGTTCGATACACTGTAATCCTTGACGTCGTAAACGGAGCCTTCTTCCCTGGAGTAGCACTGCCTTACTTCCGATCGGTAAGCAGCTTTTGCATGAGGAGTGGTGTATATACGAGAGGTACGAACAGCAAAGAAGATCTGAGTACCGGCGGCTGCAGGTAAAGCTCGCTGATACATATCTGGAGCATCTCCAGGATGATGAACATAGACCTATACAAATTTGATGTAAATTTTAATTTCAACAGCAGAATTTCAACTTATTAAAAATATAAATTTTTACATTGTGATCTTTACGAATAAGTAGCTTTCAAACTGTTACTGATCAAGAACAATTTAAAAACGTGAAAACTGTTTACTTGAAAAGTTAAATTAACTAAAACTAAAAAAAATACACTCGAACTCGCAATTTTACTGACAAAATTTTATGTGCAAGATTTTAGGAACATAGTTAGGCAAAATTCTGCTGTAGTGTTTGTCATTTAATAAAGTTTGAAAAGAGAACGTCACTTTGAGACAAGAGCTTGAATTCCTTCCGGTTTTCAACCAAACAGAAAGGCCCCAGGATATTCCCGTAAATGTCCGCCCCATAACATCTCTGTGATTCTCTGCTTTTCTTCCGAACTCACGATCTCTGTCGCCAAAAGTTTCCAGTGACCCATTTTTATACGGGAAAGATTGCCGCCTGTAAGTTTTCCTGTATACTATAGAAATGAAATCTTCCATCCATGACGAAGAGAGCAATCCTTACGGGAAATAGGAGTGATATTTACGAATAATGCAACAGTACCCCATATCAGTCAGATGGTGTGAAATGTGATCACTGCACTCAAACTGACGATTCTGCCAAGCACACTGCATAAATATTTCGGAACATGGCTGGTTTTGCTACATGCAGAAATAATTAAATTAACTTCCTCCATATGTAACGGTTCTTTGTTTGGACGTACTTTATACATGAACGATAGCAGATCACTCATAGTTAGGTTTAATTTTTGCATTTCTGCGTCAAATAGCGCAGGTGACATCTTTAGATTACCGAAAGCTGTCATGTCATTTGCTAGTTTAAGGATCACGTTAGATTCGGACTCGTTATAACTAGCCTTTCCAAAGTGTTTTAGAATGTGTTGAAAGCGTAGTTCACAACTCGTTACCCGAATTTTTTCAACAGGTCGTTTGATCGATTATAGGGTAGTTTCTGGGCACTGCATACAGTGATGGCAGGGAAGCGTGTGTAGTCTGACGGGTTCGTCTCGAAGTTTATGGAAATAATTAAGGGAGAACTGGCTTGTTTCATTAACAGTTCTGCTGCCAAGTAACCAATAGAGACTACAGCTAACAAAACAAAAAACAGCCAAAAAATTCTATCCCAAGGACGTGAGTTAGAAAAGCATGGTAAGAAATACTTCACACCGTGCATGTTGGTAGAACGCAGTAGTTCGCTACCTATAGCAAGCCAACTATTTTCAGGATCAATCACCGGTGATTTTGACGGTGTAGGCGTACTCTTGTTTTGCATCTTTGAATGACTAATCTCACTTAAGCACTGTGCACTTTTTAACCAGTGTGTCTTATTTAAAACAGAAATGCGTTGGCAAAACTAAGCCTGCCTTTACGTTCACAACTCGTCTTCGTTTAAACTGGAACATTAAATGCAACTTGACAGCGAGAGCATCCCTAGCACCCTAGCATGCGGAAATTGTAACGTTCTGTGCAAGCATGTAAAGTGATTTTCAAGCAGAAAAATCAACAGCTGACGTGTAAGCAAACAAGTTAAGTGTGGTCCAAAGAAGCAAACGGAGAGATAATGACTTTGGCTTCATGTCTATTAATATTTATAAGTGTACGGACAATTAAGAAACTTTCCTTTTAGCAGTTTTAGCAATGCCATGCGAAAAGGTCATTAGCCTTGACGACTAGCAGGCTCGCCTACTCCAGTAATAACGAAGCTTTCCAGTGAGAGCACGTACATGGCAGCTGTCAAGTAAGTGTGACGAACGTAATCAGTTATATTAAGCAAATTTATGTGGTATATCCAAACTCAAAATGAATCTTGACTTTGTAAGCATTTATGACCCATTTAATCAGAGTAGTCTAATGAACACGGAGAAAGCTGTTCCCATTTTTAACTACGTTATTATAAAATAGAAATTAACAGTCGGATTGTATGTTGTTCTTTCATAGTTTGGTACACATACTTTTGAGTACAGGTAAAGGAGGCTCGCACAAATTTTAACACAAGTTATAGCTTTTGCAAAAAATAGAACCGGAAATAATCGTTATTGTATACGATAAATCAAACTTACACTAAAAAACCTTACAGTAAAAGGAGTGAAAATATTTTTAGAAATTAAATAGAGTTTGATTTCACGGCTTGTATAATAAAATGGATGCTACTTCTTACGCTGTTACGTTGATACACAAAAATTACCAAAAAATATTATATGCTCGCCGAATGCAGCAGAAAAACACATGAAACGCTCAGACAACCATAGTTCCACAAAAATTTTAAAGGAGACATGGAAAGCTCACGCTGAAATCTGATTGTAATGGCATTTTCATTGACTAACGGAAACGCACCCCGAAAAGTGGCAACTCTGCATGCCGTAGCGCGCTTTCAAGTTCAGAACTGCAGGTATGAGGAAAGCCACGACAAATAGAAGTAAAACGGTTGTACTTAATTTCAGTATATTACGCAACTGTTACGAAGAAAATAACACACTATTTTTTACTGTCATAGCAAACTTGTGGCGTTTAATAATGGCGGCTCTATAACTGTTGCATTTTTCTAGGTTTAATTCTTCATCAATACTATTTCTAGACCGAGTTGACGTTTGAGTGTTCCCGTAGTGATTGAAGCTGAAACTGCAAGTTTCCGTTACGGTACATTTAGAGTGACACGAAAAATTTAGTAAACAAGGATTCTTATGGGGAAACACACGTTAAACACTATGTTACTCTTCCCGCAACGGGTAGCCTGTTGTAGCAAATGAGGGCTTCTTGTTTGAAGACTAGTTTGACCTCATGTCACTTTTTAACTGAACATGCAGTGCCTTAATAGAGAGCAGGGAGACCTCTGCATCTAGTGGTTATATACTCGGATGAACAGTTTAGTTGTGCTTTGAGTGAAAACTTCAAAACTGCGAAATATTGTAATTGGTGCAAATCTCCTCAAATATGTCCGAGGATAAAATTTATGGGTTTGAGTATGTCGAACGCGAGACTAACCAACGTATTGTAAGAAAATAGACGAATTCGGCGACGTCAATTAGGCAAAAGCCGATGCCAAGACTCATAACCCCACCGATACCGCTAAGAAGGTCGTTCCAACCGTACAGGATGTCCCGCTTGTAAACGGTGGAAAAGTAGTCGGCCAAATAGACGTTGACTTGAATCAATTGTTCCCTGAAAAACGACTTCATTAATAAACAAACTTTCAGCTTATAAAATTATACTTTTCTATTGTCACATTTCCTGAAGATGGGAACAAGCTGGATGTGTAGGACAAGAAAGGTACTCTACGTACCGACGTATGGTAAGAAGTTTGGGAGCAGCCTTGCTTACATAAGCTGCATTTTGGATGAAAGGTTTGGATTACTAAGCAAATGAAAAGGTATTGAAAATACCGTGCAATATACACAACTTGCTAACGTTACTGGAGTTCCATTTGGCGTGCTCCCTTAAACAAGAATATTTGGAAGTCCTGCATATGCTATTGTTCGACTTTTCTGGCAGGGTCCAGGGAATGGCCGTAAATGAAACAAACCGCATTAACCAATGGCATTAATTTCACCTTTTTTATGGAATGAAAACGAGAATTCCAAAAGATACCTGCATAGTAGTATGGAATGCAGTTGCAGCTTTTAACACTCTTCTGTATCACGCAAGCCGATTGACAGTTCGCCAGGCTGTAATACTTAACGTCGTAAACAGAGCCTTCTGTTCGTGCAAAGCAATTTCGTATTTTGGGGCTATAAACAACATTTGTCTGTTTGGTAGTGGTTATGCGAGAAATACGCACAGCGAAAAAAAGCTCAGTTCCGTGTGTCACAGGCAATGCACGTGGATACAAATCTGGTGCGTCAGCAGGATGATGAACGTACACCTAGAAAATTATGACAGTTAGTTGCCATTTTGCGAAAGAATATTGGAAACGTAATAACTACCGCAGTCAAGGAAACGTGAAATATATTTTTATGAATCAAGAGTTCAATAATACTAAACTGAGTACAAGTAACATGACGTTTTAGACCAGTAAAATAGATTGAAAAACAGCACTTTGAAATAAGAGCTTGAGTTCGTTCTTGGATTTAACCGAATTGAAAGGCCCCATGAAATTCCCGAGAATGTCCGGCCCATTATATCCCCACGGCTCTTTTCTTCCCTCCTGAACTGACGATCAGCTGTGCCGAAAGTTTCTAAGGAACCATTTTTGTATGGAAAAGATAGCCGCCTGTGAGTCTTCCTATTTAGTTAATTAAATCTTTTTTTCTCTCCAGCGTAAAATTCAGATGCTTACGGGAAGTAGGAGTGATATTTACGGATGATACAGCAGTAACCCATGTCAGTCAAATGACGTAAAATGTACTGGCTGCAGTCAAACTTACGACTTTTCCAAGTACACTGTGCGAACATTTCCGAGCAAGCTTGGTTTTGCTACGCGTGAAGAAAAATAAATTCAGTTAGATTAAATTGAAAAATTTTTCACTTATCTTTTTTAAAGCGATGATAGTTTAACATACCGCATACATGAAAGAGAGCAGATCGTTCATGGTGAGGTTTAAGTTATGCATTTCTGAATCAAACTGGGCAGGCGGCATCTTCGGATTCCCAAAAGCAATCATGTCGTCTACCAGGGCTAAAATCGTCTCAGATTCGGACTTATTATATCTAGCAGCTCAAAGTCACTGTCAATCTCTGGAAACGCATGCAATTGCGTGTTACCCAAATTTTGCAAGCAGCTCAAGGGATCGATTGTAATCCAGCACATTTGTGTTGCAAATTGTCAGAGCCGGAAAATTTGTGTAGTTTGAAGGATTAGTTTCAAACTTGATGGAAATTATTAACGGGGAACTTGCTTGCTTTCTTATCAGTTCTGCTGCCAGATAACCAATTGATACAGCAGCTAATGTGACGAAAAATAGCCAAAAAATTCTGTCCCACCGAAGCGAGCTAGAATTATTCGGCAAAAGGTATTTAACACCATGCATGTTTGTAGAACGCAGAAGCTCGCCACTTGCTGCAACCCAGCTATTTGCTATGTCAATAAGTCGTAATTTTGACCACGGAAGCCTTCCCTTTTTCTGCATAATGAACGAGTGATCTCAAATAAAACGCAGCAAAATTCCTGTAACACGTAAGCTGCTTTATTTGTATTAGAAATGAATAATGAAAGAACGTAAACAGGTATTACCACAGACTTTCTTTTAAATTGGTACAAAAGATAGGCTTAAGTTGTGGTAATTCAAATGTAGTAATATGCGCAACTAAGCTTGTTACTTTCACAACTACTCTTCACATTAACTCGTCAAGTGCATACAATACACGTATTTGTAAAGCACGAATGTCTTTCGCATGCGTGGATTGAATGCTTCTAAGCAACAATAGAGCAAATCACCAGTTGACGTGTGCATGGACAAGATAAGTGTAGACGAAGGGAGAAAACAAAAGGTAATGACTATGATGTCCCATTCATTCATATATATATAAGCCAATAGCAAATTAGTAAGCATCAGTTTTAAGGACCTTCGTAACATTACGGAAACGTCAATAGGTTTGACGACAAACACTTTACCATTTGCATCAGAAAGCTATTCACCTGAGAAATCTTTGGATTGCTACCGAAAAAAAATTAAATATGCAACCTCAAAAATGTGTAACAAACTAATGCCTATGCCAAGACTCAAAAGTCCTCCAATACCGGAAAGTAAGTCATTCCATCCATAAAGTACGTCGCGCTTAAATGTTGCCGCGGAATCGCTTTTGAGATACATGTAAAGAAACGCCGTATCCCTAGGTTGACACGAGAAGTAACGTATTGTACTCTTTCTTATTTATGATTTTTGAACTACCTTGCTATAGAAGTCGTGTTGCCGGAAATGTCTTCGCACATTTCTGACACAAAACAATTTGAAGTAGAGTGCGTGACGGTGTCAAATGTAACATCGTAGGAAGTACTTTCGCACTTCGGCTTGCAAGACCAGCATTTTGGATTGAATGCACGAAGAACTAACCAATTTAAGCTTCACTGTTAATTTTTTTTCGAACAATGAAAACTCTACCAGGATTCCATTTTATTCTGTTCTTAAGACATTGATAATTTTTGACCGTGCATATGCTGAAGTTTGACCATTCTAGGAAAGTAAAAGTTGCAATTAAAATTCACAGTATATCTCATTGCCGATTTCCTTACCCCCGTAATAATACGGCACACAGCTACAGTTAGTAATACTTCGATATATTATGCAATTTCTGAAGCAAGCTTTCAAATTGTAGTTCTCAATTCCACCATACACTGAACCCTCGCCATCCGCGAAACAGTTACGGATTGAAATAGGGTAACGAAGAGCTTGCTGCGTGGTATAAATGCGTTTAACTGTTACGCCCATGAAGGTTATCATCCCTGTTTGAATTGGAATTGCCCAATGTCGCACAACGGGTGGATCGCTGGGATCATGAACCAGAACCTAGAAACGTTGTGCAAGTTAGGAATTATTCACTTATCATACGTGTACCTTCAACGTTGAGCTCTGGTCAGAACCTTCCCACGGTCTTAAAATAAGTTGTAGTCCTCTTCTGATTCCGGACGTCGTGTTACCAAGAATTCGTGTCCAACGTGAGTTATTGAGAGGATTACTAGCAAATGCTTTAACTTTCTCAACAGATCTCACAGTACCGTTTTTGAATGGAACAGTGTATTCCCGACGAACGGTCCTGTATTTTAAAAATATAGAAAAATAATGTCCCTTAAAGCTTCGTATACATAAATCCCTTATTGGAGAATAGCAGGGTTAAAAAAATCAAAGAATCTGTTTTGACTGTAAAGTTGGCGTTAAGAAATAGCTAGTACATAGCTTTTCTAAAAACTTTTAAATTACTAAATGAATTTTTAAATTACGGTCGAATTTTCGCTACTTTTTATTATACGGAAAACTGGAAATCAGGCAAACTGGTGCACTAGTCCTGATTTTTTTGAAATTTTAAGACATAAAGAGAAACGAAACCAGTCGGGCACTTTTTGAAAAGTTCATGTCTGAAATTTAAAGATTTTGAATGACAATATTGGGAAGTGCCATTTATCCAGATACTCTACTTGACTTCATTCAACCTCTGCTGTCAGTTACTAAAAAAAGACCTACCCTCCACAGAAGAAACTATGTTCCTATCTTTTATTATACAAAATACAGTACTGAAAGTTGTG
This sequence comes from Triops longicaudatus, assembly GCA_022885665.1. Taxonomy (NCBI): domain Eukaryota; kingdom Metazoa; phylum Arthropoda; class Branchiopoda; order Notostraca; family Triopsidae; genus Triops; species Triops longicaudatus. The sequence continues at coordinate 328,537 of JAGQDJ010000023.1, forward strand.
TACACCGGGGCCTTAAGACTAATTGCGGGTCAGATTGAACTTAGCAAAAACTTCTGTCGTGCATTGTACACAGACCATTCTTAGAACTTGGTGACTACACGTTCCAATGTCGATGACTTTTAACCCACCTTTCAATAGCGTTAATTTGCTCAATATCACACGTTGCCCACCTTGTATAATTTATGACTGAACTTTTTAGATTTTTCGATATCGATTTATTTATAGAATACTGCAGAACGACCCCACAAGCTCCTATATTGCCAGCCTATCAGATATGCTAGCAGTGTCCCGCTAAAGGCTCTTCCCGACAGACAATTTTTTTCGTCGTTTTCAGGAATTCCATGCCCGCAATGGGGAGAAAGCAGCCTACGATTGGGTAATTGGCCAGAAATCGTCCAGAAAAAAAGGAAAGCCTGCCGGGAAGAGCCTTAAATCCGTTTTCGTACTTTCTGCGGCACATAGCATTTTTAAATCACTATTGAGGAGCCCAGGCTACAGCTAACGCTCGTTGCCATTCTTTACATGTTGCAACTTGTTTTATTTATGATTATTTTTTAATGTCCCCTGTACAAATTACAGCAGAGATTTTTCAGTTTGAACTTTATGGCAATAAGGATCTTGACTGTCAGGCAGTCGGAGGCCGTTGGTTGGGGTCGTTGTTTCATCTTATACGTGTAGTATTGAGATCGACAGAAATTTTTAAGAGATCTAGACTGAAAAAAAAATCACTAGAAACTTACAGCATGAAAACTGGAGAGTGGCTATCATCAATCGGGGTAATCCTGAACACGAGGGTTAATAGTGAACTTTCTATAGAAAAACGAAGGCTACTTTCGACTGCTATTCAACCTCGTAACGCAATTCAACAAATAAGACAGCCAGACTCACTAATGAACAGGCTTTCTTAGAATACCTCAGCCAAGTTTGTGTTTTAAAAGATTTTCCGACAGCAAGAAATTGAAGGTAAGAGACAGCTGGCACAATTTTAGTTTTTCAAAATTTTCACCACCGAAGGACAACTAAGAAAGTTGGAAGCTCCGTTGTTTTTCTCCACAAAGATACTTCACCGACTTGGTATTCTGTCACTTAAAAGAAAACGCAGTTACAGCCTTTTGCCTCCAAGCAAACTCGACGTTCAAGTGAGTTATGAACTTTGATCCTTTTCCTGCGCTATGGCTTTTCCGAGACTAGCGAACCTTAGCGAGCGAGGAGGGGTCACGGAGGGCGAGACTTGAGGAAAGAAAGCATGAAAACTCAACTCGACCCCCCCCCCTAGAAATTGGAAAAGCTGTTAACACACAAGACTAAAACAGAAAGTGAATTCTTAGGAAGTGCGACCTAGCTGCTAATGTGCAAAAAATAAGGCATAAGTACCGATTGCTTTGATGATTTTTTTCCCTACAAATAACTTAAGTCATCTTCTTAAAAGAAAATAGTTAAGTGTGTTCAACAGGCTCATACTACAATAATACATAGAAGAAATTTTCTACTAAAGTGTTATCTCTGAATTTCGTCAAGCATTTTCCCTGTTCGCATTCAAAGTTTTAGGCATCACGGGAAAACTTTGAACACCAAATTTGAAAACAAACAGTATTCCGTGAATTTTACAGTAATTTCTATAAATGAAGTGCACGTCTCATGCTGCAGAACAACCTACTAAGCAAAGCGTTTTTGTTTTGTTCCTACACAAAGCCGAAATATACTAGAACTCTCCCCCCAAAACAGGCTCTTTTTCTTTCGAAATTTATCCTGTTCGAATATTGGAATACTTACTTGCGTGATGCTTTATTAGCAACCGTACAACAATAGCCCATATCGGTAAGTTCTCCTTGAGTATATGAGCTACAAGGGAACTGCTGATTTTGCCAAGCACAATAAATTACCATTTCTGAACAAGGCTGAGCATGCTGGAGTAGTCAAAATTATAAAGCGCTATTTTGTTCCAAGTTTTGAGCTTACCTCTTTAAGAAAAGCAAGCAAATGATTTACTGTTATTTTAAGAATCTGTAAAGATTGTTCGAATGCCGTTGCCCTTTCCGACGCTCCTTCTAATGATACCAATTCGTTTATTAAAGCAGCGATCATTTCAGCTTCTGTAGAATTATACCTAGGAAAAGGATTTAACATTTTAGATTATAGTTCTATTTTAAGCAACTAATGCACCCTTGTGTCTGTATTTGTTTTTTCAACCGTTCGGGAATAACGATATCAATGTTGCAGACAGTAATGGAAGGAAAATCGAAAAATTTGCTTCGATCCATAACACTCTGAATAGTAACCATCAGTGGCGACTGAGCTTGCTTATTAAGCAACTCCACAATGAAAAAACTAGATGATCCCATAGCCAAGATTATAAATAGTAACCACAAAAATCTGTCTCTGTAACACCGTCCATCTTCACGAAGAAGGTACCGAAGTCCGTGGATCGACGTGGACCGTAAGAACGTACGAAACATTTTGGTCAAACTGACATGCATTCAAGAGCCAAATACAGACTTGTGAGTTTTGGTTACGGAAACTAGCCTGGGAAAGGGCTATGGGTGTGTCTACGTTTGGAAATTATGTATGTAACCCTGGCACGTTATTAAGAAAATTCCCTTGCTATGCTGTCAAGGTAGTGGTGTGAAATGTGTAAACGGATAGTTAGAGCTCCTCGTGTGGGTATTGAAGTGGGTCAGGTGCGGTAAATATACTAGCGACAGGCCTTCAGCTCGATAGCTAACCCGATACCCATCGGAAAATAGCAAAGTAGACGAATTCTAATGCATTAATAAGGCTCATTCCAAAACCGACACTCAGAAGACCACCCATGGCAGCTGAAAGAAACGTACGGAGAATTAATAATCTAAAGGATACATGATAGGATTTGTGAGTTTACCGAGTAACTCCTCCCAGCCGTATTTGACATCCCGTTTGTAAATAATTGACGAATGTAAATCATAATACACGTGAAGAATGCTGTAGTCATCACTAAAAATTATTAAATAATTGTGTTAAATTAATCTAAATTTGTATTTATTTTGAGATACTGATTTCCTTCTAAATAAGGACGACTATATTTGTATATAATTTAAGTAAAATAATTACAATTTAAAAGTTTGAAATTAGCTTTTGCATATAAAGTATTGAAGCACTACACTTTGTCTTATAGTATTGAAGCTTATTTCCAAATTCCTAACATAACTAACCTTTGTATTGGGGATTTTATTGAACTTGCTTGAAATAGAGCCATGTCTTCTACGGATTTATTCAGTGGAGCGTCAGAAACAATATCAGCACGGTAGTAAGTTTGATTGCAGGCGGAAAGGCAGCCGGGGCAGGAGGGGCTCCAAAAGTTTTGTGAAAAATCGCTTGTGTCAAGTAAACACGGATACTCGTGCGGATAACATATTCTATGCGAAGTGATTTCTAAAAAGTACAAAATCGGATACATTTCTACGGAGAGGTTGTCAGTGTACCCGACAAGTAGTAAGGGATGCAGCTACACGTCTTCATTGCTATTCCTATTTGGCAGTCAATCAAGCAGTTGTTCACAGTATAGACTTTTGACCCCTGTAATTCTTTTTCACCAGTCATATAGCACCCGCGGTCTAAAGGAGGGTAAAGTAACGGATTTTTTGTTGTAAAAACTCCGGTCACTCTAACGCCGATATTATTCACTCGGCCAGCTGCTACAGGGAACGATTTCTGTGTCATCCGGGGTATACTAAAGTTGTTATGAACTAACACCTAAGAAATCATTTAGTCCGATTTAATCCTGCAGTTTAAATCAAAGAAATGCCCGTATACTAACTACACTTGTGTGAACAAAATCTTTTATCCATTCGGTAAACATTCAGTAAGCCATTGTAAAGTTATCCAGTATTTTTTCGGAATCCTCTACTTACCCGAAAGCCAACAAACGGCCTGTTGAACAGCTGCTTAGACACAATAGGAGCTTTAAGGATAAGCGTCAATCCTTGTCTTATTCCGGACTTCGCGGGGCCGAGAGATAGCGTTGGAGGTTTAGTAGCATCACTAAAAAAATGCAGTTTGAAAAGGTGAACTTTTACGACTGATGGCTGAAGTTTTGACTTCCCTTAGAGATCGGCCTATTCTTTCTCTTGATTTTAGCTCGTGACACTTTCCAGGAATCTTACCTGTCCGGAATGTCTTGTTGACTCCTTGAATGTTTTTGTGAAATTGGACGCGCGTATGATCTTCTGAAAGAAAACTGAATTAGCGTAGGGCTAGACAAGAGTATGGACACCTGCGAAGGGTAAGCTGATTGTTAACAGTGCAGCAAACGCCAGCGTCTGTAAGGATTTGTTCAGTAAAATGGCTGCAATTTAAAGCTTTTTCTTGCCAGGAACAAAATTGCAGTAAATTTTCACAGGACTGTGATGACTATTCCGAACAAAAATATACACTGCTGGAAAAATTTTCAACGAATTAAGTGTTACTTCAAGCAACATCCAAACAATATTTTCTTCCGTAAGATTATACGTTGCAAGCAAAGGATAGAATTCTCTTGTAGACCCATTTTTCCCATTACCCAAGCCGCTTAGCATGTATTGCAGCATAGAACGAAAAACAGGTTGGTGTTTCGTATAGCTGTTTAAATTATTAGAACAATATATAAAAATATATTGTTGTGTGTGTACCCAAGATCAGTAATCATATCATGAAATTTCTTTTCGGAGTATTGCTCAGCGTTACATATAGTAAGAGCTGGAAAGTCGTGAAGTGCAACAGGAGCGTTTGCTCGATAGACGGAAACTATAAAAGGGTTGTATTGGAAGAGATTCAGTAACCCGTGAGCATAGTAAGCAGCGACTGTGACGGATGAAATGAAAAGGGTTATCCATAATAACCTTGAAAGTAAGAATAGATCGTTAACAGCATCTCATGGCAACTTTAAACGTAAATACTTACTTCTCCATGCAATGTGCGTCGTCGTTGAACATGAACTTCACTCCGTGCATAGGAGTGCTTCTTGCAAATAGTTTTGCCTGTTGTAAGGCACCCATTGCATTCACTTTACACTTTCAGTTTGCTCTGATTGCGAATAAAGGCTTTAACAAACTATTAAGGTACTTGGTAAACTGTATTTGGCACATCAAACCCTTCATGCGCTTGCTCATTTGATGTTTCCTAATTAGCTCTCATTGTTAATAGATATAACCAACGGTTTCCGAAGTAGATGAATGTGACAAACTAGACAAATTGACAAGACTTTTCTTTCTAGCAAACACCAAGGCCTTAGAAAATAGACTAGAGTAGTTCTAATTACAACTCATTCAGACAACAAAGACTCTCCGTCCGACGTATTTTGACAAACAACGATAATTGACAAGCTTCTTCCAATTGCAAACAAACGTTTCCCTTCAAAGCGGATAAAAGCATAAAAGTCCCACGAAATAATACATTTGTCACAGGAAAATTGACTTTAAAACGCATGAAAGCTTCGCACGGTAACTGCTACGACGGATTCATGTGCATCAATAGTTCTCATTAATTCAGTGTAAATTGTTCCTCATTAATGTAAGGCTATTCTGTTGATTACAAAAGCTTCACCGGAATTGGCTTCGGTGCTCCTTATTTCTATTTTATAATTCACGTCTAGCGTAACGGTCGAGTTAGCCAGGGTAATTTACTTCAACGTTTGCTATCCGATTATGAAGTTTCTGAATCATAGTGCGTTCAATTGTGAAATTTAGCCCACATAACTATGTTATCATAGAGTACACTACATCGAAATTAGGTCCAATAAATTTGCTACTTAAGCCCCCGGTATGCACAACTTTCAGTATTTTTTAAAAACGAAAGATAGGGACATAATTTCCTGCGGGGGGGTAGATCTCTTATTGTAACTAACAGCTGAGATTGAGTGAAGCCAAATAGAAATTCTCTACCGAGGTACAGCCCAATATTGTCATACCAAACCTTAAAATTTCAGAGAGGATATCACTAAACGTACCAGACCGATTTCGTGTTATTGTTTCTTAAGGGATTTGTGTATACCGGGGCCTTAATGCACTCCATGTTTAACGTGTGTACATTTGAGTGAAACGTAAAAACCTTATAAAACCGATTTTCTTACTGCAACTTATAATGTTGCTCATCAAAATAAATATAAGCATGTATTTTACTACACACAAGACGTGTTCTTGAATGATTTTCAAGATAGAACGCCGGCGTTCTTGTCCAATCGCCTAAAATGATTCAAGTTCGACCATTTCAGCAGAGTGGAACCAGAAACACCAAAAGACTATACTAGAGCAATCAGCTACGGAGTTTCTTTTCAGTTTAGTTTATTTGGGTTTTTAGACAAACTAACTCGCCGTTGCGACTCATCGTCGCCTTCGGCTCTCCCAGACAGAGGCAGTAATGAGCAAAAATGAGATCCGTACGCGACATTTTCGGATCATGATCCGTGATCCGACGACTGTACTTCCGGATCATGATCCGTGATCCGCAAATATAACGACGGATCAAATTATCCGTTTTTTGATCCGAGAGCCTTCCAAACCACGATTCGGATCATGATCCGCCCATCACTAGTCAGAAGTTTCTGTCCCATTAAAAAAAAAAAAAAAAAAAAAAAAAAACTGATACAATAGTACACAAGGATACAATAATATTCTAGGATACAATCTTTCTACTGGTAAAATGCAATGTGGGTGACATTTGGGGTTCTTCAGTACAGTACACTGGTAATTTAAGACTTGTCAGCAGCCCAGCGAATGGTGTAGAAATAGACACATTCGGCAGCACTAAGCAATGAAAATCCAAATCCCAAACCTAGCAGACCACCGGCAGCGGCTAAAATGGAAAACAGGACGTTACACTTGAATGAATAAGCGACATAAGCGTTGACGTACATATAAAACCAGGCCAGTCGTACAGTACATCTCGTATGTACCCAGTAACTGCTTCATCAGGAAAATAGAAGTAAATCTTGTTTCTGTAAAGAAAAAATGATTGCGATTACGCTATATACTCTTTCCAAACCTCTTACTTACATTGAAGAAAGCGAAGGAACACTTGCAACTTTGACGTTAAAATGTACTTGCTTGCACGTAATTAGACAGTTCCCGCAAAGACCGGTTTGGTTGTTTCGTACTTCATCTAAAAAGATTTTAATAGCAATTTTGATCCTTACAGCCATCCGTACACTATACCTAGAGCTCGCTTCATACACTGAAGAGAGCTTATGCTATCGCAGAAGTTGGTATTATTCGGCTCTGTGAATATGTCATTAGTAAGTTTAAACCCTAAAAAAAGGAAATTTACTCGCATATGTAAAAGGGGAACATTGACATTTTTCCATAACATATAAGGCAGAACATTCCACCAGACAATTAGGCAAGCTGTACTGCCGGAATGTTCTCAACTTCCGTTCATCGTTGTTGTAACATCGCCGCTTGGCAACTGGCAACGCATTTGCTGCTTCCGTAGTACCTACGAGCAATGGGTTTATCTTTACATACGTCTCGCTTTGAGTTGGCACAGCAAAGCCTCTCTGATGAACTTCGGGGTATTCTTCATGGGAATGCACTAATACCTATCAGAATTCACGTGTACCACGTTATCATGTATAATACCCAGTTAGCACTGAAAAGACGCTTGGTCCACATCGTGGCACTTGGACGCAACAGGCTTACCTTGTAGCCAACGAAAAAGGAAGAAGCAAACTCTAAAAGTGTTGGATTTGGCTGTGGTGCCTTTTTCAAAGTCACAGATAATCCGGATCCTATCCCAGCACTAATGGGTCGAAGGAGTTCGGTCACATTGGAATTCTGCGTCCCGTATGGGCTCCTAAGACACAGTGTTTAACATAAATTTAGAAATATTCAACAAGCACTACGGTGATAACAAACTCGCCGAAACGTTAGTCAGGAATGGGAAATGAACCACGTTTTTGCTACAAGAAACCTCTGTTAATGCACATTTTTCACCTTTTTCAGTTACTTGTGAACTGCGAGCGTTTCGGCATCGTATCCTCTTGTTTCTTGCATAACACAACAGAATCCGTCATCAGTCAGTTGCTTGGAGAACAATTCCAAGCATTCCAGATTCCTTCCGCGCCACGAGCAAGATGTAAGAATGTCCCCACATGATACTCCAATCTGTAGTCATGAATAAAGCTCTTTAATACCAAACTGTGAAATCGTGTGCCAGTGTCACTATTAAGCTTTGGGTTACCAATTGGGCAATGTTGAGTAACGCAAATTTTGCTTCTTCTGATGTCATGTTATGTGACGCTATATATTCCTGTACAATGGGCTCAGTATCTACGAGGAAATTTTCGTCCGAAATTGTCAATCCACGTGCAATGTTCTTCCAGGCTCGCCATGAACTGCTCGCAGTAACCGTTAGCTGAAGGAGTTAGTGAGCTTACTGTGAGCGGAAACCGACCTTAGATCTGTTTTGTTGGCGTTTGTATGGTTCCGAAAACTTTTCAGAATCTGTGACCTATTCCTATTGAAATTATCTCCTTGCTGAAAAACCGAACAAATGGTTATCGCTGGCATAAACAGTTCCGCTATTGGGGTCGACGTAGAGTTCAGTCCAATATATGCCGGTGTCACTTGCCATTTATCCCATAACTTATCCGTAAAATACATGGATATTAAAAGTCCTCCGATGAATAAAATGAGCCATAAAAATCTGCAAAGATTACATAACAGCTTAACGATGATACAAGCGTAACACGGCTTACCTTTCACACAAGAATCTCCCTTCTTCCGCGATGTACTTCAGGCCATGCACGGAACTGTTAAGAAAGTATTCCTTACTTATTTTAACGAATTTCGAAGCCATTTATGACAGCGACAGTACCCGAACTTCTCAAACGTAGCCAGAGAAAACAATGAACATAAACGGTTATTCGCCTCGAATGTTTTTCAGTGGTAAAGTGCACTAAAATAAAGGAGAGAAATACAGTAATTAGGGGCCTTAGCCCCTCTGTCACTTCTGGCTTCGCATTAAACTTGCACGAAGCTCATTATAATGTCTGTATTGGGAAAATGTCATGCAGCATCTAAATGCACTAGACAACTGTAGCTTTGCCAAGAAGTGACAAGCTGATATAAAATTTAACATGCGTCATAGGCATATTAACGATGAAGTGGGAGCGAATGAAAAAGGGTAAAACGGGTATGGGATACACTTTCAAGTACCTCTAGTCATTTTCAATTTAAATATGCTAACATATATTGGTGTTGAAATCTAAGTTAACAACAGCAAGATGCGTTTGCTTTACGGACGGGTCGTAGTGTGACACAGTTTTACTATTGCGAGAGAAAAAGCGACGCCAATTTAAGAAAAACCAACGAATGGTGAAGAAATAGACTATCTCTGCAGCACTCAGCAGACTAAATCCAAAACCCAAGCCGAAGTTCCCTCCAGAAGCAGCTTTTTCGTTTTAAGAATTAAAAATTCAAAATGTATTTTTTATCGCAATTTCTGTGGGTTTGTATGGATGCCTTACCTACAAAATCTGAAATACCAAATAACTCATCTGTTATGTAATTTATACCAAAACGGCTCTGGTGAAAAAGATGCAGTATGACAACGTTGGGAGGCATAACATTAGATCTACGAGAAGGTGGCCTGTGATTGAACGAACTTTACCTTTTTGTAACAGTCGCCACATAATAATTACCTTTTATTCGGCTGGAAAAAGGCCTCCGCTATTGGCCCATAAGTTACGTCCACGTTGAAAAACGTATCTTCACAAGTAGGCAAACATTTCTCCGCTATTTCATCACCTCTAGATGTGTCAACTAAGGGCGCACAATTGATTTATAGGATCCCCACGTGTAAACATGCTTAGTTTAAAATTTTGGAGTATACTTACGCATTACATCTAACAGACATCGGTATTGCGAAATGTTGCATGTTCTCGGACCTTGTTCAAAAGCGAAGGTGTAAGGCACGCAGTTACAAGCTTCTTTCACGTTCATCGTCATGCTCTCAGCGAAGCAATTGACCAAAGAATAGTTTGTGAAATAATTAAGTGTATGCTCTTCGTTGTTATCGAAAATAGAACACATTCTTTCCGAAGGAGGAATCGAGCTGATCTTATTGGTAGCTGAGACGTGGTATGCACTAATCGCAGCAAAAGCTTCGGTACTCTCACTTACAGGGAAGCCTTTTTCTTCCGGTTCGGCTATGTCTTCCGGGTGGTGTACTTGAACCTAGAAATACATAAAAATCGGCAGTAAATCTAATAATGCTTTTCCACAACTGTACCTGAAAACCCACGTAACCTGAAGTAGTAACAATGTACTCCGAAACATTCGGTTGTAGATGAAGCGTCAAACCATTGCTAACGCCTTCTGAAGTACCCATTACGCGCCAACTTGACGTATTCTCATTTCGGTGACTAAACCACAGTTCCGATATAATCAAATACACAAAATGTACATGAAATCGTTAATGAAAGAAAACAAAATAATTAAGTAAACAAATACAAATTTTGTACAATAATACAATCATAAGAACGTTATTGCGCAAAAGTCGAAATGAGGTCATTTTTATATATATACCTGGCAAGAGGTTTCATTCTTTCTACGGGATCGTACGTATTAAACGCGCAACAGTATCCACTATCAGTCGGCCATAAGTGGAAAAGTTCCACACAACTTGTGTTTCCTTGCCAAGTACAAACTTGAACCATATCTTCACATGGTTGAGCCACCTATCGAAACGATCGGTCATGAAAATATTGCGTTCATGAAACAGCAAAAATATTGCTTGCTTCTCTCATTAACAGTAGAACATCCTCGCCGGTGAGATTGAACTTTAGCATGGTGTTTTCGTGCTTTCTCACTTCTGCGTTGGACATTTCTCGAGGACTGGCAACCGCTATAATCAACTGTGCAATGTCCCGCAGAGTTCCTTCTTCAACATCATTCCAGTTATTTCTAGTACAAGATAACGTTTATAATCGGGGACAAGTACAACTAAAAGCTGCATCGAACTTTCCCAGCCATGTAAGTAGCCTGGACCTTACGACTTTGTTCACATTGCAAATTGTAACGCCAGAAAAAGGCAAATCACGGACTGGGTACGACGTGGAGTCTAAAGCCGTGTAAACCGGTGATTCGTCCCACTTCTGCCACATTTTTATAGTCAAGTACACTGTGAGACTTAGCGAGCAGCCAAATAAAAATATCCAGAGAATTCTGTACGAAATACTAATTCATATTCTAAATCTCAGTCAGCCAGTTACTAACTTGCCTTTCAATCCAATGTCTTTTCTCGTCCGCAATGTATTTCAGCCCGTGCATACTTGAAGACGACAGCCACTCCTTAGTAATTGTCCCAAGACCAACTGTCTCCTCCATTTCTTTCTTTGCTTTTCGATTTGTCTCAGTGCGAGTTTTAAAAATTTTCCTCTCAGGATGGTCTGACGCAAAATTTGCAACTTTTAGCTCCAAAATCCGCTCTTGTCGAAACATCGCTTCACAGGTAGAATTGACCTACAGTATTACTTTGACTAGAGCCACAAAGACACTAAGAGACAATTCAAGCTTCCCAGTCCTTGTTTAGGTACTGTCGATTTTGACAACAAGCTGCCTAACGATCTGTAACGTCGCATTTCCCTTTTTCCTTTGAAATGTCAGTCAGACTTGTCATACATATTGAAGCTCCAAACGAGCACCTGCGAGACTCCCACGCTGTTAGAGTATTTTTCGAGAATCAATAAAGAAAAAACGCCCAGCCCGCGAAATAAGGAGCAGGATCTTATTGTCACACATCCTTGTTCTTACAAATCTAAAACTAAAGTCACTAAGCTCAACAGGATTTCACTAGGCACACGAAAACAAAATTTACTCCACAGGTTATTCATTGAGACCAGGTATTTCAGCTTCGGTTTTACAGGCCGTATCATTTCCTTTGATCGCAACTGTCTTGGCATTTGTGACCATGTTTTCAATGTCTTTTCTCTTTTTCGCTGCGGTTGTGATGTCATAAATTCGATTAATCGCCTCAAGCAGGTGGTCCTTCTCTTCCTACACGTGGAAATGTACACCAAACTCGTTAAAACAGAAAATCATGGGGCTAGTTTGCAGATTACTTTCAAAGAAACAATTCTGGCGTCAGATGCTTTCAGCTTTTCTTGCTGTTCATGAAGGTTTTGAGTGACGAGCTCCAAGGCAGATGACTTTTCTTTTGCCACGCCCTTAAGCTCTTCTATATATCAAAAGGCGTCAAGTGTATTATTACTATCTTCGACATAAGTTACCTAGCTCAGATTCCCTGTCACGCAAGCGATGTTCCACGCCAAATCGTGTCTTCTCAGAACGTTGCAGTTTCGACAGCAGTTGTTCTACATCTACCACACTTCCTTTGTAATGAACAATACCCGGTTCACTACTGTTGGCTGACTTGTCATCTGCAAGTTCTTTGGCGACCTTAAATAATTTGTTTCCTACAGGAAGGATGGAAAAATCTTATTACCGGGCCAAAGTTGACATTCGTGACATACCCGCAGCCAGTTCTCGCAGTAAATGTGAATTATCCTCCTCGCCCTCTGCGATGTTCACGTGTGTCTTCTCCGCAAGTTTGCGATAGTGGAAGGCATTTTTTGTTGACACCTTTTGAACAAGCTTCTTCACCTGGGCTCGTGTCAGATTGAGACCCAGTGTAAATAGCAACTCCTCTAGGTCTTTGTCAAGTATGTATCCACTATGGCCTAAATCGAAATAAGCTCCAGCTAGAAGCAACGTGTTGTCCGTCACCAAGGTAAGCTCTTTGACAACTTTCACTTCCTGCGAAAAACATTACATAGCTAAAAAGTTCACTATCAACAATCTTGAGAATCTGACTTCTATTTCCGTAGGTTTCGCTTCGTCACTAACAACCATTGCATCATCTTTACACTCTCCATTGGTCTCCTTTTTTTCATCGTTATCCTCATCTTTCTTTTCTTTTTTCTTCGCCTTATCACGCTTTTTGTCCTAAAGTCCCCATTATTAAAGATTCTCGCTCAACATGAAGATAATGTTTTCTCTTACTTTCTCATCTTTGTCCACTTTGGACATATCCGGCGCTTCATGCAACGCTCGATAGATACGAAACCCGAAGTCCCGCAACAGCATTTCGTTAAAGAGCTCACTGAAGAGGCTGACTTCAAACGAGTGTTCCTACACATGTACTCTAAACTGGTAAACACTCTTCAAGTTTACTTTATCCAAGTACTACCTTATTGTCTTCCTGTCGATAGTCAAGTAAGAGTGACAAACTCATTACAGAACATTCCAACTTGCCTCCTTTGGCTATTTTCGACGGGTACACCAAAACATGAGGCTTGTCAGGCAACTTATACAGCCTCTTAAGTGCTAAGTTTTCCTTCTTGGTTTCCACAGGCGCAGGCTGAAACACAAAAGGATTATTCGCACATAACATCAATCCAAGCTACGTCATCATACGTTGGATTCGGCAGTGGGGGGCCTTTCCGATGAACCTTCTTCTTTGACTTCCGTTTCTTCGGGTTTCACGTCCTCGTTACCTTCCTGTTCCGCTTCGCTTTTGACTGCTTTGTTAAGTCGCGCCACTAGCTGGGATTTCAAGCCTTTCGAAGGCAGTGAACGAACTTCCAATTCTGCTCGCAGTTCAGCAACCTGAAACAAAACAAAAAAGGGAAGAAAAAAAGACGTTACAAAATCAAAAATACTCTAATTTATAAGTACATTAGAGAAATCACAAAAAGATCAACTTAACAAACATCTGAAATGAAAAAGTACAAAAATAAACATACAATATAAAATCACTTCTCGAGTTACCAAGAACATAGTTTTTTATTCTATTTACAAATCTGCAATACGTACGTTCATAGTTTTGGTATCTAACGCTGAGAAGTGCGTTGGTTCTTTCCTGGGCTCTACCGGCTCGATATCTTCCATGGCCTCGTCGCCCTGTAAACAGAACAGGACTCGTGTGAGACTCGATTTCGTTAGACACTGTGAAGTGTGAGCACAGAAGTCTCCTCGCGTAACATGCTTTGATAAACGGCTCATCATGTAAGACTTAGTCTTCTCTTCCATTTTTCAAATTCCATGTCAGTGTTTAAGAAAACCCAACCGGAGATCTTTTTAAGTCGTTCAAGACATGTTTACTAATCGACAGTAAAAGATGGGAAGTCAAGACTAAAAGGTAAAATAGTAAAGATGCCTTGTTGTCAGCTTCGTCCTCTGTCACCGTCGTCGCTGGAGGTAAGGCGGTTGCGGTAGCTTCCTGATCATCGCCCACCGTCGCAACAGCAGCCGGCACAGCAGTAGCAGTCTCGGAAAGAGAATCAATTGTTGAAACAGCCCGCCCCGGCATATTCGTTTTCTGTTCAAATTGTTCTAGATGAGAAAGCTGAAGACTTTGCCACTCCAAATGAGTGGGCAAGCAGCTCCAAACGTCCGGCAAGAAAATGACGACCGTTTCCCGCCGCGCGGGAATCGTGCGACCTTTGTGGGTAGATTCTCCTCGTTGGTAATGTATCTCCAGAAATCGATACCTGTGGCCATCAGGAATAATATTATTGCAACATCACCACCAATACCATAATAGCAATGAGTTGTGGACGGAGCCAAGCAACATCCCCGAAGATATCCAGTAAGACGGATACCTCATTTAAGGATGCGACAGATTTGGGGAGGCAGGACGCAAGTTTAGTAACGAGGTACCTGAGTAAAAGTACCCTAGAAGCAATAACTTCTGTCCCTCTCTGCAATCACACGCAATTATACCGTACTCGTGACAACACGCCTTTTCACTTACATCGTACGGCAACAGTCATCCAACCTTGAGCGCAAATGGGACAAGGGACCCGATATTCAAGACTTGGCTTACCATTGGGTGCACTGGGTCAAATCAATGCCTGTAAGAGCTTTGCAGGTTCGGATAGCCGTCTTGACTAGCACTCCGGGATCCGATTCAGGATTAGGACCGTCTAGCGAAGGGCTCCATGGACCTCCAATAGCCATTGTCTCTTGCTTGCCTCGAAGACCCACTAAGAAACGGATTAAGCGAGCGGGATGGGTTTTTTCCTCTTCACTGTCACCATTCACACCACAAGCGGAGCGGTACAGATCTTCCAAAGGTGGCAAGCTTAGCAACATCACCTACGTCACAGAAGTTCATGGAATGCAACGCTCTTTCGCTCTGAGTGCGCAATATTAAGTAAAACGGCAAACTTACCTTTGCACTATAAGAGTAATTAGCATCTTCTGGCTCTAGAACGGTGTAACTGGCCGGTCCTGGCACTTCTTTGCTCATCACATGGAATAGGCAAGCTTTATCAAGGTCCAATGGCTGGTATGCAGGAAAAGCTTCTTGCCATGGCATTTGGGTCAATGAGAAATCCGAAGGGATGTACAGATTTCCGTAACGACGCTTCAATTCCATAATATTGGCTTCTTTTGTATCCAGCGACACTTTCGGGATCTATTTTCGGGAGGTTTACAAACGTACAAATGAATCAAGATCGGAAAAAATAATAAGTAAAAGGCACAAAGTAAAAAAAGCTAACTAATACACCGAAAATGGCAAATACGTTTATCATAATAAATAAGGTACGTAGTGAAAAATGATGAAAACCCTCTCTTACCTGAACTGTATAACGTGGGGCCGTTTTTGCCCTGCGGCGTGGAGGAGATCTAGAACGCGATCGCGTGCGACTACGCAGTTTTGGGCTGCGGCTTCGTTTACGGGGAGGGGGACTACGACTTCGGCTAACATTATCTCTACCTCGGCGATCTCTCTGTGTGTCAAAAAAGCATAACGAAGTTTTAACAGGTGCCAAAATTGTCTCAAGTTATTACTTCGCGTCTATCGCGGTCATCTCTACTGTCTTTGTCACGTGACACCTCACGCATAGAACGATCCTTGTCCCTCTCTCTGTCGCGTTCCCTTTCTCGCATGTCGCGATCTCGCGGTCTGTCCAGTGGTCTTCTGCCTTGAGGCATGGGTCGGTTATATTCTTAAAAAAGACGATATACGAAAAATAACACGTTAGGTTTAGTTTATTGTACCAGGCGGTGGAGCTGTGCTGTAATTCTGGGTATTGCTGGCATATCCCCTTGCATTTGACGAGTTGCGCGGATCATTCGCGTTAGTGCCGTACTGCCCTACATTGGCATAACCACTCTGCTGACTTTGCGGCATATTACTCTGGCCTTGCGCACCCAACAGCTGAACTCGAGATGCGTTCCATTTGAAAGGCATACTGGCGTTATAGTTAGCTTCCACCAAGACTCGGTCTCCTAGCCGTGGAATCGCTCCTTTCACGACGCTACAAATGAAGACAGAATTACAAAATGAATACAATTACCCATCGCGAGCTTACTTAAACTGGAAGAAGACGTCTTCATCGACAAACCCGAAAGTATCATGCAGCTTAGTGACGGTACCAGTAAAAACGCGCTGTTTCGTTTGTGACTGTGACGCGTGCTGCGACAGTAATCCGGACATCTCAGAGCTTCCATAGCTCCCACTCATGGCTTGTTGTTGCTGTTGCACGCTACGATTCTGGGCGTAATTTAGACCCTAAATGTCAATGATTACAACACAACCATTTGAACAGAATTCCAAAATCACAATAGCGCTGATTTACTTGCGTAGGAAGGGTAGAAGCCAAGCTCACATTGTTGCTAAGCGTGTTACCCATAAGGTTGGCCTGGTGAACCGCTTGCTGCTGTAGTAAGTTACCCTGCTGCAAGTTAATACCCTGTTAGAAAGATGTGTATTGCAAGTACGGGAAGTAGAGGTCAAAAGGAATACACTACCTGAGCTAAGCCTATCCCAGTTTGAAACAATGGTTGCTGGCTCAGCCCGGCATTGCTCAAACCAGACACTTGAGCTTGATTCACCTGAACTTGCCCGTACTGAGAAAGGGACTGGGCCAACTGACCAGTACCGACTCCAAGCGACTGGGAAAGTTGGGCCGGATTGGAAGAAGTACTCAACTGGACTTGGTTAAGACCTAATTGGATGTGACCTAACTGAC
The DNA here is from genome assembly GCA_022885665.1 of Triops longicaudatus. Taxonomy (NCBI): domain Eukaryota; kingdom Metazoa; phylum Arthropoda; class Branchiopoda; order Notostraca; family Triopsidae; genus Triops; species Triops longicaudatus. The sequence goes on from JAGQDJ010000023.1 coordinate 345,527, forward strand.
CATATTGTTGGTTAAGTTGCTGGGAGAGCGAAGCTTGGCCCAGTTGCGCTTGATTCAGCGATTGTTGCTGCTGTTGTTGCATGGCCAACAATCCGACTGCGTTATTACTCTGGCCATTCTGATTGACTGAAACGAAACAAAGGAAAAATTACGTCATTTAACGTGATATTCTTCAAATTATGACATCTGATGTGTGACGCATGTTTCCAATGAGCAGGTATACAAACACATAACAAACATCTGATGTGTTCGACAAAAGGATAAAGAAAAAGACACACCATTCCGACGCGGCCACATTCCCTGTTTGCCCGAATACTGGTCCATAGTAATTCGAGCTCTATTGTTAAATATTTAGCCTACTGAATACACGAAACATTCAGCCGTGCCAAGTCTCACAACAAACGTCTATCTTCGACGCCGGCGTCGTGAATCATGAACTGCGATCAGCTCGAGATTTTTCTTTGTAACGCGAATAACACCACAGCCTGCGATGCGGCAGTATGCATTACTTTGGCTTTTTCCTTTGCGGTTCCGGAGTGCGTAGCCCAGTGCTTCTCACTATAGTGGGTAAATTACTCAGTATTGGGTAAAAACCTTTTGGCTTGGGTATCTGAGACTGAAGAAAACTTGAACTAATATTCTTAAATTTTCGTTTCTTGGAAGTTTTTTGTCCGAAAGAACTGAAATGCTAAATGAGGTTTGTCTTATCCACCAATTTAGTTGTGTTTACACTAACAGCATTTTGTTGGACAGCTATGTGACACCTAATCAAGGTATTTATGTATTAAACCGGTCTTTTCACCCAACTGCGCAACATTTCACGATCAATTTTTGTCAATAATGTTGCATATTGTGATTATTTTAGCACACTGTCAATACACGTTACAAAATATCCTTAGAAAATGTGTAACAAGTGAGCGAAATTTATATATTTTAAAAAATATATCGACAATAACTTTTAAGTGTGCATAAAACAAGTTTTAATTTATCTTGACTAAAACATGTCATTTCCATTAATTTTTGAACAGTAGAAACACCTGAGAAATGTAGACAGTTTTCGCTGGCTGTAATTTCACAATTAATTCAAAAATTCGAACTTCGTTCTCGTTAAAGAATACTTTAAACGGCTTAAATGAACCTTCAAGTCATTCCATTATCAAATTGTTAATTAAAAAACCCTTAAAAGTCAGGTTTTCCTAACAAATTTCTTCAGTGAATTTTAATCTTTCAAAGTTCCCGGCGATCTGCAATGGATGTCCTGATCCAAAAATTTATTGGTGAAAACTTATAAGCACATGTTTAATTTTTTTTTTTTTTTTCGGAATCACGTCAATTATCACCCAGGGCCGTACCCAGGATTTTAGTTGCAGGGGGGGGGGGGGGGATGTTTCATGGGGAGGGGAAAGTATGCAATTCTTTTAAAGTTTGATTTTTGTCCTGTTTTTCCCATTACAAAATAAAAATTGCGAGGGGGGAGGGGGAGATCAACCCTGTAACCCTTCCTGGGTACGACCATGTCTGGAACATAAGTATGTGATTCCCCCTTGTCGTTCAGTGAAATATACCAAAGTTTTAAACATGATTTTTATTTTATAATTTCTATTCTGAATAATATCTGTGTTGGGTAGTAAATGCTTTCTACTAAGTTATTTTGGGTAACCGCCGAAAACCATTACGAAGCACTGCATTGACCCCTTAAAAGCTTCAATTAACCTCTTTCGGTTAGGAGAAACGTTCATTTTGCCAGCCCAGTGTCGCAAACCAGGAAAAAATGTTATTGAGAAAATAACTAAGCTTAAATTGAACGAATAAAGTATTGTATTTATTTCAGTTTAATTGCATAATGTTAGGCGAATCCGGTTTACAGCAAATTTAGTTTTCATAAAATTAGTATCCATGATGGCCGTATTTCCCGCCATGGTAACCGCCAGCGGTGTATCCATAACCGAATTTGTAAGGTGCGGCAGCGTATCCATGTTCTAGTCGTAAATAATCAAATGAAAATTTGCTTTAGATCCAGAAAAATATATCACCATAACCATGACCGGCATGTCCATAAGAACCGGAATGTCCCAGAACTGCATGACCATATCCATGGGAGCCGATGTGTCCAACTCCGGCATGACCATAACCATGTCCAAATCTACCGTTGCCGTACAATCCACCTGCGACAGTAGAAAACACATGTTCACTTGAGTGAGGGAAAAACTTGTGTAAATAGCTTTTACCGTGGTGTCCGTAACTGAGTCCACCGACATGCCCTCCGTGTCCATACCCGCCGACATGATAGACGGGTCTATGAGCCACATATCCACCATAATGATTGCCCGATTCAGCTGTAGCCAAGTCCTTCACAGCATCTTCAGCTAGAGCGGCGCAAGCCAAGACGACCAAAATAACGACTGAGAGCTAAAAAGGATTTTAATTTTAATAAGTAAAGTTAGCTTTTTGAACTACGCCCACTCTTACTTTATACATGTTTCTCGTGGATTGTTTTCTTGAACTCCGTAAGCAAGACTGAATGCTTGCTGTTGAGTTTCGGAGACATTTTATAGTCACCAGATTCATTAGACCAAGATAAAGAAAGGTGAACTACTATTTCGACATTCTGCANNCCCCCCCCCCCCCCAAAAAAAAAAAAAAAAAAAAAAAAAAAAAACTCGTAACTGCTCATACCAGGCACATGTAATAAGAAAAAAGTGATAACTTCTTTAAGTTCAGTTCCATGGCCTGGATTTTACGAGTTATCTAGATTACCAGCAACCCATTTTACACGCTTCACAACGCGGTGCACATTAACAATAGAGCAATTCTCCAATTTGGTGGTTATTTTCATGCAAAGAACCTTGGATTCTACAATTAGCTTTTTAACTCAATGACACTCCCAAATTAAATCGATCATTCAACCAGTACTTCATAGACGGAATAAATACAGTATATAGGCAAGTACTGGTAGAATTGTCTATGATGAATTGCCAGACCTGTTTCTTGGTCTGAATTTGCTATTCATAAAATATGAGTTTGAGTCAACATGTATGTCTATTGCCCACTACGCAGTGCTTCTCATTAGAAACCAAACGAAGTAACTAGAGACAACGGAGTCCGGAAATAGAAGTTACTCTCTCTATATACAGTTCTTGTTTAAGTTATATGATTGACAAACAATATGAACTTAGTAATAGTTCCCTTTCGTGTAGTAATAGTTCCACTTTCCTCCAGCTAATCTTGTATCAGATTCTTTTTCCTGTTATTTTTTCTTTTTACTATTTTAGTCTTATTTACGTTTGTTTGATAAAAGTTCTAGCATGAGTAACTTAGAAAAGCAGATATTTAATAACGTTTAATGAAGTTAATAAAAAGTGAGAGTAGAAGCCGGTTAATCGGTAGACAAACATTGAACAAAACAGCTGAACAAAAATGGCAGTCCGTTGTTTTTAAGACCAGTGAAGTTGTATGACTCGTACTAGAACTTGTATTGGTCGAATACAGTACCCCAGAAAATAAAGGAGTCCACGATAACAACTTATTTTCTTTCCAAAACTACCATAGACATAAAACACTGTGACATATGAAAATGACTAGAAGTTAGTAAAATAACTTCTATGGAATTTTAATAGGTTGAGTAAAAATAGGCTTTCCTCACAAGACCTTATTCGGGGGATTGTCAAAATGTTATTGCCTTATGCGTCAGGCTACGCATTTTGGGGCCAAGGTAAACTAGTATAGCTGGACTATTATAAGGGTTGCTGGACAGTAGAGGACTCGTCATGGGTTGGGTTATTCGCGAGAACGCCTGAACAATCCCTTCAGCCACAAATGATGGTATACAGGACTGCGTCTGGATAACCCTTCCACAACAAGGAAAACGAAAGTGAAAACCGAGTCAAGCAAACGTTTTCCGCTTTTCTCTGCCAAAGGGCATAGGGCGTGTGTGCGTAACAACGCAGCTCTCACTGTCCATATCATGTCATAATCGCCATATCTCTTCGCAAGCAACGGCTTACGCAACCTTAACACGAGTGGTGAAAACTTTCAGTAATTCTTCCCTTATCCATAGGACAGCCTATACCATTCTTGTAATGCACTTTCTTTGTCTGTATACGGTATCTACTTTATTGCTGTAATTCATGAGAAATATAGGCCACAAAATAGTGCTCTCGGATACCTTGTAAATTAGGACGACAAGGAGACGCTTTCCCAGGATACTAAGCCTTACAATTGATAAGCCCTTTGGTAAGAGCTTGGCGTTCGCTTGAATTACTGCATTCTTTCCTTGCACTCTTTTACTGAGCAGATGGCAAATGACAATTTCGGTGTGAAAGCTGCCGTGCGGCCAAACATTTGCAAATAATGCTAGAAAGTAGTGATCGAAAAGAAAGGAACAACTTGGAAGTGTGTCAAATAGGAAATTTATTTCGAAAATATGAATAATACAAGGAACAGATATGTCAAAGGCTGTACAGTTTAATAAGCAGAGCCATAGCTAGATGAACCGTAGTGGGCTGTATAATGAAAAAAGTACAGCGTTAGTTTTTTCCCATTTTCTTTTTTTTTCTATAATTTGCGAATACCTTGAGCAGGCTCGGCATAAGTGGGAGCAGAGTAGGCGGGAGCGGCGTATGCGGGGGCAGAATACGCGGGAGCAGAGTAAGATGGAGCTGAGTATGAGGAGTAGGATGCAACTGCAAGTCATTAAAAGTCGATTAACGCGTATGTTTTCCACGTAGTATATCAAATCGCATTACCGGGGGCGGAGTAACCATAAGAATGACCGTAGCTGGGAGCAGCGTATCCGTAAGATTGGCCCTTGCCCTTGCCGCCTTTACCTTTGCCGGCGCTAGCGTATCCGTATCCTCCGCTGCTGCCCTTGCCCTTGCCCTTTCCACTGCTTGCAGCGTATCCGTACGAGCCACCGTATGAGCCACCATAAGCTTTCAGGGATAATTTAAAAAATGTATCAACGGTCGGGTTTTCTTTGTAATACGAAAGAAATACTTACCGGGAGCAGCATAGCCACCATAACCGCCTCCTTTACCCTTACCCTTTCCTCCGTAAGAAGGATAAGCTAAAATGATAGATTTTTAAAAAATTCGATTTCACAAAATATGATCTGTGAAATAAGCAAACATACCAGGAGCAGCGTAGCCGGCGTCGTAACTGCCATGACCACCATAAGAGCTGCCACCATATGAGGCTACAACATAAAGAAATAGTCAACAAATGCTTGACACTGTACGTAAAAAAGCAACGTACCTGGAGCATAGGAGTGCGAGGGTGCAGCGTATCCATACGAATCGCCACCCTTGCTTTTTGTTGCACTGACAGCAGCAATGGCGCAAGCGGCCAACAATACCTGGTGTGAGAAAAAAAATGTAACTTAGAAGTAATCCTAAGTGAAGCTTAGAAACTTACAAATTTAAGGAATGCCATTTTATTCGCGGAGGTAGTTCGGAAAAGAACTTGGTAGTCTTGAACAGGCAGCGAAGTTCTGGATGCCTTTTTCGGTTCCGATAGATGGTTTATATAGGATCCATCGACCAGAAGGTGTGTCTCTCTTACCCAATCGAGGAGATCGCCACGTTAGCCCATCCTACGGCTGAAAACTGTTCATCTTAGGCCGCACTACACGGCGACTGTTGAAACGGGGCACATGAAAGTGAAAGTTTTCCCCGTAGAGGAATATCGTGTTTGGCGAATGCTGTAAAAAGGGACGCTAAGGCAAGAGGCGAAAAGGACTGTTGAATTCCATCTCCCTACGTTCGTAACTCGTTTGTTCTGTTTTTTCCCTCCCTATTGTCCGTAATTTAAGTTGTGTTTTAGCCTCCCAACGCTGATTCAGCATTTCTTTCCTTAGGCTTCTTACACATGGGAAGCAAGGAGAGCGTGTCGAATTGTCTTAAGCTTTTCTACGCTATTTTCTCATATAAAGAAAATGGAGAGAAGTAGTATTATTTTTTAGCTTAAAATATCTCGAAAGCTGGTGGATAAAAAGAACATGTCACAAATAGGGTCACGCAGAAGGTAAAATTTGGAGAGTGTAGAATAGAAGAGGTTCACAAGGAAAACTTGGGGCTCGGTTAATTGGTTGTTCATTCATGGATTAAAGTGCCTAGCGATAAAGGAAAACCTCTGAATCTCTAAAAAATGTCATGCTTGATGGTTGCGATTTCCCTAGACAGAATGAAAATTTATGGAAAGATCCTGGCAGATGACCAACCGTTTTTAATGCCAACTATAAAGTTATAAAGGATATTCCAGTTACAAAAAAAATATCCAAAAAACTCTCCTAAAGCTGTTATATACTTTTACTTTCCAGGAAAAAAGCCCTTGACGAAATATTTGACAAACAGAAAATTTCTCCTCATAAGGAAAAGCGAACGTTAAACAAGTCTAGTGACTTTCGTGAACAGACTGTAAGGACCGGATTTTCATTTCCCTTTGAGTAATATTTACGAACTAGTTGCAAGAACTGATAGGAATTGCCCTGTGCACACTGTTGGCGACGCTGTAAGCGCCATCAGCTGTTTTCTCTGAGTCTTTTGCCTTGACCTACTCGTCTTTTACTCTATTAACCTTCTACGTACCTCCCCTCCATTCAGAAACCACTGGTTTCAGAATCTACCGCTCTTGTCACAAAACCTGATAGGCTTTGCGAGAAAGGAAACAGCTTCCAGTTGCTTGGTCTGGCAAGGTTAAAACGTTAAATTTATGTTACTGAGATAAAAGAAAGTAGACATATTTAACCGTGATCCAGCAGGTTTATAACTTTTCATGTTAATACAGAAAAAAAAACATTTCAAGGATAATATCTATTTAACTGTTCAAAAATTCGATCATCCAACGGGTTAGCACCGAAGTATTTTACACGAAGACATTCAATGGTATCTCCCACGCCCTGAATTCGGGGTCTTTGCAAAGCAGGGTCCTTAGGGCCAGGGAATTCTCTCCGGAACGGTTCGGCACAAACCACAGTTTCTTCGTTTTGCATAGTCAAATCAACTGGGGGAATATTTCGCCGTTGGAGAAAATCATTAGACAGCATATTTACAGGAGTAGGGTTTTTCATTTGACGCAATACAGGAACAGGTGGTCGCTTGTTTTCTATACGTATGGTGGAGCTAGGTGGATTTATTCGATGTGGCTTGTACTCCGATGCTTGGGGTTCGGCATTGCTGTGAGGTGGTCTGTGGTTACTCTCATGCTCCTCGAAGCCCTTTTCGTGTTTGTCATGGCCCTTGTGGTCGTACGCGTGTTCTTCATTGCCTTCTTCCACATAAACCTCTACTTTCTTCTTGATGTCCAAAGCGATGAGCCTTCGTTTCTGATCTTCCGTGAGCTCGTCTTTATCCCAGGGTTTGTACTTGGGATGTTTGGGGTGGGTCTCATCGTTGAACTTCTTTTTCACTTCAATAAAATACTTGTAGGGTACAAACTCCGTGGTTGAACTGATTTTTGGTGGGTCTTTGCTCACCCCAATGGTCCAATTCCAACTTAAACAAATGAGCCCCAGAAGTCCCTGCCACTGTAATCCCTTCATTTTCCAACTGATTACTGTGCTTTTCCGGGTAAGAGTCCACCGTTTTACTTTACACTTACAGACGATTTCTCTGAACAACTTAACAAACAAACAGTACGCCGGGATTGTCAGGTTCCTTTTTCGCGCTACACGGTGATGAAAAAACGGTCTGCGTGACATCGTTTCACTCTAATAAATACTGACCTTATTTCCTCCCAAAGTAGCCCGCATTGGAAGCAAATATTTTATTGCGAAGCTTCCGAACTTTTGCTGTTATGCTCGTTAGCAACGTAAGGATGGAAGAAGTCAATAATGGGATGGTAGTCGTAATTGACTTTGGCTTTGGAGCTGCTGCTTTCCTTGCGGTTAATTTTAGTTCTAAAAAAAGAGCCGAAGGATGACAATTAATCGTGCGAACCAAATATACGATTAGCTATACAGACACGTAGCATACACAGTCACAGAAATAAAGGGAGAAATTTTGCCCTCACACGAAAGAAAGCCCCACTTATTATTTGTCTGGGAGGTATACCAAAGGAATGTTTCACTTTCACGTGATAAATTAGTTGCAAGAATTTCGGATGCCTGCAGACGTAGAAGCTGTAACAGAATTCCATGGAGCGAATGATGGCAAATATTATGTAACCTTCCGCTTCAAATAATGTATGCCTAATGGTGTCGGTAAGGGCACACATTCTATGGAGCCCCTTAAAGGCACGAATCTATTGGGCCCTTATTTACAATTTCAATAGAATTTAAATTCAAATAATATTTTCAAGCTAGGACAAATACGCAAGCAGCGAGCACTGTTCCTATTGCGACATTTATTTTATTTTTTAAGATGCTGCAGTAAGGTTTTATTTGAAAAATCCTAAGATAATATGCACTATCTTAGCCAATGCAAATGTAACTAAAAAATGCGTTGGTTTTGTTCCAGTTATATACGGTAACTCAGTAGGACTTGCGTTAATTAGGATCTTTTTGGTATTTCAGAGCTATCTTTAATACTATCAATACACGGATATCAGATTTATTCAGTAAAGGTAACCAACGAGAAAAAAAAACTACAAACTCAATAGAACAGAAAAAAATAAACTAGTAGGCTTTTTTATTATAAAACAAGAAAAAGTCGAACTAAATAAAATTAATTTGATGAGCCACGGCCGTATTTGTTCAAAACTGCACTCGGAAGTCTAATCACACAGAACATGGAATTTTCAACTGCACAAATATAACGTCATTCGTCTATGGTCAGACCTCCCGCAAATTGAAAAAACTTAATGGTCTGTTGCGCATATGCTGTTGTGGACAGTAAAAAAGGGCGCCGCTAAGAAGGAAACCGTTACGTGCAAACAATTGTGGTTAAAAGCAGATCACTTTCACCGCTTGAAAAGATCGTAAGTAGGCGGTTTTACTTTACAGTAATTGATCTAGAAGGGTTAACATTCTATGGTTTTGAGATTCTTACAGTCCTATAGTATTGTGATAATATATGTTATTATTTATAACACGAAAATTCAAACTTTATACATCATATATGTATATAATACTTAATATATTGTAACAATACAACATTAAGTATTGTAATATAATAGTATTATAGTACAGAGCAATACATCGAGCTATCAAGTAATATCTGAGGAGATGCGAATGACACACTTTGGTCTTGACAATAAAAATGTAGTCCATGGAGTACAGATAATTGGTGACTGTGAGAAATCACAGTAAATTATGTAATGCCCGCGAGCATAGATGGGCGGATAAAATCTAAAAACGATCCGGATCGGATCAAGAAACATGTCCGAATTTAGATCGCTATTCATAACTTCTCTCACGGATAGCGAGGTTTCGAGTGACGATTTTTTTTTTTTTGCTTTTTTCTATAAGCCTTTTTACCCGAGTTGGGTAAGATTCCTACAATTCGTTCTGATATTCATATCAAACATTGTAATACGGAATTTACGGTCAATTTCTCTACTACGATAACATGTGTGTGAAATACATATTTTTGTCTAACAAGTATGCCGTCACAAAAAGTTACAGAGCAGCCAAATTTTCTAACTTCTCCAATTTCTGTATTTTTTAGAAGAGATTCGTTAATAAATATCAATTAAAAGGGACAGGAATATTAAGATGCAGTTGCGGTAGAAAATATCCAAGCATTTTAATTTTACTATTTTTTGCGGAATTACAAACTTTGCTAAATTCATTATTACGTAGCCACAGCACACAAATATCTATCAGACACAACTACTGCAAAGATTAAAACTCATTACTACAACAATTAAAGTGTGGGCCTCTTTGTCATTGTTACTATGCTCTGTAAAACACTCCTTTGCGCCAGGTTCTTTAGGCCGCGAACCCATAAGCCAACGGATCTTTGGTTACGGATCACGGACCACGAACTGTTCGAAACGAACTACGGAACTTTGATTACGGATCGCGAGCCGTCAAGGCAGTCCGGTTCGGATCAAAAGATCCGTTTTCACGAACCCGGATCTGATCCGGATCGCGTTTTGGATCAGATCCGTCAGATCCGCCAGGGAAAAAGTTGTAGGGATAAACAGCAAGAAGTGCTTGACGAGTAAAAGTAATATAAATTAGATTTCGTATTCACAAGCGAATGCTCACAATGCCAATACTCAGAATGAGATTTCTTCGCTTACGTAGTTTTTTTTTTTCATCTGAAAACGACGTGGACTCTTGCTTATTGGCATGTATATTTGTCTATTCATTACCTAAATCAAACAACATTTACAACAGAGTACATCAAAAGCTCAGCCACTGAATCTTCGACTAATATTGTGCGATATTTGAGAAGACAATTGCGTTGTTGAATGATCATTAACACAATAAGTCCTTTCACTGTTTTAAGTCAAGCGATATTGCAGCATACTTTCTTTTCCGCTATTCTATGGCTAGTTTGAAACGTACAGTCCTAGATTTATGAATAGACTACCATCATGCGGAATCTAACAATTTTACGGCTATCTGGTTAGTTACTGATGTTTTTTTCCCCCCATATTTAAGTAAAAAAAAATATTAATTGCTCTAAAAATGACTGTTCGCATATATAAAGTTCCATAAAGGTGTTCTGATTGTATCTTACACTTATAGTAAAGGTTGATTGTCCTTTTCTTTCTCGAGACACACAGGGTGAAGTCCCCTATTTGCACTTTTTTCTCATTTCATAGGATTAAGCCACGAAAAATATATGTTTAATATATTTTACGTTATTTTTCGTATCCCAAAAAAGTCCTAGAAAATTAAGATAATCTTTAATCTATACGTACATAATTTCTTACCACAGTGTTCCTAAAGTAGAAATCACTACAAAATGAACTAAAAGAATAGACTTGGCATTGTTGGTAATGGGTTAAACAGCGACTGTTACGTAATGTCAGGGCGATTACGGCATATGTCACAGGGAGTTCTTGCAGAAGACATCGCAAACACAGCTCAACTGTTTGCAAAATTATTTAATGAGTAAAGTCACCTATTTACTTGTCAATTGGTATGGTCGAGCTTTATTTAAAAAAGTGACTTGGTTAGTTTTCAAAACTGAGATCAGAGTTTTGTCTACTTGCACATGTACAAATTGCAAATTTTCTCAATATTAAATATTCAGCATTTCTGTCATATCTTTGATATACAAAACTTGAAAACCGGATGAGCCGTTTCGAACCTTTCATGCTCAGAGTTACGTTTGAGTAAAAAGTTTTCGAGAAAATAAAACTAAAAAACGGCTAATTCAGTTTTCCGTATTTTCATATTTTTGCATACTTTGTATTTGAATACTTTTTTATCCTAAAATATATACCGTGTCGTGGCATGGAGAAAATTTGCAACTTTGGAATTCGCTCGAATATAAAAAAGAGCTCTATGTTAAAATAAACTGAGGTATTTTTGTGAAAAAGATTGACGTTACAGCATTTACAAACAGATACAATACTCTATTGCTATTTAAACTACTACTTTTCGCACTATACACAATTTTTGAAAAATTAAAACCCTTATTTAGTAAAATTAGTCATTTTATTAAAAATAATGGTAAAATAATGCATCATTTTACAAACGTAATTGTAGTGTCACCACTACTTTATCTAAAAAAGTGCAATTCTTGAAATGTAATAATAAACTTGAAATTAAAAATAATTGTAATGTAACATTACTCTTTTTTCGCCAAATTACAAAACACTGGAGGCAAAGCGACTTATACGATATCAAAATTTGTAAAGAAAAAAAACGAATGCGCATAATTGCAGTAACGGTGACTAACCGCTTAGATTACTATTAATAACTTCTTTTGTGAGTTTCAGCCAGCTAACTTGATTTGATTTTCTAAAAAAAAAAGTATAAATCATACTCGTGCGTTACCTCTCGCGGTATTTTTCCCGGTTTGCCTCCCTGCTGTCATCGAAGAAAAGATCGGTACTATTATCACTCCGTCGTTTTGTATGTATCGGCTGGACAAACGTCGGGAAATCAGCGAACTGCTCTGTAAAAAATGCCTCAATTTTGTCCGTGTCAAAACCGTTGGCAAAGCTGGGCGTAAAGGATTGTATATTGTCTAACTGAGGCAACTTGGGGTCCGGTTTACTACGCTGCGAAACACTTGCTGGAGGGGCAGTTGGTTTCGCCTTTGCAGCAGTTACGCTTTGCTTGCTGTCAAGACGTTGCGTGGCTGACGTGCCTTGGTCTTTGTCAAACGGAGGATAAGAATGGGCGTATCCTTCTATATGACAACTACAGCAGGTAGGGATCTTGAAAAAAAAACGAAGCGTTAAAAATGTAAAATAAATAGAAGCCAAAGTAAGAGTAAGTTAAATGGAAGACTTCGGTCAACCATACACTTTAACTAAAGAATAAACACTTGAACAAAAAATAATGAAACAGACATACACTGTCATGAAATGTCCAACTGACCCTTAAGGCAAGTTTACCTTATAAATATCAACATGTAATCCACGTTGTTCATCCCAAGAAAGCAGTCTGTGATAATTATACACCTGCGAACACTGCGACTGGTAATGGGGCGAAACATAACTGCAACTATTTCCCGGTGACCTACGAAGAGAAAATCATGTTAACTTGTCCATGAGTGTCAAAAATAAACTTACAGGCACTTCTCTAATCGTAAGGTTTGTGTGTATTCACCCATGTTGATGATGTATTTCCACACTCCTTTTGAATTTAATGCCCTTTTAGGTCGGCCATATGTAACTTCCGATGGACATAAAAATCCACCTTCGGAAGCGAAATCGCGCTGTTCGTTATCGCCGTCGTCTTGTCGTCTGTTTCAAAAATACATTAATTAATAAATAAAAACGTATTGTAATAAATAAATAAACAAGTAATAAAATATAGGTAGCCTGATAAAATTTTTAAAGGAGCAACGTATACCTATTTCCAAAATAATGAGCACGGTTATATTGTCTCTCTTGGGCTGAAGAAACGCCCTCGACTAGATCGTCTGCGCTTTGTGTCCTGACTTCTGCCAGCATAGCATCAACCATCGGTTTGTTCCGATGTAGCATATTCAAAATGGCTTCCCTACAAAGAGTACAGAACAAACAGTTTACAACAGTACAAGGAATATACGATTAAGACTTACGAAGGGTAGGTGCGAACATCCAAGCACAGGCCATCGGTATATTGTGGGCAGTCTCCTACAGCTGCTGATCCGAATTGAGAAGGACGACGAGTTGCAACTCCATTGTTTGATGCGGCGGAGTTTGGAGATTGTGGGGCGTTTCCAGTCGTTGGTTTGTGAGGTGGTCGAATGCTCTGCCCAGATGGTGGTGAACTAGGACGAAAAGGAGCACGAGGGGGCAACTGGGGTGAATTTCTTTGTGGCTGAGCTTGAGGAGGTGCTAAGGGTCGGAACGTGTCCGGTTCAGGTCGTTGAAGTGAATCGGACGGGCGGAAACCTCCACCAGGCGGAGCGGCAGCAAACGGTGGCGGACGTAATAACCCATCTGCTATCGAAACACGGGAGAATTAAAGTAAATAACACTATGACTTGGTACGTGAACACTACCAAGTAATATAAACAACCGACCATAAATGAATGTTTCCTCGAAATTATTTAGAGAAATAAAAGGACAACATTTTCAGACGAAAATACAGTTAAAACTACTAAATGTTACCGGTACTAAACTGCTGCGGAGGCCTTCCGACAGGCCTCACATTTGAGTTTGATAGCTGTGAATCTAGGAGCACAAAACCATTATCCGTTGGAAGTTGGAAGGGATTCGGCGGAGGTGGGCGGAATTCTTTGACGGGTGCACGTAGGTGAGGCGAGTTTCCTGTAAGTGGATCTTGCGGACGACCGTCTCGGTTACCTCCAAGCGCTGTAAACCGTTACAATTTTATGGAAATAAAAATACAGATACGACAAGAAGTAGCTGTTTAACTTGCTTTTCGTACCTGGTCTTCCCTCCCGAATTGTCGAAACAAGCACGGAAGGGCTACTGCGGCCTGGAGACGGAGGCTGCAGCAAAACAGAGGGACTGCGTTGTCGGTCGCGTTCTCGGTTGGGCCGTCTTTCGTTCCTCTGCCGCTCTTGAGCGTGTTGTACACGTTTCTGTGTTCAAATTTGAAAGAAAGATTAGGGGGCAAATCTCAGAATTGACCCAAGCTTTTTTGTTTCTAGTTTGTTTTGAAACAAAGTCTTCTACCTGAGCAGTAGGCATGGGCTCTTCATCTCCGAAGAGCATGTTTCGCAACTCAGCTTTAATGTCCTCTACATCTTGCTGGCCCATTTTGCTTAACCCGGCAGTCAATAACCCGGCCATGGGTGCTAAGGGAGGGCTACCGAGGGCCGCTGCTTGGGGTGACGTAGGTAAGGGTGGTAAACCAAGAGGGTTTGGTGGCATTTTTGCCATTGCCGAAACATCGACTCCAGCTTGGCTAAGTAGTTTTTCCAATTGCGCATAACTACCTTTAACTTTCAATTTGTTCGCATTGTAACTTGAGTGAATTGCGCGACCACTTTCCGCTTCCATCTCGTCACCTTCTTCCTCTTGTATTTTAGCCTGGAGGGATTCGAAGAGTTGGACAACTTCTGCTACGTCGGACGGATCAGCTGGGCTGTCCGGGTCAACTATATCTTCTAGTTCATCTTCATAGTCCATCCGATCCTCAGCTAACGGTGTTGGCCCATTCGTGGTAGTTTCCAGCTGGGGCTCCCCATCGGACGCGAGAACGACAGCGAAGGAGGCAACAATGAGGAAAAGTAGGATGGAAGTAAACGTGTTCCGGGTTGCCAGACCCATGTTTGCATCGGTGAATTGAAAAGCAATGGAGTACCAGGGTCGGGAGTACGATGGTTGAGGTCAAACTGGTAAGCTGCTGACTCTTACCTAACCACAGGAAACTGAAGGGACAGCAAAGAAAAGGGCGCTAGCATTTCATTGGCACACTTGCATGGCTGTGAAAGCCACAGTAACCTACCTACGCCTAAGACCCGTAACTGAAACCTAACCTTCAACTTTTTAGCTACCCATACATCGAACGGTACGTGAGCTCTAGACTAACTCGGTCAACTTATGATTAGCCCTTGCTGTACCGTTATCCCAATAAAGAACTTGCGTACCACCCTTTAAAAAAGAAATACTTAATTACTTCACGCATGTTACGCAAGAATCCCTTGAAGCTTTTACTTCCCGTTACGTTGAACGAGTGAGAACTAGCTAACTCTTTTCGTGCATATTTCATATTAAAAGGCTTATTAAACTACTGGCAAAAAATGTGACTTAAATGTGACCCATATTTAATAGTACTAGAATTTGTGTGACGTTATAAGAGAGAAAAACGGATAAGCTTGCAAATTACTTGCACCTAGACTGGAAAATGAAAGGAAGAGCAAACTATGAAAGGAACAAGATTTGTTTATCTGTACGTATAAAAAGTTAATTTGAGAAAGATTAAATGAAAGTAAGCTCACCCTGTTTTTTATGCGCGCACAACACGCAGTATTTTTCTTGTTTTGGGAAACAATACTCTGAAAAGTTTTCACAATGCATGCACACTTGACTGGAATTGGAAAACACTACATACACAGCTAATTTTCTTTGTGAATCGTAAGCACTTCGTTTTTACTCCATTGTAACACGAAAACGAAATTCAGTCCACGCGAGCACTAATGTCAAGTTCGCTGTGTCACTGCAAGTCCTTTATTGAGCCACTGCTTTGAAATGCGAGGAACTATTCCATAAGCACAGTAAAAAATTGAGTGGTGTGCAGGGACGAGGTATGGAAAGGTAGATGCCCTCTCTTCGGAACTGCTTTCCTTCGTACGGTTACGCGAGTCCCTCCACAACACCAAGGTCCGTTCCGGGAGAGAGAACGCTTCGTCACTTGGGTTAAGCTAGGCACTCCGCGTATTCACAGCACAAACGGTTTTCATGGCGAGATAAAAAAAAAAAGAAAAAAAAAATCAGCTTTCTCCAGGTTGAATGAGCTACGAAGTACTCTTTCTTTCCAGATCGTTCTTTCTCCCGTCTGCAATGTTACCACTCCAACACCAATTTTACAAAACCCGAAATGATGCATTTCATGTTACCGGAGGCAAACCAGAAGCGAAAAGTAACTTGGAAGGAATCATTACGGTCATTTATTTTCAAGACATCCCACTCAACTTTCATTCCCGACAAACTTTCTCCAACGTAAACGAGTTTTCATCGGTCTTTTTTCCCTTAAAAATGGTTCAATTTTAGCGAAACAGACCACAAGGCTAACCATTTGACGCCCGTTACATTTAATAAAAACAGGCCTAGTAAACTTACGGAGGACGAACCAGTAAAACCAACATTTCAAAGCCTTAACAGGAAGGAGTTAAGACACTACAATAACGGGGCTTAGCACGGTTACCTACACTTTAAAGAAAGTAGCCGGTCTCTTCTGACCTTCACGCAACGCTAACGTTAAAACTATAGCAAAAGTGTAAAGCTTCCGGGTCTCCTATAATTATAAAAAAAACTAACACAACAGCTGACGCGTTTTGGATTCGAAATTCTATGTATTTGTATCTTCATTTCTTTTCAAACGCCACCAACTAACAACGCATTGACTTCAACTAGACGCACGTTCCCTGATATCATCGTTGACATCATCCTCGTCTTCTTCCGTTTCCTCTACAACGTTAGATCTCTGACTTTTAGATCCAGCCTGGCTCTGTACATATCGCGTATGATCGAGAAGAAAAACTTCACAGCTAGGTGGGCACTTGAGCGTCAGTCTCGTAATGAAAGGCTCTGCTTTACGCGGCTTGCAGGTATCCAGATCGCGCAATAAAAACGACAGATTGGCTTCCAGCTGAGCGTTATCCATGTCAAGCTAGAAATTATCAATCGCATGAAAATACACCTGCATCGTTTATTGACACTTAAGGGAAGAGAGAAGGGGGAATCAATAACTTACCCGACCTACCGGCATTTCAACGCAACCATAATCTAGTTCATGTTTATCACGAGAGCACTGATATTCAAGCCCCTTAAGGAATTTCAGTACCATATCTTTCATGTCAACTCCCAACGTGCCTATGCTCGGGACAGACAATTTCGAAAACGGTCATTTAGTATGTGAAAGTAGGAACGCACACAAAAAAGAGAAAAACATGACTGACCTGCTTTTTGACTGGGAAACTTTTTCTTCATCAATCCTCGAATGGGAATCATGTCTGAGAGTATATTCGAATGTGCTACAACAAAGTCGACCGAAGATACGTCATAATTGCCCGCCTAGTTTAGAAAAGTTAAAAATCATACCTAAATAGATTGTGCTGTACAAATACCAAGATTTTTTTCACTAAATCAGTTCCTCCAGCTTCTAAAGCCCCAGCCTCGAGAGCTTCTCGTTGTTGATCTTGACCTTTGGCGAATGCTAAGACCGTCTTATCCGGTCCGTATGCAAACTGATGCGGTAAGAGTACCATGCGCGAAAACGGATCCAAGAAACGGGTCTAAACGCAAGAAACACATCTGGGTTGTCAATAAGTGAAATGAAAATGTGTGTACACAGGTAACAAAAGGGCCTATAAGAAACACTCGTGCACCTCATCGAAAATTCTCACCTTTTTCTCCATTCTCATGTCTAATTCGACGAATGCCATCAAGACGGAATCCGGTTTGTTATACACAGTTGGATGCATGGACTCTCGGTGAGCTTCAATGGCTTCGTCAAACGAAAAGACCCGCGGTTGGCAATGTTTCATGTTAAAAACGTTGTCGATAGCGATCGCTTTACCAGACTCGTCTTTACGTCTGGAGCCAGTCGGAAGTTCTCTGTTTTGTTTTAATTGTTATTAAAATCTGTATTTCATTTTCTGATACGGTAATTTACTTCATAGCTAGTTTGATTTTGTACGGAATAAACTCTTCTTTCTTGACTTCAAGTTTAACTTTGTTCTTGCTTTTACGCTCCCTTGTACCCTTTCTGGCAGCAAAGCATCGCACTTGCACAGTCTGGAGACCGGGGCTAACCACGGGCATAAAGTTGCGCAAACTTGGCGCGATTGACATAATGCCTGACAAACCAAAAACCAAACAACTTATAAAAATCGACAATAGTGCACCGAAATCCTATTGCAGAATTGGTCTTAAATATGACTAATATCCAAAACTAGACAACTAGCTTCTTTTTTTTTATACGTCTCTATTACACACCCCCTGAGATTACTGCTCTATTATAGTCGCATTCTCTTATCCAAGACTCAAAGGAATTTTTAGTGCAACTTTTGCGACAACTAGCTTTAATTAAAGTAGAGAAATTAGAGTTAGTCAGAATCAGTGGCGTCGTGCACTTCAAAAATTTGGGGGGGCCCGATTTTGCATTTCTCTTAATAAAAGAGTTAATGAGTTATAAATGAGTTTTAAATTATACCTTTTTTTCAGGATGGTAAAAATTTTGGGGGGTCCCGGCCCCATATGGCACGACGCCTCTGGTCAGAATTTTGCGAAACAAAAAACACGATCATTTTTTTATGGGAAAGATGACCAAATTGCTTCACAGGTTACCACTGTAATAACAGTGTTCCCGTCTGTTTGGTTAGGCGCCTCTGGTGTGAGAATTTTACCTAATTTAACTTAACCTAACTAAATCTAACTTACTAAACTTAACCTAATCTAAAAAAGTCACGGACGTATAATAGAGAAGTACGAAAATCAACGTGCGCATTTTCCCAACTCTACACAATTAAGTAGCTATGAACACAGAAAGAGGTAGGCATATCTAATGTGAAAGTAGTGCAGATTACGAAGGATGCATGATACTATCCAACGCTGGTCTAAAGCAAAATTAAGTACTTACGCGACTGAAACATGTTTTGAGTATTCGGTGAAGCTGAACAGGTGTGTTTAAAAGACCAACAAAGCAATATAAGGGCTTGAAAAATCGCTAACCCACGTGCGTTAATAGTTTCGGGTCGACAAGTCAATTGTTTTGGTTACAAACCTCAATTGACATAAGCGCCTCTCGTGGTAAATATAAAATACATATTGAGCACGGATCGCGGTTGTTTCAACTTTCGAGTATACGGACAGCCATTTTTCATGATTTTTCCCCGGTGAATCAAGACTGTACTTTCTTTAAAGAAAATGGTCAAACGCTTTCTAATATCCCATGTCAACGATAACGAGAAAAAATTTTTAAGACAAAATGCTATTTCGGAATTTTGTCAAGCAATTTCGTGGTCGCATTCATGGTTATCCGCAAAGTAGGGTAACTTTGAATACCAACTTCGAAGATACCAAAGCCCCGGAATTTCACAGTGAAATCGAAAGTGAAAATTTTGCATAATTTAGAAGAGCAACCACATAGCAAAAAAAAATTTTTTTTCCTTTTACTTAAAAATTAGCCGAAATATACCAGAAGAACGAAAATAAAAGGCCCTTTTTCGTTCGGAATTTACCCCGTTCTACGGCAAAAAGTTATGAATTTGCGCGTGTATTATTAGGAGACTGCAATAATTACTATTATATTATGGTTGCAAGAACTCGTACACCTAAAGTTTGTCAATCATTGGCGAAGAATTCGCGTTTATCAGCGCACACCGAGCGGTACAGTCCTGAAGGCGTCTTCCAAACCAGGACATAACAAACTCATCTTCGTTAATGATGAGTTGAACATATCTTACTGAAAACCAAGTCCGTAAGCTATCCTTTAACAGTGCTCACGTTAAGTGAATGCAAACAATCTGTGTACCTGCGTATCACCTGCAAGTAGCTGAATAATATTGCCTGCGGAAGACGATACGGTTCGATACGGAAGACGATGTGTCCACGCGATACGGTTCGTCTTAAACCAATAAAACCACAAATCCGTAAGCAACCCAAGTGCTGTACTGCATGATTATGAACAATTTATTGAGCAAACATGATGAATCATACCTAGGGACGCACACTTGAAACACGCAGACTGAAACAAATGTAAGTTATCCTCGACAACAAAAAATAATAATAGAAGAATCAAAATAAAAGCTTTCTTACTGGGAGTCTAACCCAATTCAAAAATTAACTACATAAAGATTTACGTCAACCAGTGACGTCACAACTTGAAAGGGAAGGGGGAAAATGGTCACACAGAACTATGAGAATCCTAGCATCTGACTTTTACCAGAAAACTGAGTAGCAAGACACAAGTGCGTTCATACCATTACAAAGTCGCTCACTACATGAAATACGGCCGCTGTTCAATTTTAAATCCTATAAATTCCAAATTGCAGAAAATATATATATAAGAAAATATGATGTTAACCCCCAAAATATGCATGCAACGTGTCTCAAGAAACACCTACAATGAAGCCTTTCCCCTCACAAACTTGACACAATCCTTTCTCGTAATCGTAATATGGTACAACTGGTTTAGTTTTTTGTTAACGTTGTGGAAACATCTAAGGAATTTCAACAGGAGGATTTCAGCAGGGCTTACACTGTACTTAAACAGCGAAAGCAAGATTTCCAATGATAAAGATACAGAGCGCTTCAAAGATTAATCGTTATAATGGTGGAGGGCAGAACTGAAATATTTGAGGACAACTGTTTGAGCTTCCCTGAGAGTTGCCTGCTGGATTCCGAAATGACCAATAAAGACCAACCACACAAGGAATAAACTGGAGAAAATAGAAGAGATTTTATTCAACGGGGATGTGGATATCTGTTGGCTTTTATAGTTTTGGGTTTTCCAGGAAAGTGTTTGGCTAAAAATTGAAGTCTCGCTCTTGAACAACTCACGCCAACGTTCCGCATACACTCCAACTCAATAAAGAAAACGCACGACCAAAAAAATTACTCCTTAAACTATAGGTTGTCTCAATGCCGCAGCGATTTTTGCCCATAGGTCTTTCGAACAAGATTTGGATCTGGAAACAGAAAAAATATACAACGGTTTTAAAATCATAATCTTTATATCTGGACGCTGAAGTCAGAAATAACTCTAACCTTTGGAGGGACTGGAGTAAGTCATTGAATTGCATGGGTCCAGTAGGTGTTAAATGAAAAGCTGCTCGACAGGACTGAAGAATGCTCACGAAATCATCATATTCCGCCGCCATAATGTGATACATTTTATGATGTACGCATTGGACGTACATCTGTTGACATTTCTGCACCAAGGGAGTGAGCATTCGGGATCGTAAATGCTGACCAAATGGTCCAGCTGGTGCAGTACACGTCAAATAATGAGCCGTTTCCACTGCGATCTCGTGCAAAATGAAAGGCGAAACGACGCTATTTACGGTCGAAATACAGAACTGTTGCAAATAGTCTGTGCCTAGATTTCCGAATAAAAACAGCAGATTTAGACAAAATAAACCTTGTGAGGTGGAAGAAAAGGTACCTAATTTCTTAGCGACGGACAACAACCATTTAACATCAACGCCGTAAGGTGGGTTTCTTGAATATTTGGCTTGCGGCCTATCGTCGTGAGCTCTTCGACCTAAAGTCTCCAAAGCTACGATTCCAACACGGTACGCGGCCAATAGATACCGTAACTGGGCGGGCGACGCTGAGCTACCTGCTCCGTTGCCTCCAGTAGGTGGAGATCTAATACCCGGCTAGAGAAGAGAAAGTACATTACAATTATTGTTAGTAAACTTATCGGCGAAAGGAAAGTAAACAAACCAAATAAAAATAAACAAGTAAATTTACCAATAAAATCTCGAAAATTACTGCAAAAGCAATATCGAAAATAAACAGCACACAAAGAATAGATGACAAACGAGCAAATTAAAGTAAATAAAAAAATCCAGAAAATATAAAATACAAAGATATGCTTACTTGATTCGACATCGGGGAAGGCCCTTGGCCATACAAGGCTCCTGGTAGGGGAACGTGAACTAGAGGTAACGACACAGGTACGGGCATTGGCGGCCCGGTGGTAGGTAACATGGATGGTGCTCTCGGGGATTGTTGCTGGGGGTGGTTCATTGGTAAAAGAGATCCAGATGGTGGCTGAGGCGGCGGACCGTTCGTGCTACCGTTGTTGTTCAAAGGCATGGGCAATGACGAGAAATACTGGAGACCAGGCAAGGGCGGAGCGAAAGAATAAGGAGTCGGGCCCTGTCCAGCAGAGGCGGATAAATACATGGGCATAGACATCGGTGCCGCATTGGAAGGCTGACACCCAGGGACGGGCGGAGGCGCACCGCCGGGCAGGAAGCTATACAAGGGGAACGGCATGATGGAAGCCATAGGGTATGGCACCGTGACGCCTACACCCGGCGGTGGTCCGGCTTGCGGTGGCGGAGGTTGTGAAGGAGCAGCCGTAGGCGGAGCTTGCGAGACATGAGCCAGTTCCACAGGGTACGGTTCGGCGTAATTCGAGTAGGAACTCGCCGAAGTCGACGAGATCGCTGCCTGGCCGCGCGAATTGCGCTGGCGGTGCGGGGTTGAATGTTGTTCGTACAGTTCGTACCATTTGCGTGCTACATCGAAGAGCACTTCTGGATAGACTCCGCCTCCCTTGGAAGCACTTTCCACTGCCATGCAAGCTCGTTCCAGCATTTCATCGCTCTGCTCCTTACATTGCATAATGGCTCGCTGAATCTCGTTGGGGTTGAGCGCGTGGGCGTGAGGGAGACACGATAAGGCCAATTCGGCCGCCGCGCGCTCCATCGAGGGTTCATGCCCTCGGGAAGCTCGATCAGCGATGGAGGCCACTTCAGGGGGTGTTAAATGGCCTTCCCATGTGCCAATGAGGAAATTTATGGCTTGCGCGCCAATTTCCATCGCTTGCCCAGTGATCCAGGACACGTGCGAAGAATACGTTCGACTTAGCCAGTTGAGCGACACGCAGTTATGCAGTCCTAAAGCGTAAAGCCCAATCTGGAATGCGCACATGTGAAGGGCGCGATGAGGCCCACCGCGCGGGTTAGATGACGAAGAAGGTTGGGTGAACAACGAGGTGGACGAGTTACCACCCGCTTTATTCAAAACAGTTTTCGCCAACTCAAACATGAAATGTGCAGAAGCTTCTGATGGCTGATTAGGTATAGAGGGACAAATACGCTTCTTGTATCTATGGAGACAAAGGCTCAGACTCTCACGGGTTTCGAACTTTGTGGCTTTTGATAATTTACCTGTTAATTTTGCTATTATTCATGGCACCTGGACGAGTTCCCATAATACTTTCCCCTCCAGAGACCATAACTTGGCGTGGAGCTCCTGACGGCAGCAAAGGAACTTGTGATGGTCTTCCCATTGGTGGAACAGTCCCGGCTTGACTGTTGCTACTAACACCCGCGGTCGCTGCCGTACGGAAGCTGTCCGAACCTGAGGATTTCCCTATACCAAAAACAACTAAATGAACAAGATTCACAACGAATGCATTTGAGATAAAGACGCTCACGTTACAATTACCTGTGTTATTGTAATAAAACTATAATCTACATTCATTTATATTTCCCTTAGAATGTCTCCACTATCTTTATTTTTGTAGCAAATCTGTGTCTCGATTTCATAAACTAATTTGAGTGGAAATTTTCGCGTTCTTTCATTTTTACGAATATCTAAAAAAAAATTTCGAGATTATCAGAATACGCACCACGACACTGTAGTCCGTTATTTTTGTCTAATCTATTATCGTTAATATTTAATACGCCACTGAATATATAGTATTATATTAAAGATATTACAGCCCCACTGTCAACATTCCAGAACATACCTGAAGCTGATGATCCAGAATCGGAGCCAGGACCTGCCTGTCTCAAGGATCGTATGCCGGACACGCGGTTTGCAGCCTTGCTGCACGAATTCGAGGTCGCAGAGACAGTTGGCTCCTCCCATGTAGCGTCTTCATCGTCCCAGCTAGGTGAACTGCGATCGGCCATTCCTGCTCTGCGCCTACTATGGAAAGAGATAAAAGACAACTTTAGTTAATAAATAATAACAAAAAGCTGACATACACACTAAGAATAAAGAAAAACAGGAATAGCTCAATATTACGAGAAATGAGAAATTAATTATAACCAAAGACCTATAAATAGAGAAAAACACAAAGAAAGACAAGTGAAAACTATGATAACATTTGGTACTTTTATGTTACAGTCCCGATCAATCTATGCTGTCCAATTTTAGAGTTTTTTTTTAATCAATTTAAATGTAACTTAACCGAACGTAAATGATCAAAAATTAACTTAAACTAACCAAACGAAGCCTAACCTACCAAATATACCATGCCAACCTGAAACTGTGCTCAGGACCGGGACTACGGCATTTAATAACCTAAATTCAGTGAATATCATGTTAGATATACAATATATATAAATATATAATATAGATATTTATAAATATTAATATAATAAAATAAGTTAATATAAATTTAATAAATAAGTAAGTTCCTGTTACATTTCTAACAAAATAAAAGGAAGGAAAGTACACATTTGCACATAAGAAACAGTAGGAATTTAAAGTCACACAAAGTCGGGGAAAAACGTTCAAAAATAACCACTGATTCTCATCTTACTACTTCTAGCTAGGACTAAAGTAAAGAGAAAGAAACACTACTTTGCAGGTTTTGGACAGGCTCCCGAGGTGACATGCGAAGGTGTTGAAGTGGCACTGGGAAAAACGGCAGAAGCTGCTTCACTGGTGGTGGCCTGTTCAAGACTAAGGACAGCCACATTATTCTCCAAGTCTTGTACTCCATTATTCTGGCTGTCTTGTCCTTTAAAGAATAATAAATTAAACCCAGCTGGTAAAACGAATTTGCAGAGCTTTAAAAGTCATTTTACTTCTTAGATCCCCATAAGGTGATGGATATGTAAGCGCGACGTTATTTTCACTCCTGTTATCTTCGGTCCTCAAAGTCGCGGCCGTCATTGGTGTCTGACCGTGCGCTGAAACTGCGCTGGTGTAATATGTTGAAAGGAGTGGGGCTTTGTACATTTGATGAACTTCTTTGTCCAACAATTTGTCCATGATTTTCGCCAGCTTAACCGGATCGTCTTTGTAGTGCATAAGAAGCATGATGGCCAAATCCCCGCGTTGTCTCCGAGTGCCCTCGCAAAGTAAAGGATGCTCCGCTTCAGAAACGTTCGCTTTCAAGCCTAATGCAGCTACCGCAGCCTCAAAGCCCAGTACTTCATCTGAAGGATAGCGTAGGGCGAACGAACGGCATGGCACCCCTACAGACACCGCATCTTAAACACTTTTAAATGAAGTGTCTTTATCGAAAGAACAGCTTTTAACCTACCGGCCATAACCAAGGCTTCAAAAATAAAAGTCGCCAGAGATAACGGTAACAACGCTTCGCCACGACTTCGTAACCTTCCATCGCGCAACTGGGCAGCTTTGTCGCGTATGATACTCATTTCTGCTGGTCCGAGAGGTATTCGCTTCAGCAATGTTACTAATTCAGATTCTTGGTAGGCTAGCTTGACTTCCAGTGCTTTGGTAGTCGCGGGGGGACGAGCCAGTTCCAGCCCAAACAACCCCACTTTGAATCCCAGATGAAAATGCTCGGGGTTTTCTGACAGCACTGTGCACAAAAATGCACACTTCGCCAGAGTGGCGGAAGCTAGACAACTTATGGCATGGCACGCTGGATTGGTCTGATAAAAAAAAAAAAAAAAAAAAAAAAAAACATATACATAATTTACGATTGGTAAACACAGATAATTTTTACGCTATTACTTTTTTCTTTTTGCCCTTAATCATCAAGGGGGGAAATTCCACCATCAGATCCGGTGGCGACGCTAAAAGCTCGTTAGCTAGCTGCACGCCTAGCCGACAAGCTTCTGCGCTGTGTCCATGGGCGTGCAATCCTTCCGCTCTGGCTAGAAGTACTTCTAAAGGATAATCTAATGGCTTTGAACCCGCAAAAATGCCAGTTTCTCCTTTTCTGGCGGGTATCGCGGAGCCTGACGCACCAATCGGTTCTGTTGCTAGTGCCGACATCGCCGCTGCAGCTTCACTCGTATTGCCTGCAATGGCCACAGCAGCTTCAGGCGCGCTGGACCAATCCGAGTCGAGATCAACATCTTCCGGCGACGATTTTTCTTTGTCGGTGTTTTGACTGTCGTCGCTCACTTTTTCACCACCCAAACGCTCCCACTCCTCTTCCAAGTCACCACTATCTTGCCGGCTTATAGCAACTTTCCTCCTACTCACTTCTATATCAGCGGCATCGGCATTTTCGTCATTTTCGCAGAAACCTTCACTAGACACCGAACTCCTGTTGCCGTCCCGTTGGTTGGAGATAGCAGCCGCTACTGCAGCGGCTGCCATATGACCGTTAATGATGGAAAAGTCTACGCTACGGGGTCTTAGTGCATGATGTGAAGGTTGTTGCTGCTGGTGGGGCAAATCGTTCTGCAAAACTGCAGCCGAGGCGTGGACTTCCATTTTCCCAACCGCGGTGCTGTCCACATGACGGAAACACGTAAAAGGGCAGTGATAAAAACGATGGCCAGGATGATATGTAATGCCCGGAATAGGGTACTCGTGCCAGTCTAAGCGTGTCGCTTCAACGGCCGGTTTAAAACCCGAAAACACTTCGACCTCAGCACGAAAGGTTTGGGAAGCTCTGCGTGACATGTGTCCTAAATTGAAATGATACATGAGCATTATAATTTTAAAAACTGAAGGGCACGTGCTATATAATGCACCCTAATCTTTTCAGGTGAAAAAATACTAAAAATGAAAACTAGCCTACGCAAGTTAAATAAAATATAAAATATATAAAACAGAAACGCGAAACTCAAGACGTTTAAAGACAAATAAAACAACACAAAACTTAGAAAAAAGTGTAAAAATAAAAAGTAAGAAATAAAATAAAACTAAAATTACCGCCACCAGCTCCTCCCATGGGCGCATGACCCGGTGACCCTTGTCCACCAATTCCAGGCACGTTATTACCACCCGAGGCAGCGCTGGGCAAGGCCGCAGTCAAGCCTTTGCTTTTGGTGACTTTGTCAATCACTTTCACGTGCCAGTCCCGGAATTGTTGGGCTAGAACCTCTCGTTCTTGGTCGGCTAAGCCGGGATTCAAAGCTGCTAAACGCCAGAGTACTACTACTTCGTCACATAGGGAGGCGCAAGCGTGTTGTGAAGCGTGTGATTGACTGCTAAGTCCACCGTGTTTGCCGTTTTGCGGATTGGACCCTGAATGCAGCGCGACTTTGGTGTTAAACCACCAAACCATGATTTGTTCGCACGCCATGCACTCTTCCGTGATGACTTCCAGCATGGGCACGGCGTTACGGTCATGTCGCTTGAACATTTCCCTGACAATAGACAGTAAGTTCCACATCCCTTCGGGTTCCCTCCCCCGCAACGGACGCAACAAGCTGCTCCATTCGGCTGCTGCTGGTGGTGCAGTCGTACTCAGATAGTTCACATCGCTAGGTACAAGAATAACCATATTAAAAATTGCAACTTAACGCTCTAAAAATGCAATATTTCAGGATAAGAACAAAACATACCTGAAAACAGTGGGCGAAGGAACACAGAATTTGATGAGGATCTTACGAATATTTTCATGGAGCGTGCTTTCATCTAGACACCACGAAGTCTGTTCCGAAGCCGACGCTCCAGCTGTAGGATCCGGCGCTCCCCGTAACTGAATAAAGAAAAGGCGGTAAGGACTTTTTCTGTAAATAAAGTCAACAGGTGGGAGTTATACTGTGTTAATTGCAGACGGCTGAGTGGACAATAGTTCGTCGAGCAGTCGCTGAGCAGTCGGTAAGATCTGCTGGGGTAACTCGCTGATGAGGTACTGCGCAAACTTTTGCAGTTGGTCACGCTGGAGTCGAGATAAGGATTCAGATACGGGGGCTCGTAGGCACACACTATTGGCTTGGTGGATTCTGTACAAACAAACGGCCACGATGTGCGAACACCATGAGGCCATCGTGGCGCCTCTCGATGTGCACGTGCAGTGACACGAGGTAATATGTCTTCTATCGAAAGTGACAGCCACGTTGAACACCGTGGTTTTGTTCTGAGACAGCGTCAAAGGTGGAACAACCGCCGCACTCAAATGGAAACCTACGTATTCACACAATATCAATATTTCCTGCGGTATCAAGATGTCTTAGAAAACAAAACATAACGCAAGCCCGGCCAGTGTAATGTAAAACTTACCAATCTGTAAGGGTTCTTTGACAGCTCGGAGACGGTATAACTGCTCTCCTTTCTGGAATTCATCTGGAGATCCGTTTGCCAAACATGAGTACAGCCGAATGTCTTCTTCATTATCGGGGAAAGACCAAAATGCAATTCGCAATTGAAGTGGTTCAGGCACCGGTTGCCAAGAATGTTCCACCAGTTCGAACGGTGTGTGCGCCGCTACCACTCGGGCACAAAGCTCCGTCAAGGACAATAATGACCCATCTGTAACAAGTAACATAATAATAATAATAATTATAATAATCAAGTAAAGCCAGTGCATCATTTATGAGGAACCTTGAGTTCACTTAAATTTGTAATGAAAAAGAGTACATAAAATCAATGCCCGCCTTTTCAATCGTTCTTAGTTTTCATTCTCTCATCCTTGGAAGATTCCTTTCCCTGTGTTGATACTATAGAACCGACGAGCGTGTAGCAATGAACTTCTCGGCACCTGGCTTTCAATTGTTATTACCACCTTATCCCTTTCCTTGTTTTCATTGTTGCACAAAGTATAATGTAACCGTGAAATCCCCCAAAAAAACTGCGAAGATTCGCTTTCGGATTGTCCCAAATTCCTTGGACACAAATAAAAGTGCCCAGCAATTAAAGTCTACCATGTTGGCAAGGAAACAGCGTTGTAAATGGACTCAAATACATTTTTATCTAGTTACATAGCAACCAATAATATAAACTGTTCTACATTTATGAAGCGAAGGTTATGACCTAGACAACGAATATCAATCGCGCTATTACGCAAAGCTCGGTTGGCAACAGTACCTGTGCTCGCTTTATTGTTACATAAAGTTTATTGTTATATAGTACTATAACTGCCACCGTTTTTCAAAAGGGTAAGTTTCAGTTTACGCTGTAAAAATGTACATGTTCAATGCTGCACGTCGACTTCGCCTTGCCCTTGGCATGGGCCACACAGTACAACTCCGGGGATGATTTGCGTCGTGAAGGCAGATCATCAATCCCAGCCCCCTTTTCCTCTCCAAACCGGTACTTTTTCAGTGCGATAGGGTCTTCCCTACCGAGGGACGGATAGGCACCCGCATTGACCCCAGTTTAGCCCTTCAACCATGGCACTGCTGGGCGACAGTCAAAACCCCTTTTGCTTTTTCCTGCATTTCCCAGCAAGTCGCGAGTCTAGACCTCGTCTGGCATTCAAGGGAAAGCCCTCCAGGCTTGCAAATGACCCACACGCGTTCTCTTAATACAACTTTTCATCTCCCCCGTTTTAATGAGCCTAACAGGAAAAAGGCCTTCTATCCCTTCGAACAATGTCGACCATAGGCCTAAGGCTACTCACCTTCCTAAGAACAATATTTGCTAACGCTCTACAGTGGTACCCCGCGTAACGAACGTCATACGTTCCTGGAGGAAATTCGTTTTAAGAAGCGTTCGTTACAAGAAACGCTACTTCCCATAAGATTCAATAGAAATCTTTTTAATCCTTTCCTGATCCCAGACCGAATCATAGGACAGTTGATTTTAAAAATCGGAAAAAAACACCAAAAATTTACAGACTGTCAAAATATATTTCTCAAATATTTAGTAATCAGTTTTGTTCAATTAATGGCTCTCGAGACCAAGCTAAGTCTCATAAACCTTCGATTTTTTTACCTCTTATCGGCCTTAGTTTTCATGTTCAGCATTAATTGGAAGAATCCGTCTAAGGTGGCTTACTTTTGTCTCTTCTTTAATACGGCTTTGGAGAAGTGTAGGACATTGTCATTGAATATGTCAAAGCATATGTTCGTTTCAACTTGATTTAGATGCCACAATTTTTACTTCGGTTTGAATCTCTTCCCATTACATAATATATTCTTTTACGGCTGCGGTGAGCATAGGGGAACCAATGCGCTCAGCCACCTCTTCGTTAGAAGGAATTTCTTTTTGTTCTTATTACCAGAATTTTTTGGTGTCATTTACGCAACAGATATAATCGAAAAAAAAAAACTAAAACTATGTAATCAAACAGATACGCAAGCAGGCTATTTCTCAGTAACTGACTGGCGTGAGGAAGCCAAGTTCTCGCCTACAGACTGGGAAACGTAACTGCCAATTTAAAATTTTTTTTTTGCTTGCCCATAAGGGGTTCGTTGCAAGAGGCTGAGTTCGTTGTCTGAGTCATTTTTTTCGCCCACGCGCGACTTCATTGTACAAGTTGTTCGCTGTACAATGCGTTCGTTAAACGGGGTACCACTATACATCCACGCAAGGACATGGCATCCTACGTGAAACGGAACTTTGTTTCCTGGAAAGTAAAACCCTCAACAAGATCACATACAAGCAGCACATTATATCCACTACATTTGCAGCGCTGCCCCCATAACTATAACCTTACTGGGCCCTATAATATATAAAAAAAGCTTCGACTTCTCAATTACTGCACGACTAAACTTGGGTAACCCGGGACTTCCACGAGATAAGTCGTGTAATGTGCATAAGGCCAAACAGGCGCGTTTAGACATGTCCTGCAGGGGGGAACAAAGTGTTACACGGACATAGACTAAAAAACAAACACTGAACCTGTTCTACTAGGTCAAGACGGCGGCGCCGAGAAAATATTTCTTTCTTAAGACAAGTACTTTAAAATGTTCGACAAATGGACAAAATCTGTTTGACAGAATCGCAAATCGAGAATTATTTACTGATTATTATTTTCATAAAAAATCAATAAAACAAATAATGCTCTTTTTCGTCGTACGTTGCCAACTGCTTATCGTTGCAAAATTTGGAGTGTTAATAAACAACGATGAGCAATGAAGGCCATTTATAAATAGTGTGCAAACGAAGCGAAGATCTCCCTCTCCCACGAAGTTGAGACATGGAGCTTTTTTTTGTGAACCCAAGCTACCCCACCCGGACTAAATATATATAAATTTAACTTAGCCGGCTTTCCAAAACGTAAGCGTTTTAGTTATACAAAAAAGCGGAAGTCTAACAAATGAATCCTTTTTGGGAATTTATACGCCATATCGTCGGCGTTCGTAGAAGGCTGCACAATACACAAAGGAAGTCCATTTGTAGGGATACAACGGACATGCGCATCACAAGAAAACTTCCTCACCCATAATGCATATTTGATATACGTCTCTACAGCAAATACGGGTAGATAAGTAACCTTGAGTAAGAAACAACACCATGGTGTAACTATAGAAAGTGGCAAAGTTACCTTCGTTCCTTCTCTGGGAACTGGTAGGGTACGACGGTGCTGTGTTGGTTCCTGTTTGTTTCTTCCATCCTCGCCAATTGTTGCACAGCGACTCGGGTTCACTGCACCAACTACATAAGGAATCTTCTTCAAAGCGATCCGAATCATCAAAGGACAAACGCTCATCTGCATCACGGTCCCCCTCCCATTCCAACATGGCTATGATCCGCTGTTTTGCACCAACTTATCAACGCTCAGCTTTGGTAATAGCAGCAAAATTCGGGTGACATTAAGAACATAAGACGGAACACATCGTCACATAGGGCCTGCTGTTCATTCACGAGTTTTTCCAACGCAGGGTTCCTTTCTTTTCGTAATTATTAAAAAACAATGGCTTGCTGGCTGACAAGACTTGCTTTGTCTTGGAATCGGATTCAGCAGGGACACTTGGAAACGTTAAACTGAAAGATACAAGACGAGAATTAAAAACTTTGGACGTTAGACGTTATAGACCAATTACCTTTGACAATGCAGGTGTTACAAAATAGAACCAGGTCAAGGCTGACTTATGGCTGTTCCCATGCAGAGTTCTGAAGACCAAGACCACGGGTGAAGTAACCAGGGTACACAACACAAAGGAAAGTGGTTTTCATACACAATAAAAAAGTCCGAAACTTTACCCAACAGTACAGTACACAGTCACACACTAAAATCAATTAAAACTAGCTCTCAATTCCCAGAATTAAGCATAATAAACACATTAATTACCAGACATTACCTACCCTGCAACCCCCCTTTCTGACAAGTAACCTTTTCGGTTCGGAGGCGGTTTCGATGCGGGCTGACCCGAGCGATCAGTTGTGAAATGCGACAGAAACGCCATCTAGAAACAAGTGTTCTTACCTTGTACCCTGTCTTGAGGCCTGTCTCTTTTATTCCTTGAGGTATGTTTTGCATGTATTCCAAAAGTTTATCCCGGAAAATCTGAGTAATCGCGTAACGAAAATGCTATCTGTTTAGTGAAAACTGTTCAATTGCTTCTATCGTTCTTTTCTAGAATATTATTTTGCAGTTGTATTATTATATATACCAGTGTTCGTCCTAAAAAGTTCGCGTATTATTGTTGTTACAGAGCGGTAATACTGCAGCGAGGTAAACATGGCACCGCGTAAAGGAAAAGTACAGAAAGAAGAAGTTCAAGTTTCCCTTGGACCTCAAGTCCGAGAAGGTGAAATTGTTTTCGGAGTTGCCCACATTTTTGCTTCCTTCAACGACACTTTCGTCCATGTTACGGACTTGTCCGGCAAGTAAGTGCACAAGTTCTGCTGAAACAAACCTTTCGCTTATTTTACTGTCTACTTATATTGGTGCCTTTTTTAGAGAAACTATTTGCCGAGTTACTGGCGGCATGAAAGTGAAGGCTGATCGTGATGAAGCCTCTCCCTACGCTGCTATGTTGGCTGCTCAGGTGAGTTTTCTTCACATTCAAGGAGCACTTGAGATTATTAAGTAATGCTTGTATAATTAGGACGTTGCTGAGAAATGCAAGCTTTTGGGCATCACCGCTCTTCACATCAAGTTGCGTGCTACTGGTGGCAACCGTACCAAGACTCCCGGACCTGGTGCCCAGTCAGCTCTCCGCGCTTTGGCTCGTTCTGGCATGAAAATCGGACGCATTGAAGATGTAACGCCTATTCCTTCTGATTCCACACGCAGGAAGGGTGGCCGACGCGGTCGTCGTTTGTAAAACATGCATTTTGTATGGGCAAATACAACAAGCCCTTCGCCCCATTGTTTTGACTTGTATAATTGTCACCAAATAATAGACAGTCTTGCAATGGAAACAGTGTTTATTCTCAACGCACATTACTGTTTATGTCGAACGTAGATGTAGGAATGTCAGGAAGAGTTATTATAACCTGGATTTGCTTAACTGCGCCAACTTCACCTGCTCCATTCGCCTAATCAAAATGTTGCATGAGATCTGCTCAGGCGAGGAAAGCTCGCATGGATTCGACAGAACTATTTGATAGGTAGCTCTCAACAAGTGCAGTACACCAAGGCAATTTGCTAGTTGGATGTATTTGCATTCTCTGTTTGGTAGGAAGTAACCGAAAACATTACAAGCAAAATGAAGTACAGACAGTACTCCTTTTATGAGTTTCTCCCAGAGAACTACTGTTTTAATATTACTGGCTTAATCCACTGCATAATATAATTAGTTTGTTGTATAAAATTAGTCGTGCAGGATTTGCATATGCCGAGAAAATTCAGTATGCAACACTACTACAGATCAATTTCTGTTAGAGAAATAATCCTTAATCTCTACGTGAGATCAGAAGTTTTCTTTCTGGTACGTATAGTGTTAAAACCCGAGCGGTTTTACTAGAATTCAAATAACAGCAGTTTTGCTTATAGTAGGACATAGGTATTTAAATAGTATCGCTATGATGAAATTGTCAAATAATAAAAGACACGTGGGTATTTCAAACTGGCAAATAGAAAGAACTTCGCTGTTCCTTGCAACGAATCGTATAGCTTTTCGTGACGTCACGACTTCCATGTTCTAATTTTCAATATGGCGGCCGATATGGTGGACCAAAAGGAAGTAAGCGCCGATATATTTTCAGTATTTATTAGCGAAGTTTATGATTTTGAAATTCTGCTTTTTTACAATTGTGTTACGTAAAGGTAAAACTGATGTATTTTCAATATTTTATTGTAAAGCGGTTACAGATTTTTTTCCTGTTAAGCACTTTCTGTAATGCCCCCCTCAACATGCATATTTACCATTGCAGCAAAGCTTAAAGCGGCATTTTGTGGCGTTTCGTGGGCTTTTGTTTTCTGTGTGAAATATTCCTAACATTCTGCACATTTTTTAGCAGGAACTTCAAGCCCCGGCGAAGCAAGAGGACACCAGTGCTGACGATGGCAATTTGGACGTAGACATGTACATTAAACACCCCCTGCAGAACAAGTGGACGCTGTGGTTCTTCAAAAATGACCGTACAAAAGACTGGGAGGAAAACCAAAGAGAAGTCACAACCTTTGATACTGTAGAAGATTTCTGGGCGTAAGTACTTGTAACGTGACAATTAGCGGTAACTTCGTAACTTAAGTTCAATTCCTTTGCAGTCTGTACAATCATATTAAAGCTGCAAGTGAAATTTCTACTGGTTGTGACTATTCACTCTTCAAAGAAGGCATCAAGCCTATGTGGGAAGATCCCAGAAACAAGAAGGGTGGGCGCTGGTTAATCAGCTTGGACAAAAAGCAAAGAACTTCCGATTTGGACAATTTCTGGCTGGAAGTGGTAACGTGATGAATCAGATTTGCTTTCTTATTCCTTCTGTCTAATTCACTCCTCATGTTCACTAGATTCTTTGTTTGATTGGCGAGTCTTTTGACGAGGACAGTGACAACATTTGCGGAGCTGTGGTCAACATTCGTAATAAAGGCGACAAGATTAGTGTTTGGACGGGGAATGCAGATAACCGAGACAGCATATTGAAAATAGGTCACAAACTGAAAGAACGTTTAGGAATTCCGCCTCGTGTCACCATCGTTTTTGAAGCTCATAGAGACACGATGAACAAGTCAGGCTCCTCAGCAAAACACCAGTTCACGATTTAGTTGCAGAACTTTGCATCTAGCTTAAGATGTATGTTAAAATCACAGTTTCTACATGAGAATCCTGGTGGCAAAAGAGATTTTTTTCTTTCCCTGGTTTTTGGAGTGTTTGCCTTCCATGAGGGGTAAATTATTAAACGGTTTATTGGAAATGAATAGCAAACGTGTTTATTTTTCTTTGTCGGACTTAACACATGGAGTAAGCGGAATTAACCCCGTATCTCGAGGAGATTGTTCTAGCTAGCAGTATGATTTTTTTTAACTTCTTGTACATCTAACGAATTTCATCCTTATTTCCTATTGTTTTCCTGAACAGTTTTTGCTTCCGAATGGTTATCAGAAAGTTTTCCTAATGTGATTACGCATTCATCTTTTTTGTATAAAAGTTTGGGCAACAATAGAGAATGGCCACAAAGAACGAGATTCTTGACGTATTTTCTCAATTAATGTACATTTGAACGTAATCCGATCCTAAATATGAAACATTACAGTTGGTTTCCTTTAGATACTTTCATCTCGGTAACATGAGGCAAAAGGTTACGTCGAAAACGGGCAAATTCTCAATTAGCAATTGGATGTGTGCACACCCTTCACCGGTGCCTTGGGGATACGCAATGCAGTGTCGGTCTTTGTCCTTGTCTTCTTTACGATCCTCAAACTTTCCCTTTCTATAAACTTAATCCGCTTTCATATATCTTTTTTTCTCCCACTGTCCACCAATTACCTTACATAATACACAGATGCTTTGGGGGGAGTGTGATATCCGCACTGCTTGTTGGAAATCAACAAATTCAGGCGTGGTAAATCCCTCGGAATTACCTGTGGTACCAAGCCGTACAAAGCTTTCACTCCTCTATATAATTCGATTTGTGATCTCGTCTCTTCACATCTCGCAGCTCAGCAGACACCATGAATACCCTGGTAAGTCTATTGTATGGAAAACAGGCAGATACAACTTTTGAGAATTACATTAATGCTTGGCTTCACTGAAACAGGTCGTTCTTATTTCCTGCGTGGTAATAGCATCAGCTATTCCTGTACCAGACGACCTGAAGGTAAATTATTTATACGTAATGTTAGATAACGAAAATTTTCCCTACTAACCCATACAAAATACGAAGGACAAAAAGGTTATCATCGCTGAATCTCAAGAAACTTTACCGAAGAATACCGAAGAAGCAACGGAGGCCAATTTTAAGATCGCATCTTCTCCGGTCCAGGCAAGTGAACATTACCCTTCTCAAATTTTGCTGCTGTTTTTCGTAATGCTCATTTTTTTTAATATAAAAAGATCCGGCCTATTCCTCTGCGTATTGTGAAGCCTACTTTGCAACTGGAAGAAGAAAGCACTGTTCTCCCAACAGAAGCTGAACAAAATGCTGAAAAAGATAGCAGATTCACGAAGGAAGACAAAGTGGTTACGACATCTGAACAAGTAACATTTAATCGTACTTGATGCTATCATGATGTAACATAACGGTGGTATAGTCAGTTCCCAAACCTATTCGTGGTCAGCGTGCATCGACCACGACGCTACCTACCATTGCTGTTGCTTAACGAATCTTTACAATTCGGCGCTAATACGTGTAAGATGGATAGGCGCGCTTATTTACCTTATCCGTAAAGTTATATTTTCTTGTAATCAAAATACACGCTATACAAACATTTCGTGCAACTTTGTCCAGTTTTTCTGCAACCAGTTTAAAAAGCCTGTAGCTTATGACCGTGAAATAACAGCTCGAATAGCTTCTTCGCATTTTCGCAACCCAGCCATATTACAGTGCTCATCACGACCGGCAATAAAGCAGACGGAATTGAAAAAGACAAGCGAACGTTTAAATGGACCTTTTTTAGTTCAGTTTGACTGGACGCTGGGGGTACACGGATATTTCTTTGGAACTAACATACTTATCTGGTATCACCGTAAAACACGTATAATTTCTGTAATGGCTGGTAATACAGCGAGTTTTGTAGCCTTAATTTCAGAATTAGAACAAAAGTAACGAAAGACACAACGATACCGTAGTCTCTTTTCCTAGGATAACACTAGGGAATTCACCTCCTTCACCAACTCGCTTACGTGAATTAAAATACAGGTCAATGGCTCCTAAATGGGTGAACTATTTACCGTTTCTTTTTACGCCGTATAAGTGCCTTCTCATTGCACACTCCGCGAAAGCTGCGATGGGGGGTCCTAAAGCTGCAACAATGAGTTGACCTTCCTTCCAACAGCTTCTCTCTGGAGGCGTCATTGCGAATCATTTAATGTTGGAAACTAGCCGGATTGCCTTTTGTGTTATAGACTAGTGGAGATTTTCTACACCGTGCTGATTTTTTTTTTTTTTTTTTTTTTTTTTTTTTTTTTGAAAACCAACGAAATACGGTCTTTTTTGCGAGTGATGCCATCAACTTTAAACGTTCGTTAGGGACGTTGGCATGAATCTTCCCCAAACCGGTTTCCTAAGACCAGGCTACATCTTTTCCTTCAAGACTTTCAGCGATGCCAATAAAACAACGAGGCATTGGCCAAATCTCCGCATGGAAGTAACAAAAAAGGGAAACTACTTTAGTTTGCCATTGTTTCCTCTGGGGTTGTTTTAATCGCCTTCTATTTCATATGAAACTCTGTAGCATCGTGATTTTGTTAATAACGCTCAGAAGATAGAACAAGTCGATGTCCTATCGACACTTAGTACCGAGGATGTTTTAAATACCAGTTCATATATGTGTTGCACGACAAAAAGTCGTCAAACTTATACGAATTTCCCAAAGTAAATAATATGCCGTAGGATTCATGGCGTAGAAAAGAAAAGCTTAATGACAGCAACGGAGCAAAACGATTCTAACGAAAGGCGCAATTCCTTCGCTTGCCTAACGCATACTAAGATCGCTCATCCGTGTAGGGATTCAAGGAACTTCTTTGTGTTCATTACGAGGAAGAAAATGAAGACAAACAATTTGGTAAAAAATGATAAACAAACTACAGTTCAAGCTTGTCTAATTCAGAAATTGTGCTTTTTATGAACCTACCAACGTACCGTAATGCATAACTGAAGTATCGCATGTCAAATTATACTTCTAGAATCACGAACCGGGAACCTTCAGCGAGAAACGGCGTAGTGCCGGAAATGCTTGGCGCAAATTTTCAATTTAAGTTGAAAACTATCAAGTTCTTGCTCTTCTTCCAATGACAGATAGACTACACAAAAACATCCAGACTACTAGCTAACTCCCAAGTTAAAATCCTAATGATTCCTCGCAAGCTTCTGGTTTCAGAAAACTTCCCAGAAACCACCGGTACGTCAAACTTGTTCATCTAAAAGCAAGTCTTCCGTAGTCTGTACCCCCCCCTCCCCTGCTTTACTTTTTTGTGTTTTTTGTGTTTCCTTTCCGCAATTTTCTCCCAAGGTTTCCGTAAACAGTTCTTTTCATTGAACGACAAGTACGCTGTATAATTCAATATTTTTCTTTCGCTAGTCAGCTAGGGATGTTGTCATACCAGAGATGCTCGTATAAGGTGTGGTTAGGTTTAAGGTTTATCAGGCCATACTCGTGATAGTCTCTGAGAATGTGTGAGCAAAATGCTGAGACAAAAATGGGTCGCTGTCATTTCCCCATACCTTCTGCCATAAAATGTTACGGAGATCAGGTTTGGTGAGTCTGGATGCGTCCAATGCGTCAAATGAACGGGACTTTCCAGAAAGCTCTCAGTAGGCCGACTTGGCTAGCATGATTAACGCGAAGCCGGTTTTTTCTTTGATATTTGATAAAAACCGTGGGCTCCCATCCCGACCTTTTTTACCCCAACCACGAATTCCTCTACGTCCATTGCCAAGACAAACTACAAAAAGGAATGGGAACTTGACGATTATCCTACTAAAATGCAGGGAGGAAGGGCGAAGACTGCAATCTTTGGTGCTCCACAGGTGATGCAAATGAAGGTGGACGATAACCCCGGTTCGGAGTCTCAGGTTTCTTTGGCAGACGACCTTGGCCGCCCCAAGGAAACGCTGGTTTTCCAGCACCGCATGATATAAAAATAGTTTGTTATGGAGATTGCTATTGGGCTTTTGCTGTAATTTGCCACTGATTGGTTTCTCGCCTCTTCAGCTTTTCGGCTTCTTCGCCTTTGCACGCAACCCCACGATGTGAGGCGTTTGACGCAATGATATCGAAGATTAGCTCCCGCCATTTAAACTTCATCTCCCCGATGCATTGTAGGTCAGTTCTTAATTACAAGCATGGCGCCAGTCCGAATACTTAAGATCTATTGTTCTGGCTTCAACAGTCACACAATGCTTTAAAGGTCGACGTCCCGGTATTTTAAGAAAATAAAGGCCAAGTTCAAACTAAACTAATCTTTCGGCAACTCGTTACACTTTTGACTCAAGCCATACTCGTGCGGCAGCTGCGAATTTCCGGAAGCTTGCCGAACAAGGATGCGAAGCGTGACTTTATCCCTAGCGTAACTTTTGGGCATCAGATTATAGCTACCCTCCACATAATTAATTGCAACCCCCATGACCTTGGGAAATGGTAGGCTCTTCCGAAATCTGGAAGCCCTACAGTCCTAGTTACCTTTTGCCTTGGAATTTTTCATCTTACGGCCATGAGAAGGTACGTTCGGTAAAAAAGGAGGCGGGGTGGAAAAAATGCCCGCAGAAAATGCCTTATATCTACTCAATTCCAGTGGTTATTGTGTATTCGGGATGCACGTTCAATGTTAGGAAAAACAGTAAAAAAATAAATAAAAAAATAACAGATAAGGAAGACTCCGCCGCTTATTCGCCGTCCGGTACCGATACTCGGCTTCTCCGACCGTCTTCCATCCTGAGGCGGGGCAGGTTCCGCAAGACTGCCCGAGAAGCACATAAAAGAGCGCACCAAGGCTAGACCTGCTTCACTTTACACCTCACCTCAGTCAGAGCTTTGCTGAAGACAAGACTTTTGGTCTTCACATCTTTATCCGCAATACCATGAAGCTAACTTGGGTAAGTAAGCATAGTGCAATTTAAGTACAATTTGGTTTACCGCTTTTCTGCCCTTTAACAGGTTATCTTGGTTGCCTGTGTTGTGTGCGCTAAGGCAATTCCTTTGCCGAGTGCCGTAAGTGAGGCAGAAAGGGATCCATCGGTACAGGTACGTCAACCATACATGTCAATTGGTTTTTATAATAATACATGACGTGATTCTGATAAAGGGCGACAAGGTTGCTGACTATGCTGTCGACGCTTTGTTGAAACCATTGGCTAACTTGGCCTTGGCAGCTGTGGCTAATGACGAACGTGACACCACGACCACCGCAGCCATTCCTGACGAAACTCAGACAGAACTGGAGGCTATCGTGAACAGCGAAGGTCACGAACCAGAGTCCGTGGAGTTGGAAATCACCAAGGATCTTCTTCCAGAAGCTTCTTCTGCAACGGAAGTGGTCGTTTTCCAAGAAGAAAGTACCGAGATTAGCCGCCGCTCGGTGGATCAAGACGAAACAGAAGGCTCTGCTACTACCGCAGTGCCCGAAGTTGAAAGTGTGACTTTAGCCGCCCGCCAAGAAGAAGCCACTGAAGTTACCACCGATGTCGCTCTCGAGCAAAAATCTAACCTAGAAAGCGAAGAGAGCCAGCCTAAACTCGAAGAAGCTCCCGTAGCGGACGAGGAACAACCCGTCACGGTAATCGTCAGCTCCCAAGATTCTGACGAGCAAGTGACAGTCATCATCAATACTGACGAAGAAGACGGCGAAGTTGCGACACACACATTGACCGTTCCCAGGAACCAGCTTGAAAACCTGTCTATTGTACTCAACAACTAAGCTACGTGGGGAGTATACTCGGAAAAATTAGCGCGACTTGCCAATAACCCCAGCTTTGATGTTTCCTTGCCACAATCTCATTGTCATTATTTATTCCTCTGTGCGAGTTGGTTGTAGACTTGCAGGCAGTCTTTTCATTGTTTTTAAGCCGTTGTGCTCTCCTAAATATTAGTGATATGTGCAAATGTACATGCAATACAACGTGATCTGTTGAATATTATCTACACGGTTGCAATCGTAGGATTCTAGACAAAGTTAACTAAAAGACAAAAGAAAGGCTCAAACGCACCGCAGTTAATTAACTATACTTCACTATCGTTCGACACCTGTTAGTTTTCGATAAAACTAACAACACGCAATACTGCTTGATGATTATGCGGGTCAGCGTCTGGTTACCTAGCCCCCGCAGTCAACTTTTGCCAGTTTCCAAGGAAAACTTATACTAACATGATCGTGTTCCCCACGTCGAAACCAATGGAGGCTACACTGAAATCACAAGCTAGCGAATCTGTACTTAGTCTCCCTTTTTTCAACATTAGTCGTGGCCTTTTGTGTGATTTCCAGTTAAATCACAGTATTCATGATGAGGCCATTCAGCAGTATTCTTTGAACGGAAAGGTAAGCTTAAAGTCCTTAAGATGATTAAAAAAGCTACAAAATGTTTATGACATTTTCTCGTACAATACAGCTGTCGTTAGAGCCGTTCGTCAACAGTACGGAAATTTTCCCAAGATTATTAGACTGGCTCCAAGTTGATGGGCTTTTCCTAGCCAATTGGACTATTCCTTATCCTCTTTGGTTTCGCGTCATTTTCACAGCGCTATTTATAATCACTATGACATGGAGTGTCCTTTCAAACACACATACCTGTTTGGCGATAGCTTCGCAGCGGTACATAAACATCCATCATTACAACTTATCACCAATACCTGAAATACTTACCTGTTGTAATCTATTTCACAAATTATAACAAAAAAAGATCTCGATGGACGTCAACAAATCTCTTGCTAACTGGATTAGCGATAAGCGACTTACTCTTTGTATGCGTCATCGTACCGCCGGAAATATCGTCCGTAGCCGGTCGTTTCTCGGAAACCTGGGTAAAATAAAAACCCATTCCCATAGCTTATTAGACTCGCATATTTGAACAGGTTTTCGGTAGCAGCGGTTGCAGGATCCTGCCCTATCTGCAAAGTGCAGCGCTCTTGGCCAACACATTAATGCTTTGCCTTATTGCGTATGATCGTTATCTCGGCGTAGTACACGTTTTCGATCCCGGAATGCTAAAAAGAGTTGATCTCGTACTACTGATTCTTGGTCTGGTATGGTTACTGGCTTTCGGTCTCGCGGGTCCTACAATCCAAATCTGGGAGCAATACATCTTCCTCTTGGTAAACGCTACTAGTCATCCTGTGAGTGTCGATTTTTGCAACGTGCTGGCTATATGCACGCAAAACTCGGATTTAAAGGAATCAGATCCAGACTTTGCTTACACGTACTATGTGTTCCTCTGCTGTTTCATATTCATGCCTTTATTTCTTGTTTATGTTTTCCTGTACCTTAAAATAGCCCATTTTCTATGGGTACGTAAACCCGTAACATGTGTAACGCCCAACATGCTCCAAAAAAGCCAACTCCATCGAAATCAAACCGAACGGAAGAAAAAAGTCATTAAATCTCTAGTTGCATTGGTTGCGACTTTTTTTATTTGTCGAATGCCCAACTGGATTTTTGCCGTGCTGTCTATGGCAGGCCAGATCAATGCTAATCCTATCACAATGATGGTACGTACATTGTTCATCTATTTGTCAGTTTTCAATACGGCCATCAATCCCTGGTTCTACGTCCTAATCAGCGACCCCATGCGGAAGGCTCTCAAGGACTTCCGCGATTCTTGCTGCGACTCCGTGGCGTGCTGTCAAGCCCCAACGTGGAAACCCGAATTTCCTAATACTGGAAGACCTCCGGAACGGAAGACGCGTCCTCGCACAGCGCAGCGTAATCAGTTGGGACCAATTATATGCCCAGAAAACCTTACGGAACCGACGCTAGATACCCACAACCCGGCTATGCTAACTTTAGCAACTTCTCTAGCCGAACCGGTGCCTCACCAAGCTCCAAGCGACCATCCAGGAGATTGACCTAACGCAACATAGTTTTTAGCCCGCTGATTCCCTATTTTTAACTCAGTTCTCCTTCTACCATACACCCAATACATTGCTTAGTTTTATGCTACTGTCAATAAAGAGTTGAACATGTCAAGTGCTAGTTCGGCGGGCAAATGTGCCCTGTGTAACGCCCAAGCAGCACACTGGTGTGCAGGATGCAAGAATATACGCTATTGTTGTAAAGAGCATCAAAAAGCTCACTGGAAAGTGCATAAAAGCCAATGCCAGATTTACAAGGTCGTCATTTTATCATAGATACGAACTGTGATGAAGAATAACCCGCAAAGCCTTTAGGTTAAAGAAACAGAAGGACTCGGGCGATATTTGATTGCCACAAGGGATATAGAGCCTGGTCAAATGATTCTATGTGAGCCACCATTGGTTTTAGGTCCAAAGCCGGCTACTGCACCTATTTGCTTAGGGTGTTACAAATGCCTTCAATCCGACAATAGGTAACAAGAAACACGAGGCACCAGTATTTGCACTTGTGGGATTTTCATACGGTTGTTCCTTTAATGTAGGTGTAACTTGTGTGGATGGCCAGTATGCTCTTCCGAATGCTCTAACAGCGCAGAGCACGCCATAGAATGCGCCATACTTCAAAACAGACGTGCTCCTCCACCAATTGCGTACCCATATCCGAAAGAGCTTCCTTGTCTCATATTCCAGTGCATAACGCCATTACGCTGTCTAGCTATAAAATCTAAGGCGCCTCAAAAGTACGAAAAAATGCTACAACTTGAACATCACTGTCAAGCGCCAAACGGATCTGACCTCGAACGTGTCATACAGAAGAACGTTGTCGATTTCCTAAAAAAATACCTCGATTTGGATTACGACGAACAGGAGATTCACCGTGTTTGTGGAATCTTGGACATAAATTCCTTTGACGTACGCGACAGTGAACACGCCGCTGTCCGTGGTCTTTATCCAACAGCATCGCTTTTGAATCACGATTGCAAGCCTAACACGCGTTACGTTTTCGATAACAAAAAGAATATCGTTATCCTCTCCACTGTACGTATTCCTGCTGGGCAGCATATCACAACCTCGTACGCGCAAACATTGTGGGGTACCATGAGTCGCCGAGCTCATCTACAATCCGTAAAACATTTTTGGTGCACATGCACACGTTGCCAAGATCCTACAGAATTCGGTTTCTATATCGGGTCCTTGAAATGCACCAAATGTACTGGGATGATGATCAGTGAAAACCCCTTAAACGTTGACGCGAAATTTAAATGTTCGAGGTGTTCGTACGGTCTTCCTGGTAAGCAAATTAGTAGGGGAAACGAAGATCTGCATAAGGAATTACGAAGCCTGAACTCACCTCCCCACAAGCCTCAACAATTAGAGGAGTTTATACGGAAATATTCAATTGTGCTGCACCCCACTAATGGACACGTCCTGGACGCCAAATACGCACTATCTCAAATTTATGGCAATAGTCCTGGATTTACCCTATCAGGTAAATCCTATTCTACTACTTAAGGAAAGATGACAGAGCTAAAAAGAACTATGCTAAGGTGTTGTTAATC
The DNA here is from genome assembly GCA_022885665.1 of Triops longicaudatus. Taxonomy (NCBI): domain Eukaryota; kingdom Metazoa; phylum Arthropoda; class Branchiopoda; order Notostraca; family Triopsidae; genus Triops; species Triops longicaudatus. The sequence goes on from JAGQDJ010000023.1 coordinate 389,960, forward strand.
AACGGCTTCTACGTTTTAGAACTATCGGACGAATTACTGGAACGGAAGCTGGAACTGTGTCGTGAATTGTTAGACATTGCGAACGTACTGGAACCTGGTTTGACTCGGGTTAGGGGGCAGTTGTTATATGAATTGCAAGCTGCGATGGTTTGCCAAGGCAAGCGACACTTTGCCAAACAACTGATCACGAAGGAAGGGGCACAGGTAGGACAGACAAGTAATGGAGGTAAAGTTATACTCTTTATCGTTTATACAGGAATTGCTTCTTGAGTCGGTTGCCAAACTCCAGGAAGCGATGAACATTTTATCCGTTGAACCAGACCTGAAAGACACGCTGCATTCTCGAATGGCTGCATTGCTCACCGAAATGGAATGGGATTAGTCGCCACTGAACACTTTTTTTTTTAGACAATAATGTATTTCAGCGTTTGACGAGCCTTGTCAGTGTGAACTATTTGCAAATGGAATTTATGAAGGACAATGCATGGATACATGACAGCAAAAAACTGAACATGGGATATATGATTCTTGTTCTGGGTTACAAAATGGAAAGATGGCCAAATGTTAAGCAGTCATTCTCGGCATCTTACTTCTTCCCAAGCTTAGGTGTGCTTTTCTTGGGAGGCGTCCATCGTAGGGCTGAAATGTCAACCGTCAACCGCGGCCTTTTAAACTGCGCAGATTTGATATGTTCTTCTACTAACTTGGGTGTCACACATATGACGTGTTGACCTTTCCAGTACTTGACCATGTTCATGGTCTGGAGAGTAGAAACAATATCACTTTGGGTTATGCTTGTCATTTGACTCAAGTCCCTGATCGACAACGTTCCTCTGAAGTCTCGCAAGATTTCCAACAGCACCCAGGACCAATACGAACGATAACTCAATTTCCCCAAATCCGAGAGGGGCTTTTCGGGACTCCCTACACTTTGCTCGATCTTGGACAACTCGTAACTGAAGGCTATGAGGAGTTTACCGTAGCCTTTGCGTTGGTAAGGTGGCAAGGTTAGAATGCAAGCCACGTTGTTTCCGTCTGGCGATTCTTTTTCTTTGGAAAAATATCCGACCAGATGAGCACCATGCTTGTCTACTTCACACAGGACGTAAAACATGAAGGGTTCGACGTCGAAATACAGGGTTTTGTGGTCTAGGAACAGTTTGGCCAGTAAGCACAAGTTTTGGCAATAGATTTTATGGTCCTTGCCGTCGACTTCCCATATGGATAAGGTACCTTTACGGTAGATCTCTTTGCCCGGTGGTTGGCGCCAAGTGCAGTCGGGCTTGACAGACAAAAAAAAAACGTTAACTCCGACCAGTTATCACACAAAAGACAACACGAGACTTAAAAACGCTCACTTACTAGATGATATCGATACGTTTTCTCCAGGCGCATATATTTGAGACAATATTCACAGATCCAGAGCTTAGGGACTTTGCCATACTCCTCAGGGTAAGGACTGAAATACCACGTATCGATTTCATACTTTCCTATGTGGACTTTGTCGATGTATTTCACTTTCGTGATCGCTTCGTGTTCTTTTTCCAAGGCGGCAGTAGTTGGATCCATTTCAGCGTAGGTCTACACATGTGTAAATTTTATTTTGATTATAAACGGAATGTATAATAACCTTCTGAACGTGGTTAATTTCATCGTGTTTCCGTTTTTGGTTCCTAGTAATTTTTCTGTCGGATTGTTCGAGGAGAAAATCGCTAGCCACGCTTTTTTCTGCTTTGTTCCATGGACCATTTTCTGTAACGCTCACCTGGGAGCTCATGATTCTTTGGAGATCAAAAACGCATGTAAGCAACGAAGAACACAGAATTAAAAACTTAGCTTACCGGTCTTTCAGGATCCATTCGTCCAATCTTCTGTTAAACCCTTCATAATGGACATAATACTCATAGTAATTCTCCCGATCATTATACCGTCGCTGTATCACTTCGGCAGGATCTGGGAACAAGAAAAATCCCACCGTCAAGTAATCAGTCTTTATGTAATCGACGGGTTAGTCTTACGCCATGTTTCATCGGTGCGTTTTACCATGTAATGTTCACCAATCTCCAATGGTTGTTCTTCGCTGGATTCGGACTCACTCCCTTCTGCGTTCTTTTTGTCACCATTAATACTACTGGAGTTGCTGTTCGTAGATTTAAAATCCATTAAATCCAGACTATTTTCCCCACTGACCAAACGTTCGTTGCTCACCTCCGCCATGTTTCGGCGTCACTAACCGCGATTACACAACTTGCCGAAGCCCGCCTAGTAAGCTCAGTGAATGAAGTAAACCCTAGTAGACACTACTCTTTCAGTTTCATCATACGTAGGACTTACGAAAATGTGCTGCCCCCTATGTTCAGAAGACATCTTCATTTCGTTATTACGCATGCAAGCAGAATCTCGCTTTACGCGGGTTCGCCTTTTCCTGTTGACGATGGCATTTTCCACGGAATCCGACCAATTTTTCCCTTGCTTCCCCGCGTATTGCGAGGACCTGTTGAAAACATTTCGTTCTTTGGATCGTCTTTAGGCTGTTAAAATATTGGACAAAAACGGAAAACTAGCAGACACAGCTCTTTTGCTTTTAAAATGTTCGTTAAATGCTTTCGTGCGTAATTAATCAAAGGTAAATTGAGTAAACCCAAAAACTTGTTGCAAAACGGGGATGTCGAGAAGCTTGTATTAAATGCGCGCCCTGGGGCGCTTAATGCTGGGGATAACAAGGCCGTAAAAAATTCGAAAGTAAACAGAAGACTGAAACGGCCTCGTGAAGTTAAACGCTATTTGTTTTTGTCCATTATTTGGTTATCGACGTATTTTTTCAATGGATAGTGGTTATTATGAATTGACGTTTGATAATCATCATCAGAATGTTTCTGAAGAAAAGGGAACTTTACCAGATGACTTAACCAAACTGGCACACCTTACCAGTCATGCTGGTATGTATCGCATAACTAAGTTCTGTTCTGTGTTATATTTTCACTAATCATTATTTTCATTCCTTTAGCCTTAACCTGTTTGTCTGAACGGTACAAATTAAGTGCTTTTTATACATGGGCGGGACCAACTTTAGTAGCGATTAATCCTTTGCAAGATCATCCAGCATTATATTCCGAAGAAACTGCCCAGGAATTCAGTTGTAAGGAAAATTATGCCAAAACGCGGCCCCATATCTTTGCTTTGGCAGAAAAGGCTCGTAAGAAGCTTTTGAGACGAAATGGGAAAATTAATCAGGCGATTGTGGTCAGCGGCGAAAGTGGAGCAGGAAAGGTAATTCGCTTTTATGGGCCCATCTACGTATTAAGCTTAACTTTCCATTCTAGACCTGTTCAGCCAAATACCTGCTACGTTACCTTGCCAACTTTGAAAACAGTTCTCTGCCTGTGTCTCCGTCTGCTCTCGAAGATAAAGTCTTACTTTCGAACCCTATTTTAGAAGCTTTCGGGAATGCTCAGACTCTACGCAATAACAATAGTTCTCGATTTGGGAAGCTTCTGAAATTGAATTTCCAACATGGCCTCTTAAGCCGTGCGCACATACAAACTTATCTCCTTGAAAGAACACGAGTGTCGTTTCAGCCAGTCGGGGAGAGAAATTTCCACATATTTTACCAATTGGCAGCAGCGAGTCCCACCCCAGAGTTCCAGCTTCAAAAAGATGGAGACGTTTCCAGTTTTAGCCTGCTCCCTGGCATTTGCTTTCCGGAAGACAAAGTTGCTTTTCAAGACACCGCCTTGGCTATGGAGAAGTTGGGATTTAGTCGTGACCAAAGAGCTGAACTCTGGTCGGTTTTGGCTGGCATTTTGCACCTTGGCCAGTTAAAATTCGTTCCTAAAGGAAATGAATGCTGGAGTATGCTTGATAGCTCAAACTGTACGTTTTTTTATACCATTCTCGTTTACTATTTTCCCCTTGTATCTCATTTTGTTCGCGTCTGTTAAGGTACGAAAGCATTGAGTCTTGCCTGCCAACTGCTTGGACTGGACAGTGATAGGTTAGTAGACTTATTGACGACGAGAACGATAACAGCTGGACAATCCTGCTTCAAGAAACCTGTTGGGTCAGAGGGGGAGTGCTCTGCGCGACGAGATACGTTAATACGTTTTATTTATCAAAAAGTTTTTCAGAGTATTGTGGACCACATCAATATACAGTTAAACGCCCAAGGCTGCCGTGGAGAGTTCATGGGTAATGCAGTGGAAACGTCGTTTGAGTTAAACGTCAAGTAGACTTGTCTAGGTATTTTGGATGTCTACGGCTTTGAGTCCTTCGAATTCAACAGCTTGGAGCAGCTATGCATAAACTACGCGAACGAACGCCTACAGCAGTACTTTGTGCGGGACTTTTTGCTTGACCACCAGAAAACTTTAGAAGACGAAGGGATAGTTTTGGATTGTTCTGTGAATGACGAAGAGCGCTTGCTTTGCATTAAAACATTAGATGGACCTTTCTCAGTATTTGGTGTCCTTAATGAAGTGAGCACTGTTTTTTATTGTTATGAACTTATACTAAATTTTTGTGTGCATTTTGGAATATTTATTTATTTTGTTAAAATATTAAACTATGTACTTGCAATATTTTTGCTTTTTTTTGCTGTACTATTTTGTTGTGTTTATTTGTTTTACATCTTAATGTTCTACCTGTAGGGATGCCAGTTGAAGAGGAATCTGGACGAACATGAAATCTGCCACCGACTTCAAGCGGCTTTGGCCCAGAGTAGTAGTACGACACCCCGGAAGAGAGAGAATCTTAATTTTACTGTTCATCACTACGCGGGGAATGTCAAATATTCTGTCCGTGGCCTTGTTGAGAAAAACGGCGATCAAGTAAAAATAATTTTTCTTCCATCACATTCTGCACAATACTCATCTAACCTTTGTAGGTTCCGGGAGAACTCTTAATATTACTATGCGAAAGCAGCAATAAGTTGATCCATTTTTTTGGTCAAGAAGACTTAAATTTGCATCAAAGCAGCCAAAAATCTGGTAGGAAGCACACGGTCTTGGCCAAGTTTAAGGTACTGAGAGCAGTAATTAAATCTGTTGTGTAACAACTTGTTTCTGAAAAGGCATCCATGGATACGTTGTTGCGAACTTTGGGTGAATGTGATGTCCATTACGTTCGCTGTGTTAAGCCGTGTGAGAACATTTGCCCTTATATTAGTAAGTTACAGCCCTACAATGGACGCCAAAGCTTGCCTTGGGAGGATGAGTACGTGGAAGGGCAATTGCGAGCTTGCGGAGTAATGGAAACTGTCAAGTTATCCAGAATGGGTTTTCCCATAAGGTAGTCAAGTTCTGCTGCGTGTAGTCCGTATCGTAAACGTTTTTATGGTAGGCTCAAACTTGATGAATTCTACCAGCGGTTCAGGATCGTGTCTCTCAAGCAGAATAGTACAGGTTTCTTGACTTCAGTTTTCCGTTGCCTTTAAGAATTCTAAGAGCTTTTGCGACAGATGCTAGAAGGCTTGCTGAGGAACTAGTGGAATGTCTAGGACCACGGAGAGGACGCCTGGGAAAGCTAAGAATATTTCTAACCGAAGACGGTATGGAATGGTTAGAGAAGAAACGAGATGAATTACAAACTTGTGCTGCAACTGTGATCCAGACTGCTTATCGTAGCCATCAAGTTCGGAATAAGTATAACGCCATCAAAAGAAGTGTGATTGTACTCCAGAAAGCGTTTCGATTGGTGCTACTACGGCAACGAGTCAAGTATTATGCCCAAGTGTTCCAGCGACAGGAGAAACAGAAAAGAGAATTGGAATCGAAAAGGAAAGCAGTAGCTGTAGTAACGCCCACTGTGCGGGAAACTTTTGTTGCAAGTCAGGTGCCGTGTGACTATACAGAAAACGCTGTCGAAGAAATCAGTGTCGAACACAAGGGAATGTCAGAAAAATTCGATCTGAAACAATGGCAAGATGGCTCACCGATAAAGTTTCCTTTCGTAAGGCACAGAATTCCAACGTACGAAAGCTCAATGAACAAAGATGTGCTAGTGTTAACCCTGCCAAGAAGATTTCCTATTTTTTGGAAAGATGGAATTCTATCTGTTCGGAAACCGCCAAATGTAAGGGTTGACTCATATATTTCTCAGCTTTTGGGGCTAACGTTTTTTCTTCTAGGTGAAAGTTCACATCCTTCCGAAAGTTACTTGTCTGCCTTTTTCGCATTTACCTCCTCGTGCCTTACTGTGTCAAGGCTTGTTGGACGCCTTGTAACGAGAATTCTCAACAAAAAAAGTATGATGGAAGGAATACTTTTTTTGCGTGATAATCGCATAGTCGGAAATGTATTGAAAGACCATTTTCTACATCCATGCATATGCCTTCTCTTGTAGGGACCAGTTATTTATCTCTTAGTCATCTTTTGTGCTATACAGTGTACTAAAAAGTCAACTTTGCTTGCGGAATAACTAAAAAAGTGGTGTAGGCTTTAATGTAATTGTGTTCAGGAAGAACGTCGTTATTACAGAGCAACGAATGAAGCGAATGTATTTTGTTGGGAAATCGGATGGGCCAAAGCCCTACAGAATATAGAATCAATGACACGTGACGAATTAGTTATCATCTTCATCTTCAATCTTGGGCGCGAGATAATAACGGATATGCCCTACATCTTCGATTTTATACTCTACCACCAATGGCACATCTGGTGACATGGAAAGTTGCACCTGAACGGAAAGAAAAGGAAATTATTACGGAAGGTAATACAATGACGTTCAGAATTTACCACTGGTGATAACGGTGTTGCTTTCGTAAAGGAATTCAAGTAACGACAAGCAAAGGTAAGGGTCACTGGTTCTTGCATTTCGATGGAAACAGCCTCTTCTTCTTTATCCACATTTGCAGTCTGGGCCAGCTTAATATTTCCTACAAAATATCAAAACATCAATTAAACTAAAGCTTTACATCTGAGGCTGAAGGATTTTAAATACGAGGGATAAAACTTACCAGTGCCAATATCACCGGCAGCGGAGAATTTGACGCCCTCTTTGGTACAGGAAATTACAACGGACTCGCCGAACTGACTTAAATCGCGGCAGATACGTGCGAATTCAGCAGAAGGCATTTTAACGACGCAGGCGTAATCTGTTTCCTACAATGTTAAATCTCATAATTTTCAATATATTATAGTAATTGTAAAATAAACTTACTGGAATTCCTAGATGTTCCTGGTCCAAGTTCATCAGCTTCATTTCATAGTCAGAAACTTTATCTTGGCTTTTAGATTCGAAAACGAAGGTAACTGTGTCAGCGTTATCTTGAGCCCGGATTGTTATACTATCGTCATTTGATGCGCATTTCAATATTTTCCCCATGCTGTGAAGGAAAGAAAATATGTGATTCGAACAAAAGAGAAAAGGTTTCCATTTTACCTGGTCAGATTCATTCCCATGGACAGATTTCTATCACATCTATATTTGTCGAATCCATCAGCTCGCAAGCTCAAGAATACTAAACTGACGTGAGAATTGTCCATAGCTTGAAGTTGGATTCCGGCATCGGAACAATCCCATGTTGCTTCATTCAATAATTCCTTGATTGCTTCCAACACTTTCTTAAGTAGAGAACCTTGAACTAAGCGTGCTTCAAACATTTTTGAGAACTGCTTTAAACTAGCACTGAAAAGAGACAAGTAAGAAATATTACGGGGACGCTGAAAGCGAGCGGACGAAGCGTGTTTAACCTTTGTCGGCACGCAACAAGAGCTTGGCGGGAAAACGGGGCTCGTTTAGCTCACGACTAGCGGTATCTAGTATCTGCACATTAAGTAACACGAAAGCGGTACATTCGAGTGAGACACAGGTGTCTTCTCTGTATGTAACGAGTCATCAATGAGCTTGAGGATTTTATTTTTTTTTCTTCGATCATATTTCAGTTTTGAGTGTTCAGAAAGCAACTGGCAAAAGTGCGAACAGGTATACACGTACTAATTACTACAGTACTGCTGCACTTGGAATCGCAACCTACTTGAACCGTGTCTAATATGCAACTAGACTTCCTACTTTAGGATGCCAATGTATAGCCAAAAGTTAATTTATACAAGCTTTTACATGTCACGTTTCACTCAAGCTAAACTGTGAAGTCATCGGCTTTGCAGGTGATAAACGAGAATCACTGACGTCACTGCACCTATGTTCTTAACCTCATAAATGGAATCTACGAAAGAGACATTTAATATACTATCTACTGCGACAAAATTGCCTACCTTCCGGGATACATGCCACATCAGGCGCTGACAAATAAGTCTTCACAATTTTTCCGTTCTTCTGCGTTACTTGGAGTTCAATTTTCCCTTCGAGTGCTGTAACATGCTATGAGCAAAGAACATATAAATTAAAATTTGTTCGATAAACTCATAAATTTTGCATACACAAAGCGAGCTTCCCAAACGCGTAACAGGTTTAGACATTCCAGGCAACAGTTTCCATGAATTGACTCGGAGTGATGGGATGTTTGTGATGTTACAGACTTGGATTGGATCTTCTGGCACGGCTGCTTCATAATCCATAGTACAGTAATTCATCTCCCTTTGCCTGTAGACGTTCGTTTCCCTTCCATCCGTAACGAATTGGCTTTGCACCTGATGTGCAACATGTGGAGTTTGTTTTTTCACTAAGACAAATTTATGAAATTAAGGTTGTGAATACAAATTTACTGTGTTGAAGGTTATATATCTATGAAGATGCTATGACAAGTCATGAAGTTTACTTTTTCGTTCCCGCATTTCCTTTTCAAACATAAGCCCCGCCGTGGTTTCTTCGTCCAAGCTTGGTTCAATTTCAAGAGGAGCCTGTTGTGACTGGGACGCTTCACGGCTGTTGCCACACTCCTTATGCACCTGGTCTCGTACAAGCAACGTGCGGTTAGGGGCGAAAGCGTCGTTCTTACGAGTTTTTTCTGGAGAAAGGTTTTCTACTTTATCTCCCAAATCTGCGGAACCGTCGACTGTTTTTAACGGCGAAAGGGTAATGCTAACGTTCACTGATGATGTATTACTTTCTACATCGATTTTGCGAAATTTATTCGGGGAAACCGAAGTCTGCGTCTTGGGGTTCACAGCCGTTTCTTCAGATTCTGCTACACTAGGGCCTGCTTCATTTATCGTTTCTTTGCGTTTCTGAGGGGTTGTTTTTCTGATTTCCGGGGAGATAGGAGGATCTATAGGTAATTCAAGTGTTGGTTGCTCAGCAGTTGTGCGTGGTTGGAGTAGATTGGTTTTGTCTTCGGATATGTCCTTTCGAATCGGAGAGGGATAGCTTGTGACAGTCTCGGGGGCTCCAGGTTTAGAAAACGAGATGCTAACTTTTGTTTTTATAGGAGGAGGACGATTTATTCTGTTGTTGCTTGCTGCCTCGCCAGGATGTTCTGTTGCAGATTTCTTCAAAGGCGAGTTTTCGTCTTCTGCCGGTTTTTCTACAGTACGATAGTGTAACGTTCATTTATTTTAAGCACGTGTTTCTAAATTACCTGGGCTGCGAAGTTCTCGCAACTGATGCGGCGTACTTAGAAAAGCTAAACGGTCAAAATTCTTGAATTGCTTTGTAAACCGACTGACGATACGGTTTGTCCCTAAAACAGTGAAAAAAGGAAAGAATAGAATTGGATTTTTTTACAAACATGTTAAACATGTTTGACACAACTAACGGTTCTTTAGAGTAGAATTCCCATGTTCCTGATCAGCGCTTACAGAGGTTGTAGAAAACGAGCCAGGAACGTTCTTCGACGGTTTCGCAAAAAGCCTGTAAGGTGTAACAATTAAATGCAATTCAAAAACACCACTTGACGTACTTTTTCTTGGTTTCTTTTCTGACGGTGCCTTTGAGGGGAGAATCCAACAGGATTTTGTCATCTGTCATATTCTTCTGGTTAAGGCTGACACTTTGTTTTCTAAAAATATCCGACTCCCTCACTTGGTCTTGCGCATCGGTAGCCTTTTTCTCCGCTCCGAAATTTTTCATCGAAGCCCGATGGAGGTTTTCCGTAACTTCCTTGCAGGGAATCAACTCCGTGAACTCCTCCACGTCTTCAGCGTCTAAGGTATGACTTCTTTCGAGTCCTCTCATATGATTTTCGTGCAAAACATCCAGGATTTCGTCCGGTTTTCCCGGCCTTACGACCAAGGGAGAATATATCAACGGATGATCATCCCGCATGGGAATTCCTTCATCGGAGTCACTCTCCGGCTCAACATTTTTCTGCAGTGTCGTTTTCCGAGTGCTTTTAATTTTTGTAGCACTAGCAGTGTTCGTCATGCTCCAGCTGGAATGAATGCTACTGTTTTCCAGATCTTCGGACGATTCTGAATCATCCAAGTAATCTTGAAAGGTGGCTTTACTGTTTCTAGTTCTTGCATTCTGAATATGTTGGCCTTTGCTGGGTCTCCATAGTATCTTTTTCTTCTGAAATATACTTTCATACGACTCCACTTCTGGCGACTTCTATTCAACGGCGCAGAATACAAAAAAAGGAAAATGGATCCAGTGATTGTGAGTGAAGTGAATACTTTAAAAATTAATTTTAGCTTTTTCTTACTTCCATGTTGCTGTTCTCAGCTATATTGAGGGTATATTCCGCATTATCACCATAATTTTGTTTTCTTCGAGTGCGCGTCATTTTCGAAATATCAAAACAGTTAAGCCGTTATGTTTGAAACGCGAACTGCAAAAGCCGAAATATTGTATAAAGAATTATTAGCTTTTGAAGCATTGAATTGGATCTTTGAATAATTATTTCATATTTGTTACTAAGTCTTTAATATTACCAAATGGCTATATACCCTTAAAAAGATAAACTAACACAAAACGTCCTTACCCCATCCCCAAGTTTCCGTTCACATTTCATTCTTCAAGTTTATCCTGTGCATTGGAATCTAAACACTTGTTACCGTTTCACTGCAATTTGGATATTTCGAGATTTTCCTTCTACACTACTATGTGTACGGACTTAATAAAAAAAAGATTACGTGAAATTAATATAGAAAATATATTTGACCTGAAAACAGCCCAAATATATTTGACCTGAAAACTGCGCATTTCAACTTAAAACTACAATCGTTATTCTGTTACTGTTGTTATCATTAGTGTTGTGCTGTAACTCACTGCTTGTCATTTGTTGGGACACTAATCGTTCCCCTGGTTACCGTTATCTGCAGTTGGTTTGCAGATCATTTTTACCTGGCGGTCTTCTTGGAAGTAAACTATAACATTATTCAGTCGTTATGCATGCGGAAATGTTACATACAATAAAGTAATTTGCGGTTGTTATATGTTTGTGTAGTATTTTCGTTACGGCTATCATATGCCCGTCTCTCTTGTGGTAGCGGTACATTCAAACCGAACTAAAAATAATCATCTGCTGCATGCATTGGGTGATTTCGGAGCAATTACAGTGACCGGAACCATTGCTGTAAAATGTAGTCTGTCAGCCTTTTCAACGCGCTCTGTTATGCGCATTGATTTCCTTCCACCAAGATTGGTCTTCCTCTTTTGAGCTTCGGTTTCATTTAGGGAGCAGAAAAACTGTTAGGGTGCCGACTTAAATGAATCAGCGTGATTTAAATTATAATGTGAGAAGTAAAAAACTAAAGGATGATTAGCCAACCTATGAACGACCCGCACGCGGTAGCTCAAGAAGTGCAACACAAATCTTTCAGCGCAAAGAAAGCGGCGAACGATTGTGTCGTTATACGGCATGGTTCGTACTATTCAAACCTGGGCTTAGTTTTTGCACTTTATTAGAATGCTAAAATTTCGAATTTTTTCCATGTCACCACACTCGAAATTTTAAAACAGCAGTTTAGCTAGAAATAATTTGGAATTACATCCTTAAACTGAGTTATTTAAGAGTTGATAAAATTAATTAACTGTAAGAAGTTCGTCTCGTTGATGCCCTAGCGTCATACACAAAGGCTGTGTTTCCACTGCCATCTTAACACGTGTTGTGGGCCAAAATATTGCAGACTGTGGTGTTAGTTTCGCTCGCAAACACGTATTTAGATCATTTTTGCAGTGTTTGCAATTGTAGATATCGGAAGGATGTATTAACAAACTAAAGTATACCGATAATCTGCCCTAATTTGCACAGTAACACGTGTTAAGGAATACGTCCCTTATTTTAAATGAGGTTCTGCTTTACATACTTAAGAAAATTTCAGGCCACCGCGTTTAAGATATATGTTAAAGTTTGAAACGTGAATGGAAAGCAGCATGTGAGAAAAGCCACATCACACTTCTGCGCTTTGTATACTAATGCAGTTAGAAAAAACAAAAAGGAGACAAACTACTCAGCCCATTGTACTTCTCGGCTTCTCGAGTTAGATATGTCTCGACGGAAACGTTTTGTAGACCGTAGTGAGTTCGTTCAAGTTGGAGCTCGTTACTCGGAAAAAAAAGAAAACCTAACATTAATTCTTTTTTTCCGTATAGATGAGGCGCGCTGTGTCAGTGTGTCAAGGCCGAAAAGTAGCCCAGCATTTTTCCTCCAGCATCTTCAACCAGAGCCGCTCCTATGTTCTTACCCTCTGTCGTAGTCCCAGGCCTCTTGCACCTGTAAAGCTTTTCGACGTGAGCAACTATTATAGCGACTCATCAGCGGACCCTATAAAACGCCCCGCCAAATCTAAAAAACCCACGGTAAACTTCGATACGTTTGGGACTTGGGATTCCCGTCTAGACTTCCCCTTGGAATTAAACTCGTCCTTAAATTACGGAACTCCGATCCCGAAAATTTCCCCCTCTCGCGTGGGGACGAGTTCGCAACGTGGGCGGAGAACGTATAATGAAGACCGGCACGTCGTTCAGCAAATCCGACCGGATCTCCTTTTCTTTGCTGTGTTTGATGGTCATGGGGGCTCACAGTGTGCCGATTACTGTTACCGCCATTTTGAGAAGCACCTCAGGTTTTGGCTCAACAGAGACGAAGTGGATTTAGAACGGGCACTTGAGTCTGTTTTCCTTGAACTTAACAACTCTTTCGCTCGGTGGTGGACCTATAACGCAAGCAGTAAGTCTCCACTGTAATTTCCTTCACTACTTACCTCCGAGGTACACACGCTATTCGTTGTTGTGCTCTGTCCTTAATATTTGCACGTTTGGGAACCGGCCAAGCTACTTCGGCGACCGTTAACCCCGTTGCTTTCAGTAATGTTTTTGTGTTTCGTGAGCCACAGTAATTTCATGACTTGGGTGGTTACAGAAGCAATAAGGAACTTTTGATTGTGAATTGCTCCGTAGGCAATGAAGCGAACCCTTCTGGTTCAACCGCGACCGTGGGCTTGCTAAGACATAATGTAGAATTGTTTTTGGGCCATGTTGGGGATAGTCGAGCATTATTGTGCCGGGATGGAGACGCCCGGCGTTTAACAACTGATCACTGCCCATCGTTACTAGCCGAAAGGGTAGGTTAGCGCTGCTTGAACATGAGACAGTGAATACTTTACCAAGTACGGCAAGCGAGCTAGATTCTATTTTCTTTCGTTTTCTTCCTCCTTTTTGTACTTTTGTGATATTTAGAATCGCATCGCGCAGTCAGGTGGAAAGGTCGTGATAGATTCGATTGGGCGCAGCCTGGTGAATGGAAGGTTGGCCATGACAAGAAGCATTGGTGATATGGATTTGAAACCCTTTGGTGTCACTGCAGTACCTGACTTAAGAAAGTTGCAGGTAATGAACAGTATGTGTTAGTAAATAGGCATATGTAAGAAAATAACGTAAAAATATGTTGAAAGAAAAATTCGTAGGTAAGTGAATAAAATATTACGTATAGTAGAAAACAATAGGCTTTTACCCCCATATTTATGGACGTGAGTGCAATTTCCGGGTTTAGATTAAGCACGGCCGTGACGCGTTTTTGGCCCTGACGACAGACGGCATCAATTGTGTCTTGTCCGATCAAGAGATCGTCGAAGTGGTGAAACGCTGTACTGACCCGATAGAAGCGGCCCATGCGTTGACAGATCAAGCATTACATTATTCTACGGAAGATAATGCGACAGCCCTCATTATACCGTTCGGCTCATGGGGGAAGTATTCCACGTCCGCATCTATGTTCTACAGTTTCGGCAAGAGTATGGCCATCAGCTCACGCTTTAGCTAAAGATGTCCATAGTTGGCGATGAAATTTTTTTCCTTGGGCAATCTAATACACTAGCGCTTGTAGCTCGTTGTCTAACTAAAGCCGTAGACAGTCTAGAGAGTTTTAACATCTAATAGCAGGTGATTACTTGCAATGGATCTGAATACACAGGTGTGCAGAAAGGAGGAAATTGTTGAACGAAAGTACTTGCAGTTGTATGCCAAGTGACTTGTTTCTTGTTGTTTGCTAATTCCGAACCGATGACCGTAACTGCACACACCAACAGGCGAGGAGACGGAATTCCTTGTTTTTAGTAATCGTACTGCACATCTCGTTTCAAGTAGCAGTGTACCGTTAGAGTGATTCCCTCGATAAGAGTCAAATAAAGTGTATTGCTGATCTTGCAAGAAACTTTTGTTTTAATAGTTTTATCTTACCATTTGCGAGTGGGGTGAAATTGGACAGTAACGTTGACTTAAATAGGCGCTCATGCATTCAAGTGCCGGTCTAAAATTGTCTGTTTTGCCGTTTTCTGTACTGGTTGCATATTGGCTTGTTGGTATACCAATACAAGCGCCATACAATGCAATGATTTTTTTTGAAAAAAAATAAAGATGGCCATGTTCGACTTATCGGTAATTTTTCACGCTCTTTAAGTACCTCAGGAGGTACTTAAAGAGCGTGAAAAAGCCGTTCAGTCTGTCGTCAAACTATGTTTATAGTAAAGTTCATTACTCATATATTTTCAAAGTCCTTTACTAATTATAAAACTAGAGGCACATTTGTCCAGTTTTTCGGATAAATTGAAAATTTTGGAAAATCGAGCGATTACATTCTGAAAAGTCCTTTATTTTCTTAGTTTTCTTTTTACGAAGAAAAAGTTAATTAGAAGAGTAGCTTTTGTGTAATGTTATGGAACATCGTCTTCGCATTTGTTTTTCTGTATATAATTTGAGAACAGTATTTTCTTCTGTACGTAATCGCCCAACTCACTCATTTTCTTGTATTTTTAAAAAAGAAGAGACCGTTTTCTATTTAAAAATTCAAGAAAAACTTAAAACTTGATAATTTTTCAGCAGTCGTTAGTAAGAATAACATTGTTTGCGTATATGGGCAATCACGGAATTGCCTTCAAATCAACCACCAAATTACCAGTCTTATTCGCCTAAATGAAGGGTATAGGCTGAACTCTGTAGTGAGCATATAATAAAAAAACAGTATTCCCGTGAAGGTTACGAGTACAGCTATACACATTAAAATGACAACCTGAATCAAAATAGGTATCTTAACCCTTTAGCTGACGCTGATGGCGTTGTAGCTCTGATTGGGCTCCACCTAGCTCTTCTGTCGCGCAACAGTCCACAAGGGAGAGGAAAGCAGAATCGCCTTTTTTGTGTGGAAGATGATAGATCTGCTCAAAACATGACCTCGGAAGAGATCTTTGCTGAGCCTTTTGAGCACCTGAGACGCGTTATGACCTTGTTTTTTTGCCACTGTGAACCAGGTTAACTAAGTTAAACCATACATAAGGCTGTGTCAAGGTTAGTTACGCGCCCAGGTCGATAGACCTTGAATCAGGGGCAGTGTGACCTTGTTACTCGGATCCAGCTCCCAGCTCTCGCGGCGGTAAGGGAAAATGCAAGTGAAATAGCCGCTCGCAATGTTCAGCAAACATGCTTCGTCACGATGAAGGTGCTTGTTGCCTTTTTTCTCTTTCTCAGGGTGTCGCTTGCAAAGCTTGTGGCCATGACCTGCAGCGTACAAGCCTACTCAAACGAAAAAAAAAAAATGCATACTGAGGTCCAAGGAATGCTGTCGTTTTCATATCTAGTTTGTGTAGCTTTCCCCAAGCAGGCGCATTAAAACGTTTTTAGGACACAAGTGTAAAGCCTCCCGAAAGAGGTGTTCCACGAGAAACCTATGGGAACCAGCTCGTATAGCCTACATGGGGCTCCGATTAAGTAGGTATTTGGCGTCAGGAGAGAGTTTTTCGTAGACGTTAACCGACCTGGCAAAGTTCCGGAGTAGGCCAAAGGAAAAGAGATCTTTTACAAGTTACATTCAGTGAAAGTAGCGTGCCTGGCAGGAGGACTTGGGCTTATGAAGATTTCATCCCTAGTCTGGAGGTCGTTTCGATTTTCGCTTTTGGTCAGTTTTCTCCTCCATCGTACGACTCCGATGTGCCAAATTCGCCTCCATTTTGGCTTACAAGGAGGTTTTTTTAAAAGTAGAACTAAGGAAAGCTAGCACACGTCGACAAGTAGCACGCCTCGCAGGCTATGGCGCTCTCGTGATATCTCACTGCAGGTTAGCACGGGACAAAAGCCATTGCTTATTCCTGCCGGCTAGCACGACATGGGTTTTCTGGGGGTGATTTCAACTTCACGCATTTATAGATTAAGGACATATATCACTGAAAGCTACATTTTATTCAAAAAGACATTTTTTTATGAACAGTGCTAAAGTAAAACTTCTAACAACAAAAGAGCTTTCAGGATTTCTTTGGTTTTATCCAAAATTCTAGAAACTATTCCCAGAACGAAAGTAAATTATTAGCCACCTCTACGTCAAGACCGTGTACTACGTCAAGACTGTATTAACAAGACGAATAATTTAGTTGTTCCCAAAAAAGGGGACTACAAGTTTCAACTGAAGTGGGCTCTACTTAACCTTTCTTGCGTTTGCTCGATTTACTTTTTTTGTTTCCCCCTTTTCTTTCTGTGGTGCAAGACGACTTGCTAAAGCGCAGTCGCTGTCTTGCGTTGTCAGCAGTGCTAGCCAAGTCAAGTTGAAAGGCCCTAGTCGGTCGACAGAAATGTTAACAGATCAGTAAACTGCAAGTGTATCACTTTTAAACCGTATTGAAATCTTGCCTATCACGGCTTGCATACGTCATATCGCACCATCTCCATAATCTTCCTCTGGCTGCAGTAACAGTCGTTGGCTAACGAGCGTTATTGGGGTGAACGGAAAACCTTTCTGATCAATAAAGACCGGCATAGACTTTCCTTTCTATCCGAATACCGCAGACGAGTAAACCAGTGCATTCGTTACACGTGATATCTAGTCCTAGGTTTCCTTCCTTCAGTGCGGACTAGGATTCACAAATTCATAAACTGTGGGTGTGGTATCTGCGGTTCTTTTAACTCGACGAACGAAGGGCCAAAGGAAAAAAAAAAAAGATAGTGGGGACTTGGCTGGGAGTCTTCTAACGGGGCTGAGCCGCATATCCAAGTTGGTTTGGGCTGCCCTGGAGCTTTATGCTCACCTCACCTGTGTTCCTAGCACCGAAAAAGGGTGGTTAGAAGCATAGTGTCGTGCTCCTTAGGCGCCGAATATACTTGAGCGGGTCCCTACAATTCTGCTCCAAACGTTGCCTCGCTCTGCGAGCGTGAAGTCGCATATTGGAGGCAGCTAACTGCACGTTTTGACGGGAGAAAAGGGCGCGTGATTATTGGCCTTTTTTACGTGAGTTTTGATTGTGCATTGTTCGGCGGACATTCAGGGAACCATGAACCCCATGGATACAGTTGTCACTTCGCCGAACTATTCGTATGTGTTTCAGTTTGAAGAGGACTTCAAACACACCGATGTACGATCATGGATGTCGGAGCATTGGACGGTGTGTTTCTACTATGTTGGCGCATACATGCTCCTCATTTTTGGAGGGCAGCAATGGATGGCCGGTCGACCCCGTTTTGAGTTGAGAGGGCCACTGGTGTTTTGGAACGTCTTTCTGGCCGTCTTTAGCATCATGGGTGCATGTAGAACCGTTCCAGAGTTCTTCCATGTGCTTCGACACCACGGCATTTATCATTCAGTCTGCGTGCCAAGGTAAATTCGCTTTTGAACACATTTTCGAAATAGGCATACCGCATTAGGTCCATCGACCTTATAGGGTAGAGCCACATGGGTTTCACCGGTATACCACTTTTGCGGTTGCCGCTGAGGTGAGATGGGTGAAAACGTGGTTGAGAGCGTAACGTTCCATTTGAGGCTCGTGAACAGCTTGTGTAGGCTACAGGACACGGAAGGCGGCAACGTTGCAGTGGGTCGTATCGACCCAAGTCGTCTTATGCTGAGTAGGGGGGTTTTACAATGGGCGTGACTTGCTATGTCTATCGACAAGGGAAGACAAGCAGCTAGTTAAGATTTCCGTACAATTATTATACCGGTTTCCCCCGCATCCAAGTGCCTACTGTTGGCTGTTCGAAACAAATAATCCGTTTCCCGAATTTTGCCATTTCTTGCTAATGTTTTCGTATTTTCTCACGGTTCTTTCAGTTTCATTCAGCACAACAAAGTCTCTGGCTTCTGGACCTGGATGTTCGTTTTATCCAAAGTCCCTGAACTTGGCGATACCATTTTCATCGTTTTACGCAAACAACCGTTGATCTTCTTGCACTGGTACCATCATGCCACCGTTTTGTTATATTCTTGGTACGCGTTCGCTGAGTACACCGCCCCTGCCCGTTGGTTCATCGTCATGAATTACGTGGTCCATTCCATGATGTATACATACTACGCTTTGCGAGCTCTGAGGTTCAAAGTGCCCAAAGGCATAGCCATGGTAATTACGTCTGCCCAACTCATTCAGATGGTGGCCGGCTGCGCGGTGAACGTATGGGCGTATCAGGTAACGGATACCGTCTGATAACTCCCTTTTACTTTTTGTCTGACCTTTGTTCTTATTTTGTCCCTGGCAGTTGATAGAAGGAGGAGACGGTTGCCACGTTAGCCAGCAGAACATTAAACTGTCGCTGCTCATGTACTTTTCGTATTTCGTCCTTTTCGCGCGGTTCTTCTACAAGGCCTACATGGATACCAACAAGAGTCGAGACCGTGCGCCTTCCCGAACCACTCAAGTAGTCGATGGCGACCTCTTACATCGGAAAAATGCATAAAACACTGCTAACCATTCGAAAGCGCAATACTGGTACACCAGGTGCTAGAAATTTAGGCCAGACGTTCCGTTTCTTTTTTTTCGCTTCGATACCAAGTTTTGTGCGATTTTTTTTTCTGTTAAAATGTTAACCAAAAATATGATAACGAGAAAGAAGTCTAACGTAGACGGGAAGTAATTGACGTTGTTTATGATATATATTCGTGTGTAGATAACGCAGAGCCACGTTTATTTTCCGTACATGACAAAAATCGGAAGCGCGAAACTCTAATAGTCGCATAAGCCTTTTTTTGATTTATTTCCTTGGAGAAGAAAAGATTTACGGTTCATGTCAGTGTCGCCTCACATTTATGCTCAGAAAGTTTTATCCTTTCCAGCTGAAAGGCATGTATATTCGTATATAAACAGACATTTGTTACCCCATTGTTGTAAGCTCGAATTACATTGTTCAACTCACCAGTCCTTCATCGTGAAGCGTCTCGTCACCATTACATTTCTGAATGTTCCAATCAATTTTTTTCGGAATTCAAAAAAATATTCATTCACTCCTTATTTATTATTCCATATCTTCCATAATTTGTAGAAAAAATACTGTGATTCGGCCTGAGAAAATTCCAAATACAGGTACCGCTGTACGGTAGGTTACGGTAAAATGAGGAACGTAAGGAAATGGAATTATAGCCTCATCGATAGTTCATCCGCACAATCAATTCATACAAAAGATCACAATTAGTGGAGAACGCGTACAAGAACATAATCCAATCCGCTACTTTGCTTGCGACAAAGTAGGACCACGCCACTAAGCAGAACAGCAGTGAATGGACAAAAACAAATGTGAAGCTTTACTTACAACGGCCCTTTTTATTTTTTTTAAATGGAATAAAATTAAACATAACCGTAGTGGCTATTAAAAAAATACAGGAATTGTTAGAACGGCTAATCAACAGGAAATAATGTCTCAGCGAACCAGAATGATGCCATGATTACGGCATCCGATTTCTAAATCTTACACTTTTGAGTTGCAATCTCGGCACATAATTGGCCTAAGGTAGGCCCACCCCCAAATAATGGTGAAGGTAGGCAAACACTTATGCTGATTTGAAATTGAGATGGAATTAAGACCGCATTTGGGACTATTTTTTAACGCAGAAACGCTTTGATAAATTATTACAAGCTCTCTTGGCACTGATTTGAAACGGAACTTGATTTGAAAATAGCCGTTTGCAATGATAGGGGAAGGGCTCAAATTGAAAGCTCGTTCTTAGAGTCGGATGTGAAAGCCCCTTTTTTGAATATTTGAAAGGGAAAATTAGAGAATACTCGCTACAATTGTAACACTTAGCCCTTTTCTAGTTTTCGCTCCTAGCATAAACTAAACTTCCACCCGATTTACAACCATTAGGTACGGACGTCTCTCTGCTCTCTATTAAGCCACCGCGAGCTTGGTAAGAATGTGAAATAAGATCAAACTAGCCTTCAAACTAGAAGCCCCTTATTTGTTGCAACCGGCTACCCATTACGGGGAAAGTAACATCATGTTTGGCGAGTTTTCCCGTAAGAGATTTTGTCCACAAAATTTTTCATGACACACTAAACGTGTCATAACGAACATTTAAATTTTCAGTCTTAATCAATATTTTAATATTCTACTTTAAGCTCTATCAAGAAATAGTAGAGCTGAAGAATTAGTTCAATTAAAACCAGAAAAATGCAACGATTGCAGAGGCACCATTCCTAAGAACCACAAGATTATTATAACACGTTTTAAAAATACGCAGTGTTATTTGATTCATAGAGCTTACAATTCCTTAATGTAACAAACTGAGTATTGTACAACCGGTTTCACGTTTCTCTTTTCTTTATTTTTCGAAAGCGAGCGAAAAATACTGAGCGCGCGCAAGGTTGCTATCCACAAATCGCATTCTTAAGAAAGCAGCAAACGCCATCGCGTGGGATAACGTCGCAAGGGCAATCATAGAGCGCGCCTTCAAAAACTATATAGCCACACTAGTCAATATCGTGGATTGCCAAAGGATCTGATAGTATCATTTATTCGTACAGGAGCGTACACGAGGATTAGAGTCAAATAGTGTAATTTAACCTTGGTTTAAAGAAAAAAAAAGGCGTAGACAGGCATTAGTGTGAACCCCTTCCAAGAGCGAAGGGAGAAAAAGGTGAAAAAAATGGAAAAAAATTACAAGTAAAAGATATACACCTAATTCATTAGTATTTCTACGATAAAGAAAAAGATCTCCTAAGTGCAATAATAAGTATCTGTATGCATTTTTACCTTTTACGCTAACAACTCCTAGACATCACTCGCTCACAGCTAACGCTCACTGCTTCCCATGCCGCGCAACGCCTCTCGTGGTGGCTGTTGATTCGGACTTGTGACGTCAACGCCTGGCAGGTGTCGCAGGTGCCACCTTATCCTGTGTCAGGCTGAAAGCTGTTTCCCATGTAAATGTCGGTCATAAGACAGGCTTTGAAAACGATGTGCACGTTGGGTTATGCAGCATATGTTAATCCATTTTCAATCATCGTGTTTCTAAGTTGGTTCCTGGTGCGATTTGAATGTTGATTCCTTTGAAGCCTCTGCTTCCGAAGTTTACTTGGTTCTGTCGTTTTTCCAGAAAACTTTGTGAGCTAAGAATTTAAGATTTTCCCGCAAAACGTAATGACCTGTAACCTAACGAAGAAACCTAAAAACTTGCCCGATATCCGTACATTTTAAGGTGCAACGTGTTTTGTCCTCTGTGTATTAGTTTCTTCTTTTCTTTGCAAATTATGTCACCTAAACTTGTAATAAGCAAAGGACTGTGGATAGGGTGTAAGCCTACGACTATATCTACTAATAAAGAAACTGTGACCACTATTTGTGGTTGTGCACAGTAGGTCCCAAGCATTTCATTCTTAAAAATGCCAATAAAGTATAGTAAGATTTTCCCTCGTTTGGTTTTTAAGCTCTGTCAATCCTACGTGTTCACCCGACAAGTTTCTCAAAGATGCTGTAAATTGGACATCAGAAACTTGTCAGAGAACATGTAAAATAATTTAGGCGTAAAAGTAAATTTACTGAACAAAACTACGGGAAAGAGTAGAACTGCTCTGAGAAGGAATGAGGACTAGTTTTAAAACCTTGAGCAGCGAAAGGGAATGTGAAATACACTACGAATTGATTACGAAGGGCCACTTTTGCGTTTCACTGTATTCACCATTCATGCTGCGAACATTGTCGTAGCCATGGCCACGCACTGTCGTCTACTGGAATGCTCAACGATACTAATTAGCAGACTACGGCGTCCTTTAAAGCAGATACGTTAACTCTGAGAATATCAAGGAGCGCTCGCAAATTTCTATTGTGGAAGGTTCAACTCAATATAACAAACACATAGTAGCACACATTTGCTCCTTTTCTTTCAAGTCTACTGTGCTGTGATGAGCACATTAAAGCTTACGGAGTAAACCACAGAAGTTTAATTAGGCCTTATGAGGCAGATTTACCTTCATTAAGAAGGTGAAGTAACGCAAACCAATCATACGCAAGGTGAGAGGTAGACCGCGCACTTTTAAAAGCATAGAACTTCACCAGTGCTCAAATGGCACGTTCTGAACTAGAGAAGAGTGCCCGTAGGCTGGTTTTAACAGGTGACGACTGAGCGCTCTTTTAAATTTGGTGACCAATCGCTTTGAATTTCAAAATTTTGCCACTATGTTTGAACTCTTGAGTTGAATAGTGTGGCAAATTCATGTGAGAAAAAGTAACACTGATAATTAGAATAAAGCGAGTAAATTTCCTTGCATGGCCCAAAGTCTTGTAAGAAGGAAATAAAAACGGAGAATAAACTTTAAAACGTTTAAAACTTTATTTCATAAGCCCTTTTCATTACCTATAAGCTACCAGTCAATGAAAAAGAATTTTCACCCCGAAGTTCTAAATGAAACATCAAAACTGTATTTTCACAAAGATTTCTGCTAACATTTATTCTAACGTCGCCGTCTTCTCTTATCTATTGAAAACAGAAACTCTTCCTTCCCTACATCGAAACGACCCAAAGCGCAGAGGGTATGTTGTATGCTTTTGGAGTGCGCGGTCTGCCTTGCAAGCGATTGGTTTGAATCACTTTACCTTTTAATGAGAGTAAATTAGCCTCAAAATGCCTAATTAGGCTTCTGTGGTTTAGTCGGTAAACTTTTATCTTCTCACCACAGTACATCGAGCCATTAACGAAGAATTTTTCGCAGACCGGAGATTTATAGAACGTATTTCTCGACTGAGGGCATGAGAAGAGAAAAATCTCGTTGTTAGTTCCTTTTCTTTAACAGTACTTCTTTAAAAAATATAGGATAGGGTGAGCTCTTATGTTGTCAGAT
Organism: Triops longicaudatus; assembly: GCA_022885665.1. Taxonomy (NCBI): domain Eukaryota; kingdom Metazoa; phylum Arthropoda; class Branchiopoda; order Notostraca; family Triopsidae; genus Triops; species Triops longicaudatus. Next base: position 413,314 of record JAGQDJ010000023.1, read on the forward strand.
TCACTATATAAATTCAACTCGCTCTAAAAAGCCGGCTGTTGTGGCTCTAACGAAAAATACTGGAAGTTAAAACAAAGAGAACAATTCCGTGCAGACCTAATGTTAAAATAAAATGGAGTTATTGGGGTTACGCATTCCACGGAGCTTGTCTCCGGTATTTTACTTCCTTGTCTCTGATTTTCCCATTTTGCTGACCGACTTCCTTTTCATAAGCTTATTTCGTTTTTTTTCCCCTTTATTAAAGAAGACTCGTATGTGCCAGTTTGACTGTTCATTACTAAGCAATACCTCAGTTAATCTCAATACTTTCTCAATAATTGCAGCTCATGCATTTTTTGTTTCTCGAAAAGAGGCCCAGCAATAAAGGCTCTTTTATATTGTTCGTTTTAGCAACAAAGCTGGATCATTTCTGTAAATATTTGACAATACGAAGCTTTGCGATTAAGCCATTGACTGTACACGGGTTCATGCAGGGGAGATTAGGGTTTCGGTCAGTTTTTCACCCCCAGAAAACTTGGAAGGTTTAGCTTTAAAGATATTGGATTTTTTCTTAGATAGTTTGTTGGACTAGTTATTCTACTTTCTCTGTGATTTTTATTGCATTGCGATAATGGATAGATTTTATATCTTAGAAAACTAATATTCATTGACCTGTATCTCAGTAAATGTAGTCTGACTTCAGTTATTCCGATTTCGAGTCTCAAAATAATCGTAAATTGCAGAGCGCTTCATTATGATTGTTATTCTCTGTAAAATTAGTAGGAAATTTCTGCAAACCCGTCTGATTTTATTAAATGTTACCAACAAAACTGTTGCATATCGTAAAATATTATCCCGCAAGCGTAATTCTTCGTAAGGGGATAACGTTTCGTGGGGAGTAAACCCCTACCCCCTGGTCACGGGGGTGACTGCTACATTTTAACTTTTAAATTCGTAAAATATGAGCTTTCAGGTTAAATTTTCTTATAACTTTTTATCGCAAAATGCAGAAATCTAAGGCGTTCCTCAGGTTAATTAAATAGCTTTGCTGAAAAGTTCACGACGATTTTAATCAGAATTCACGATTCAGAATTGAACTGTCGAGAATTTAAAACCAAATGGTGAATAATTCTTGCAAAATCTTCCAACCGTTTCACGTGTGATTCCTCTTTCCCTTGATTGCGCACACCATTAGCTATACTCTATTCTTTTTTTTTGGTCAAAATTTGAGTTAAATTGGATAAATGGAACAATCTTATCGGCGATTTTCTGTAACGACCTAAAACTATTAAGAAGCAGTGCTCTACATCGCCTGGATATTAACAACGGTACTAAAACATGCGTATTGGTACGAGCGTTTATTTTATCTGCAAAGGATTGATGGTGGTAGTTAATTGCCATTCACCTTGCGTATACAAATGCACACAAACACTACCATAAAATATTGCACATTATGAACAGAAACGCAGAGACTTCCCGTACGTTTATTTAAAGTAGTTTGAAAGGTTCACTCAACAGGTCTTCTCTCTTAAGGTCACGATGGATTTAAAGCATGTGCGACCAGCCAATAAGAAAGGAAGACAACGTGAACGATTTCCAAACAGAGCTAAGTTACAATACTTTCTGAATGTGGCATACTATCGCGTGTTTTTAATGGCGTAGCTTATGTGCAGAAATGAGCTATTCCTTATTTTTTAACTTGTTGGCGGGTGCGAAAACTGAAAAATATATTGGTGTCACCATTTAAGTGAATCCATTGGCTCTCGAGTTCTTGCAATAAAAATTGAGAAAAAAAACACTCGTAAGTACTTAAGTTATTCCGATCTCTACCAATGTACACACTTCAGATTGGCAACCTCACAATGCGGACTTCTCGCTTTTGTTCCCTTCGGCGCCTTGGAAGTGAATTGAGGGCTCTCGAGTTTGGATCTAAAGCACCCAAACTTTCGTTCTATGCACGGAGCTGAGGAGGAAATAAGTACTACTGTTACTGTACCTGACAACTCATCAAAAACAGCCCTTGTACTTATCACTAGAATGATTTCGTTAACAATGAATCCTAATAATAACCCCAGCTGCTGAACAACTCCATTTCTATTTTGGCTAAAACAACTAAATCAGAGGCGCTCGGTAGGCCGATTGTTTCTCGAAGTTTGTTGTCAGAGTCAAGGATTTTCAGTAGCGTTTGTTTACTCTGAGGAAAAAAATGGTACTTTGGGCATCTGAGAATTTGGGCGAGCCTACTTAGACATTTTGGGCGATCCGTCTGTTTTGTAGGAACTTGTGAAATGGTGCCAGGTAAGAAGGGGAAGCAGGAAGTGTTAGTGTTGTTTATTTGTTCACCGTGCTGCAGCCCCTGGTTGACAGACAGAAATCGGGAGCCGTTAGTAAGAGTTCTAGTTGTACGCGCTTTTTAATCTGCAAGCTTCTTTAGTAAGTTAAACATAGACGAAAGTTTCGGCCAGGAGTAGAGACACATTACGTCAGGTCCGCCTACTCAACAGGCGCTCCATCGTCCAAAATCAGCAGGTATTAGTTGACTACGTCAGTGAATAAGCAGATGTTCCTAGCAAAGCAGCCGCGAGCGCGCTCGAAGTTTCGCGAACGATGAACGCGATTGCCCTTTCCATTTTTCGCGTGCGCAAGTGCTGACCAACGAGCGCACGCTCACCTATTTGAATGCCATCTATTAGACTTTTTCTGACAAATTAAGTTTTCCTGTATCGAAACAAGGCAATCTATCAGTCCCGTCACTCTACGATCAGTCCTGTCGGGCGTCTTGGCGAAGTTGAAAACCGCCATCTTGAACTTTGAACACGTGATTAGCAATTTTGTTGGGAAAGCTCATAGACGTTACCATGACTACCGTCGAGTTGCACACAAGGAATGATGAAGCCAAACGAAAGAACACGTTTTTCCGCCGAAACTGCCTATCACGTGATCAAACTACAAGACGGCCTTTTCCAGTTTGATAAGTTGGCAGCAGAGGCTTAGGAGTATAAGTGGTAGATTGGCTGTAGCCTATGCCCTGTTCTTGTGTTGCAAGTTAGAACGCAATGTCAGGCGATGCAATGTCTTAATGCACCAACGCCATTTTGGTCCATGGTACTTTAAAATTTAGCCCCTCCCCATGTTAATTCCATAATCTACAAAACCTAGCTCAATGAAGACTAACATAATCAACTAAACCTAAGAAAACCTATCCTATTGAGACTTTTTTTAATTTTTTTTAACTTATGTCACTTTCTGAAAGACAATGGTCGTGTTTTCAGTAAATCCACATTTACAATGCCATAATGTTTTCTGCAGAAATGTAATTTCTTAAAAAAATTTTCGTGCAATATGTTGCGTGTTGCTGTCCAAAGGAGTATCGGCCTGGGGTAAATTTGAACGCTTAATTTAAAACTAAAATATTGACAACATGAGACCACGCAAGCAAAGATTCAGTAGCTTATTTGAATTCACGATTTTCTAAGAAACGAAACTTTGTTCCCTCTTTATTCAAAAATTAGACAAAAAAGACTAAAAATATGGAAAAAGCACGCTTAATATTTTTGAATGCTTTTTAGTTTCTTATTGACAATAATCTCAAGAGCGTGACCTCGCTCGTCTTTTAAAATTGAGAGCAAAGAGCGAGCACGCTCGCCTACACATAATTAAAATACGAATATACTGTAAATAAATAACAATATAATATATATTTGTAACAACATACTGTACATTTGAAACACTTTGATATGGTAACCTTGTGGTGTCTTTTTTTTTTAAAAAAAAGATTGCAAATTAAGCCCAAGGGAGAACTGAAATACTTTGGCGTCCAATGTTACACTGCGAAGAGATATTTAATTTTGTGCACAGTGACAACTAGAGATTCACAAAGTGTTACAATTGACCCTAGCTTCTTCGAAGTGAAGCTACGCTTTGTTGCAAAGCGGCTTCATGCCAGTGCTACAAAGCCCTAAGACGTTTCCGATTTATCCCTAATTTCCCACGTATTTAGAAATGTCGCCTTGAAGTCGCGGAATGGTTAAGTTGGTAATGAAACACGACTTTGCCTTCCTTGCTCGAGGTATTTGTCCATCATTCAAGCAGCGTAATGCATTTTTGGTTGACATGTTCAGAAAGCAGTGTACTGCCCAATTCTAGCGGGAAAGGACACAGTACTTCACTCAGGTCCCAGGACGCGCCGTTCCGTACGAAGAAAGCAAAAGCCAATGTTCCGCTTTAATTTCCTGCACGATTTTCTCTCCACCAGACCTAAGCCGGCTTAATACATAATGCAATAAAACGCCACATCAAAGCATATGCGGATTACACCCAGATCATAGGGGACAAAAAGGCCGTGAATAGAAGACCGGCTAAAGAAATTCCTCGTGACCAAGGAAAATATCTGCTTTTCCATCGTAAGCTAATCACCTTTTTTCATACGTACATTTTCTTCAGGTCAATTAAATAAAAAGGCTTGTTTAAATAATACTGTGGATTCCAATTTTTAGTGCCTATTTGAAGCGGGCTGTAAGCATTTGGCATAACTTGAAATCTGTGTATTGCGAATTATGATCATCAATAAACATTTCCATTTTCCGCACCAATTTCACCGGAAATTTTCTCTTGATTTTAGCAACACAGCTAGAATTTGAACTTCCCACACATGGCTGCCATAGCGGATATGAGATGTTTAGCCTAAGCTACTGGAACAGCAACATGCTGCTCTTCATAATTTCTTCGCTCGTGTTTATTGTCCCTCGAAAGTGTGTATGCAGCTTAAATTGGACGATCCCGGTTGCCTGGAGCATTACGGCTGATCAGACCTCCTCAGCTAGACGTGCTTTACCAGAAAAGTTCTCTTTTCTGGTTGTGTAGCATATTAAAGCCCGAAGATAAAGCTCGTAAATCCGTAGCTGTCCAATGTTGGCGTGAGAGAAAAAAAGCAGAGCTTATAGAAAAGGAGGTATGTTGATAAGATGTGCGTGTGCCATACACACAGTCAGGTTCCAGGGCTAGCATACCTTTATGGTATAGTATATACGAGAAGAGGAGTGTTTGTCGTAGCTTGCCTTTGTAGACCAAGTGCGTCGCATCGCGAGAGAGTCCAAAGGTTAATTTTACCGGATAGATCCGCAAACGCTTATCTCACTGTGCTACAAAATTTTTCTCTTGTTTTTCCAACTACATAGCTTAATTTTTTTTTTCCAGTCGCGGTATAGTATGTTGTTTGTACCTCTCTACAAGTAGGGATTAACACCTCTATACAAGCACGTAGATAGCTTTATCTTTATGCACGACTCTCTATCAGGGGCGTACTGCATGCCACTCTAACTGTCGCTTTGGAACGGCACGTGTGGAGTTTTGATGACTTTTTATTGTACACACCACGCGTCCTTTCTTATCATCGGTTTTAAGTTTTCTACATAACTGTGTAAACTACTCAAATCCCTGCAAATAAGTGTTTCTACGTTCTAGGTCAGAATAGTAGGCTTATTTCAGAATCCAGTTTTAGTATTCTTTGCCATAGGGAATGTTAAGAAAGAAGTAAATAAAAAAACGTCCCTCGCTCACGGTAAACATACACATTGTAAACGTCGTAGTAGAGTCCAGAAAAAGCTCGAGTATTAGTAAAGTATGGTTCTTTTTCGATTGGATGCAAGGGAAGTTTTATACTAGCATCAACAAACATCGGGTTTGTCGGCAGCAGAAGCGGGTGGTGCTAGTCGTTGCGTCTGCCACTTCCGGTCGTCTATTAGCACCTGGGAGGTCGTCAGTCCATCCGTGGACGTTATGGTTGGTTGATGCAGCAAGGTGATAACTACTTATAGAAGGGTGGAAGGAAGCTTTAAGATATCATGGGATGCAAAGCCTAGCTGCGTTTCTTAGATCTTAGCAGCGACCCTTTGCCGTTTCAAGTCGCAAAGTACTACACAGCACCTTCGCCATCACTGAGGTATTCAAGGGCTTTGAGAAGTTTATGGGGCATACGGCCTAAAATGCAAGTGAATCAGAATTCTGAGGGAACTTTCTATAACGCCATTACAGACCTTTTGTATCAAGCTTTGCTCTTTCACATAAAGTGCTGGAGCAAAGAAAGCACTCCTCGCTTACGCTTTTTGACTGCCAGAGAAGGTGTTTTTTAACGATGCAGTCATGCATAATTGATTTTTTTGACGCCCACAAAAAGCGACACTACCCCTTTTTGGTTGAGATACCTTCTTCAGCGCAACAGAAGTTTCGCCTATTATTCTGATAAATGTTCGCTGAAACCTTTAGAAGAATTAATTATTGTCAGCCCCCCAAAATTAGGGGAGCCTTTTTACAAAAAGACTGATAAAAGTTGTCTCGTCAGTAAGTCATGTGAGTTAAACCACCTAGGGGGCCGGCTAATATTCTTTTTACGGTCCAGCTTAGAAGGATGTAATTACCTATCGTTTAGCTATAGTGCGCCACACAATATAGGAAGTGTGCTTATGAAGCAATCGATTAGGGTGTACCTCCCATAAAGCTGGGAGTTATAAAACCTCGTATCGCTATGGGTTTATTGGATACACATCAATAGTGAACGGCAATGTTTATCTGTATACCACCAGCTTGATTTTCCCACCTTTCGTCTGATTTCTGCCCGGGCCTCGGAGCCCTGAATTACCGCAGACAACGGTAGAGGTACACCAGTACGATGGAGACGCGACTGCGCTTTTATTCCAGCGGATTCGTTCCGTCTTCCAGTGAATTTGCTTCGTTTCTTACCAAGTTCGTGCAGTTACGGTTCTTAAGGCTGTTCGAGAACACGGATGTTTTCACCTCTCTGCTTTGGTTATCGGGCCTAATATCCGTGCTGGCATAGAAAAGATCGTGATTTATATCGGGATTACACAAAATTTTGTTTTATCTTGACTCCTGGGGGTCAGGTTGCCTGACACATAGCGGTGCTTTTATGATCCTCGGACAAGCTAACAATGAGAAACAGTACGTAACCGCTACAGCTCAACCTGGTAGACACTCTGCAGGTGGACAATTGCTTCACAATTTTGCAGTGCTACTTAAAATATGTAAAGGAACTAAGTAAGCATTCCCAACGGTTCTTTCCAGGCGCACGAAGGAGGCTGATATGATAAGAGCAGGCTTTTCTATTATCGAGCTTCCCGTTTGTGTTTCTGATAAATTCGTTTGTAAGAAGAATTCTTCAGATCCAATGTATGTTGGATGGTGATGTGACACAAATTCCGTTCCTTAACTAAGTGCTTCGCTGCTCGACAGAATGGAGGAGCAGTGGACTTCATCATTACTCGGGAACAGGGTTAATGAAACAACTGCTTCCGATATCCACCTTTCTGAAGAATCCGAGTCTTCTTTGCAAAACTCCTCTTTGAATTTCATTGAACTGGTTTCCTCGACCGTAATTACTGTGGTGGAAGACTATACCGACGTTATAGCCACAGAAGCGGACGTCTTTCGGCCCTCGCCGTTATTTCAGGCTTTAATTTACAGTATGTACTCCATTGTGTTTGTACTAGCGCTATTGGGCAATGGTTTAGTGTGTGCTGTGGTATTTAGCTCGCGACGGAAATGGACAGTGACCAATTATTTCATTAGCAACTTGGCAGCCGGTGACATTCTCATGACGCTGTTCTGCGTTCCATTCTCTTTCGTACCTACACTCATCTTGCAGTACTGGCCGTTTGGCGAGGTCATGTGTCGGATTGTCCATTACTCCCAAGCAGTATCCGTTTTCGTCAGCGCCTACACTATGGTGGCCATTAGTGGCGACCGATACCTAGCCATCGTGTACCCACTGAGGCCTCGAATGACCAGAAGGCAAGCTAAGGTGAGTGACCTATGGGCTGCAACTATTATATCTGTACACACCCACTGAGACGTAAGAAAGTCATAGACCTAAAAAGACGAAAGAAAAGCGCTTCCAAAAAACAAAGGCCCAATGGTCTCGTGAGAATTATAAGATTTACGGTAAGGTCTACCCCGGTAAATCCGAAGCTTCCGCTCCATTGGCGTTAGGTAAGCCTTGAAGAGTACCGTACGAGCCTGAAATATTACCGATAGAATTCCTGACTAAAACCCTCTTGAGCTAATAAAGGAGCGTACTATCCACGAGACACCTAATTAGATCTTCTGCCATGGAAGTAAAGTGTATTTTTTCAAAGTACCTATGAAAAGAAAAAGAGGAATATCTAATTAACTGTGTTCTTATTACTCCTCCTTTGATTGAGCAGGGGAAAAAATTATCCAAGACACGACGCTTTCAACAAATTTGGGAAAAAATTTCTTTGGTATCTCAACGTTATTTGCTAGAAATATGTATTAGTTATAAGTGGACTATTTTCTAGTTCACAATATATTAGTACTCCGATTTCACAACCCCAGTTATGTCAAACTACCTCGGCAGACTTTGACTCGTTTACTATTGTGAATTTTTGGAATTCTCAAGTGTGTTTATTCTCATATTTTCAAACTTTCCCTAAACGCGCAATAAAAAATAACTCCAGTGCAAAAAGCATCTACCTTTTATCGTATTTCTTTACTGCAATTTTCCAGAAAGTTCCTAAATGCTAAACACGAGTATCGGACTATGTCAACTATCCAACTTGTCATCCAGCCTTCGTATCTCGACCGGTTAATGCAGATTTTTGCTATATTTAGTTAAATCTCTCTCAACTGAGGAATCTGTGACTCTAAATTTGTTAGCTGTACGCTTAACGCAATGCTTGCAGTAAATAACTTCTCCTGAATAACTTCACGCACCCTGTTTAACTTCAACTCAAGCATATAAAGATCAAGCTGGCCCACTTCCTGATATATTGAGCTTGGGACTATGACAGGAAGAGCACATATTACAAGCACTTACTTCGGGAGGGTTGGGATGATATTCATTGGCATAGGCTGGGTAGAAGTTAGTCGAGCAGTGAGCAAATAATTTAGCAAACATTACCACGCAATAGTAGTCAGTATACTTCAATAGTATTTTGACTTGTAATACTGAGAACTACTTGTTTACCAGCACTTCAGAAGAACAGTAGGTGTAGATGTATAAACATAAGTTCGTTGTACCAAGCACCTAAACATGTTCTTGTGTAAGAGTGTCACAGAGAAACCAGAATTACTGCAAGATACGCTATATGTTTGCCCTACTGAGTGGACTAAGCTAAGTGCAAACAGTTTCGTCTCGTTTTCCAGCTGGTTTCGCACAAGCTACTGAGGTAAAAACTGCCCAAGAAATTGCTGGCTGTGCTACCGGAACGAAAACGAGTCGGGTATTTTTAAACATTTATAAATGAACGACATTTCCCCTCACGTCTTTCCTTTGAAATTGTAATCTCGAAAGTCTTAATTTTTTATAGCGTGTCATACATGATTTAATAAGAAAATCACTAGAGATTAAAGAGGCTTGCTTGTAAGCTAATATTTTGGATAAAATGAAACCACCTTAGCCAACTGTCTGTATAACCGAAGGTATTATCAGTTAAAGATTAAAGAAATTTAATCATAGAAGAAAATTACAGTAGATGACTTGGGGAAAACTTAGCTACATATTTCAGATTAATTTTAGGATTGAAGCTATGAATACGAATTGCCAGGCAGGTTTCGACTACAAGCCTCAATAGTCTCAAACGGCGCCCAGTATAATGTTGTCGATATTATATTATAGTGCCAAATTTAGATGTTTATAAAGTACGGTGGGTAAGATACTCATTTCAGAAATATTAATGAAATTCTATGTGTTATTTATTTATTAATAAACATTTATTTCAGGAGAGAAAGGTAATGTTTAGCTACTCTTGCACGCTTTAGAATGAGTAATAATTCTGCAATGGTGTGTTGGACCTTCGCAGGACGCATTTCGTTCTTGCGCAAAGAATACGTGAGGGAACGAAAGGACTTTCGAAAGAAGATTACGGGGGAGAGAGCTTTTGTATAACTCTTGTTTAATTAGTGAGATGTGTTTTCTTTCTTCGGTCAGAAGATCATATCGCTCAGTTTCCTTATAATTAATAATTTGACACAGCTCTTTCTATAGGTGCGTGTCAGACGTCGAACGCTCCCTAAGTCCGGAATGGCCAATTGCTGTCAAGAATTACTCCGTTTATTTTAAACAAGTTTTGTGTCCATAATATCGGATAACTGCTCCGATTTTGCACAAGCATCTCAAGTAGCGTCTTGACAGATAACAGTTCTTATCATAGCTCGACGACGAAGCTGAAGAGACTGCTTGTGCACACATCTTCAATATGCCTACTATTAACGATACAGTAGAAGCATATAATGTAATATGATCATATGATTACGAATTATTTTTCCAAGTCACAAAGTTTACTTAAGGAAATGTAAATATGAATGAACGAAACGTACCAAGGAACTTTTTACTCTAAAATCTTATGGTTAAGTAACCGTTGACGAACGTTTCAGGCTTCCGTATGAATGCTTAAATAGTTTTCAGTTATGTTAGTTCATTAGTGAGAAAGAGTGTCATAAACTAAATTCAAATTAAGCGCGCCACTAAGACTGTAAAGGAATCCAAAAATTGATCTCTCGCATGAAGGAGCCCCATCAGGACGCTTAAATGTGTGGAGAAAACATGATAGAAACTAATAAAGTGCACTGTAGCTAAAGCCGAGATATTTCTGAGAAAAAATATTTTTTTCTTTTCTGTAGGAGATGCAAGGATCCTAATTTATTTGTTCCAAATATTGTTGCTTAATATCTGTAAAATTGTATCGTGCAGTACACAACATTTGGTACATAAAAACATAATAAGGTCACATAGCTTGATTTTATTATTGACTGTTCTAAGCTACTCGGTGACTTGCAAACCAAAACTTACCCATTATTTTTTATGCTAGGAGCTACAAGACAACAGTTCCTTAAGATTACTACTATATAACTTGTTCAAGGAGCTTAGCCACTTCCTTTGTGTTTTCATCTAGTATTCTCCGTCCTACAAGAACACTTCTTGACAACCTTTTTTTCACCAGGAAGAAGACGCACTTCTTATCAAATTCAAATATGGTCGCAGAGAGTGTAAGTCGCAGGCAATGGCAGACAGTGAGACTTTGTTTGCCCAACTTAAAAGTCTGGTAAAGAGAAAGCCATGAAAGAGGTGCGTTACAAAGCACTCTTTCACACTTGAAAAACACCCACTTACATCATACTCATCATAGTTCTTGGATTTTTAATTACTTGCCACATCCTCAAAGCCCAAGGGGTACAGGTTATTCATTTTGCTTTTCCAAGGGGAATAGTGACAAGTAGTTCGTCAAACAGGATGCTAGCTGGTACCTTAGTTGAAAGTGTTCCATGAAACTAAAAAGAAGTTGTAAGCTTTTACGTTCTTGTTTGTTTTATTCGTTTGCTATTAGTTTGGTTCACGGAGGGTAAGCCTTCTGTAAATGATAATACCGCTTTGTTATTTTTAGGTGTTGATCCTGCTCGTTTGGCTTCTAGCTACGCTCACTGCACTACCTATCCTGATAGTCTCCGGCTTAGGAGCACCGTCTCAGTGGCATAAACGTGAAAGTACTTATACGTGTATGGAACTCTGGCCAGGTGCAACACAACAATCGCAATACACGCTGGCTTTGCTTCTCCTCCAGTTTTGCATCCCTCTCACGATCCTAGTGTTCAGCTACGGGCGGATTTGTGTTGAAGTCTGGGGCAAGAAAGCTCCCGGGGAAGCTCATAGGAACAGAGATATCCGATTAGCGTTCTCCAAGCGTAGAGTACGTATTCTGTTAGCCTTTAAAAAAATAAAGAGAAGTTTCTCAGAAATCAAGGTTCTCATTTTTTTCATCTAGTCGTTAGTTTTATTCATTCTTCGTACCCACTTTGATATTACACATTATAGCTGCATGCTGCATCATTAAAATTGCTAATTTTAGAGTTGTGCTGCAAAAGAAAAATAGCAAAAAATTGCCACAAATTTGGAGTACGAAGATAACGATGTGTATTATGTAGCACTGACATTGGACGTAGAATGTGGGCGCACCTTCAGTTGCAATTTGACAAGGTCTTACATTGGCTTTCAAGGGAATTCACTGAATACGAAAGTCATGCATGCGGGAAAGACACTGAATACCCAGAAAAACAAAAGAGTGAAATAAACAAACGAAACAAAAATGAAAAATATTAACTACTTCGAAGCAACACATGCGAAATTTAATTTCAGTGAGGAAATTTCATTCTTGAAATATTTTTCTCCGTAAACGAAAAGGACAAAACAGTGCTGCTTGTCTTCGATTCTTTAGGAGACTAAAATTGCTCCCTAAAGATCGTCCACGCTTTTTAATTTTTATTTTCAATCTTGTTCTGCTGTTGAAATAAAATTTACTGTCTCGAGGGTCGAAAACCAGCTGATCGCAAAAATAGCCACAACATAGAATGTTCACTACTGAACACAAAAGTGATTCTTGTTGAATCATGGAGATAAGCCAAAAAGGGGGAAAAATGCAAGTTTTGCAGAAATTGACTTGCCAATTACTTTTTAATAACCTGTCAATCAAATAGATGTGCTAAACGAATTAAATCAAATAGATGTGCAACCTCAGCAGTAGCTCTCGCTCTTTGCTCCAGCATTTTGGCATATACCTTTCCTGATATACTGAGGAGTGTGATTCCACTACAACTCGCGCAATCCCTGGAGTCCTCTTTCTTAAAAGAGGGATTACATCCCCAGTCGGCGTTTTCCTCGATTTCCACGCGACTTCGCATACTCGATGAAGCCACGCGGCTCCACTTGCGCCCATAGACTTAAAAGCTTCGGCTCGGATCTCGTCTACTCCCGGAGATTTCCCGTTCTTCAAGCTCAAAATGGCTTGCAGGACTTGACCGAGCGTGAGTGAACTAAAACTAACCCAACCTAAGTAAACATAATAAAACATAGCCCAATTTTACTCATTTTCAAAAACTTTGAGGCATCTATTCCCCTCGCGCCTATGCAAACCAAGGGAAATCAATGAAAAAAGGCCAGTTTATTTAGGTTTATTTAGGTTAGGTTAGTCAAGTCAGGTTAGGTTAGGCCTAGATTAATTTTAGGAATGTTTACTTGTAAGTTTGGTGAAGTTTTTACCTAGAGGAAGCGTTTATGAAACGAGCAAATCGAGGAGGTTGAGTAGAAGAAAAATACCGATATTTAGTGAGGTAAGACTACCTGGAAATTCAGAATTTGTCCACATGGCGTAATTAGCGACACGCTGTGAAAGAAAATCCTATTTATCAATAGCTTTCTCTCAATACGAACAAAAGAGATGTCAGCTAGGAACAAGTTTATTTTTATCTCTGCTATTCGCGTGATGCAAGCTTATATATTCAGTAAATGTTGTACAAAAATTGTCACATTTTACGTAAACATAGTTATGAGTAGTAAAAACAGTGAAGTATTGCATGAAAGTAGAATTTAATAGCACTTTAGAACATCCCACAGCAGTACCCGGGTATTCCCTCAAAGGGTAAAAGTTTTATAAAAACATTCAATAGATTATAGAGTTTTTCCTCCTTCCACTTCGTCGCAGTCAGTATGGTTGCAATTTGGAACGGAGTGGGTCAAAAGATGCTATGCTATGAGGAAAAGGACGTCTCAACAAACAAATTTCGCTCACTGGAGAAAAGTGCTTAGAGCACAATGTGAAAACTATATATTTAAATTACACTTACGTTAAGGTTATAACAAATGTAAATTGTATTGTGTACGAAAAAGCTTCTCGAAATATATGAACCGTCTTGACCTCTCCTTGGCCATATACATATTTAGACTTCAATATGTATTCTCAGCGGCGTCGGAAGTACTTCAGGATTGGTATGGCAAAGGCAAAAGGTGAAGGGGAGAGTCGGGTGCTTTGACACACTTTTGGTAGGGCAAAACCATATGTTTGCCCTACCAAGGTTTTCTTTGGTATGGCATTTGCCATACCTGCCACACCACTTCCGACGCCTATGTGTATTCTTAAACAACTGAGGGATTGCACCATGTCTCTAACGTTACATACACAGAGGTCACCAGATTTACTCATTCTTCCAATTTACCGATTTTTTCTTCCTAGAATTCCTACACCTCTGCAAGATAGTCAAAGGCAGAATTCAAGAATCGACCTTGCGTGTTAGGTCAGGAGTAAAATCTTGTTGAAGCTAATCCTTTCGATCTTTCCCCTGAATTTGTCACGAGTTTCACAGGCTGCCCACTATGAACTTTGCAGCAGCGCTTCTTGACTGCAAAAATTTGTAAAACTTTAGACCAAATTTTGTGAAAACGGTATGGTCAGTTTGAAAAATATTTGCGCTAAAAATTTTATGTTTAAAATACCTAGGGCGACACGAGAGAAAAACTTACTTTTTTGTTTCTATCAAAAGTAGAAAAATTTTAGAAAGCGCCAAAGTTTTCTTTTTCAAGAATGTTTCTCCATGTCGCCCTGGAGATTATCAAGCTTAACTTTACTTTCAAAAAAGTTTTTTCATAAATCGAACGGTTTTTCTTACATTTCGTCTAAGATTTCCCATGTAAATTGTACGTAAAGGAGTCTTTGCACAAATCGTTTATACGAAGAAAAATATATCTACTTGTTGGGCATTATGTGATGAGAAGTATCTGTAGGAGAGGGTTCAAAAATCTCTCAGTCACCAAAGTTTCTGCACAGCAAGTCCTGCCACCAATATGTCTTAGAATCAGCTCTTTTTTACGAGTATATCCTTTGGAATCCGGAATATAAATGTCATCCAAGTTCATTTTATTAAGATCCAATGTCAGTTTGATTAATTTCTCGCATGCTCCTTATTATGTAACCTGCAAAGCAGAAATGAATAAAATACGAAAGGGAATACATGGGAATCGCTAACATTTTTCTCCTTAATAAAAAGGAGCTAATGTAGCATAAAGCATTGGATTCGGCAAGATTCATACCGCTGTTGGTGAAAAGCTGTCATATTACGATTCTTTAGAGGAATGTCACGGGGGGGAAAATCTCTTTTTTTCTTGCCTGCTTTGTTGAAAAGGAAGTGATTTACTGACCATGGTTTTCATTTTTCACATGACAGATGATCAAGATGATGATGATTGTGGTAGCGGTATTTGTCGTTTGCTGGCTTCCACTAAACATTCTCCAGGTGAGAAACGGCAAGTGTGCGCTTTTTTCTTTTCCCCTGGTTTAAGTACCTGAAACCGAGTGATAACGAGACAGCATGAGTAATGAAGTTATGCAAGACTACTGTGGGCGTATTGCCTGCAAGTCTCTTTTGTTCGTGTCTCTTTCCTTCATGGTTTTTAGATTCTGATTATTTCAACCGTATACGCGCAAGCGTTGCTGTAGCAACCTTGCATTAATAGAAGAAGTTTGCCTTAATCCTCATTATTTCTTTCTTTCTTCCAAAGATGATAGGAGATAACTACACGTGGATATGGAACTGGTACGGAATTCCCTATGTCTGGTTCGGTTGTCACTGGCTGGCCATGTCGCATTCCGCCTACAATCCACTCATTTACTGTTGCTTCAATGCCAAGTTCAGACAAGTAAAAACGCCTAGTTCACTACATAGATAAGAAATACCCAAGTAGTTTCAACATGTAACACGTAATTTAAAGCTGCCTGATTAATTCCAAGGTTTACGCCTACGTTCATAAAGCAGAACGCTACTATGCCATCAGCGGGAGAATCCTTTTGCTGATGCTTTCTGTAGACTTGCAAAGAGAAAAATACGTCGAGTAGGCTCAACTCACTGAGCTGAAGTTTTTGAGAAATGTAGACTTTTCTTATTTAGAGGTTCCTCTAATTACATTTGTTTGATGAAAGTCTCAGTTTTTGCGGGAATGGAGAACGAACGTGAAAAGTTTTTCAGTAATGGAATCCTTTCTCTCCACGAACCTCAGGGTCTGATCGTTGTAGCCGCCAGTTGTGGATGCGTTTCTCGCGATGCAGCGACAAGGGAACCCGAACCCCTGCAACGTGTAAATACATTCACCACAACTTACACGTGTACGAATGGAAGTACGCGTTCGAAGCAAGGTTCGTGCCGAGTCCTCCTGCACGCGGGCACTTCAGTTCATGGTTCCCTAGTTCACAGTCAAGTTCATAGCCAGGGGGCAGCAGAATCTTCACTAATCCGTTCGGGCAGACGAAGTAGAAGTACGAGCGAAACATACTACTTCAAAAGTCATTTTACCCAATGCGGAGACCAACCTGCCAACTGTACCGAGTCGCACATGTAATATCCTCTTTTCGAATCACCCTTCATTTGCGACAGTAACAGCGCGTGAAACGGATCCAATCCCAGCATGTTGAAACTTTCAAATTTCATCCCCGCTTTGGCGCAATCATTTCTGTTCTTTTGTCACCAAGATCTGCATATGTAATGGCATTATACATCGTGTTCAACACATCTCCACCCTTTGATAAGTTCTCAAATCATGTTCCTTCATGTATATTCTAATATGTTCGATATTGACAAAGAGCTACTCTGTCTTCTAAAGATGATCCACGCTCAGATACCGCAGCGTGGTAATTATACTTGTTCATACTTTTCATGTGTCAACGGTATTTGAAAGAAACACAGTAATACAAAGCTAATAGTGCGTCGTATACCCTCAATTTTCACGCCTTCAAGTCTTTCAGTCTTCGCCTAAATCACTCTATACTTTTCCATTAACTCTCCAAGAACAATTATGACTCCAACCACGTTTCCCACATTTAATCTAATTCTGTGTTAGATCGGGACTAGGAACTAACCAATACCGCGAAGGAAAAACTGTGTACCAGCCGTGCACTAGTAATCGAATACGTGTCTTTCAAAAAAGACGGACGAAAAATGGAACCAGAAAATCGCTATGAAGACTTAAAAACCTGGTGAAAGAAAGTCGAGGAAAGAAGCTGAAAAGTTACGAGAAACGTTGTCGCTTTACAAGTATCCTAAAGATTAGACACAAACTTTGTTGTGCTGTTGAACGGAAATGGTCTTGTTTGGTGCCTATTTCTACAAGGCGTCAACGGACCGTGCATGCGTGAAAGTATTTACAGAGACAATGCCAGCATAAAGAACCATCTTTCTGTTGTTCAAGATCTAGGATCCAGAGAATTTTTTCCTCGGCAAGCAAAAATTGCTCTTAAAGAACGGATTTCCTAAAATGTAAGGTACATTTATGGACGTGAACAGAACACTGAAAAGGCCCGTGTCTTCTGAAGGGTTTGCTCGACGTTTCCAATCTTGACAATCATGAACGGAATCTGGCATAAATTCCACGGTGAAAGACGAATCAAAATGTTTACACTCCTTGAGCACGATTAAAAATAGAGTGGAAAAAATACTTCTTTGGCGCACCTTGTTATGAAGGTTATTGTGCTATAAGAATGTGTAATGATACTTTTTTCTCTGCACGCAAGGCCGTATCCAGGGGTTAACTCCAGAAATTTTATTTCGAAATGAGGAAGATAGAAAAAAGGTCCAGAAAAATTGAATAAGGAGAGCCCTTTCTGAAACCTTCGACCGCTCCCCCACCCACCCCTTACCAAGAACCGAATTCCTGAATACGGTCCTATCGGTATACCTGTACTAAATGAACAAACTAATGACATTTTGGGTTGAAGTCTTATTTATTCAGAGGATTCCTGGACAGAAAGTTTTACAAATGACATGGGTCGAACAAAAGTCCACGGGTAACAGACTCTGTCTCAATTACCAGCGAAAGAAGCAGAAATAAACAAGTAGGCTGGGTATTGCTAGAATTGAAACAAGCCGGAACGATCGTTAAAGTAAGAAACATTCAATGGGTATGGTATGCTAACGTCCTTATGGTTTCCGACGTGATGACTGAAGACCGGCCACGTCAAACTCCATCCAAAAGCTCGAGACGTCATTATAAAACAGCGAACCCCACCCACTTGAATTTTTTCGCCGACTCAGCGCTAACGACTTTCCATATGAGCAGGAGAAAAATCAATCTATACGTAAACAGTAGACAAGAAAAGGAGGGGACGAGGCGAGATCAAGGTCATAACAAAGATAATTAGCTATATCTTCACTAAATATCGGTCAATGAGAGAATGATATAATAACCATGGGTCAATCAATATAATGTGGGTGGCGGGGGTAATAAGGTTGACGAAAAGGAAAGGCTTGGAACTCCAGATTCGATCAAAAGTACCACTTCCAAGAACACGTTGTCACTCATCAAACAAAAATAACGACTTTCCAATTTTTCTTAAAAAAAAAGCATTGGCCACAGGACTGACAACTCTTGAATCCAGAATCCTTTTCCCATTTTCGTTTCGCAAAAAATTTTGTCGTAAAAAAGGTCTAAAATCGTTCCACAACTATATACATAACGACTTGAGAATTCACTCCGTATCAAACACAATCCTGCTTCGTTTCTTCTCGAAAACAAAACTTAGGGCAAGTTTTAGGAAGGGACACATAATGGGTCACTATTCTGCAGACTTATGGAATTGCTATTAGTCGGCATGGAGTTTTTGCCAAAAGACTTGGGGATATTACTCTTACAGAATACTTTAGCGGCAAAATACACGAGAGAATAAAAATGTCTTAAAAACTCAAACCGTTCGGAGCCTCGCTGCGTATAGCAAAAAACAGAGAAGCAGCTTTTCTTGGACGAATAATGTTTTCATAAATTGGTTCTTAATAACTATTGGCTGCCTCAACTATTTATTGCATCCATGCCAATCAGCATATTGCCGACTTTAGCCCTTTCTTCCCGGAGTCAGTTCAGGGAGAATCCTCTACTCGCGGTCCTTTTTTCTGAGTGTTCTTTTTATACATTTTGCAAGAATTGTTCACGAACTGGAAACACTGTTTCAATGGGAGAACCTAAAAATTATACTTCTCCTAATGTTCTATGTCTTCATCAATACTTTCTTGTTTACAAAAGGTGTGGAAACTGACCAATTGTCCAATGCAGCCACCCTGGCAAATAAACCTTCGTCATGTTGGATCCGATGACGCTATTCCATTTGCAAAACTAGCGTCATTGGACAGGACATCGTTAGCCTCACTCCTAGCAAAGCTCACTGAAAAAACAATGGCATGGCGCGACAGTACACACTACAAAATGGCACTTGGCAAAAAAGAATACAATTCATGTGCACATCTACGGACTTTTTGTTGCTTTTAAACTAAGCGCGTACAAAGACGTTTCCGGTCGTCGTGTCACAGAGGACACACTGTCGATTTAAAGCTAGAAACTTCCTTGTGTTCTTGAAAATTGTTTTTTGGCAACCTTTTTTTTTGTCTTTTCAAGGACTGTAAAAGTGCTAGGAATTCACACAGGCACGAGTACAATCTCACAAAAAAATAAATAACCCGAACGCAAACAGACAAGGAGGCGGCGAATATTTGCTTTAAAAAAGTTCGAATTTTTGAGATCAAGATAGTACGATGATCAACAGGATGCGATCAAGAACTACTGGCTGAATAGATTCGCTGGGAGGGTTTGCTTTTTGTTGGTTTGTCGGACAAAAACGTGAGTAATTCTTCGATATATACTCGGGCGTACATACGAGCACGCACGTTTTTTTAAGGGGGATGGTAAGCTCCATTATGGACGAAAATGTCTGGCTAATTCGTTAACTTGACTTTGTCAAGGTGGAGAACCAAGTTTCACAAAGTTATACAATTCCATATTTTTTTAAAAAAAGGTAGATGCATTCTGGAATTTTGAAAGTTGTCTTAGCTTTTAGCAACTAGAAAACAGATTTTTTTCAGAACCTCAGCATATAAAATAGGATCACCTTATTATTCGTCAATTGGGGTTTTAAGGGGTTCAGGGGAAGAGAAACGTTGAGGGGGAAATCCCTGCCGAAATTTTGGGCACTCGACGATCAATGCATAATTTCATTCACTTTTTTTCATGTGAAACCTTTGATTCCGCTGCGTCATCCACGTTTCGTTTAGATTCCATGTAGTACTTGTTCCATATTTTGCCACGCAGAGTGCGAAATCCCAAGGCGACTTTTTTTTTCTATCCTTCGCTTAACAATTGGCAGATGGGGGTGGGCTCAACTGACATAGCGCAGCTCAATCTGGCTGTCCCCCACAAACACAACAATTCTTCTCTTGGCTACCAACTTCTTTCGGTCCGGAACGCGATAATACGACATGACACTTCCATCTTTAGGCGGACAATTTGCGGGGTTAGGTTTTCGAAAGGACACGATGAGGTAATTTTTTTCTCACTATAAAAACGTCCGAAAAAGTCAAGCAAAAAATGCCAAAAAGTCCAAGACGATTAATGCACTGCAATTTTGTACATGAATTTGGACCCCGAGTTCAAGAAATATCATCTGTCTTATCGGCTCACCGACTTTTCTCAAGCCACCCTCCCCTTTTATTGTAACATCTTAATTTGAAATTCGTTGCGTTCGCAGGAGAAAAAAAAAATAATAAGCGTCCCAGCTATCCTTCATTTTGAGCAAAAATCCAATCCGTGCCTTCCGTTCTTTTTAACAAATCAATCGTCCCGAACGGAAAAGAATTGAAAACCGACACAGTTGCCCTGGTTTCAACCCCTCGTAACGAATTCCGTGTCCCCTTTTCTTGATCCCACGTTTTTACTCCGGTCGGGTCGACAAGTCTGGTCGTGTTCGATAGTCGGTGTTCAGCTTGTCCTCCGCTGTTTTTCGAAAAACAATAATTCTGTTCTGAAAATTTAATTTTCGTGGCTCCAGATTACGTCCGCCTTGTTGATATATGACAAGAGGGAAATGGAACGATTTGATGCATGGCTGGCGGAGATTAGGTTCCGTATGAAATGTGGTTGTAATCTGTAATTACGCACTCGCCACTGAACCGCTCCGTAACTTGAGAAAACGGGCCACTCCTCGCCGTTCAACCCACATCCCCAACACAGTCGTCCTGTTTTTAGCACTAGGAAACGTTAGGTGGTTGCGGCAGTCATGCTCTGTAAATTGGCAATGAAAACGGCGGCCGATGAAGGTGGTAGCGAAGGCTGTCGTAAAGTGCGTTTCCAAAGGCTTCCAAAACTTTTATCTTCTCAGTGTGTAAGTTTTTAAGACGTCAAACAACTTCTAGTCAGCGGCAGTTAAGCAAACTGCTAAGGAAGATTAAGCTGTGTCCAACCGGCGTAGCCAAAGGCACGCGCGCTGTCACGACTTGGCTTTCTTGTTTGTTTTACTGTAAGCTCCTTCCACGCGTTTTTTTGGATTGAAAGCCTAAACAAAAAACAAATCACATTCAAACCCATATGCATATAAAGGCCCTGTGTACATTTTAATATCAACGACAAACTTTCTTCAGTTACATAAGTAACGAATCGTCCCCTACGAAACGTAAAGCATTTTGTTTCTACTGAAAATTACAATACTAGATTGCTTTCCTACGTCGAAAGAAAGAAGTGCCCGATTTCCAGTACTTACATACTTACATACTTCTACAAGCTTATATAATTCAAGCTACAAACAATTTCACTTAACAAATCCTGTCGTCCTCGGCAAACAGTTTGTAAAGCAACGCATGACTCTCGCTGCGAACAAGGCTTCCCGTTAAAATTACTTAAGTTTCCTCAGAATGTTCTCTCAATTCGCTTTTGAAAGAACGTGTACACAAGTTCTACCATGCTAGGGGCGAAACCCATGCTTAGCAGAAGAAAGCGAAATGTCAAGGAGTAGCACGAAAACCGCACTTGCGCAGGTGCGGTCATGTTCGCCACTAACTTGATTAACGTCAATATAGGAATCAGATGGGAATTGTCTTGACGCATTCAATACCACTAGTCTGTCGACAGCTCGAGCAAGCTTTCATCAGAAGAGGCAAGTTTGGTCCTTCTTTAAAAATTTCCATCTAGGTAGAATGCACTGAACAGAATTCCACTTTCTTCTTTAAGCTCATTTTTTATAACTGCACCGAAATGCTCTAAACTATTAAGAGCAGACGCTCCCTCACGAAAACAAAACTTTTCGAGATTTTTTCTGTTACGAGAACGATTGTGAGCACTGCTCTTTTATTTTTTCCGGGTTGAATATCGCTCTGTTTTCTACCCTGTAACCCTGAGAGTTTCAGGTAAAAAATTCAAGTATTCGTTCCACTGAAGAAAGCGAAAAAAAATCGCGAAACTAGTACAAGCAAATTTTCTTAATACCTGGCATAATTTGCAATGATTATTTTTTGGCTGTTAAACAAAATTGTGCCATGGCACTCGTGTAACACGAGAACTTTATCTAACCAAAATATGAAAATCATAAAAATCATAAAAAAGAAATGCAATTATCCTGAAATATCTTTGCATATTTTACGAAAGCTTTCTACCGTACAGTATTAAAATTGCAAGATCTGAGTCATCAGTCATCACTGCACTCATGGCAGAAGATGAGGGCAGATGCACCAAATTCCGGAATTAAGTGACAAATTGCACGCGAGAGATGTGGATGCTGCTTTGGTTATTTTAGGGTAAAGTAAACAAATATTGTACATTGATTACGACGGCGTTCGAGATCGCGGAACCCGGTGTTCCAGTAAGCTGCTGGTTCTTGGTTCCGATCATAACAATCGCAAGCAGAAGACCAAACAAAATGCAACATCCAGTCACGGCTATTTTGGGCAACAATTAAAAAAGTGAACGAAATTTTAGCCACGGAGATCAAGACGCTGTCTGCAATGCCCCAATAAGTTTTTCTTTCTTCGCTGCAACATTCCTCGCTAAGTCCTGTATTATACCTTTCTTCCAATTCATCCCTTTTATTTCTTGATTGCTAGCCTTGATTGTTTTCCTCAACAGTGTTCAGCCGAGCGAGTGAGAAGCTACTAATTAAGGCAAACTATACATCCGAATAACCAGGTAAAGACGGTATTTATCTCTTGTTACGTCTTACGCAAGGTTAATAAATAGTGTTCTAATTATTTCGAGATGAAAAAGCAATCAGAAGGGCAAAAAATCACAAGAACGGTCACATAAGATGTAGCAAGAAACAGACAATATACAGGCGGTGAGCAAGGAAAATGAAGAAACGTAAGTTTAAGTTCTCGGATACTTTTGTCCTTTATATGACTATCCGAGCTAGCGAAGCGAGTTAAGCAGCGAGCACTAGTTGCCGTTGAGTTGATTTTGTTTCCCATTATTCTGCTTTTCGTAAACTGTGAAAGTATACGGCGAAGCTGGAATACATTTTGGCTAGCTCTTGGTTAATAGCTTGCGTTAAATCAAACTGGCCTAACGCCGTTTTCTACGATGCGTCTAGAGATAATACACCAGATGTTGCTCTCATCGAACGGATGATGGTACTGTTTCTAGTTCAATAAACTTAAACAACTCTTTAACATACTGGTAGTTAACAGTTTATGCGATAGGCGCTATACTAAAAACATTCGCCATTCAGCTTTACAGATACTAACTCTGATAAAACTTCTCTACACTTGCAAGTTCTTTGATGAAGAGGCACTCAATGTCCATATATCAGTACACTATTTTCTTTTTTATAAATGCCGAAAATAGTCTTTATACACGATCCAGCTATAAAAGAAGCAAAAATTGCAAAAAAAAAAAAAAAATACTGAAACGTTTCAGACGAGAACGTGACAGTCACTTTGCCTGTTACAGAACAATTGGTTCAGCAGGACACCGCTGCTTTCGAGTGTTTTCGTCACTAACATTGGGGAAAGACCTTTTGAAACTATCTGCTGTTTCTTAACGCCAAGACGGACATCTGGAGTGTCTACCAGGAATCCAAGAGGGCGATTTTTGCGAATATACAAAATAAGTGCTTTCTTGCTGAGAAAGCCGGCACCGTAAATACCATTCCCAAAGCCTACTGGGTCGAAGTTGGCTCTGCCATTAAAATTGCACGAAACTGCTGCTGGCGCCCTTCTTTGACACTTAACTTATCCTTAGCCCTCATTTTCGTAAATCAACTCGTTTACATACTTGTTCGCCACTCGGACGCCGTCGCGTTACTCCCAGCAACCGTTGGTCGCCGCGGAAATGTTCCCAAAAGTTTGTCCGGGGATGTTTCCACCCAGCTCAAGAAGTCGTGCAATGTCTGGAGTATTCCACACTGGCTCCCAGGGTGACGTTGTTACCTAAAATGGGACGAAAAGGCTTGTTAAGTCATGTGTTCCCGTGTGACACAAAGCCACCAAAGCCAGCAACAATTATCTCCTTCCACTTCAACCCGACCTTTCAGGCGCCAAAATGCTTGTTTTACTTCTTGTCTTACCTCACAATTAACTTGACAATTAACAAACAACCGTAAGCCTTCTACCCTCTTCCAAACTTAGCCTCACCCAAACTTTTCATCTTCTGCATAAACTATCTCTGCCAAAAACGACAATATACAGAAAGGGAAAATTACCATAGCAGTTCTGTTCAAGCAGACGTGTTTGTGCTTATAAGCTTGAGCACAGGCTTCCAAATAAACTGAACAGCCATTAGAGGCTTGTCCAGGATGTAATCTCGATCTGCAGTGGTCGAACTTGCCATTTTCAGTTGCCTGACTCAAGCACACTCCAGAAAGTGGACTTCTTTGCGGAGATGCAACAACTGTCGAGAATGGATGGGAAGTCCTTTCCAATACAGTTTCCTACAAAAGAGATATGTTTAGTGCTGTATTACCTTTCAGTTTCATTTTACAAACCTCACGGGCCTTCTCGGAACCGAATTCCAACGCCTGCAATGCTTCGCATACCGCTGAGTCAACAACTTGGCAGTCGTTTTTCCGAATTCCTAACTCAAGCGTGTCATCATCCGTTTTAAACAAGCGCTTGTTGAGGAGATATAATAATTGACAGAGTAACGTAAGAGCGTGGTGTACGGCAGAGCTATTTAGTGCATCCGCACGAAGCACTGCCGAGTTTCTGGCAAACTGTTCCGCTTGATCTTGTTTAACAAAGGAATCTTTCTCCAAAGGAAGCAATCGACGCAACACCTGCACAGTTATTCATATTATTTTTTTCTCAGTCTTTAATGAACTTTTAAGGTAATTTACCGTTTCACGTCCTACGTGCGGTTGTCGATCCTCCCGCGTGAAAAAACGCATATGGGAGAATAACACATGGTTGTGCGCACTCGTCAGGTGTTTCGCAAAGAGCCACGCAACAAACAAGTGGCTTTTGTGCCCCAAACTGATATACATGTTTTCCGAACACGACCCTAAACACGAAAGAAAGAAAATAAACATTTGTGCCACAACGCATTTTTTTTGAAGAACAATTCGTCAAAAAAAATTACCATGATCGTTTCCTATGCGCTGCAAGGCGTGAGAAACTCTCGCACATGTTCCAGTAGACAGCCTCAATTCAAGCTTCTCAACACTGCCGCTTATATCTGAAGCTTCATCTGGAGTGCGTGGGTTAGGGTTAGGGTTAGCCTCGTGATGAAAGGAGGATGGATTAAAGTTCGACTGTCGCTGGCGTAGTGAGGTAGAGGTTTTGGCAAGGGCGTCGTTTACTGTGAGATCTTGTCGTCTGAATTCTTTTCGTTTGCACGTTGAGACTGTTTCGTGAAAGGACCTATCCTTCTCATTTCTATCCTTCGTTGTTCCTAGCTGCGTGTCCCGCTCATTATGACTCCAACGCCCACCCTTCTGCGCGGGAAAGGGTTCAGGTTGAGGGTGGGCTTGGTCTAAAAAATGCATCGCTAAGGGTTGATCTTGACCAGGGGGCGTGGAAAGAGGAGGAGTTAGTAAATTCGGTGGGGGCAAGGATTGGGAATGAGGTGAACCTTGAAAATCCGAGAACTTGCCACCCTCAGCTAAGTGACTAAACACTGACGCCTGAGGGTGGCTGACCCCTAAAAAATTACCGGCATGGTTACTGGTACTCAACTCGTCGTTTTCGGCATTGCAGTCCGATACTGACGACATCTGCGGGCAAGGGGACATGTCTTCTGAAGAATGCGGTGTTTCTTCGGATAAGTTTTGGTAGTTAAGGTTGAGATTGAAGGATATAGAATTATCCGAGCCTGGATCGGGCGGTTCTGTCGCGCCTGGTCGTTGATCTGTACTAGTTTCTTGCCCCATCATTTGTCCAAAATGAGCCGCATAGTCTTCATTAGTAAAATCGTTGGGGTTGGACACCTGGCCTTGCCTTTGTTTGTTCAAGATCATCTCCTTGAGGCGGTGTTGCAACTGCTCGCGACTGGAGCCGGCCTTACTCGGGTCTTCCGCTAATTCAGAGGACGAAGCTTGCTGACTCGGCGCTCCCGAGAGTTGCTGATGGCCTTTGTCCCCTGTCCCCAAAGCGGAGCCTGAGTACCCGCTAGAGTTAAGCGAACTCTGTTGGGGATGTGGAAGAACCAGGTACCCAGGCTGAGCGTTTGGGGGCGGTGCTACATTAGACGGAGAATAACTGGGCGGGAGATCTTTGCCAGGGTCGGTACTGCTGCTTGAAGACGAACTGCCGCCTTCGGTGCCGTTGGTCGAAGCTTGCGAACCGCTGCGAGGACTTGGACTCGGCACAGGTCCTCCCGGATACGGGCTTCCGTTCATGTAACTACACAAAAGTAACATGGCTTTAATTTATTCATTATATTCCTTTGCTATATATTTAGTATTCATACCCAAGAATTTCAGCTTATTCAGTCTGAACAATATTACAACACTTCATGCTTAGCTGTAAACGTCTTTTTCCACTCCGTCAATAATGGTAATAATGTAACAATACTTTTTTAATAAACGTGACCTTAGTTTCGGAATAAAAATAATTAATACTTTTTTCCACTTTCATTTACAGTCTAACGTGATTCCAACATAATTTTTATCTTTATTCTATCTTTTTTATTTTATAAATTTTTCTTTTATAAATACTAAATTTTTCCCGACGAATACGAAGACAGTAAACAGCTTGCTCATCCTGTTATACATAAAATAAATATTTTTTAGTTGTTTACCTCGCCATGGAGGGTCCATTGGAAGACGGTACTTCCATGTACCCATGTGGCATATTGCTACACCGGTTGCCATTCACATGCATCGACACAGGAGACGGGTGAGGTTGCTGAGCTTGCGCGTGAGGAGACATTTGTGGATGAGGGCTATAACTGCCCTGGGACTGTCCAGGTTGCTGGTGTTGCGGACCAGGACTAGGTCGGTGATGACGCTGGTTGAAAGCGGTATGGCCGTGAAGGGGCGAATGAGCTTGTGGAGCAGTAAAATGATCACCCGGTGCTCCAAAACCCTGCGGTAAATAGGATGAAGGGTTGGGAGGAGGTCCGCCTGGTCCGACGCCGTTTGCGGGAGGACTGGCAAATCCGGTGTAATTCCCTACATTAGGCCCATGATTGGCTTGCGTGGGTGCTGTAACTCCGAAATTGGGCGCAGCAGGACCATTGCCAGTTGGGTTGTAACGGTGAGGATCTTCCATATTAGGCCCAGGTTGATGGAAACCCGGCCAGCCTCCGTTAGCACCTTCATCTGCAGGTGGGACTTGGGGATTCCAAGATTGGCCGCCTGCTCCACCTCCTACCGGGGTCCCTCGGAACTGCGATGTTTCTTGAATGTTCATGTTGGCATCGGGACCAACGTTCTGACCGTAGAAAGGCATCATCGCTTGAGGTGCTTGTTGCTAGAGAAACGAAGAGTATAAAACGTCATTACATGTATTAGCCAGAACACGACGAACAAGTAAAACTCTGTTTTTATCGATCCTTGCAACCGTACAAGTCATGCAAGGTGCCCAAAATGTAGAGTTTGTAGGGGACTCTCTCTCGGATCGATAGGTATGGTTCTTAGATGTCGTTGTTACCCTGGTAACGGGAAAACCCATATAAACTGCAGTTTTAAGCCCCAAAGTTTGACGTCTGAAACCCCCTCACATCCTACCCCTACCTCTGCTCTTACTTGCATTTTATGGCACCTGGAATGACTTGTCTAGAGAAAATAGCGGCCTTCTCGATAATCCTTACCCCGTATGTAATGGTTTCTTCTTGCTCCCTCGCCACAAAGTTCTTGCCTCCTCTTTTACGGCCTTTCATGCCCTGCAAAACCAAAAAATCGATTAAAAACTTTTCCGCACATAAGAACATACAACAAAGTTTTTATATACCGTGTTGTTCGAAGACGCTTGCGAAGCTTGTGCCGACTGGTTGGCTTGACGCCCCCGTCCTTCTTTTTCGCCACGTGGGAGCTAAAAGCCATATACAAGAATTAAGACATTCCACCAACACGAAAGAACAAGTGTAAATGAGCACAAATACAACTGCATTCACCCTTCCTTCCGTGCCCTTACACGGCTTGTTTTGTAATGAGTCGCAACATTGACGAGGGGATTAGTAGGTGTGTCAAGTGCGAATCTAGTTAAAGAGGGGTGGTGTGGAGATACAGGTGGGTATGTGGAAGTGTTTAAAAGAGGGTTTTGTATTTTGGTTAGAGCATTTGGTACGAGGGTTAGGTTGAGTCCTGCCCGTTTGAACGTCGACATTGACCCTGAGTACTACAGAACCACAACCCTACCATTACCCTTTTTTTCCCTCGATTGAGATCCCGGACACCCCCTCAAGTCTCCCCAGAAAGTTGGGGAGAGGGTGCCGCTGAGGGATATTAGCGAGAGCTCAACATCCCACTAGCGGTATTTCTTACAATGACGACTTTTTCCCCAAGCTTTCTCCTCTTCCCCTCCCTACCTCAGATTAATATAAACAACGGCGTGTGTCACTACCAACAGAGGGTTTGAAGTTTTTAAAAAAAGACGGCGGGGAAATCCCGAACTGGGCAAAAAGACAAGGGTGAAGCGAGGGCGGGTTTGTCCACGAGAATAGTAGGGGTAGTAATAACAACACTAAGGCATTTTTCAGGGGTAAAAGGAGGGGAGGCACCTGTCGTGTGCCAACTAGGAAATACCCCCTCATTCTTTGACTTTTCTCACCTAGTTTCCCCAATCGAGCAAGTGCCTGCGTCCCCTGTGGTCCTTTTTCAACGCGACAATACTTTATCCGCTCCTTCAATCAGGGAACTAATGCGTTGGTAATCACGAGCTGACAGGTAAGCAAAGGAACTTTTCTCTATACTGAAGAAATGTTTGTTCGCATTTTTGTTCGTTGAGCCAGCCAGTTAATCCTGAGTGCAAGAGTATTACATAAATACATTTCTGAATTGTCGTCTGTTTCATTGTTATTCAAAAGGAGTGTTAGGCACACTAACGACTGGTTTTAATACGCTTGCTTTTCTTCTATAATTCAAGCTGTACATAGCAACAATAAATCATTTCAGCTGCGTAATGCAAGTTCTGGCATTTCCCTGTTTTTACAGGCTTGATGTCCCTGTACGCTAGCGCCGCCAGTTGGTGGGGGAAATGTCCTAGTGCAATATATTTACAAGCTTCAAGCTTTAACTTGCGAGAACGGGACTTGTCCGATGGCGAAGCAAATAGGAAATATGTGTTGGGTGGTATTGGGGTGGTTGTAGGGTTGGAATTACAGTACTGTGCTACATAGGGTAGAAGGATAACATATGGGGACGTTTTGGTTGAACCTCGCAGGGCTAAAATTGCTCAGCTTACAGCTGCGCCCCTGGGCTATTTTTACCGCGGGCTATACGGTTTGAACTTGGGTACAGCGAAATGGGAGGTGAAAAGGAAAGGCCAAAGGGAGGTAGGGAAAAAATAAGGGGGTCTTTTCACTAGAAAGAGGGGGTCTAGCCGTCTGGTATTGGGACCAAGCAGCTGCTGGCTGGCATGACGCCATGGACGGTACCGACGCTTCTTGGATTCTCTTGGCGGGCTTGTCATCTCCCGTAGACTTTATAGTCCCATAAATAGTAAAATTGTCCTTGTAATAATTTTTCTGCCTCCATAGTATTGGCAGTGAAGCAATACCTTCAACTTTTCGCTCCTTCCAAGTATTCTTTCCTACTTCAAACGAATGAGATGGAAGTCCTGAGAAGCTTCCAAGTGCCAGCAGAAACTGTGCACATAGCGTAAATTGAACGGGGATGACTCGATCATCTTGCACAATAGGCCTGAAATGTCGGTACAACGACCAAAGTAGAGCAAAAAAGGAGGAAGAAAAGAACAACAACTATCAAGGCCATTTTTCCCACACTACCTCAGATACAAGACGCTTTCATGACTCGCTTGTGCAGCTGCTGGTATTTATGTCGACACCATACCATACGAAACGGCTGTCCCGATGCATGCTTTCTAACAATGCCTTAATCTCGAGCGATTGCCAACCTAACGGCACTTTTTCACACATTCGAAAACTAGGATAGATTACGGCTATCAAAATCTACACGTTTGAAATCGGATTCTCAGTAGTAGTGCGAGTATCTAAAATATTTTATAAGTACTCAGACTTCCTGTGCACCTTTTTGTGCCAATACTTCCACGATTTTCAGTTCTAAAAAAAAGTGGAAAACCGAAAGTTATGGAAGACGACGGAATACGAAACAAAACTGTGCTCGTAAAAGATCTGCAAACTTTTTACGAAACACAGTTTACAAAAAGCCGTACAAATTCAAGGAGGTTTGGGCTCTTTATTGGAGATATTGGTGCGCGCGTATGTGGCCGTTTCCTCATTATTATGGGCCTCTGTCCCCCACTTCCTTTCCTTCAGCCATTTTAACCACTTACTCCCTTGTCGTTCCTTTTATTCCTTATGGTGTTTCGTTTTCACCGCTGTACTTGTTCTCCCGTTTCTTCCTCCTCACTTTTACCCCGATGTTTCATTCCATTCCACCCTTTGTAAAGCTGCTAGTACCTAAAACTCGGTTCTGGTTTATGCATTTGTGTGCCGCTTGGAGCTTGGGTGACCTACCAAATCGCGCCATATGGACAGGACAAATTGGCACGCTTACGCCATATGCGCGCACACTAGCTTGGGCCTTTACTCGACAACTAGTTTTCGTTCGTCTTTATGACTCACTGACATCGAGACACGGAAATGCCCAAATGATTCAACTTAGAAAATAAATCTCTATTTGCATAGCGGTAGCACAATATCCCTGCATACTTTCAAGAACCGTTACTTTTCTGTCCTTTTCAAAACGTCGCGCCCGTGTAAGAAAGTAATGCGCTTACGAGTGTCTTTCATCACCTTACAAAAGCTGTCCTGGATCCCCCCCCCCCCCCAGCTCCTGATGGTTTGATTTCGCAAACCAAAGATCGATGGCCACTCCGGATAGGGAACAACACAAGCAATCAAATCTTGGCTAGGTAAAAGCCAGCATTGGACTCGACCTGGATTTCCCTACCAACTTCTTTGGCTTGATTTGGGGTTTCTCTCAAATTGCTGAAATGTATTCCAAGGCGATGCTGGGAAACAGCGGTTCGAATCTAGTTAAGAGTTTCCTATGTGTTGTGTCTACTATTTTCGCCCTAGGGGTGAACAATGTACAATGTCTGATGGGCTGAACGAATGCGAAAAACGGGCACAAAGGCAGCAGCGTATCCCATACATTGTAGAGAGCTTGACCAGCTGGCTGCTTGCTCAGTTCCATGGTCTGTTTAGAATTTCTCGGGCCCAGAAGTCCTTCAGGTCTGGCCTACCTACGAACTATTTTTCGGTTAACCACCCTGGTACTTTTCACAACGCTTCCACGTTTTACTCTTCCTTTCCTCCATGACCTTTTTGCTTCGCCTTGTCCTACAGAAACCATGTGGTCACGACGCGCTCTTACAGCATTTGCTTCAAAGCTTCATTTTCTTCCTAGTCGACAATCTCCTGTTAACTTGGGTTCGTTACTTTTCGCAGGTCCCCTCAAGTCTCATGAGAACCTGAACGTATTCCCAACACATTAGAATAGTTTGGAGAGTTCGGGTATCCTGTCTCATGGTGTCTAGACGACACTCGCACACACATGTACACCCTATTATAACATGTTAATGATTTGAATAGCCCAGGATCGGAGTTAGGAAACCAGGAGTGACAAGAACCAGGCCATCATGGTACCAGTCTGCCCTGTGCCTTTTTCGCCAAATATTTATGCCCGGAGATGAACGGCGGACGTTAGCTGTGTAGAAATGAGGAAGGGATACGCACGCTTGAGATAACATGCACAATGTCCACCTTTTTGCTACTAAAACAACAGCTTGCCTGTCCTTCCATGCCACAGACCTCGTCCAATCCATTTTGACAGTCTTCGCGAATTCCTAAAGGCTCTCAAATGCATCATACTAAATCGTATGAAAGGCAGAAAAAACGCTCCCTTCTGTCTCACAGGCGAAAACACAAAGGCGTTCCGCTATCTTCACCTGGCGAACAGCATGCCATATCGTTATATTGCGTTATCACGTAATACGAAGGAAACAGGAAGTTCCAACTTCGCTCGTCCAGGTTGCTACGTGCTGCAGCTGCTTGTTACCCAGAACGGCCGTCAGGGCCCATACAATACTTCATGCATCTGTGTACATTTACACGACAGTGAAAACGATGTTTCGCTTTAACACCTAATTCGATCTCCGGCTCTAAATGTCCAATAAGGAAACGTACGGTGAGACGTAAAAATCGGCCTGACGCAACGACTGCACATAAAATAAAACTGGACAGAGAAAATTACCACCTTAATTCACTATATCCACTTTACTTTAACACTACAACAGATGTACAGAAGTAATGAACCCTAAAGCTAGAAACTTATAACGCGAATAGAGAACAACCTAATATGCTGCTTCTTTGTTCAGATCCATGAATGTTCCCAAACGTGTAACACTGAAGTTGAAAACGTAAGAGTAAGCCGGTGCATTAACATTCCAAATATACCGTAAAAAATCTTACAAATGAAGTGTCTCTTCCTTTTAATACTCCTCTACCCAAACTGACCACTACGCTGGTAAGCATCATGCTTCGGTAACTTAGTCGTTTTCTGCTTGACTGTTGTGCAAAATAAGTAGCATTTCTCTCCCGTCAGACCTCAGTATTTACTTTTTTTAGTATTACCCACGTGGCACAATAGACGCGAGCAATGTGGTCTGGCACGCGGCAGCGGGAGCGTGAATGTTTGATTCCCTCCCGCCCTCATTCATGGAAACGAGTAAGCTACGTAAGCAAAGAGGCCTTGCTGTTTAAGTCCTGGACCCCATCCTTCCCCAGAACACACACTGCTACTCTATCTTTCCTCCCCTCGTTTCTTCCCCCTTATCCTGGTGCTCTTGACTTGCCTCTCTCACGCTGACGACTACAACATATACACACACACTTCCACACATGCCTCCACGTGGTCCCGCGTGAGTGCAACGAAGGCCCAAGGACGGGGGAACCCTTTTTCCCTTCGCCTTGGGTCTTCGCCATCATCCTTATCCTCGACTACTGCAACTCCACTACAACCAGGAAAAAAAGGAACAGGCGAGGAAAGGACGAATGCGATACACTGACAATAGACACCCTTGTCCATTAGGACACCCGGACCCCGCTGGATTACAACTCTAGAAAAACACCAGAGCAAACTGCCAAATCTTACAAAATAAAAACAACCGAACGCAGCCAAGTGACAAACAGATACGCAGCAATTACGAGTTACGTAGCTTCCACCACTACATTTCGAAAACGTGCTTTTAACGTGAGTCTGTTATGTATCTTTACAAAAAGGCATGAACACCTTGGAACAGAGCAACAGAGATCTCTTTTTCTATCAGCAACGCGTAGCGATATCTTAAGGCAGAAGTTTTGGAACATGGTATACCGTAGCTCCAGGCACTTAAGCTTGGGCAATAGGTTAGGCAAGGACCACGACAATAATCCAAATTAAGCAACATGCAGTCATCTGCTCGCAAGCTTTAAAAAGCACCAAAGATTCCTTACCTTGACTTTCTTTTCTGTGAGTTTCTCACATCGCCGGACTTTGCAGATTTGGTGGCTCTTGTCATTGCGGCAGGGTGCGCAAGCTCCGCAGTTGTCTTTGCGCAAGCATCCTATGCATTCGCCGCACCGTTTGCGTTTCTTTTTGGAGGGCTTCTCGCTCCCGTCTTCGCCTGTTAGACCACCACCGGGCAAAGCAGGTTGTTTGAAACCGTCGCCGTTGGCACACATGAGCGAATCTGAAGACGTACCTGCAGAACTGGATACCGACGCAACTTGCGAGTCACTTTCCGAACCTTCCAGTGACAAGGCGCGTAGTTTTCTCTTCTCTTTTTTGCGGCCGTCCGTACCCGCCGCTGCGCCGCCGTTGTAGGCCCGACGTCCCAGATCAGCTCCGGGAGGGGCGTTGGGAGGCGCCCCGCCGTACATCTTATTGTTATCCATTTCTTGCTTGATAGGTGGACCATTCATACGATGATACCCGGATCCGGGATGGTTCAGAGCATCAGGATGGTGGACCGGATACCCAGTCCCGGGTGGAGGATGACCGTGAGGTTGGTGGACATGTGGAGGAGGGGGATAGCTGGCTAAGTGTCGTTCATCCATGTAAGGCGGTTGTTGGTGATCCACCCGAGGAGGGGGAGGTAAAGGTGCGCCGACCACAGGGTAGCGGGGAACGGTACTCGGATTGAGCATCGGGGGATGGGGGGCAGGTTGCGAAGGGCCATTGGGCATGGTCGGCGGTTGTCCCGCTGCCGAAAACGGGGGTTGTTGCTGGCTCGGGCCATTAGGGTCCGAGCTGGGCGGCCCAGGTGAGAAACTGTGATGGAATTGAGATTGGAAGGACGGGAGTTTGGGTGCTCCCCCGAAAGCGTCCGAGAACGAGGAAACGGTGGAGGGTCCCGAAATCATCCCAGAAGCACTCACTGTAATCGGGGGCACCATTTTGCCCAACTCGAGTAAGGTCGGAGCCGAGGAACTATCCTTGGATTCCCATGGCCTGTACTGAACGGAGCCCAGTTGACCCAACGGTGTGAGATGAGGTGGGTGCTGAGAGCCAAAGCCTAAGCCGAGACCAAAACCTAATCCCAGGGGTGGTGGTGCGCCGCCTACGTCCAACAAACGGGCAGACAAGCCTTCGCCGTACAGATCCCAACTGGGTGGATTAGCACCAGCGGATGTCACGGGCAAGCCAAGGTCTAACAAACGTGATGATAAGCCTTCGCTAAGAGAATCTTCGCCGCCAAAGGACGAAAAAGGTGGCAAACCGTTTTTGGAGGCGTCGGTATCTTGGAACAGACCAAGACCCAAGCCCAGGGCGTCTCCTAAGCCTACCCCAACGCTGTGGGGGTGTAAATGTGACAAAGTCGTGTGAGGATGCGATGGAAAAGGGTTCGTAACACCAAAACTCGGCGTATGTGTAATAGAAGTCGGCGGGCCGGCCGAGTGACTGGACCCTACTCTTTCACTCATTGCTTCAAATCAAACTGCAACGCGACGTACCTGTAAGAAACAAGGCTTTAGTAGCGTAGATGTTCCCAGCTTACGGAATCTTGTTTAACATATTTACACACGTCATAAATAACGCTTTATGTTTTCGTCAGATCATTCAAGAAAGAGCAACTATTTAGATCATTTTTGGCATGCGTTGGTGGCATTGACCCTGCTATCGCACGCACTGAGGTCCCATTGTCGCGTATGGAAATGAAAAACCTCATCAGCCATCTGTTCGCAAACCCCCGCGGGGCTCACAGGCTTTGATCAATAAGCGAAGTTTGCCGCACGCACTGCACTCGCCAATCCAATTCACTCTGACTTTGCCTTGAACAATTTACCTAAATGCGTTCTGCGAAACGGTCCGAGCGATCCGAAGCTGTTAAGTAGCCAGACGGCATGTATCACTCATAGTTCTTTCCGATTGTGTTGATCATTTTTTGTAAGAAAGGCAGGCTACCGAATCCCAGTTGAAAAAAATCTTAATGTTTAGTTCTAAGTCACCGAGATGATCATTAGCACTCCAATTCCGAATTTATCCATAGGCACACAGGGTAAAACTCAAAAACAAACTCACACTTTGTCCCTTCACTCGTATTTAGAAGGACATTTCCGATCCAAAAGCACGACACACACAGAGGAACGTGGTCCGGAACACTGCGACGGTTCCCCGTCTTTCACAAGAATAGCAGTTTGTGTGCCGTGTGTATGGACGTGCGGAAGGACTAGCGAAATGAAACGGAACACAAGGTACTGTGCCGGGTCTCTACACAGGCCTGGCTAGGGGCCGCCCTGTGTTCAATTTCAATGTCCCCTAGGGCGAAAAACTAAGTATGCAGAGCAACCTACTTGCCCACTGGCCCAGTCCTGTACCAATCCTAACGAAAATACATTGTAAAAGCGAGACAATTTAGCCCGCCGCGTTTCGGCCCGCTATCAACTTCCTCCTTTTTGCTGGCTTCTCTTTTTCCACTTCCTTTCTAACTCGGGGGTAAATAACACGGCAAAAAGAATGAAGGAGAAGAGCGTGAATGAGCGTACGGAAATCCTTACATAAAGTCTACCCAGGGATATTCCTAGTAACACGTGGAAAAAAGAAAACACACTGATCTTTTTGTGATAAATCCAAAAAACGTAGTAGCTTGTTTCAAAAATAATAGTAATCTTTGTCAATCATTTTCATTATCTTGCATTCAAAAGCTTGTTCTAGTCCTTTGTAGTGGACTCTTCCCCCTTTAAAGCAGCGGACAGGCGAGGAGTGCAATTTGACTACTTCGAATGTATCGAAAGCACTTGGTGCAAAGTCGCCAAGTTCTCTGCAAAGTGTAGGTGCCCCGTCCCAATACACGTAAATGTGCGTATGTGTAAGTCAGAGTGCACTTGGTCCTGACATGTGGCTGACAGATCGATAGAGCCACGCCAATACCTTGCCCGCCAAAAACCCTAGCAACCATACCGTGGAACGCCACATTGGGTAACAATGACATTTAGTAAATTTTCCGGAAATACTTCCTTATACAGGATAATTGTTTCAACAGATGAAGACGGAAAAGTAAGAAACTACGCTATGTGGAATGGAATCTTCCGACAACTCCTGCATTGTATAATCCGACCGCTGCGGGATTTCTTTGAAGCCTACTGATAGGACTGAGACATCATTGGAGATGTCAGAGATGTAGTAGATGGGTGTGCGGGACACAGGTTAAACTAGTTGGCAACGCCATCAATTAGGGAAACCGTCGGTTGATCGACAAAAGGTAAGCGCTTTGAGGAGGTGAAATGCGTTCAAGCCTTTATTTAGCAGCATCAAAGCTTACTGGAGAAGCTCAGAAGACGGGAAATGGCATGTGTAATGTTCAGTACTGTGCATGTCAGGCTATCGAATCGTGTTGGGTGGCGGTGTGCAGGTTGGGTGCATGGAAGCTGTAAGTTACGTGGCGTGGCGGAGCTGTGGTGAAGTCTTGATGCGTCAGAGGTTTCCATCGGACTATAAAAGTAGGGGGTTTGTAGGGGGAAACCTATAAACCCACCACCCATATATCGAATGGGAGGTGGTTTTTCGCAGGAGGGGTAAAATCAATAGTGAAGCACCAGCTCAGCGTTTAACTCGGATATACGGACCCCCCTTCCCCCCTCTTTTATAGATGTGTGTACGTATACTTGCTTCACATCCATACTGTATTTCCCTACGCATAGATTCCGTAATAACTTTGCTGGCATTTTACCCATACGAGCACACATGCGCCTCCTGTTTCTAATGTTTTATTTTTAAGTGGACTTTTCGTCCACTTTCATCTAAAAATTCTATAGGATTTAACAAGAATTCTACCAACCTTACTGACGATTTGGGTTGTTGGTTTGTTCCTATTGTTGACGTATTAATACGTTTTGTTTCCATGTAACGCGCCACCAAGAAAAATCAAGAGGGCTAAAAATAATCATCTTGTTTTTCCCCTTCTTTTCGGTGATATTTTTCGAGGCCTTGTCCTTGGAAGTTTTTTTGGTAACCGACGTATAGCCTAGGGAACTATCCCAGTGTAGTACTACAGCATTACGACATCACACGTGGTTTCCTATACCAGCCTACCCACGCCACGCCTTTTCTTCGATCCTATTCTCTCGTAGAACTGCCTCTAACCAGCTCTAGTGTGAAACAGTACGCCTTACGAAGAAAACGCACAAATACGACGCTGTTTGATAAAAACAAACATTGCTATTCATTCTGACTATTTTTTCGTTTCAATTCTTGTTCTTAGCAATTTGTACCGCTGCCAATACAGCTTCTGAAATATAGTTATAAAAACGAGAATAGAGAAATGAACAGGGGAAGTGATCAATGTAGTACTGAACACCTTTGTTAACTGTACACAACTTTGTACATCGATACCTCAGATGTACACGGTTTTCATTTGCGCGACTTCACTTCACTTTTAAACGGCGGAAGTTGCTAATTTCGGTTTAAGCAACAGCAAAAGAGAAGCCACGTCAATGCTATACTACAGAAGTTGAACTTGTGTACCGAATCATGTGGAAACGTACGCAGTAAATTCTCGAGGTTTGCAGTATCTTATATATGCGAAAATTAACGATTACTGCACTAAACATTGTCCAATGTGCACTTATACGTAAGCATATTGAATACAATTGTTTGTAAAAGTTTCTAACGTAATAGGGCTAAACTTCGTGAAAAGAAGGAATGCACTCCTATTTCACTATTGCGAAAGGTGACTATTTATGGGGGGGTTCATGGAGCTTTGCGCAGAACCGGTTAAATTTTGTCAACTGAAGGACCATCTATATCCGAATGATTTGTTCGTTTTTGTGTCGTTTTTACACTTACAGTCAACGAAAAGATTCTTTCTCTGGCTAGGTGCTTACGTTGGTTATTCTCGGAAAAAGATGCGTCACCAACTCGCGACCTACGCACAATAACAACAGAGCAATCGAACTCCCGCTATTATTGAATACTTACCCTACGTGCACTTTTAATTATAAAGGCTACCCATCTCATCTCCGCTTTGGCATCTAATTTTCATGTCCTTTAATTTGGCCGTTGATGACCACTTGTGCAACTCGAGCTTGCAATAATGTCAAGTTACAACAGCGGTGCGTAGGACACAGTCTATCATTAGTGTCTCCATACTTAATTACAGCTCAATTTTAACTATCTTACGCTTTTCATGAAAGCTCGTACAGCCCAGGAACTTAGCCGAAGCATATAATCTTGTTCCTACCGGAAGCTTACTTTTTCTCTTTGGTGAGAGGAAGAAAGTCCTTATTTAACTACGTGCGTAACAAAAGCTGAACGAAAAAATCTCCAGGATGTAACATGTGAAGACCACGATATACACGCATTGGCAAAAGCAGGACCGGAACATAGACGAGCCTGGCCCGGGCTAGGTAGTAGATCGTCCCAGCCAGGTGTGCCGTTCGGTTGGTTAGCTTGATTAACAAAAGAAAACCGTTTGCCAGAGCGCGCGTTTTTCTCGTCACAACGGTTGCATTTGGCGGCGTGTGTTTGTCAAGTTTTTGCACAAGGAGATAAGCCATTTTGCCCAACAAACACAACTTTTTTCTTGCAAAAGAAGTCGTACCCAAAATGGTTTTATAAAAAAGGCTGTCTCTCGTGTCAATGTCTGTGGGTCAAGGCGAGACAGTGGCGAAAGTCCCGTTTCCTGGGGTACAGTACCTAAAGGGCAACACTGAAGGGGTAGCGTTGAGGGAAAAAATGAGCTTTCACACAACAAAAGGGAACTGGACTCCGAAGCTTCCCTTTCTCTGCATCTACTCCCTTGCTTGTTATCCAAGGCTAAAAATTTCCGCAACACAACTGCGATAGTACGCATCTGAGTTTGCAAACAGTTCTATTAGCTTTCCCAATAGATGTGTCTGGCGTATCACAATAAGTGCTCTTGGCATAGTACAATGATCTTTCACGCAAAATCTTAGACTGGGTTGCGTCAAGGGGAGAAAGAAAAAATGTATAATGAGAAGTTGATTATTTACCTTACAAATTCGTAGTAAGGCAGCGTACTCATGCCAAAGGCTACAACGAGAAAGCACTGATCAACATGACTTGATTTTCCAAAGAAATGTCCACTTTTAACACATGCCAAGTTTCCAGTTGCTGAAGAAAAACCACAAGTTATTAGGTGTTAGAAAATATACGTTATGGCACTAGTTTAATTTGATTTTTGTAAGAAAAAAATCAATTACTTGAATCTCTTTAATTAATAATTTTGATTTGCCTTTTTTAGAAAGAAGGCGAAACCGAGCTTAATGCAAACGCCACTGCTCTACTTTCGAAACACATGTGCTACTAAGAAGCCGAGTAAACCAACTAGACAACTGGCGCATAACTACTACCGGCATTGCCCCTGCGTACGCTATGGTTGTAATAGTCAATGTCGGTGCTGATCCCCCATTCGCCGTTAGTTCGGCTGCGTCGCTGGGCTTTACGGCGGACGGCCACAGTTAACGCTCGTTCCCTTCTTCCGTCGGACCCAAACTGAACCAAGCGGAAGCAAAAGCATCAAGCGCTCTATACTGAAATGGCCCGCACCCTAGCCTGCGGTGAAATGCAAACCGCCATGTGCCAAGAAGGGAAGCAAGCCGTGTTCGTGCCTCTACTTTTCCCAACTTTACCACCCTAGAAATCCGCCTTTTCACGAATACCTGTACTTTGAATGCCACCCTATAGCCTTTATTTTATTTATTTTTTTTTTTTTTGCAACAAATTATCAAGTGATAGCTACCATAGATTTCTTTCATTATTGAAAATTACACCCTATTTTTAATGTAAAAAAAAGTGATCAACGGAGAGCTTGAGCGTTCAATGCTTCCATCCCTGGAGGCGTAAAGCTCGCGTGACCATCACGAAATGAACGAAGGAAAAAAAATGAGACACGACATGCATTGGTTGTGAACTTTGTCAGATATAGATGGCAGCACATCTCTCGATGGTTGCTGAGCGCGGGAAAAAGAGAAACGCGTTCATTATTATCATTATTAGTTTTCATTTGTCGTTTATTCGTATCAAATTTATTTAAGGCTCACCTCTATAATTATTCATAATGCGCATGTATAGTTTATGAAGCGACACCTGAAAAGGTTGGGATTTATTACTTATAAATAAAGAGTGCTTTTTCGCTTTTGGTTGCTAACGACAGGCGCGGACATGAAAGATCTTTACATACTGAAATGGTTTTTACTGTTCTTTCGAAAGTTATGGTAAACTACTAGTTGTTTTGCGATATTATTTTTGGATAGTTTTGGTGCATTTAGTTGTTGGGTCGCACTTGGCAAATGCAACAATGCGGAAACCAAAACGTATCCGTGTACAGACTTTCGCCGTTGGCGTTTAAAGCTACTAATCGTTTTTGAACGAACTGTTGTTGACAAGTAGCCGTAAAGCCCTGTGGTACCGTACAAAGGCCGCTACATTGTGTTGTCCTACAGATAAAATAGGATTCATGTATAAGTTCGTAAAAAAGAGAAAACGAATAGAAACTTACGAGCAACGCTCAGTTCGCACTAGTTGCGTAGCTTGTATTGTGTTGTCATTTTCCAAATTGACGACATACATCCAATTACCCTTGGTATTAACAGCAGCCTTCGGCGTAGTAAATTGGGAAGTAGTGGGACACAGCGTGTTTTCGGAATTGCTGTTGACTTGTCGGGTTACACGATAGCTGGTCTGGACGGATTGCGGAGATCGTCCTGCAGTATACCTGAATGCCCCAAGGTCAATCGTAATTTCGTTAGTTGTAAGATAGTATGCGAGGTACAAAGATGGGTTTTAAGGGGTTAGTTCGTACTTAGCCGACCAGGAATGACCGTTATTGCGAGGTTGGTAAGTGCCAGAATGTTGATTTGATATGTAATTATAATACGGCCCATTCTCATACCCAGACTGTTGAGGGACATGCTCGATATTATAGCCACTAAAGTTGTTGTTACTGTAGTTAGGATAAGGCTGTCCTGGTATATAAACTGTGCCCGCTGAATATGGCTTCTTCAAAGTTTCGCTAGAAAAAAAAGCATAGTAATTAGATAATGTTAATACGACGAAATCTCTTATTACTTTGCAAAAAAGTTTTCACGACTTTCGTCAAGTAGTAGCGAAGAAAAATCATAGTTGTACCGCCCGAGCAAATATTTGATGTGATCTCTGGAAAGACGAGAAAGTTCGTTAATTATCGAGAATTTGTCGAAAACCTTACGTAGGATAGTATTCAATGTAGTCGCAATAGCTGTCCGTAGGTCCAGCGCAAGCAGGCCGTTGGCCGGCGGGGGCTGGTAAGAAGCTGGGCGTGTCATAATGCTGGTAGGAACCACACATTACTACTCCCATTAGCAGTACAGCTAGATGTAAGGCAAAGCATCGGCGAGTGTTCATCATTCCTGTCATGAGACAACTTGTCACAATTAAAACGTGGGAAGATTAATGGCACCGACGTTATGTAGAGAACTTTCACAAAAACCTAGAACGTTAGCGAAACCTGACGCGGAATTGTAATTTTCACACAAACACACATACAATTACAAAGAAGTCAAGGGTAATAGCACCAACTCGTGACTTAGTCTGAGAAGAACTGAGTACAAGTGCATACAAATGCTCGCTGGGCAGGGCTGGACACCATCATAACGAGGAGTTGGCTTAAAGGTGACCGCGCTGCGGGAATTTAGTCTTGCCTTTATTGCTAACCTTGCTCTTGCTCCAGCTTTGAAATTTCTTTTTCTCCAGGGGACCTCTTGGGTAGTTGAGTAATTACGTGCTCGCAACTTTCAGAATCGCATGGTAAACTGGCTAGCTCCGGAACGGCAGCACGCCACCTTTGCCAAAAGCCCTACGAAGGCTGCCGGTGCTTGCTCGCTTGGGTGTGCAAACAGATCAAGGTGATAGTAGTCTATAGCCTTTAATGCTTTAATTATGCGTCAGCAACTGGATAATATAGTAGGTACAAGTACATTAAGCA
Organism: Triops longicaudatus; assembly: GCA_022885665.1. NCBI lineage: Eukaryota > Metazoa > Arthropoda > Branchiopoda > Notostraca > Triopsidae > Triops > Triops longicaudatus. The sequence goes on from JAGQDJ010000023.1 coordinate 455,932, forward strand.
TGCTTCCGGGGACCTTGAAATATTAGGTCGTTTAGTAAGCTTTATGCACACATTTTCAATCGGGATTCCGTTTTTTTTTTTTTTTTTTTTTTCATTTCAATACGGCTGTGTATGCTTCTCTGTTATTTCCAAATTATCAGAAAATTTTCTTGTAATAAACTCTGACGCAGCGCGAAGTTTCAAGGCTCGTGAAGTATTTATATTTGTAGAAAAAATGTAAATAAGTACAATTAAATCTGAGCACGGTCATCTTTCTAAAATCTCTTAACTTCTGTTGTCACCACCGCATACGCTTTTTATAATCGGATTTTAACTTTTCGGTTGCAAAGTATACAAAATATATTTGTAGTACGTCATAATAAATAAGTAAAAATTAAACTAAGAGCATAACCGATAAGCAACCGAATATAGAAAGAGCAGCACTGACTGTCGGAAATGTCGATGCATCATTCCGATGTGGCGATTCACTAGGCCTGCTCTTTCGCAAAGTTAGTCACGGAGAGATGTCGTTGACTATTGCAAATACCAACAATTCCTAAGTTTCCGTCGTTGCTTCGGAAAAAGACATCCGTGAAAAGGGACAGTCATGAAACCTTTGGCGACTACTACTTTTTTTTTACTGTCTTTATCCATTCCTTCCTATATAACAAAACGAGAGGGTGCGCTGAAGAAAAGTTCTATAATTTCTTAAAAGATAGTTAATACAAGGCGTTCTATATAAAGTGGGTTCTGAAAAACTAAAGGAATCTCTGTAGAAAATGTTCACCATTTCTAGGACTACTTTCTACGTGGTCAAACGATTGTGAAGAGAAGTACTAGCTGTTATTTATTTTCATATGTCGGAAAGCCACTTCTTGCATTTTTTTTCATTCTGGTGTCGTTTACCTGTGGTTTTGCAGACTTGACGCTGTGTTTTAGACAAGGTTCTAACGGCGTGTTCACGTTTGAAGTTTGATTTGATCAAGATTCAATTTGCGAGGGCAGAAAGAATACAAACATAAACGCATCTATCACTAAGCTCACAAATTGGTCCGAGTACGCTGCCGGTTACTACCACGGGATTTCAAGTAAAACTGATCCTATATGGTATGCAGCTACAATACCGTCTGTGTTCAAACACTGATGTGGAAGTCCTGTGCTTCCTAGCGCTTCACGTAACCTACTTCCTCCGTGTGCAGTCGGCGAGCACACTTTCACTGCTTAGACTTCTTCGACTTACCGTGACTTAAAGGTGTATGGACAGACTATCCTGCACTAGAGAAAAAAGGGGACTCCCTCTGTTCGGTGACTAACGTTGCCGTTGCTAAGGCAGGAGGTATGGCTAAAGGAATTCATTCCAGCAAGCACTGATACGGTTTTTGAATAGTCGGTATACAGAAACATTTTCAGGTGCTAAAATCTATTAAGCGTTACGGTAGAGGTAGGACCAAGGATGCGGCCTTCGGAATTACACTCTTGAAACATGCTTGGAAGACAATAGGTACTATAGGCTCTAAAGGGCATTTGAAATATTTGCAGGCCAAGGTTTGCCACACCTCGACGCAGGGTCAATCCTCAGTTGCATCCGACGACGTCGCTGACCGCCTCCCTCAACCGGTGCTCTAATTCATGTCTGCTGTGACCTTTCACGGTTTTTTATTTCTTTTATACAAAATAGGGTTTTACAATTAAGAGGGAAGACTGGAGGACAGGCCCGGAAACGTGTTGTTGTCTCATCGAAAACCTATAGAATGGCAGGCGAATGACCACAAGCCGGACGTTCTTTGTCGCGACGGTAAACCTTGATCTAGTCTGCTCGGTGACTTGGATGTTAAATGGACGCAAGACTCCGACCATCCAAAAAATGACGTCAGGGCTTTGAATTGCGTAACTGAAGAGAAATGAGATACTAAGTTGTCATTTCTTCCCCGGTGGGTGTAAAACCTGACGACGTTTGGTTTTTACCTCAAGAACAACGTAAACTACTTATTATGCAAGACTGAGAAGTTCATGGAAATTAGGAAACATTACGCGCTTTGGGTTGCGTCGTTGAACAAATCTTGACCTTCGATGTTCCCTTCCAGAATATATGCATTGAGGACAGTTAGCAAGGTTACTAGATCAGTTAGATTGGTTGTGGTTCGTACCTGCGCTCAAGGTAATATTGTTTCGGAAAATCCAAATTATTTTTCTCTTCGTGTGGCACTAGCTCGTGCATGGTACTGCTTTTGCAGAAAAATCCCCTTTAATTGTTCTACACTTTTGGCATTCTAGTGAAATGAATATTTACGCTTTACTATGATCTACTTTCACAGAAAACGAGATTATGTCTTCCAGAGTCACTTGGAGGTGTGATGTGATTTACATATTTGCCTCACAATGGCAAGGAGTTATATTTTCGATTCCAAGAAATGGACCCGTTCATAAGAGTGAAAGCTGCACTTGAAGAAGTCCCTAGAAGCAGGACTAAATAAAGCACACAGGAAGTAGGCAATACGTTGATGTCGGAAGTTTGTAGCGCACCAGAGAATGGATGTTTAAACTCAAAATGAGTTTTCGTTTGACTCGAACAGTAGTTTTGGTTGGCAATATACACTATAACATAATGGCGTTGAATAATCACACAAGTGTGCTGGACGTTGACTAAGGAAATGATGACTAAAAATCACGGTGTGTAGAACTTAGAATTCCCCTTCGGCGTCTTGAACAATTGCCAGTACACAAGGTGCTAAAAGAGCCTTGAAGAGTGTTTTTGGTTAGTACTGTACGCGGAAACGCACTCTTCATATAGTAAGCTTCCGAGATACCGCCTGCAACTTCATACCTTGGGAGACGCAATCTTCTTTGGCCAAACCTTATTAAAAGTTTTGTCCAACAATTTTTGTAGAGCTAGAGCCCTTGCAAGCAAAAATATTATGGTAGATTTTTTTTGTAATGGTTACTACATCTAAGCACCCCCCGTACCCAGAGGAGTTGGGAGTCACACCCTCCCCCGAATGATTGTCTTATAATGAAGAGCATAGTCGAACTACTAAACACCCAAAAATTGCTCATGGAAATCCCACCCCTTACCGCTCCCGAACCAAAATCCTGAGTACGGCGTTGCTTCTAAGCGTTAAAAGTTTTTGAGATAGTAGTTCCACTCGAAGAAAAACAATTTCTTAGTATTATCATTTATGGTTATCAACAGATCGCATTAATAACGGAGTTATCTTCAACTTCCTTAAGAATTGAAGTATAAAGTGAATTTCATCCCAGTGTGGTTGGTTTAGCCATCACCGTGATTTTCGCACGTATCTGAGGTTTTGAATAAATGCTGCCTAACTTCGTTATCCGTTTGCTTGAAGTACGAAAAGTCGTATTTGATTGCCAGAATATTTACGTAGCTAGTGGACATGTCATGCTGCACTTAGTATGAATCAGTGGTCTCCAGCGTTGGCGTTGCCGCCCACGCTAATAGCTAGATAACTCTTCGAGCTGCTGCTCTCCTCCTGTGGGTAAAATATTTCCCACACAGTAAAGTTAACATACCTAGGCTCAATTTGTCAGGACTTTTATACCTGGACAGAAAATACTGCATAGATTATAGCACACGCCTTTTGCGTGTGGCTATGTGTGGGTGAATAATGAATGTTGTGGCTTGTCTTAGCTTGTGCGAATTCAAATACAGTGGTATCCCATTTAACGAACCTAATCCGTTCCTAGACGGCTTTCGGTTTAAGAAGTGTTCGTTATAAGAAACGCTATTTCTCATAAGTTTCAATGGAAATAATTTTAATCTGTCCTTGATCCATGACCGAAACATGAAAAAGTAGGTTTAAGAAATCGAGAATATAGTGACTAAAAATATAGTGACTGACTACATATATATTTCAAGCATGTGTTAAGTTTTGTTCAGTTAGTGGCTCTCGAGACCTCTCAGGTGACATAAATCTTCGATCTTTTTGCCTCTTACATATCAGCCCTGGTTTCATGTCCGGCACTCTTTAGAAGAATCCGTCTAATATGACTTGCTTTTGTCCCTTCTTTAATATGGTTCAGGAGAAGTGCAAGACGTTGACGTTGAATATGTCTGAGCAACTGTTTGCTTCAACCTGATTTGGATGCCGTTTTTTTTTTTTACTTGGGCTTCATTTGATTGATCATTTATTTTCATTCATGACTTGTTTCCTGGTTATGTGTACCCATAAAACGAATTTGAACTAGCCTGGGCTAACTCGTTTTTCGTCCTTTCTCGTTTATAAAAAAATGCAGCTTCGAATAGTGTGGGCTCTTTCTTAAATGAAAACCACGCTGTGCAAGGTTGATTTAATTGAAATGATTTTCAGTACATTATATAAAAAAAATGTTAGAAAATAACCCAGGCTTTCTTATATTGACTACCCTTCGATTAGTCTCACGTAATGCCAAAGAAGTTCAAGAAGTACTATATTTAGTTAAAGAAGAGGAAATTTTGCGCCAATCGGCATTTGTCCGCTCGAATTATGGTCCAAGCCTAGTAGCAAGGGCTTTCAAGCTGCCCTTCGTTGTTTGGTGTACCATATCCCACGTGTTTTGCGTATGAAAATTTGTCAGTAGTGTTCGTTCAGAGATTTTTTGCAACATAAATTGAAAATCTTAAATCTTTGGGAAGTGAAACATTATAGGCTTAAGTAATGGAAGATGACATTTCCGACAAGAAAAAGTCGCACCGGGAAAGAAGAGCGGGTGAGATGATTTTAAATACTTGTTCGTTTCCATAGCATTGACTTTTAATTTTTGGCCGGATTATCTCTTTGCGTTTAGGCAGGAAAGCCGAGAAAAAGAGCAAAGGCAAATCAGAACATGTCCAAGAATTAACAGCACAACAGAGAAACCCAAAAGCTTTCGCAATCCAGTCAGTCGCCAAAGCTCAAAAAAATTTCCGCCGTGCACAAGATCTGCAAACCAAGAAACAGCATATTCCTCTTGTCGATCGAACGCCTCTTGAGCCACCTCCTATTGTTGTAGCTATTGTTGGACCGCCTAAAGTTGGAAAGACTACCCTTCTTCAAAACTTACTTCGCAACTTCACGCGTCAGAATTTGACATCTATCAATGGTCCAGTTACTCTCGTTTCTGGTACATTCTTGCTATCCTTATCCTTGATCTTGACATTAATCGTTGTCCTTTTTCAGGCAAAAAACGTCGCATAACGTTCGTTGAATGCCCAAACGACATCAATGCAATGATTGACATCGCCAAAGTAGCCGATTTGATTTTGTTGCTTATTGACGCGTCTTTCGGTTTCGAGATGGAAATCTTTGAATTCCTTAACATTTGCCAAGTACATGGCTTTCCTCGGGTTATGGGCGTGCTTACTCACTTGGACGCTTTCCGTAATAACAAGCAGCTCAAAACCACAAAGAAAGTATTAAAACACCGATTCTGGACCGAGGTCTACCAAGGCGCCAAACTCTTCTACCTTTCTGGAATTCAGTACGGTCACTACCCCAAGAATGAAATAAAAAACTTGGGAAGGTTCATCTCCGTAATGAAATTTCGACCTCTGCAATGGCGATCAACACACCCTTACTTGCTAGGTAATGACTCTCCATCGACCTCGAGTTTTGATCACTCTTTAATAACGTTCTGCTTGTAGTGGATCGTTTGGAAGACATTACCTCGCCCAATGACCTCCATTCCAATCCGAAATGCGATCGCCAAGTATGCTTTTACGGTTATGTCCGTGGTGTACCTCTGAAGAACCAAAGTATTGTTCACGTACCGGGTAAGAAACACTAACACAATCCAAAGAAAACGCAGTGCTCAACCAATCGTACACATATCATAGAACTACTGCATACAAAACACATCCGTTGAAACAGACGCAGTAAAAGAGCCAGAGAAATGTTTCTAAAAGTGTTTTTCTTTGCAAAATGTTGACAAGCATAGGCTTTTTTAATGGCTTATAATTTTCTTTGATGTTGATAGACACTTTTAGTACAGTTTACTTGTTTTTTATGTTGCTGTGACATTTAAGCGGCAGTACTTTTACCGGATGGGAGTTCGGCAATGTGATATAATTCTTCGTGTTTGCTAGGATGCGGCGATATGCGTATTCAAGAAGTGTCATTCCTACCTGACCCTTGTCCTCTACCTGATAAACTTAAAAAGAGGTCTTTGGTGGACAAGGAAAAATTGGTGTACGCGCCATTTTCGGGCGTGGGAGGCATCGTGTACGACAAAGACGCAGTATACATTGAGCTTGGTGGCAGTCATTCCCACCACACAACTGCCAAGCCTGAAGACGACGGTCATGAAACGTCTAATAAAAATGGTCAGAAAACGGAACTGGTTTCCACCTTAGTGGACATCCAAGAATCGATTGATGTCAAAATGGCCCGTGCAGAATTGCAGTTATTTTCGCATTCACAGCCTGTCACTTCCCAAGAAGCTGAGTAAGTTTATAGTTGCTTAGGTAGCCCAGGTGTGCTTTATGAACGCTTTTTCGCGTAGGGACCTGGAAATGTGGCCGAAACAAGAATTGGTAGAAGATTCGGGACGCGTACGCCGCAAAGCCGTTTTCGAAACCGCTGACGAAGATCTCGCCAGTATGCAATCAGACAACGAGGAAAGCGAAGTGGAAGCTGAAGATGATGAAGACGGTGAAGAGGAAGAAAGTGAGGAAGCTGAAGAAGATGAAACGGGCGTAGAACAGAAGCGTGGAAGTGGAATTCGAAAGGACGCATCTGAGCAGCGACCCTTCGTTGCTGGAAAGCGTAAAGCAGAAGAACGAGGGGACGAATCAATGGCTTTTGCGGATTCTGATGACGAGCTGGAGAAAGCCACACCTGCCCGTATACTACAAAAGGAGTTGGCTAAATTACTGGGCGAGGAAGACGAGGAAGATGAAGATGACGTAGAAATAGTTTCACCTAACAAAGGTTATGCCACTTTCGATCTTAGAGACGTCAGCGATGAGGAGACCGAAGTTCGTACCAAAAGTGCCGTGGAAGCAGAATCCGATGAAGACGAGCCTTCCAGAGCAAGCAAAAAGTTAAAAACTCAAGTCCCGAAGAAGGCTATACGAGATGACAGCATTACGCAGAAAATCTCAGGAGTTTTGGCTCAGTTAGAAAGCAAGAGAACTTCGGTAGGGGCAGCAGATTTAAATGGAGGTGAGGACGTAAGCGACCGTTCGGGTAGCGAAGACTCAGGCTCTGGTACTGATATGGAATCCGAGGAAGACGAAGTAGGAGCGACAGAGGAAGCGGAATTTGGTATCGGTTGGAAGGATGATTTGGCCAAGAAAGCTGCCGATGCATTTTATGAACGTCGTTCAACCACTACCAATTTACGCAAGTTAGTGTATGGTAGCAACGAAGTAGCGGTGGACGACAAGAGCCAAGGGAAGAAAGAAGCTGGAGACGAGATTGGCGGTTTGTTTAAAGCCGTAACTGAATCACAAGGAGTCAAGCAAAGTCATAAAAGCACTCTCGATCAATTGGATTGTTCCAAGTTTGTCGTGGACCTTGGTCATGACTGGACTCGTGCTGAGGTAAATTTTGCTATTTTTACTTAAGAGAGGAACTTGTACCGTTCATTCAAGGAACCTAATTTGATTTACAATTGCCTAGATTGTCGAAAGCATTCGGGATTGCTTTGTTACTGGTAAGTGGAAGGAGTCCGAGGATGCCAAGGCGTTATTGAAACTGGACGACGAAGAGGTCGAGGGAGATTTTGAAGATCTAGAAACGGGTGAAAGCCACAAAGCAATCGAATCGTCAGCGACGCCCACAGCTCCAGCAGATGAGGAGGAGGAAAAGAAGAAGCTGTTGGCCAAAAAAGCCAAACTGAAAGCCATGTTCAATGCCGAATATGATGATGCGGGAGAAAAATCTTACTACGATGAGCTGAGAGCGGAAGTTGATGCTCAAGCTCAGCTTAATCGTTCAGAATTCGAAGGCATGGATGAGGCCACGCGTATCGCCTATGAAGGGTACCGGGCAGGAATGTACGTGCGAATAGAACTTGGTTCAGTTCCATGTGAACTGGTGAATTATTTCAACCCCGCTACGCCTTTGATTGTCGGCGGTTTGCTTCCCGGTGAAGAAAATATTGGCTATGTTCAAGTAAATTTCTCGTTCTTATGTAAGGTACAGCCAAGTCTAATTTTTGTCATTACGTTAGGTACGTCTTAAGAAACATCGTTGGTACTCGAGGATTCTAAAGACTCGTGATCCACTGGTGATGTCTTTGGGGTGGCGGCGATTCCAGACTTTGCCGCTGTATTCCATAGAAGATCACAACAAGCGACACCGTTTACTTAAGTATACACCTTTGCACATGCACTGCATGGCATCCTTTTGGGGTCCACTGACGCCTCAAGGAACTGGTCTACTAGCTTTCCAACATGGCGTGGAGGGTCAGGTAAGATTCTGTAATGGAATTACGCATTTTGTTAGGAAATTGTGTACCTTTGTTAATTTTACTAACTCTACAGTTATATATTTCATTGATCTGTTATTTTTTGCTATATTATATTTTACTTTAATTTTGTATAAAATTATTATCATTGCGTTCGACTTGTTTCTTCAGTTGTGATGTCCGTTTTTTGCTCGCATGACAGGTGTAAGCTTTTGAGTTTTGCTGGTTCTGTATTTTGTATGTACATGACTACGTTATTATGTACAGTGTTTGACCAGTGCATTGTATAACGAACAATTTGTATTAACGAACTCGCGCGAGTGCAAAAAATGACTCGCATAACGAACTCAGCATCTTGCAACGAACCGCTTAGGGTGAGCAAAAAAGTTTTACAAAATTGGGGTTACGTTTCCCCGTCTGCACGCATGCATTACAGAGGAGAACTTGTCTTCCTCACGCCACTCAGCTGCTGAGAAATAGCCAGCTTGAGTATCTCTCTTTTGATTACCTAGTTTTAGTTCACGTTTTTCGATTTTAAGTGGTGCTTAAATGGCACCAGAGAATTCTGGTAATAAAAAGAACAAAAAGCGATTTCTTCTGACTAAGAGCTGGATGAGCGCACTGATTCTCCTACGCTTACAGCAGTCGTAGACGAATTAATTACGAAATGGGAAGAAATTTAATCCCACGCAAAAATGTGGCACCCAAATCAGGTTGAAGCAAGAGATGCTTAGACATATTCAACGACAATGCATCGTAGAACAGTATTAAAGAAGAGACAAAAGCAAGCCACTTTAGACGGATTCTTTCAACCAATGTCGGACATGAAAACCAAGGCTGATATATAAGAGGCAAAAAGATCGAAGATTTATGTAACCTGAGTGGTCTCGAGAGCCACTAACTAAAAAAACTTAACACATGCTTGAAATATATATTTAGTCAGTCAGTATATTTTTAGTTTTTGTTCCCGATTTAGTAAAACCACTCTTTCATGTTTCGGTCCGGGATCAGGAACGGATTAAAATGATTTCCATTCAGTCTTACGGGAAATAGCGTTTCTTATAACGAACACTTCTTAAAACGAACGCCATCCAGGAACGGATGAGCTTTGTTAATCGGGGTACCACTGTATTCCAACTAGCAGATAAATTTGTATTGTTTTGCAACTTATTTTGTGTTATGCTTTAATCTATTTTGTATTTACTTATGTAAAATTTTTTTGTTTCGAATTATTTTTTCCCGCTCTGTTTTTTAACGCTGAATTGACCCAGTAAATTCTTTATCATCCTTTTAGAGTGGCTTCAGAATAGCGGCAACAGGTACTGTTTTGGAGCTAGATAAGTCGACCCAAATCGTCAAAAAGCTTAAACTGGTGGGCACGCCGTTGAAGATTCATAAGAAAACAGCTTTTATTCAAGGCATGTTTTCTTCCACCCTTGAAGTCGCTAAGTTCGAAGGTGCATCCATCAAAACAGTCTCAGGGATCCGTGGCCAAATCAAGAAAGCTGTACGGAGTCCAGAAGGCGCGTTCCGCGCAACCTTCGAAGATAAGATTTTGCTCAGCGGTAAGTTGCAGTCGAGTCCTTCAAACAAGTGTGCATTTTTTACGACCAAATTTCTGGACGATAGTCGCAATCCTTATCAGAAATTCTTTTCGAGTTCAGGCATTTGTTAGTTTGAAGACATTCCTTTGATAAAGTGTATAGATGCAAGTGTGATTTTTTCACCTCACGTTTCCCCTCCCTTTCTTTTTCTTTTATCAAGATGTTGTCTTTGTGCGAACGTGGTTCCGAGTCGAAGTACCAAGATTCTACACGCCGGTGACATCACTGCTAGTGGCACCTAACAAAAAATGGTCTGGAATGAAAACGCTTGGCCAATTAAAGCGTGAAAAGGGCATTAAGGCGGACGTTTCAACAGATAATCTTTACTTGGTAATTTTTTTTATTTTTGTGTGAGGAAAGTGAATGGATAGTACAAGTATCGTTATCTTTATTTTGCCGTTTGCCATTTTCCTTTTTTGTGTAGCCCGTGGAACGCACTCCTAAAGCGTTCGCTCCGCTAGTTATCCCGCGAGCTCTTCAGAAGGAACTGCCATACCGAGATAGGCCGAAACTAGCCCGTGCAGACCCCAAGGCCGGATCGTTGCGAGCAGTGGAAGCACAGCGACCGGCGGTAGTGTTGGAAGCCCAGGAGCGCAAAGCAACTCATCTGATGCGTATGTTGAAGACGCGCTTCGAGGATCGTCAAGAGCGTTTGCACGAAGAAGCCGTGCAACGGTTGGCAGCTCACAGGGCTAAAGTAGAAGCCGAGGAGCAAGGTAAACTGCAACGGCAAAAGGAACTTCGCAAGCAAGTCTACCGGGTTTTGGGCCGTATGGAATCTAAAGACCGGGGCGAAGATGGTCAAGGCCGGAGAGGAGGAAGGGGCGGGTTTCGTGGACGAGGGAGGGGACGGAAATAAATTTAAAGCTTTTGTTAGCTTCGTAAATACATTTCTCTTTAAAAACTTGTGTCTTGTGGAGTTTGATTCGTCGCTTTTGAAGTACGCTTGTCAACGCTAAGCAGGTTTATAGTTAAAATGTGTCATACAAGGTCTTTTCTGAGTTATTGACTACCGTTCAAAGAATTGGATAGAAATTTAGGTATGTGTAACGAAAGTTTCTTTTCTTGAATAGTAGTAGGTAGCTGAACATGTACACTGCTCGATAATGCAAGATCCGCGCTATAGATTAACGTATTCTTTTTCCTTCGCTCATTTTGTGAATGGGTCCTAAACTCTTCAGTTGCGCTGTAGATTGTAGATATGTAAGTTTTTTTCACAATAAGCGGTTGTTTTGCTTTCATTACGCATCGCATGAGTAGATTGGGGTTGCACCGTTTTAGGGAAACGAAGCAGGTCGGTATGTAGAGCAGACAATAATTATACATTTATCAGAACTCGTAGTAAAGCTGGAATGAAAGAAACAGCAAATCGTTAGGCGACGCCTAGTAAAAAACGATAGAAACGAAACAAAATCTATGGACGAATAATACGAGGCGTTTAAAGGCGACTTAAATACACACAGGGTCAACATTGTCATCTTTCGAGACGTTTCTTTGAGTCGAAACAACCCGATAATAAGTACATGTCAAATAGAACAACATGGCAGACACGTTGGTCTTAAGGCGGGAGAAAAAAAAAACGAGAAAATGTACCGTTAATTTATGGAGAGACGTTGTAAATGGGGCAAAAGAGGACCGATTGCAGTTTGGCCTATTAGTTAATGTGTAGATTGAAAATATCTTCAGGATACTGGAAACACTTATCCCGATAAGTTGCCTTTCTTTCCGTGTTTCCTGGCAGAAAAAAAATGAGGATAGTTCAAGCAGAGTGAAAGGAAAGAAAGGGGCGTTAGTGTCACTATAGGGTAACAAGTGTTCCCTGTGTTAGGGTGGGAGCCTTTTCGTGATTTTCTTCTAATCAAAGCAATGGGATTGAAACGGAGCGCTCTTCTCGGCTATAACCCTCATTAACTTGGTAAAACGGAGAGAATAGAATAGTGTAAGTTTCCCTTGGCATCCCCGAATCGCAATCCAAAAGATCGCATGCAATCAGCCTCATCGTTTGACTCCAGCTTCGTTGTTTTGGGACAAACTGTCCAGAGAAGCACGCCTAAGAGGTATACATTATTTATGCAGGTAAAATGTGTGTATGAGAATATCGCCCTCCTTCTTAGTGTTCTTATCAGCGAAGGTTAAGCATATGAAGTATCGCTTTTCTGTTCGTTCTTGGCCCCCAAGAACCCCAACGGATCAAGAAATCTCCCACGTTCTGTAACACTCATTATCTTTCTGTCCAACGCTTTTCCATCATATTGAGTTGTTTATGCGCCTCCATACTGTCAGATCAGGGGAAATATACTGTTTCTTGCACACTGTATATTCAGTATCGGCAGGAACCGTTATCTATTAAACTTCCAAAGCAGCAAGCGCAAGAGCCTTCGTTTCCGACATGCAGTTACAGTGCGGCTCAAGCGGTCTCCGCTATGCTGTGCAATGCCCGCGAAGAGCGCCTATCTCGGAGAAATCGTTGGAAAACTTACAAGACATTCAGACAGTTACCTGCAGTGCTCGAAGACGAACGTTTAGTTTCCCGGGGCTTATGCCTAGCATGGGACTTCTCTCTTGTAGATATTATATATAGCTGTGAGTGTGAAACAACCAAAAAGTGTCCTTGAAAAAGGTGGCAAGAGATGACATTTTGAATTTTTGCTGAAAGAACGCTTGATATTCAATGACCATGGAGGATGAGAGCGGAGGCGGTGATGAAACTTCAGCTCCGTTGGCGCCATCGAATGACGAAGTAGGTTTGCCTACTTCGTCTCCGGAATCCAAATTTTCAAGCCCCGAAAATGACGAGAAAGACATCAAGGATCCCAGTACCTGCTTCATAAGAGCTAATAGGCTCTGCGATCAGGATGACGAACAAACGGCCAAACTGGAAGGCACACAGGTGGACATGGGTAGGCAAGATGCCGGGGAGCGAGAAATGTGGGGACAGAAAGTCGAGTTTTTACTCGCCGTCATTGGTTTCGCGGTTGACTTGGGCAATGTCTGGCGATTCCCGTATATCTGTTACGAAAACGGAGGCGGTAAGTGTAAACTTAGGTCCTAAAAATAAACCAGCAGATCCCTTTTTTCTTGTTATGCCGAGAAACACTCCAATTCTCTACTAAACTATTGTTGTCAACTTGCTTTCCAAAGGCGCGTTCTTGATCCCATACTTCGTCATGCTAGTATTCGGCGGTTTGCCGCTCTTCTACATGGAACTTGCACTCGGACAATACCATCGCTCCGGTTGCCTTACATTGTGGCGAAGAATTTGCCCGGCTCTGAAAGGTAAAACACCGGTGTTTTTTACTGTTGGATACGTTTGTTATGTCCATGATGCAACGAGTAGAATGGGGAGCTTTTATGTGATAGATGCTTTTATTCATGGGAACTCGGCGACAATATAGGATCGATGACCAGTCCATATACAACGACATGATATTACCCCGTCCTGCCCACCTTCAGCCCCTTAGTTTGCTTCAGTTCATCGTCTGCAACCTGTCTTTATTGTAGAATCTTCTTTGTAGGTGCTCCATTCAATTATAAGGGCTATAAGCGAAGTAGAAATATCTCATATTTATCTCACACCTTGTACAAGACTACCTTTATGAACTTTTGCTATTCTCTCATCAAAATATAAGATACTAGAATAAGTAAAAGACACCCTAAGCTTTGACATTTTAATTTCTTTGACTGTAGAATATATGTGTGTCTTGCATAGGTGTTGGCTATGCCATTTGCATCATTGATTTGTACATGGGGATGTACTACAATACCGTCATTGGCTGGGCCGTCTATTATTTTTGGGCGTCGCTGACGTCCCATCTTCCGTGGACGACGTGCGATAATGAATGGAATACAGATTCATGCGTTCTCACAGCACAAACGGCCATGAGGAACTTGACTTCTGCCAAGTCACCCGCCGAAGAGTACTTCGAGTAAATGAGCCTATTTATCGAACGATGTGATTTTGCTTTGTCCTTTATTAACAAACTATTGTTACCCTCCCATAGACGGAAAGTTCTCGAGCTTCATCTATCAAACGGGTTGGATGGTATGGGCGCTATCAAATGGTCTTTGGCATTGTGCGTATTCGCTGTTTTCCTCCTGGTCTACTTTTCGCTTTGGAAAGGAGTTCGATCCACAGGCAAGGTAATAACTTAAGTCATAAGCAGAACAAAGAGGAAAACTAAGTGTGAACGCTGACATGTAAGCATCGCGATGCTAGTTCAGAGCTTTTTGCGTTATCAGAGAAGAATGGCTAAAGGGTCAAATGGCATACAGCGCCACGAGAAAGCTTTTCCTTGATTTCTTTCCAGGGGTAATAAAATTACCATTGCAAGGCTAGGGTAGGAAGGTCGTACTGGTAAAACTGCCTTCCGTCGAGCATATCCTTATTTTCAGAAAACGAATGCCCAGATGCGCTTTCATTAACTTTTTTGTTCCTGTTCTTGCTTGCTTGTTTAGAACACTTTCCCCATGACGGTCTTTTGCTTTCCTAATAACAGTCTTTACAGTGAAGTGTGATCTTTTTATTGCACTCGAATTGTTATCTGCTTCTTCAATCGATGGATTTCAGAAAGCGCTGGGTGTAAGTGTTTACCTTCTCCTTGTTCCGATATGTTCTCGTCGCTCTAAGTGCTGCAAGCAAACGAGGGCGATAGCCTACTGTTCTTTTGCCCTTTACCCAGACAAAAGCATACCCCCACTTCGGCCTCTTCGTTGGAGCAAAAGTTCATTTTCTTTTTCTGACGACTAGGCGGTATGGATCACAGCTATTGCCCCATACATAGTGCTGTTCATTTTACTAATCCGAGGCGTTACGCTACCAGGATCGGCAGAAGGCATTCGGTATTTTCTCACGCCGCAGTGGCATAAACTTCTGGAGACCAAAGTACGTCCCAACACTGGTTTATATTTCCCATTGTTATGAAATTTTTGGGGAATGTTTTTGGTGTGTTTACTGCTTTTGCCGTAGGTTTGGATAGACGCAGCATCACAGATCTTCTTTTCACTCGGACCTGGTTTTGGTACTTTGTTGGCTTTAGCGAGCTATAACAAGTTTCATAACAACTGCTACAGGTATACTTGGCCATTCTTTCGTTTGCAATTACAGTTCATTATTGGAATATTATTAGGGATGCAATCCTGACAAGTAGTATCAATTTCGCTACAAGCATGTTAGCCGGTTTCGTTATATTCTCCGTGTTGGGTTACATGGCAGAGATGAAAGGCGTAACGGTGGATAAAGTCGGATCTGAAGGTAATAAGACTTGCTTGAAGAGAAAAAAATTAAGTGATTGTTTTTATGTGTAGGTCCGGGATTGGTATTCGTCGTTTATCCCGAAGCATTGGCAACAATGATGGGCTCGAGCTTCTGGTCTGCCATTTTCTTTTTGTTACTTATAACATTAGGTGAAATTGCAAAATAAATGGTCCGCAAAAAGTAACCCCGCCGAGCTGTTGTAGGTTTGGATAGTACATTTGGCGGGTTAGAGGCCATGATTACCGGCTTATGCGACGAGTACCCACGGCTACTGGGCAAGCACCGTGAGTTATTTGTGGGTCTCCTTCTGGTTGTGATTTTCATCGGGTCTTTGCCGACGACAACTTACGTAATGTTTTTTCCCCCCTTTTTTTTCGAAATAATTTTTCATTGACGTTTTCATGGAACGGTTAGGGTGGAATGTATCTTGTAAACCTGTTGAACATCTACGGACCGGGCATTGCAATCTTGTTCGTAGTCTTCGTAGAAGCTGTCGGAGTCTGTTGGTTTTACGGGACCACACGATTTTCTGAGGACATCCAAACTATGTTAGGATTCAAACCTGGTCCTTACTGGAGATGGTGTTGGAACTATATTAGTCCAATCTTCATTCTGGTAACGAATACGTCTATCGAACTCTGCTAAATTTAACAGGAATATTCAGGTTATTTTTATATTCACGTTGGTGAACCCAGTAAACCTTGATACGCCTGACTACCAATACCCAAGCTGGTCTTTAGCAGTTGGGTGGGTTCTTACAGCTATACCCCTGTCATGTATCCCTATTTACTTGGCGTTTAAGCTCTGGTCTCTGAAAGGTCCACTGCGACAGGTAAACTGAAACAATATGAGTATTGAAGATTCATTCTTTTTCCCATAGCGGTTAAGATCGGCTTTTGCTCCAGAGGAGACTTGTGATGCAAGACTTTCACACGCCAACTGTATAGCATCAAGTTCTGTCAATTACGGTACAAACGTATAACGGGTTCCAGGTCACTGGACGAGTGTACGTTGGGCAATAACCATCTACTGGACTACGTTCAGCAAAAAGAAGTTTTAGGTCGTGTTGTGTTAGATCTCTGTATAGGTGTTATGACTGTTTGTGTGTAACTGTTCCTTTTTTCTATTAATATTTCGTACGTGCTACGTTCGACTTTTGTAAAAACGAAAAAGATCTGAACCTAAGCAGCAGCCAGCTTAGGCCCAGATCGCTTTTTACCCACTTTTTTGTAAAGACTCAACATACAACCTGTGAAATCAACGAACTGTATTAACGCCTATACCAAACAATAATCAACGTCAACAACTACGAGATTTTCAGAAACGCCAAAGACCCCCCTCCCCCTACTTGCTGAATCTTTTACGTTCCTTTCCCGGTTAGCGAATCCAAGTGTCGCACGTACATGCTACAAATCGACATAAGGCCAACACTAGCGCCCACAGCCAAAACAGCTCGGAAACTCGATTGTTCCGGAAGGAATGGTCGAGCGAGATTAAAGAGCAGCAAAGATCCCAAAGTGTTCATGCTTGCTTGGTATATACTAATATAAATAAGGCGTCAGTTTATTCCATTTTTCTTGATAATTTTACATTGCTTACGTCATATACCGTACCTGAATGTGAAACGATTGTGAGGATTACTGGGCATTATAGCAGCCAAGTGGGGTCTGTAGAAGTAGTACACTGCGTCACCAATCAAAACAGCCGCAAGAAGGAAATTACGCAAGTCCTTGTCGGGATGGTATCTACTTAGAAATTGAGTTAAGTTCGTGATCGTAACGCTTCTTAACTACTTCGTTATTTGGCATATCGAGAAAATAATTACCGAGCTGCAATTTCAGGGTTGAAAATGTTCAATGCCAAAGCAACATAGCTCATTTTTGCCCCCGTAACAACAATACCGGCAATTACGTTGGTTTGTGGAGGCGGCCAGATTCCCCATTCTCTCAGAAAGCTGCACGGCTGGTTTGTCTTTGACACGTCAGAATTGATATCTTGGGCATCCATACTTCAAGCTCACTATTCACCGTCACTTGCAGATTCAGTTTGTGTATGTCGACGTTACATGCTAAAATTTTTGCCATGCGAAAGACTACGTTCGGAAAACGTTCTGACGTCTTTAAATTCCGAGAATTCCAGGCTTCCAATTGCCGCAGGAAGCTAAACTGCATTCACGCGAAACTTCCGCAAAGAGGTGGCGAGTGTGAATTTCTGTGTATTTAGATCATCGTCTGCTGTATATAGTACATACATTGCATGCGTTTAACTCTACGACTGGAAACTTAAACAAGCGTAAGTTGCTTATTCCTTGGGTTTAGGAACGAGGGAATCAACATGGTTTATATACATGGAACCAATCTTAAGCATCGTCACGCTTGCACCAATAGCTACAGCCGTGCGAAGAATAGGTTTATCTGGGAGAACAGCTCGGACCACAGCCCACAATAGGACGGAACCGAAGGTGTTCATGGCAGCATTGTAAACACTGGGTTTTAAAAGATCATTTTAATTACTTTTTTATATTTTTATAGCTGCAAAATTTACCTGAACATAAACGTACTATGGCAGTTTCCTGGAACAGTTTGAACCAAATGTGGGCGATTGGACCAGCAGACGACACCGCCAATAATAGCACCTCCGAGGAGAATATTCGTAGTAAGGTTTGTGTTGGGATGAATTCTATTTAATAAGCATTAGTATGTTTGTATTTTTTTACAGGTACTTACTTGGCAATTATATCGGGGTTGAACAAGTTGACAGAAAGCAAAATGTAACTGGTTTTGCCACCCAGTGTGGCGATTTGCGTTGCTGATCGTGGAAAAGGCCACAAACCAAGTCTTTTTAGTAACTGACCAGGCTTGCAATTGCATTTCTTTGCATCTTCAGTACCAATTGCAGTCGACATTTTTGTGCGTAAAGAATATTTTACTTTTTCGCGAATTTGGTACACGAACAAGAACGTTATGTTCCGGAAAGTACGAGTCTGTATCAACCGGGCATGTGCAGGAGTGAGCTTCGTAGTGCGACATAGATGGCCTCATGGACAAGTTGAAGCAGGATTCGCGCCTCGGTTTGAATTGAGTCTTCTCCCAGCAAACGGATTTGGGGTTTGCTCGAATCGGCACCATTTTCGAATATTGTCACGCGTGGTTTTATTATTGTCTTTTCCCGTGAGGAATGTTTAACAGTACGTCTTATGCAGTACTTTATCTAACGCTTTTTAGTAACTATTACTTCGTTTAGTTCGCGGAGCGTCGAAGCAAATGCGGCATGAAGCTCCAGATAACCGTGGAGGAAGTCATTCCAATCAGAATAGGAATCCTTTGTAAGGGTCTACTCATAGTCTGTTATGATTTTTGCTGATTGTTTTCTTGATTTAGTGGAGCTAACTATCGAAACATTCCTGTAGCCGGTAGCAAAAACGCTACACATAATCCGGGAATGCGTCCAATCTTTACTAGGGGCAATCCAAGCCCAAGATCTTCTTTAGCGTCCAGAATGAAAACGTCTTCTGCCGAAGGCGAAAATTACTGGTACGAGCCACCAAAGAAGCAGGTTGCTTTTAAAGTTGAGGGGAACGGTGATCAGCAGCCATGGAGAGTCCGTGCTGGTTGTGTTCCAATGAATTCGGTCGTTCCGAACCACTACGAAATGCAGGCTAAATATGCCGAAGTCTATCCAAGCTCGTTTTGCGGCCTGACACAAGAAACGGCAGTAACACCAAATACCTCATCGTCAACCCCGAGGACTCGAAAATTACCGTCGGTAAAAAACCGTTCTGAACGAGAAACAATCTTGCTGTCCGGGTCGGTGAACAAAGTTTACGAATGGGTCAGGAAACATTGCAAAAAGACTACTGGTCCTGTGATCCTGTTCAATGTTTATTCCAAGCTTCAGACGATTTTTGAGAATTCGGCTTGTAAGGTTCGTTTTACACTTCGTGATGGTGATGGGCGTGGTGAAACACGAACTATGGCTTGCGTGTACTATCCAATGGATAGGCCATTTCCAGCCATTGAACCCGGTGAATATATTCGGTAATTTACGATATGATGAGTATAGAAAACTAGAGGCAGACTTGTGTATATAACTTTCTTCTAGGTGTACTGTACGTATGCCTCGCCGGGGCTTGTTTCAGTGTGTATCCATGTCGGAAGTTTCTTTGGAAGAGTTTCATACCGTTCAGAAACTCCAATTCCTCTCGGAAACAACTGTAAGAGAAAAATTGGACATACTGGCATAAGTATTACGCGCTCTCTTCAGTTCCCTGTTTACCCTTCGTTACACTTAGCATAGTTCCGTTACAAGTTATTCGCGTTATTACTGTCGAACATGTTATATTCGCTCAAAAACCAAAACAATCTACTCCTTTCCTTGAAATGTCCCATTTCCTTTCAAGTGTATCCTATTACTTGAGAAAATTCTTCGTTATAGGTTACTTGTATTAAATGAGGTCGTTACAACATGAAGCAATATAAAAAAATCAATACAAGAAATTCAGTCTTAAGTACGCTGACTCCTATCTCTCGATTTGTAGGAAATTCCACGACTTTTCAGCTCCCGTACGAAACTTGGGGGTAAGCGTCCTGAAACTGATATAGCATAAACTCCTTTACAGCGACGGCCTGATCACAGAATAGAAAATTAGCTTGTTACACGATGGGTATCATGGAAGGTTTCGTACTTATCTGCTGCCATTTAGCAACCCAGCTGTCTTCTGGAGACATCAATGCTATCATTCTGAAAAGACAATTTTGTTACTCGGACTTGACACGGTATGCTTTTCTACATTTTAACCAAAATACGCGACTTCTGAAGAAAAAGTTCAAATTTTAACCAAGAAAAGATACTTCCATTTCAGAGTCGCAAAGTCATTTTTATCTTTCGCTGTTTCACAACGCGGCAAATTGTGTTGTACATCTAACAAAACTTAAACATAATTCAACCTAAAAACTTATTTAACTTTCCCAAGCTTTTCAAAGCCCATAGACGCAAGCCCGCATAGGTTACATACGGTAAATTCAGTTTGGCAAGGTTATATGGGTTAGGTAAAAAGAGGCTAAGTATAGGTTTTGAAATTTTAAGATAATGTAAGTTGCTTTCTAAGATTCACTAAAACGGAATAAATAAAAAAGTAGAAGACTCAATAACGTAAAAATATACAAGAAACTGCTTAGTGTGAATGGAATACAAAGTCGTTTCATTTTACCCGTCGAAGTTCGAACTCGTGCAGTCGTACACGTTGTCTCGATTGTTTTTCATCCTTAAGAATTCATCACAATTTTCGCAACCATCGTATTCGAACTGCTCGAAAGTCTAAAAGAGAAAGAAAAATGCACGACGATTTATATATTTTTTGATCAGATACTGGATCTATAGCTCTAAAACTTATTTTGGACGGTACTTACTTTTATCAATGAGCATAATAAACATGCCCTCAAGTTCCTAAGATCTTTAGGGACTGTTTCTAATGACATTGTAGTTAATTTAGGGTATGCTCTCGCCAAAGGTTGCAAATAAGTAAAAAATTTGGATTGAGAAATCCGGAGAAATCTAACGCAGCTTTGTTATGCTTGGAAGCGCCGCCTACTTGATGGGTTCGTTGGAGACTGCCCTATAAAGTAGCGTCATCTAGTAACAAATGGTTAAAATTATAAAACGTGACAAAATTACACAGGTCTACAAGAAATTCGCTGTGGCGCGATATATTGCGTCCTTATTTTCAGGCTATTCACCCATTAGTTTAGTTTAGGATCGAAAACCTTTATAGTGGGAATAACGGTCTCGGCTTGTAAGAAATCTTATCATTCCGTTGCCGCAACGAAAATTACCGCGCACAAACCGCGAGTTGAACGCTATAGCTCATTATTAAGCTTAGTTTTTATTTTGCGGTACAGCTGAACATGGATTTTTTATTTACAATGTTGCAAAATTGAAAAAATTACCAAGAGGCATCCTGAGTGGCCAAAACTGGTTCAACTTGTATTTCGATGAAATACTCGAATATGTAGCATTAAGCGTTAAAAACTGTAACTCGATTTTTTAAGGTGTAAGTAGGCAAAGAAGGTTATATAGCCAACAACTTCGGTTAGGAGTAATAAGGAAAACACAACAGACCTGTATTATTATTTCTTTTTGTATTTCAATATTTATCAATCTACAAACTCGGTCTTCAAGACTTACGGCCACGAAGTTTTGGCTTTGTGGCCTTGATACTTTTTCTTGTACTTCAAACCAGTAACAAGGGTAGAACTTTTCGGAAACGCACTAACGCCTCCAAATTTGGTGTCGGCATCTAATAACAATCATTTCTATGGTAACGCAAGTTACTTTTGGCAATAATACGCTTTACCTGGGTGGAAACGATGATAGTCGTACTGAATGTGCAAATTCGGAGGCAAGGGAACTGACTTCATCTTGTCAAGCGGAACTCGAGTATCGACTGGGATTTTATAAAAGCTCAAGACGTCTCCTATATTGCAAAGAAGAGTTAGAGATTTCAGAGTTTAAATTACTTATCACAGGCATACCCAGGGTCTTAATTTTATAGATGATTGAGTTGGGAACACCATGCTTAAATTCTTTAAAGCACTCCGCAAGCAGTTTGAACTTTAAACGCCCATTGTCAAGAGCCATGTCCTCAGACATACTTGTGTTCCCGTATACTTTCTGACACAGTGCCTTGAAGTTCTGGTCAAGAGACTCAGGAGGTGAGTAAGGCTTGAGTGATCTCAAGTATCTATAACAAACAGAACAGTAGTGTTAAGACAACGTCAAGTCTTTCGGAGCACGTGTAATTTTAATGATCTTAAATGAATTACCCTCGCGATGCCAAAGATTTTGCAAACGATTCCAATCTTCGGTGGGCTAGAGGAGCTGGATCATCCTCTTGCTTTACCGGGGCGGTTGCATAGTTATTTCTGCCGGTCAGACTTGAGATAGTCTACAAAATACAAATGATAAACATGCCGATGTGGATAAAAGTTTTTGTCGACGACTGTGAAGTAAGTAATGCTATATTCAGTGACGCTGCAATCTATTTAGTGTATGAATGCCTTTTTCATGATTATTATACCAAAGGAATTTACCCATGTTATTCGACTCGAATCTGTTGCATATTTGTTAAGGGGAAACCGACGTAAACACTGTCTTAAGGCGGCCATGTTCGTAAAATGGGCCGCTGCAATATGCGCCAATAACGCCTCGAGGTCAACGTGATCACGTGAACCGTGCCAGCCAATGGGTGCGCGCAAGTCGTTCTCTGGCTTGGTTCACGTATCCGCCATGACAGTCGTTTGCTGCCAGGTGCCCTGTTTTCTCATGGACGACTCTCGTAGGGTGTGTGAAAAAATTAGTGTTTATTAATCGTGTTTGTGTGCCTAAAATGACTTAACCCTTTTGGATTACACGTCTATCATGACGCACCCCAATGGACAAACGAATGGCGCGAGCCTGGAGGATTGCCATACAAATTTCTTTGCCTTGGTAAGCAAATGGGCAAGAATACAAGAACTATTCAAAGCGGGTCGGTCTGGTGACAAACCGTTAACCCACTTCGTCTATTGTGGTGTACTTGCGCCTCGTTTCTAGCCTCGTTTCTAAGTTTATTTTTCAAGGCCCTAATCAAAAGTCCCAACTCCGATGAGTCTTTGTGAGGCCCCCGTGTCGTAATTTTTCTTAAAGTAGTGTACAAAATGATATGGCGGGAAGGCTACGTGCTATTATGCCTCAATAGCCTACAAGCAGTAGTGGGAAGGGGGGAATGGCCGACATCGAACACGGGATTCCCCTGGTCTCAGGCCGTTCGGTAGAACCCAAAACCGTTCTGTCATAGTTACGCTATATTCTCTGTTGATCGCTCCCGAATTTAACTTATCGCTATATTTTTGTTATTGACACCGGCCATTTGCGCATACCTCCGGAGAGGGATTTCTTTGTTGGAGTCGCACCGGTAGCTGGAGCTGTGCCCATGCTTGCCATAGGTTGCACGTGATTTTGTTAAAAGTTAAACGTAATGGTAACCATCATTGGGGCTAAATATCGAGCCGAAGTCGCCTGGCGGGGTGTATTTCCACTAGACTCGCCAATTTGAGCCCCGAAGAAGTGTCAAGATGTTTCGGTCCCCAAACGCTGGGCTGATTGCCATTTTAACTTGTTGCCTGTCGTTTGGGTCACCGCTTTTCATTATCCGTGCCTTTACAGCTCTTATCCCCTTCGATCTGGTCTTCATTTCGCCTCAAGGCTTACGGTACCTATAGGCGTACTTTACTTGCCCTTTCGTAGCGAGTAACGGCGACACCAAGTTTCGGGGGTGAGGGGGGCCTGCAGACTGTACTGTAAACTCCTAGTTTGTTCCATTTCCCCGACAATGGGGCAATTCTTTGTCATTTTTGGGGTTTATTCCAATCTGGTATCAATCGTGCAAAAACACTGCGAAAAAGATGTTGCCAATCCTCACGTGAAGCACACGTGGAAGCGTATTACGCATATGAGCCAGCTTTGTCTAATCAATAAACCTATAGGGGAAAACCTTGAGGGCTTGGGCTTCGAGCCTGCTGCAGTGCTTGATTTTTAGGGTCTCCATGTCAACCCCCTTGTCTCTTTTTTGTCCCAGTTTACCCGTTTGTCATTAAAAAATTTCTAGGCCTGTTTTGGATTTTCAGTTTTTCGGGGGGCGTGTTTTGTTATCTACACGGGAGGAAGCGTATCTTGGTTGAGAAGTGTGAAAAAACTCGTCTTCTTTCCCCATCCGAGGTGTTGCTGTTGTCTAACTCGGGCCAGATAGACGTGACTTGTGGCACATGTGGGTCCATAACAAGGCTATGAAGAAAGAGAGAAAGAGAAGAAGCTACCCCGCTTGAAAGTTGCCAGCCTACGATGTGCATGCATGTATGTATACGCTGGGTGCTCTGTTCTCTCTCTCTCTCTTAGCTTGATCTCCTTGGCATGCGGTATACCTCGCCCCTCCCTCTCTGACCCCCCTCACCTCCATTTCGGAAGGCTTCTCAATCGATGTGTGCAACATGCCTTGACCTTACGAGGATGCAAGATGCGTTACCTAGGTGATTGGTGAAGTTCTCTGGTTCAATGCCTTTTTTGTAAGAATCTCAACGTGCTCTTATCGAGACGGCTAAAGCCGCCAAAGTTTCTGCGCGTGCTCTTATCCACGTCTAATCTCAGATCGTAAGGGTTTAGGAGCTAATTGGGCATACACATCTACGTTGCACCTGAAAATTGTGATCTTTGACTTGAGAAACGATTTTAATCCAATTCTTTTATTTCAATTATTTGTTATTAATCGAGTCCTATTTTGAAGTATTGTAGAATAACATTAAAATGCCCCTTATTATTATAGTCAAATATGGAAGTATAATTTTTCTTAATATACAAAATTGTATAATGCTTTGTTGATTACTGAAGTATAAGGATCTGTATAATCCATACCAATTCTTTGTCGCGTTTTCTAGCATTATAGTTTTTGTGTTAATGTAGCGTAACAAATAAATTATATAATATATAATAACGTAAGGAATTAAGGTAGCAGCACCCGTGTCATTTGCGGCAAAGCGTTGTATGTGACGGGGGAATTTTATCGTGCTGGCTTCGGTATCCACTGCCGTTTCTTCAGAGCTTTTCTTTCTCACAGTGCGCACGTTCTGCATACTGTAACAATAGTGTGTTTCTTTTTGCTCGTTAGTAGTTTTTACTGGGATTGGTGCATTGTGCTCAAGCGTCAGGGTAAGCAAAACTTTTTGACATCGGCTCATGTTGCGTTCGACGAGGTAAAACTTTGATCTGTAACCAACGGTTGAGTAAATACAAAGTGATCGTAGTACTCATCTTGGAGTGTTCCTTTCCAACGTCCTTGACGTCATATCTACACTACGCTGTTCTGCCTTGTGTCGTGCGTGGTTTCCGCCATGATGTCACAAGGCGTAGTCTACATGGCTCAATCTTGAAATTTAGTAAATTATTCGTAAATTAATTTGATTGGTATTGTCTTCGTGATCAAAGAAATTGGCGTGTCTCTGAAACGGCAACGAGGGATCTTGGGGAAAATGGTTTACTAGTTGACTTTGCTGGTTTGTAAAACTAACGCATTCCTTGCATTGTAGACGGACCTGTGTGGTATCCGATGGCGAAGGCTGAGTTCGGAGACGTTGCCGCCTGTGAGCGCGTCCATAGGAGGTTCATCAAACCCTTATCCAGGGTTTCATCCCGGCGGGGGTGGTGGTGCTCATGGTCGCGGTCCCCGTTCAGCGAATTCGCTCTATGGTTCTGATTGGCTCCAGGACCCGGTTTTGGCGTCGTACTGGCGTTGCTTGCAGGCCGACGTCCTCTGCGTTTGGAGGAAAGTACCTGGTAAGTGGACATTCCTTGAACAAGTTTTTCGGGTTGCCTTTTGGGAACCTTTACGATGTAAATGATCCAGCCAAGCGAAACGTAGCTAAAGAAGGCGCCATTTGCCAGACCGTGGTAAGAATTTTTCTGTTACGAAAAATCCCAGTTTGCTATTTTGAAGCGTGACTTCGTTGTTGCGCTGAGATTTTAAGGAGAGTTCACACTTGGCGAGAACGAGCGATGACGAAGTTGGAGGCAAAGTTACTTGAACTGTGGCTATGACTCCGTGTAGTCCACTGTCTCCCGGGCCGTTAGCCACCCACCTGTTTTTGCACGCCCGTCGTCAAGCTTTGTGTGACTAGAATCTCAAATCAAATTTAATTAACTTAAAAAGTTATTGATCTCAATATAATACTACAAGGATTCGAATTTCCACTCAAGACTATTGCGTAAGGATTTAGTACACATATTTAAAAAGTTGGGAAAGAAGGACTCGTCTTGCGTTGAAGCCAAGTTTACAATGTGATGTGGAGCCAAGTGTGCAGAAAATATGTGATAGTTCTTTTTATTCGGGGGAAAGCCGTAGTTATTCATTTGTACCGATTTCTCTGAGCATCAAGGAAAAGTTTGCTATTAGGGTTAAGACGGAAGAGAGCACCAGAGAACCAAGCTTGTAGGCGTTGCTTTCAGCCCCTTCTGTAGTTGTTTTTTAGAAGATTTTTTTTTTTCAATTCGACAGAAGCAAATATGACGTGTTGTAGATCGACTTAAGGTCTTAATTTAAATTTCAGTCAAGTTACAGTTTAATCATGAATATTAACTGTCAAAAACAGGATTTTACGTTAAGTTATTGTTGCCCTTATTAAGGAGCTCATATTTTGTAGGCAGGCCATCTAAAGCACCTACGACGCGTGTCCTAAGCTTTGCCCTGTCACACGTTGAGCAATTTACAGTGCGAATAGAAATTCATTTTTTTTGTGGGGGGGGGGGGGAGAATTTCATCCTAGATTCAGTGCGCTTTCAGTAACATAGAAAACTACACGTTGGTTAAATAATTTTGAGGGTCTTGTTTTGAGCTCAACAGCACTAAGTTGTAATATAAACAGTAATTATGATTATGTGTAGGCCTATAGTGCCAGTAGAAAGAGATAAAATTTACTGCTGTAGCACGTAAGCTTTAAATCCCTTGTAACAAAGAATAAGTTAGGCTGCTTTGCCGTTGTACAGCACCCTCGATTTACTTGTTTCAAATGCGCTTGCAACGGATAAAAACTGCTTTAAACTTTCAAATAAACATTCCTGAACTTAATCTGAGCCTAACGTAACTGACTTCACTTTTGCATGAACTTTCTCATGGTTTGCATACGCGCGATGGGGCTAAATACGTTAAAACTTGTTATAGTCAGGTAAGATGTAATTGGGCTTGAGAAAAATTCAACGTTAGGGCGATACGCCTACGTTTCGTGAACTACGAACGTTTTTACACGCTAGGAAGTTCATTGATAAACGTGAAAGTCAGTTCAGTCCGAAAATTGCTGAACACAGTCTCAAAGAAACAGTACGTACTACCCTATTAGATCAAGATAAACCACAATTAAAAGAAATTTGAGCTTAACAATCATATTTTTTATTAGTAAAGGAACAAATTGTTTTATCCTCCACCCTTTATTAGTACAGTAAAAACTCGTCCGTAAGGAATTATTGGCTATTATAAAGGAGGCCCACTGATTCCGATGAAGTGGAAGGTATTTCAAACACTGTTGGCTCTAAGAAATAAATGTGTAAGTGCTTTGGATGCTTGTTTTCGCGAGGCCTCATTTCTTTGCAATTCATAGACGCACGTGTAAATGCACATGTAAGCCTGTAAAGTAATAGTTCTTTGTGATAGTCCAGAGTTTCCTGAAAGAAATAGACTGGTTAAAAGACTTGTGCAAACAAAAACTCAACTGAAATTAACGTAGGCTATTTTAATTTCATCCGGCAATATGTATTAAATCTAATGCTTTAGATCTGATGCGCCTGTTTCTTTCTCTTGGTACGGTAATAAAAAAGAAAAAGGAGCGTCACAGGAAAGTCTCCAAGGATATTTTCCCCCCTCACTTCCATGTCTCAAGTTAAATTTTATGGTAGAAGGTACAGTACAACCGGAGACAATAAGTGGGACAAACTACTCACTCTAAATAAAATGGCAGGGTAAGTCGGTAGATTTAAAGACATTGCTGGGTACCTTTAGTCATGGGACACCAAACGCACGACTTTACGTACTCTTGCTCGTACCCATTAATGAAATTACAGATCAGGCTTTTCCTATGTTCGGTTTTCAGTGTTGCGTACTTCAATGAAGTAGGCTTCGGTATTGAGCAAAACTTGTTTACCCATGTCTTCGCATGCTATGGCTGAAAGGAAGAGGGAGAACTGTTCAGAGTTCCAAATGTGAGGAAGATCTAGGGGGTGAATAGGAGTAAATGGGTTATAGTTCATTTCCGAGCAGTACATTGACCTTGCGTGCAAACGTTTTTTAATGAGTACTTGGTGATGCCAAGATAAAGAATAAGTAAATAAAAAGTTTCCAGTGTCCCTGACTTTTTCTTCGTTTATCACATGGTATTAAATTAAAATCGCTGTTGGTGCATAAGACATCGGATATATTAATGAAGGAATTACATGTGTTGATCTAGGAGCAGCCACCTCACCGCCAACGGTGACACCTACACCGAATTACATGAGTCCTCATCCGCAAAGTGGCTATCCTCCCTACGGAAACGTGGGCATGTCGCCCATGGCTCCGCCCACCCCTCAGACCCCTGGACCAAATTCACTCAACCCGCTTAGTGGGCCGAAAGAATTATGGGTCTTTTGGTACGGAGAAGAACCAGACTTAGCAACATTGATTGTCCCTGAACTGCTGGCCACAGGTTTGTGTCGAAAAGGCTTTACTTTTCTTTAGCAAACTAAAATTGTCATGTTTCATAGAAGGTAATCAGGGATCGTGGGAAGAAAGTTTGTCGTACGAGTGTCGGTCATTACTGTTTAAAGCACTACATAATCTCATCGAAAGGTAAAATATGGTTTAGTGATGGTATCGGTGGGAAGTTAACTTGTGTTATTGCGTTTGGGTAGGTGTTTGTTGACGAGGGACTTCGTAAGACTGGGTAATTGGTTTGTACAGCCTTATGAAGGCTTAGATCCGGTATCGGGACAAAGCAACACCCACTTATCTTTCGGGTTCACATTTTTCGTCCACGGGGATAGTACAGTTTGTGCCTCGCTAGATGTGCGACAGCATCCGCCTGTTCGGAAGCTGTCAAAGCGTCACTTAACAGCGGCCACTGCTTCTTCTACACCCGTACAAGGTATAAAAATGGAAACGTCCCTCATTGACATAGGCTTCAGTTAATTAATCATTCGTTTCGCAGTGCTTTTGGCGCCGTATGGCTTATCGGGGACTTTGACAGGCCAGAGTTTCAGATCCGATCCTCAAACTGTGAGACTGCTCGAAGAATGGAAGCAATTCTATCCTTTGGATATCGGTGGGAAAAACACTACCGTTGCGCCCGACAACGAAGGCCCGAATGCGATCGATTCGATGCCTCCGATGGTGGAGGTTTTGATAGGTAAATGCGAACTAGCAATTTTCCATACTTAATAAGTACTAATGGTCTAATGAATTCCTTTGCATCAGGAGGAACACGGATGCGCTACCCAACGAATTTTGTACTGGTGACCGATATGGACGATGCCTCCAATGCCGTTGCGCTCTCTCATTTAGCGTCCATTGAAGGAGGTATTATCTCGAACGAATTCTAACAAAAGTTAAGGGTTTTAAGTATTGTATTCCTCTTTCATTTCTAGGACTACCTTTAACCCCACCCTCATCTCCGTGCCCCACGCCGTCCAAAATGCCTTCGTCGGCTCCTGCTTCAGCTGTCTTGCCACCGCCGTGTCCCGTGCCACAATTGTCCGTTTCACCACCTCCAGCTGCCGTTTTGTCGGAACAAGCTTGGGAGGATAGTCTTCTACTGCCGGGCTGTTTCTTGCATTCTCAGAACGAAACTCCGACGACCAGTGATGCCCAACCCACTTCCAGTCAGCCACAGCAGCAACAACAACCACGTTGGGAGTTTGTGGAACCAGCCACCAGAGCAGCTTGCACTTGCGCAAAGTAAGTTTTTTTTTTACAGTCTTTTCCTTGATTACGGATTCCTCCAATCTTCTGAGGCGGCCACCTTTTTTTATGGACCAAAGTAGAAACATTACAAGTGTGGGTTTCGATTATTCTTAATGCAAGCCCATTAACGGGTTAAAAAGGGAAAAATTTTACGGTTACATCAGGTCAGATTTGACCCAACACTCCATCCCAACAGGTTCAAACGCCAGAGAAATCGTCTGGGTTCTTCTAGCAACAGTAGCGCCAATCTGGGCAATGGCACCGTAAGTCCGGCCCATGGTTCCGTCCCTTCTTCCAAACCTAAAAGTGAGAAGAGTGTGGGGAAAAGCTCCTCCTCATCCATGCCGTTCCATCGTCGGAAACCTTTGCCTGTGTGGAAAGGTCCAGTGGAAGAGGCAGAGAGAGCTGAAGACGGCGAGAAAAGGTGGGAAGGGACCTTGACTTTCAGTATGACACGGGTTCGGAAATGAGAAAAATATGAACCGAACGCGTAGAGCTCGAAGTTTTTGTGTTTTGGGGTTTTGGCATCGGTATGTCTGTCATGTGGGTTGAGGTGTGCGCTTGGTACTAGTCCGTTCCCCCCCCCCCCCTGTACCAAAAGCTAATTTCCAACCGATTCTCACATTCAAAGCCTCAACAACACACGAGCGCTGCTGCTGCTATCTTCCCTTTTGACTTCCAGTGCCGCGTTTATTAGTGCCCCCACCATCCAAAAGGACTTGCGTACTCATTACGTGTTAGCCATTAGTACCACTTTGGAGTCACTCGAATCGCTTATGCTCTGGGCTTAGCTGGTAACCACTGGGCTTGTTTTCTCTCCCAAACTTGGATTTCCAAAAACCTTGCGTTGATTCGGGTCCCAATCTCCTTCCTTGTCCTTTTGCGACTGCTTTTGGTACCTTTTGTCTCCACAATAGAGTACAAATAACGCCTAGAAGTGTCAAAATCCCTCCGGCTTCCAGATTGTTGATCGAAGTTTGCGCGTTTGTCGTGTGTTAGTATGGTTGCACTAATCCTGCATGTGGTGTTTTAACAGATCCGGACAAGTCTCGACGACACCTGGTCATTCTTCATACAGAGGAACAGGAACTTCCAATCCGACTTTGGTGCCGCCCATGTCTGCGTCACCGGCGTCAGTGGTACCCTCTCCATTACCGACACCGCATTCACAACCAGCCAGCGTGCCTCCAACCGGTAAAATATGCAGTTTCTTGCCTTCGTTTGTTTTCATCCTTTTCTGGTGCCATCCTATTGATTTTTTTCGCATCCTATTTTTTGTCATACCGTAGTGTTTCTATTTTTTATAATTTCCATTTTTTTTTTTACTTTTTTTTTACTATTATTTTTTGTTGTTGTTGGCTAATAGCTTTTATTTTCTTGTATTTCACTTGTATATTTTTTCTTGGTCAAGTGTAGTCAAATATTGCTTTAGAAATATAAATCACGTTGGTTTACGCCTGCTGTAGGGTTTTTATTAGCATTCTTATTATTATTAGTTCCCATTAGTTTCCAATAATAAATTCCCATTTAATATTAGTAAACTTGTTTGTCACGATTTACGTATTTTCTTAATATTTGTTCTTAAGTTATTCAAATTAATTAGTAGTTTCTTTAGTATCTTTATTGGTTTCTGTTCTGTCGATTTTTTCTTACGTTCCCTGGAATCAGCTTTCGTTAAATTTGTACCCGTCTTCTACTCAGTTTATTTTTATTATGTTTTTTCAAAGGTGTTATGTGAGTATTTTTGAAGATGAGTACTGACTTGATTTTCATTTGTTTACGTAGAT
Organism: Triops longicaudatus; assembly: GCA_022885665.1. Lineage (NCBI taxonomy): Eukaryota > Metazoa > Arthropoda > Branchiopoda > Notostraca > Triopsidae > Triops > Triops longicaudatus. The sequence goes on from JAGQDJ010000023.1 coordinate 487,453, forward strand.
ACGGCCATGCCTACTTTAAGTCCGCATCCACCAGCTTCCCACGAACCTGGCACGAATGGAGCTCCGCCTACGCCTGCTGAAGGGGAACACAAAGGTCCTGTTCATACTCCCTTGGGCGGAACCGTCTCCCAACCCTTAGATTCCAATTCCTTACCTGGTGGTCACAGCAGCAGCTCAGGTGGGCCGAAGTCGGCTGCCTCACTCCATAATCAGTCATACTCGCCTTATGGCTCGTCCAGTGTAGAAACAAAAGCGGGCGCCGATACGCCCGGACCGGGACCAGCCTCGGGCAGTGGGTGGCCTCATTCTGTGGGACAAGGACCAGCTTCGTCCAGCGGGGCTGACAGACAGCCCAAGAGTCAAGGACCGGTGAACGCTGCCACGCCTTCTGCGTCGGTCTTTGGTGGCAATCTTGGCACGAACTCGACTGGGGGCCATGGACAGGATGGAGCTTTGCATGGCAAACGACCGGTCTTGCCCGTGAGGGATTACGAGCAAACATTGCAAGAAGAAGGCGACGACTTACAGCACGTTTACGACTACAGCACGGTGAACGCGTGGTAACCGTTTGATAAAGATTTATTAGAGCAATTGAGGCTGATGGCGTTTTCACTTTTGGTCAGGTTGTATCATCCCGTGAAGAAGTTTCGGTCTGGGGAAAAGTTCGGTGAGAGCGACAGGATGACTAAGCCATCAACTGGCCAAGGGCCTTCAAATGATCTTACTGCCATGGGTCTTCCGGGAACGCCCGTTCATCCAGTGAGTGAAAGCGGATGGAGAAATGTTTTAGAGATAATGCCTTGTCTTCAGTTTCATTGACTTGCAATTTAAGGCCTCAATGTCGCGGAACTACCCTTATGTAATGTAATGTTCTGTCTTGCAGATGGATGCTGACCGATGTGATCCATACGACTTTGATGAGGAACACGGTGAAAGTCGCAAGCGGAAACGGGAAGAAGACGTGTTACTTGACGGGGAAAATGAAGGTGGGGAAGACAGTCCATCCAAACCCGTTAGCACACCGGTTTCCCTTTACACGAAAGAAGGTCTTTCTGTGTCTTACAAAGATCTCGAGAACATTTTTGATAACTCGGACGAGACAAGCAACGATGCGGTGAGTGGCATTGTTTTGGCGAAAGGTTTAAGAAGAAACGTATGTAATTTGGAAACTTTCTCTTAACAGTTCCCCGTGCCGACTCCGCCTGGGTCCAATAAGCCCGCAGGTTTGCCTGAAGATACAGCCGCACTGTTGTCCAACACGAAGGCCCTGACTCATAACAGCAACCTCAAGACGGTGCTCAACCCTTCGCCCAGCAATCCTCATAATAGTGTACACATCTTGGGAGCGGCCGAGTTATGCAAGATGTTCCCCACGCCGCCGTCGCACGAACATCCCATGCAAAGCCCGATGGGTGTTGGAAGTTTGGATTGCATCATCGATGGTGGTAGTATGAGTGACGGTGTTGTTGCTTATCAACTGAATAACATTAAGCAAGAGCGAGGGGCCGAATCTCCCATGTACGCGTCTCAGGACCTTGTCCGAGTAAGCTCACCATTTACTTCACTACCCTTATAAACTTCAGATAATACGGCAAGAAATTTGAACGTTTGTCGTCTTATTTATTTCTTGTTTAATTTGTTAGTGTATCCTCTTTTTAAATCCAGTTTTCATATAGATAATTCATAGTTTTAGTTTCTTTAACATTTTTCTTTTAATTTTTTTCGCTTAATTACCTAATTTAGTTAATTGTTTCTTGAAATTTTTACTCTGAAGAATAATATTGGAATCGTAAGTATAAACTCCGTTGGCTTGAAGTTGCTATACATTCATTTTCAACTATCGCATGTAATCTTCTTGTTTGTTAAAGGTGTACTAATAGAATATTTGAAATTAGGACTGGTCTTTCGTCTACAAGCCTCCGGTGATGAGCAAATTCCTGGGCTCCGCCAAGTACGCGCCGCTGCCTTTGTTGCCATCCCAAAGCCTGCCGCCCTTGCCCATGCCACCTAGTGCAGTTTACAAGCCATCTTGGCAGCAAAACAAGGAGTCCGGCTCGGCCAGCAATAGCAATCATACCCAAGGAGGGTCATCGCACCCGCAACCGGGTTCGCAATCGTCCAGCATGTCGGTGGCCATCAAGGAAGAGCCTCAGCCTCCGCAACGTCTTGTGCCCCGCCCCATGGCTCCATTAACCCAGTTCCCGCCTTTGAACTTACCCCGTACTCCAACTCACTTCTTCCCCCGACCACCGATGCCTTCACCGTACCACAGTGACCCGTGTGCTTCTCCAGCGCCGAGCCACCCTCATCAACCCCCCATAACGCATCCGTCTCACGCGCTTCACCGTCCCCCGCATCATGGTCCAATTCAGCCCGAAGCGCCCGCCTCTCTTCCAGAATCCCATGGCTTGTTAGTGACGCTCCTGTTGGGTGACTCGCTGCTCAACTTGTTCCGTGACCACAACTTTGACTCGTGTGCGTTGTGCGTGTGTAACGCGGGACCGAACTCTGTCGGCACCTTGAAGGGCGCGGACTACCATTTGTTGCCCGAGAACTTGAAAACGAGAACGTTGTACGAGGAAGAAAGCCTCAAGTGCAATTGTGGGTTTAGCGTGATCATGAACCGCAGACTGGCCCACAGGGCGGGTCTCTTTTACGAGGATGAGGTGGAAATAACCGGAGCTAATTTGACCCCGGATCCGGAGCCGACCCGCAAAGGCTCGTTGTTGCGCATTACCCAGTTTTCTTCCAGCAGTTCGACCAAATCCAATCGTGTTTTGGATGCGTTGCCCTGGTTTGGCCAAGCCGTAGATCACGACAAAGATTTGAAAGACCGAGTGGACTGTACTATAGCGGCCGTCGCGTGTAATGCCGCTCTTATCGACTCCATTCCCCAGCCGATCCTGGAGCTCTTGCGAGAACAGTGTCTGAGCCTGCATACTTCCACGTCGCCCATTTCGCGAGCGGCGGCACTCCACAATTACCACGCCAATCACGCCCCGCTCCATTTGCTCGAGTATATTGACGGTTGTGACGTGAGCAGAGCTGTGCTGCAATCGGTTATCCTGCCGCCCGAACCCAAATTTACGTACCCGCCACACCCTGCCGCTAATCCATATAGCATGGGACCAAACTTTGGCAATGTGGTGGCCAAAACGGAGTTAGTGCATGCTGCGCCCGGCGCAAGAAATGCGGTGGGCTCTTCTTCAGCATCGTCGACCTTGTCGTCGTCAGCGGTGGCAGCACTAGCCAACACGCGATCGACGATGCACCGGTGGCCGTTTTTGCAAGTACCCGGGCCGTTAGCCTCACAGGATATTATGCGCGTCATGAAGGGACTCCAGCCATTGTTACAGGATGCGATTCAGAAGAAAAGAAGAGCGGGTCTCTGGGAAGCGACCTACACCGTTTTGGGACCGCTCACTTGGAGGCAGTTTCATCGAATGGCAGCTAGAGGTACGTGCATTTTAACTGCGCTTCACTTCTTTACACTTGTAGAACAGGTCTCTGAATCTAGATCGGTATGTTAGTTGGAAAAGCGTAGACTGGGTGGAACCGTTCACGTCAGAAAATATTTATTTCAGGAATTAGAGAAATAGAGGAGAAAAACGTACATCGTACTAGCAAAATAAGATAAGCAGAAGTATCGGAAAAGAGGTAGTTACGTGTGGGAGTATGGGTTTTGGTAGGTCAGTCAAGATCAGCCAGGTTGGTCATGAACGTAAACGACTTCCATGGGTTTAGTAGAGGGAAGTGGAGATGAGAAGGATCGGTTAAGAGAGGGAGCTGGGTGAGTGTAATTTACGGAAGTGTCAACTCTGGCCCTAGCTCGACATCAGTGGCATGAAAAAATTTTAATTAAGCGAAGGAAGTAGTCGACAGAGAAAGGAAACATGACTTGAACTAACCTTTTATCGGAAAAGTGTTTAGATCTAGCATCACTTTTTAGAGGCATCATTGTCCTATACTAGTAAAATAGATGAGACAAGATAAACGGGTTTGTGCCAAGCCTTTTAATAGTTGCCTTCCAGCGTGAAGCTGTCCGATGTGTGCTTCATCGGGAATCAAGTATGACTTGAGTAATTCCCGACTCTAGTTCCTCTGTTTGCGCTAAACCGCTTCACTTTGATTCAGTATATATTGTATAAGTAGAATACTTTAATTTTTCTGTATATTTTTGTGATACCTCTTAGTTTTGCTTAGCCAGGCTGGTGCGTTTATTTTCTATATCATCTTGTCTTGTGTTAACTATGTTTTGCATTGATAGGTACGGAAGACCAGTGTGAGCCACAGCCCATTCCTCTTATTGTGGCTGGCTATGAACGTGATTGGGTTACGTTAGCTCCGTTGGGAATTCCTCACTGGGAACGTTTGTTATTGGAGCCCTACGCACCACCCCGCGACATTGCGTATATTGTTGTTTGCCCAGATGTGGATTTCATTCTGGGCAAGACCAAAACCTTTTTCAAGGAACTCTCCGCAGTTTATGAGGTAATCATTTCTTCGAATAATAATAAATAATAATATAGTAAATGAAGGAAACAGTGAGAGAAAGAACATTTTACTAATAAAAGTGTCTTTACACGTACTAGTTATGTCGGCTGGGTCGTCACGTCCCCATTACCAAAGTATTAAGGGACGGTATGTTGAGAATTGGCAAATCGGCTGCAGCCAACTTAGCGCAAGAACCTATCGAAGAATGGTTCACTGCTATCGGAGATTCGCCTGTTGCCGCCATGTTACGTCTTTACGCCCAGGCACGTTTTTTGTCAAAAGCGTGCAGTTCCAAGTTTTGGAAGACAGATAACTTTAATCATAAACTTTTTGTACTTCACAGGTTTGTAGACATCATCTAGCTCCTCATTTGACTACATTACCGTTGGACCGAACATTGTTGGAGCCTGCCAGTAAAGCAACGATGGCGCCTCCACCTCCCATGACTTCCCTAGCGGATAGTCAAGCGTTTAGTCAGCCTTCTCAGCCGCCGTCCGCATCACCTATACAAGGTACCCCAGGTGGGCAGCCTGGCGTGGATGGAAAACCCGCCTCCCCTAGAACAGAGAGTTCTGGTATGTTTTTGTGGCATATCTTTTGTGGGCTTAGTTTTATGTAATCCGTGTTGCATTAGAAGAAGGAGGTCCCGCGGCGTACGGAACGGGCATTCCGTTGGACACAGACGACGATGACGCGGAACCACCCGCCATTGTTATATACTTGGTGGATCCGTTTACCTTAGGATCAGATGATCCTGATTTGCACCGTCTGGCTTCCATAGGCTTGCTGCGTTGTTATCATCATATGCTCAGTTTCTTGCCTGATAATGTACAAAACAACATTACTTTACAGGTAATATCCCTTGTTACAACTTCCTTACCACAACGGAAACTTCTAACCCGGTATTGTTTCGCATTTAGTTAATATCAGTAGAAAGCGTGGTGCAGCTAGGTCGGGACTTGACGGGCTGTCATCAAATGGACCAGTTGCGCGGTCTAGCCTTGCATGTTTTCTCCCAATGTCGCAAAACGCTCATGCACTCGTCCCCAGCCAAGAGTCTGACTGGCTTAGGCCCGGCTGCAAACTTGGATCAATTCCTTAAATCAAAAGACGTAAGTTTCAGCATTTTTCATAGTGGCTTTAACGGATCTTTGCAAATAAAATGACCTTATATTACCCTTAGGAAAAGAACCGAGCTCTCTACCGGTTACAGACACCACCGTACATTCTTGCTCCGCTAAAAGACAAATCAAGTGACCTCGACCAAAATGTTGGGTCTTGTCCCACTTTAGGTCCGACTTTGGGAAGAACGGACAAGTTCTCAGTTCTTTATGTAAGTTACTGCTTGTCGGAAGATCAAAGATGGCTTCTAGCCGCTTGTACGGACGAAAGAGGAGAAATGATGGATACCGTAACCATTGGCATTGACATCCCTCACAGGTGCGATAGGAAAAAATAATTCTGAATTAAGAAACTTACAAGCTTCTGTGTCTTCAGATCGCGGAGAAAGCGAGTGTCCGCACGACGGTTTGGGCTACAGAGGCTGATGGATTTCATCCTTGGCGTCATATCCAATACAGTGCAGCCTTGGAGACTCGTTATTAGTAGATTAGGTCGAATGGGTCATGGTGAACTGAAGGGTAATCTACATTGAATTTTTTTTTTTTTATTTTTTTATCATTATTACTATTATTATTTTCTGATTGGATGTAAGTAGTAGGAAACAATGTGTGAATTCCATTTTTGTACCTTAGGTTGGAGCGCCTTACTTAGTAGAAAATCTTTAATTCGTACGTCGAAACATTTGGCGGAATTGTGCAACACTTGTTCATTGTCCCAGTTGTCGGAAGCTCCCATTCTCTTGTCGGCGTGTTTGGTTTCCCTGGAACCGGATTCCACATTAAGGTTAATGCCTGACCAAGTTACGCCAGATGAACGCTTCGGTCAACAGTCTGCAAACTCTGCCTTGTCTACCCCAGAAGATGCTTCCTGTACACATATCCTGGTCTTCCCCACGTCTGCGACCACCACGGTTAGAAAACCTACTTACAGCTATTTAAAGTACTTGGTTATTAAACGAGTTTTGTTGCTGTTTCTAGTCGTCGCAAACGACGTTTCAAGAGCAGCACATGAATGTGCCTGGCTTGGGAGACGATGAATTGTTTCCTCCCTTAAATGATGATATGGGAGACATGGGAGATGACTTCGGTATGGGCGACTTGGGTGATATCTTTTCCTCGTGCAATTGGCCCGAAACGGAGAACAACGACAACGATAATGACGGAGATATGGGATTGGGTGGAAACATGGGTTTGGGAGATTTGGGCGGCTTAGGTGGACTGGGTGGCGATGGCAATGGAGGTGGCCCTAACTCTCCGTCGCGGAAGTCAGGAGGAATGCGAGGAATGAGATCAGGATCTCATCCCGATTCACCGTCCAATCATATGGGAATGTCTGGACGAGCGAGTCCACAAAGGGTAAACAGTGCTTTTAGGGAGGAAGAAAGTAGTGAAGAGCCTATTCTAACCAGCTTGTTTTGAAGGGATCCGGGAATCAAGAACCAGCTGAAGAAGTTGGTACGCTATTGCAGCAGCCTTTGGCCTTGGGCTACCTGTTATCGACCGCGCCTACGGGGCCGATGCCTTCATGGTTTTGGGCATCGTGTCCTCAACTGGCGTCGGCATGCCCTGTGTTTTTAAAGTGCGCCTTACATCTGCATAGCACTTCAGTACAACAAAACTCGGACGATTTCCTGCAGCAAAGCACGACCGCCAAGATGCATCCTTTAGATTCGCAGTTTACAACGGATGTGTTGAGGTTTGATGACAAAAGTCTCTTGGGTACCGCATTTTCTAAAATTGCATTGATGTTTAGATATGTGATGGAAGGCTATAATGCCCTTTCGTGGCTCGCAATGGATCCCAAAACCCGCGATAGACGATCCTGCTTGCCAGTTCACATACAATTGCTGGTTCAGTTGTACCATACCTTAGCTGCGCTGGTGTAAATGCCTGGAGGTACCGATGGACGAGCTAACTTTGGACATGCAGAATTGTATATGTGAAAGTTAAGCTATGTTGAGTCAATTTAAGGATGTATTCTCCCAATACTCACCGAGCAGCGTGCCGATTTAAACGGGCCGTTAAGGAAAGATGTGAGAGAAGGAAGTGCGAGTGCAGCTTGTGTAAGCCCTGGTTTGCATTCAAAAGAGCTACTTTGCGTAGTATTTTGCTCGCGTTGTACAAAATGTAACTACATTGGTAGGAACTTTCATTAAACTTTGGTGAAGGTGGACACCTCTTAAACTTATCGATAGTGGATGTTATGGGACGGACATTCAACATCCTACCTTACATCGCGAATCATGTGAAGTTGACTTATGGATTGCGTATGCATTTTCCCCCTTGTGTACAGTTCAAGAAATGTAACGTCGTGTTTGCCATGTTACAGTTGTTTGGACTCGTTTTTTTTTTTCTACTTCATTGCCGGAAGTTTTTTTAAAAAAATATTTTTGAGTATTTCTTCATTTTTCCCCCTTTTTCTGTTTACCAAGTCTTTGCCTATTGAAGCCAACCATGCTATTTATGAGACTGGGAAACAAAAAAGTTTAGTAACAACAGCATTTTAGATAATGTTACATTTAGTTATCTGTACAGGAGTTTATTAACCGAGAAGTCTTGATATCAAAACGTATTTTTCCTGCCATGTCCTTCGAAATTTATCGGACATTGTGGTTTTGTACAAAGAAGTGACATTTGATAGTGTATCAAACATACAAACTAAAACCAACTCTCAAGCCGCACGTGTTATTTTTTGTCAAAGTTCATTAGTTTAATAAGCCCTGATCCTTTGTTAAGTATTAATAAGCTGGGACGCTATAGACGGGAAAATAGAACCAAATTTGAAGAACCAGTATGTCATTTATTCCGTGCAGAATCCAGGAATAGGGTACGGGATTAGAGAGGTCACACGCAATTTTTTGGACTTCCTCATTATAAAGAAAATATTCGTGGGGTGGGATTAACTCCTGAATACAGCCTTGCTCAAAATATCCCATACAGATTGTGATCGTCATGCAATGGCTGACAATTTAGATGAAATAGGGCGCGTAAGTAAGGATAACGCTACATTGAATGTGTGCATACGTCATACACGCTACAACTTTTCACGCAATCGGCTAGAAGCGAATCATAAATTGCTTCTTTTACCCTGAAAGCTTTTCCCGATTGACAATCGGTAACAGCTGTAGCAACTTATCTTTATAAAAGGCGATTTGCGTGAAAAGTTGCAGTGTGTATAGGTCTTAGCTTAGTGCTTCTTAACTGTGCGTAAATTACCCATAATAAGTAAAAGTCGCTCGGATTTGGGTAACTAAGCCTACGCCATAGAAAATTTAGAGTAAAGTGTCTTGGTATTTACTTCTTTGAACATTTTAAATCCGAAAGATTTGAATGCTAAAATAGCTTGTCTTACCCACCACGGTACAAATTTAGCAGGACTTACTCTTGTTGTCGTTTTAAACTTCGGTTTTCTTGAATTACTACTTTTTTCTTCGAACTGTACGTTACGTTGGTAACAGAGGTTTCCTGTTCGGCGATTCCGGGTAACGGGCGGAAACTATGGAGAAACGCTGTCGTCGCATTTGATTTGATTCACTCTTGATTTTGCCTAATCGTATGGAACTGGAAATACTTCATTCATCGTTCAAGATCTTAACTGAAAACGGAACCGGAATAGATTGTCGATCATTCCCTAGAAGTAGATTTTCTAGCCCGATTTATTAAGGAATCTACAACCTTGAAGAGTTTATTTAAGCTGTGTAAGAGTTAAAACATCTAGTACGTCACTTTTAAAAGCATACCGATTTTTTATTATAGAACTCTAGCTATGTAAACTTTAGCGTAGGTTAGCTGCTTCGGCACAAGTTTAGTTGCAAGAGACTATATACTTTAATACTGCCCTCGTTCCGAATTCAAGCTTTCAATGGATAGCTCGATTGTGTCTCATAGTGATCTCACGAACAGTAACAATTAAGAAGCAACTCTAACGGCGGAAACGTTAATACCTATACATAATATTACATATATCACTGAATACGTACTATCACTGAAGCTTTCCATTGTTTTTCTGAATACTTTTTAAATTCGTTACGCGTTTCGCCAACTGTCCAGCTTCGGATCCCCGGACCGAATAGCTCGACATAACCAGTTACATTCACTTCAATCACGTGAATCGCTCAGTCTAGCCAACGAGCTAGATTTTTTTTTTCTTTTTGTAATTGGTTAATGTACAAAAAGCTTACTTACGTTTTTTTCATTGTACTAGATCTGTATTTTCCCAAAATGAAAAAGAAAAAATGATGCACTGTAATATTTGTCCTATTTTTAAGATAACAGGGGCTTTAGCTTCCCTTCCTTGTGCAATTGTCTTGTATCAGTACCACCACCTATGCATTTTCCGTTTACAAATACCCGGGGGACCTATGAAAAGAAAGATACATATGCTGTATTACGTAATTGTATGCTATACTGTGCTGGCGCCGGTCATTTCACCCAAGATTTTTTGCATTTCTGATCCCTGCGGATGCTGATCCAATTCCACAACTTTGAAAGGGTATCCTATTTCTTCGAAAACCTACGAAAGAATGCAACTAAATGACTAAAAAAGAACGAATAATGATTTTCTTACGTTTTTGGCCATGGTGCAATAGGGGCAGTAGCTTTTTGAAAAAATCATGACTTTGTTAGAAGACACCATCTCCTTAATCGAGTTTGCAGGCGAGGCACTCATTGTGTTTTCTGCCAAAAGCGAACTCGATGATCCACCCATAAATTACAAAACCGCAGATGGAAACGTTGACCGGACGAGAAAAGTTTCTGGGCAAAATCCCTTCGTGCTTTACGTTTTTGTTTGCGTTTTGAATACAAGACTCCCATAGAGCCTGTCCACACCAGCTAAGTCCACTATTTTAACCACTGTAGGCGTATCCCTTCCACTTCTTGCATCTAGCTCAAAACGAATCCGAATAAACTGAATAAATAAATTACAAATGTTGACTACTTTTCTTTGTAAATTAAGCTCATGTTTTCTATCACAAATCCGTAAGTGAGAAGAGTTTTGATCCTCTGGCCACACAACATCAAGGTCCATGCTCTTACAGTGCAGTAGCGATAAGGTATTCCTTCCAGAAAGTATGTGAGTCAGTTGAATCTTATGTACGCTTACTTCATGTCCGAACTATCTTGTCCAGATCATTAATTTAGTATTCAGAGTTTTAGTTAGCTGGCAAGTCCCTTAGGGGTTTGCCCATTTTATTTACTTGATTATTGAACCCCAACTTCACGGAAAGTAACAGGGTGTGAACGAAAACCTGGTTAGGCATTTAATGGGGAGGTCTTAAACAATGGGTATGAATAAACTGGGCAAAATTCTTCTTTTTATTGTAATCTTTATTGAAGACATGCCATTCCAAAGGTACATCTGAATAAGGGAAATTTGAAAAGGAATGAATATGAGAATGTTTATAAAATGATTATTCAATTAAAATGAACATCCTAGGTACGGTGTCGGATTTTGAAATCCTGGGTATGGCCCCGCTTGTATTACGTGCAGGTCGGTATCCAAGATTTGTTTCTGGAGGTTAACCCATATCTCCTCTGGGTACGGAGGTAGCTACAAGGTTTTCAGCATTGAAGTAGTAACGTTTAGTCGTATAATGTTGTTTAGGTATTGGACGCAGTGTATTTAGTACGAAGCTCCAAGTTTAGTTTATAGATATACGTTGTTTCCATTGATGGAGGCTGCGCCTGTAAACGAATATTGTTTCCGAAAAGTGCGACGAAACGCAGGTCGAACTTCCCGCGAATTTTATGAACTGGAGTTAAATACTTGGAGCAAAAACATACAGGAGTAGCACGAATGTATTTGCTGCCGTATTGCTTGACTAATGTGCGATCACTGTAGACATGCCTTTTGCCCGCTTCTGAAATTCTTCGTCGTCTTTTACGGCCACTTTTGCCTTGAATTGATGCTATCGGCATTACTGTCCTCAACGGTTCCACTTTTTTTTAAAAAAAAATTATCGCCGTTTCCTCAAAATGTTTACTGCATTTGACTTACTACTTGTTTCCCTTTTTCGCGCGTAATATTTTTCCTTACGTGTTCTTCGGTTTATGTATCTAATCGAAGGTAAACTTTTACATTTCTTTAGGTTAAATTTTGAAATACCATTGTAGTGGAAAATTTACTGAATATTTGACACTATCACGAAAGCAAAACGTGTACAAAAGCACATGTCAAGTTTTATAATCATTATGTCACGGACCATTCCACAAAATTGACACCTTTGAATTTTTCGGTTAGCTTTTTGTTTTAGGTAGATTTCCTTTTCGTTCTTTCACAAAAGGCTACTTGATATGTTTTTTTTTCTTTTGTAAAAGATATCGGTGAAAAACGCACAAACTTCCACGGATTTGTTCAGGTTTCATCATTAATATTTGCTTTTCACTGCATGAACTCGTAATATTGTAAATTTTCAGCACACTGCTCATTTGGTTCTGTAGCTGGTAGCTAGGACAAACAATTTCCAAGGTTTATTTATATAGGAGAGACTAGATTTTTTACATGCGATCATTTCAACAAGCCTGTCTGTCCACATGGCCGGAGCACAGAGCTAATGTATGTACACTACATCCAGCGTACAAAATGAGAGCTATGAAAGTTTGAATAGAAGTGAATCTTGATGAACAGCTCTGTTGCAGCGGAAATCTTCTGTAGAAACGTTGCGTTGCACGTGCCAAACAAAAATGCAGCGCACATTCTTTTCTCATAATCTTTTTACTGGAGTATTTACATGCGTTTCACGAGTATTTGCACACATGTTTGCAATGAGGATAAAAACCTGAGTGCTGGGGCAGAAGAAACAACACGTTCTTAGCTCTTCAGTTTCAAACGGATGTTTCCGAGCTTAATCGTAGCACAAATTTGTTACATTTAGGATCGATGATTTCTTCCGTTACGTTGTAATGTGGAAGTTTAGATATTCTACATAGTAAAGACACATCGTTCTGTCTTAGCTGAAAAACCGTGTCGTGCTCAATGCCACGGGATAATAGCACGTCGCAAATGAGCGACCATGTCTGCACAGGTGTGTGTTCCTTATCGTTCTGTAGAGTAAATTCTTTAGTTGCAAGATTGACACTACCCAAACTTCGCATTTTACCTGTAGTACAGGTGACGCCACCAAGAATTTTTCTACGAATGCCCTGGCACTCATATCATGACTTAAGCATAATGCCAAATGCTGCAGTATGGTTTCTACTGAATGTCTAGGCTGCTGCCGAGTTATTCTCAAATATTTCTGCAAGGGTCTAGCCATGGATGGAAAAACGGCTTGTGCAGCTTCGTAAGGGTCCATAGGCACACCGGGACCTAAACGTCGTTTAGAAAGAGAAGTTTATTATGAATTAATTTTTAACTTTACTGCTTATGATGTTTTATACCTGGTTCTTCGTGCAGTCTTCGGATATGTGTGAAAGCTTCCTCAGCAGCAGTAATAAGTCTGGCACGACGCTTCTTAAGTCGTCGTTCGTACTCGTGCTCTTCGTAAAATCTTTCGTTATGACTCGAATCCCGTCTTCGAACTGGCATGACGTTTTGTGAATTCTGCTCAATTGAAATAAAAATAAGACATCTTAAAATCCTTTCAATAAGGTGTAGTTCATTCACACGTACTGTAACGCCGCTGTTGGTGCCATCAACGTCGTAAAACTTAAAGGAAGAAGAATTGGATTGGTGTAACTTCGATTGCGATCTTTTGCTCGGCAGTCGGTCCAAGTACGGGTTGTAGATGGGAAAGTCTGTGTAATATCTGTCTAGCAGCCACACCGCTGCTCTTTGGATGGAAAGTTGTCCAATAGGGTATCCTTTGGATGCGCCATCCGGACTTCGTACGACGTGCATGTAGTAACGCGGTGGTATTTGGCGAATTTCCAGCAACAGCACTGCAGCGCAGTGCACGAAAAGCAATGCGTCAACCAAGGACAGTGCAAAAACCACAATAGCCTGTTGCATTGATTCAGTAATTTTCATTGTTTCAAAACACCGTAATTCGATGTACTTGATAACTGAGCTGGTCTTGTTGCTCGACGACTCGCACGCCGTAAAACAGGCAATACGCGAATGTAAGTACAAACACAAGGATGAGAACCAAAGTCCTTAAGAAGAATATTCTTGGCATAGTGGCTCTAGGTGTCCGCCAAAACACAGCCCAGGTTCCCAGGGCCAGTAAAAGAAGTTTGAAGGTAAACGAGATCAGCAAACCTTCGCATTCGGCCCCACACTGAAGTTGCTCGGCAGGAATCGGCACAATCTGTTTTCGCAAAAGCTCGTTAATACGCATGCAGCAGCGTAACTGATCCTTAAAAACTAAAATTCGTCCATACTTGAAGCCGCGGTAAGAGCACCATAACGATGGGGCTGAGGAAGGCAAACAATGCCAGGATGGCACTCACAATGGATCCCATGTATCGCTGGCACCGAAACGCCCAATCCAGCGCCAATTGATGAGGGTCATTGAAAAGATCACGGTTAGGGTCCCCAGCACCGATCCTTGATACATCTTCCATAGACCCGGACGCCACAGAAGTATTACCCGTTACGGCTGTCGTGTTATCGGCCCATCCATCATCCTGAAATTCCAGAAATTAGGTCTGAATCAAAACATACAAGGTAGAATACAACAACGGAGTAATAAAAGTCTGAATGGAGAAAACTTGGCTTTATGGGACTATATACTGCTGTCAGTATTGCAGCAACATGAAGCTATAATCCATAAACAAAGACCTGACAGCAATAAACAAAAAGGTATACGGTTCGACGTCTTCCAACAAAGTGTTTATACCTGCGGCAAGATTTGCACTTCAATGACTTCGTGGTTAGGTCGACTTTCGGAAGGCAAATTAGGTGAAGCCAAAGATACGGTTGTTGATAATGGAGACGTCAGTTCCCTCATTTGGTGACCTCGAGTACTTCTATGGCTATAGGGGTACAAAAGAAAAGCAATCTTAAAAATTATGATCTCTCTCTCAAGGAAGTTGAGTTCGACTATTGGGAGAGTCGTTTCTATGTTATAACACATAAAAGAATTACAAGAAGAAGCAAAGGGTGACGTACAAAAAATCTGTATAAAAAAGGCAAAGAAAATTCAGGTCCATACCTTTGAGATCGGTGGTTCGGGGAACGATGACTATGAGAGTGTCCCCCATTATGGCGATGGCGTTTGGAACGTGGTCCGATTTCTGATTTGACCGATTGCACTTCATCTCCATCACGGTCCCTGACTGTGAGACTGCCAGGTTCTGTACCTGACGGATGCTTATTGTACCGTTCTAGAGTGCCTCCATTCCACGTCGGATAAGAAGGAACGTGACCATTGAGCTGGAATCCGTTGCTGCCTGGTAATAGCAGGCCGTTCTTGACACCGTGGAGGCCATTAGGCAAGCCAAGTATAGGCGTGGAGCGGGGGGATGAAGTGGTCAATTTGTTCGGGGACTCAAGAGGCGATTCTTGTTGCAATAAGTAGCTCGACATTTTTGGCGTCCCCCTGTTACGCTAATATTCTTTGACGCATCAGCTGCACGTAGTTAACGTTTCTTCTCGGTGAACAACCAACTACAAATTAGGGCTACTCGCAACTGAGGAATTTTGGTTCACAAACCGTGGATTATTATGGTCGCCAAGAAAATTGAGATACTTGGCCCTTTCTAGTAACGCCGTGGAGTACTTTGCTGTGTGCGAAGCGCGGAGTAACAAGGTATAACAGGTAACATGGTGGTATAATTTGTCCCCCTGCTGGCGTTTTACGACCAGGAAACGCTGTTTTCGGGCTCGACTTTATTTAGCAGGGGCTTCTTTCTCACAATCCGAAAGAAATGGGCACCGCGGGAAAGCAAAAGGACAAGCGTCTTCGGCGTCTTATCTAGCTCTCAAGGGTTTATTCGCATTCCCAAGGGAGCCGCAGCCTTCATCACTCCTGAAAATATAACACAATACTAATAAATACATCATGCTTGCAACAAACGAACTTTTTGTTCTATCTCTCCGAAGGAACAACAAATGTTTTAGAATCAAGGTCTTTGTCAAACGTCATTCAAAGATTTTTACGAGTCCAACTATTCCGCGTAGTAAATAAAAGAACCATGCATTTAGTTCGTTTAATGTATTATTATTATTAAAAAATTTATAAAAGGCGTGTGAGCGTAGCTCGTTGCCTTTACCTTTCTTCATTTATTTTTGCAAATGTGGAGCTCATTAACAATTCGCCTTTTTTAATTGGGATTTAATTATTGTTACGTCGTGTAATGTGTAAACTACACTTGACAGTCAAGGTTCAGCTTCTCAGTTTACTTTTATATATATTTTATCAACAAAACTCAGTTCATGGAAAAGTTCACGAAACTGAAGGGTATATGAAACTGTAGAGGTTTAAGAGCGTAGGCTTGTTTCAAATGGCATATTGTGTTCTCAAATTTAGCTTAGTTTATTTACTGTTATTACCGTGTTTTATTGTTTTTATAATTTACTTAATTTCCTTATGTGTTAAAATATTCCTAATCCCCCTATTCACTTGGGCGAAAAGCTCAACCCGGCTTTGATTCTTTCTTGCCACAGAATTCGATTCAAGCTTGAAGTTGTGTTTTCGTTCTCTTACATAATCGAGTTTGAAAGGGTGAGAGCAAAGGATGGAAAGGGGGTGTTTGGTTAACAGCATGATAAATAACAAAATTCGAGCAGCTTTTAACCATTTTAAATCATTAGGCGATGGGCTGTGAAACTTTGCCGGTACTGTTTGATCTGAAAAGCACCCGCTGAAAGCAATTTTGCTACGCTCTCGCGCCTTCCTGCGCACATTCAACATTTAATGCTAACGATTCGAACAAGGTATTCCCACCGAAAAGGGGGAAATTGGTTCCGTTCACAAAAAGGTTCAAGCTTCGAAACTTGTTTAGCCTCAGAAAGTATTCCGTAATCGACTTTCGATCCGCGTTTATAGCCTTTAAGTCAAAACACCCGATCTTCAGTCGAGCTAAGGTCTTGTATTTTAGTACGGTTCGATAGACATTTTTTTCTTTCCGAGACAAGGCATGGCAGACACGGAAAAGCACCGTCTCTAGCATCGTTGTTCTAAGCCGAGTCGAGGTTTCTTATTGCGAGGGTGGAGGATTCATTGTTGGATCAATAGCTTGCTAGATCTTCTAAGAGGGCAAAGGGCTTTCACATAACGAATCGCTTTCATTCTTGTGCAGCAAAAGGGGTGGCATATTTCATTTTTTTATGACGGCCATTGTTACCCTCTCCCGAAACCCTTAGAACCGTAGAGCTTGCAAGATCATTCTTTCCACGGTCCTGGTGCAAAGCTAGCATTCCCCCACAAATGCGTAATTTCAGCTCGGTAAGGCCCTGCCTCATTCGGCGGGTCTTTCATCTCATCTCATTACGGCAGATATGAGATACTATATGCAACATTTATATACGTGCCGTCTGGAATTATCTAGTCGTAAAAGCTACAAAGGGAGGAGGCGGCCCAAAGAAAAGCACAGACCAAGTAATCATACGAACAAAACTTTCAGTTTATTTTATAAAAAGCATACTAGGCATTTTATGATTGCGGGACAGATACCTTGCACGTGGAATAACCAAGTACTGGCATTGCAGCGCAGTGAAAGTGCTCCATAATTTTTGGTCTTTAACACTGGTGAGTGCGGATTATTCAAAAACACCGGCGTCAGCTTCACACAATTTATCATGAGCTGTAGAAAATACACTTTTCGTGTAGCAGACTATACCCTAAGCAAAGTACTCGCTTTTGTGAGAACTATTCTGACGCCCCAAAACGTACGAAAAAAATAATACTTGCAAAATATACTAAAAATATAACACTAACAAACATTAAAAATAAGAAAAATACGAAAAGCGATAGTGATAACAATACTAGTAAAGAACGGAAATTCTGCATTTCAGTCAAGACTGAAGCAAAGAATACTGGGAAAGTTCTACAAAACACGGGTTTTTCCTACAAAAAGTGAGTCATCCAAAGTTTCTTTCTGATTTTTTTATCGGTGTCTTTTCGTATTTTTTATTTGCTTTTTGTTACGATAAGTAAGAAATTTTGCATGATTTTTACATTCCACTTTAAAGCCCCCTGACTAACAATAAAAAGGAGTCACTACGCTCGAGGCAGCCATTTGTGGCCCGTTCTTGCCGAGGGGTGTTTTTGGAATTCTTCTGCTGCTTCCCACTTCATGTACTGTACGCTACATCTTGGAAGTTGAAAGCAGATCAATAACGTTCACTCTTCTGACGCTCTATTGTTTGCAGAACCAATTCATGTTGATGGGTTGGCTCTTTGTGAAATTTAGGAAAAAAAGGCTAACAGCAGAACCTTTATTTGAAAGAGTTGCGATGACAGAAAAAGCGCATTCTCTTCTTTGTCATCTTCTCGTTTTAGGTGCAGCTCCTGTAAGACAGTTCCCGTTTTGGCAGTTCAACGACACGCTTAACCACTTGTCATATCCAAGAGTTGGGCTCTTAAGCCTGGCTCCCCGAGCCACCGTCAAAGTCGCCACAGCGGACTGATGTTATCAGATTCCTGAGCAGCCAAAATATACGATCGCTTATACGACGGACGTTCATGTTCAATTTACTTTTTAAAGTTGCCTACCCCGTAACGAATGTGAAATGCACTAGCGTGGATGGCATTATCGGGGTAGCGCACCAAACATGGGAAAGTAGCACCGTTTCTTTTACTTTTCTTGCTGAGTTTTGCAAAGTAACCATTGCCTTGTTACTCACGTCTCTTCTACGCTCGGTTATTAATTTAATAAGCAGCACCCAGGGAAGCTTGTTGTATCTTAACGTCAATAGCAACGAAGGTTAACACTCGCACCTAAACCGAGATGCCAGATGTGTTTTCCGCCAGTGAGGAACACACCCTGAGTTTACGAAATGCTTAAAATTCTGCAGCACCGCCCTGCACGTAGGTTTTATTCGTTTCGCCAATCAATTTGCTTGGGCGACAGCGTAATTTAAGCTAGCTGAAAGAACGCGGCTATTATATGAGTCTGCCTAGGTCAGCCATTGCTGATTTGTCAAGATGGGAGCATCATAAAGCATCTGTAGAGACCTCGCAAAGTCTTCAACCTGTTCCTCAACCCGTTTTCGGAATGTTCTTAACCCGAGTGAGTAAAAACGCCAAGTTGGCTTAGGGCAATTTTTAGACAAAAGAAAAGGACAACCAAGAACGTTGGAAAGGGAGAGAAGTGTGGAGAGAAAAGGAGCAAGATGAATACAGAAAGGTTAGCATTCTCATGCTGTGTCGTCCCTCAAGGAAGGATTTTTTTTTTTTTTTTTTTTGGGGGGGGGGGGCGCCTTGATGTATACATTGGTGCTGGCGTTGGGTTCACGTGGCTCAGTTCTCATTCTCACCCTGTCTGCCTTGGACTATAGCTCGCTTTAGGCATTGGCAACCGCGGACCTTTTGCCTTTCGTGGGCTTCCAATGGCATTGGCCCTGCCCTTAGCAGCTTGATGAAGACTGACGAAGGAGTTGTTCCTTCTTTAACTGCTCTAAAAGGCCTCAGCTCGGCTTCTCTCACGGAGACAAGGTGCAGAACAAAGATCACGTGCGATAATCGGAGATCTAGGAGAATAGGAAACTAATGTGACGATGGCCTACAGGTTTGAAAGGGTTCAAGGCGCATATTTAAGTAAAAAACATTCGGATGATGACTGGTAAAGATCCGAAACCAAGATTTCAACCCTTTAGTGTTAAAATGAACCCGCATGTCTGGGATTACCGGTCGTGAAATACAATATGAATTAGGCTGACAACGAGTTCTAAATCGAGAAAAATGGTGCTCTGGAAAGTTACTGATGAATATTCATTGTTACACATATTTAAGGGTATTACTTGGGAGAGCGGGTTTGGAATACAGGAGTGGGCTTTGTTCCCGGATGTTTATAAGACATAAACATAAAGTGCAAATCTCCTAAGTTGCAGCATAGCTGCTAAAATTAGCCCCCCTTCTCCTATCTTTTCACCTCTAGCTCGCCCCTATTTGGTGACGCGGTCGTTCTAGGCGAAATTTTTGAATTAAGCTATCAGTACTAACAACGCGCTGGAAATCCCTGTATTCGTTATTATATTAATTGCATGTTATTAATCTTCTACTTCGTGAACCACGGAATTTCATTTGTTCCAAGTCTGCATGATATCATGCAGACTTGGTTCAAGGACCTCAAATTCTCAGACATGTCATCCATTGGTGTAAATCAGAATTTCCTGTGACACTGTGATTATTGTATTTCTTTAAAAAAACAACAACATGGTATTTAACTGAAGTTATAACAGTTTTTACACAAATAGCACCTAAATATGTGAACACACGTCGGGCCCAAAATATGGGGATTGTTGATGCAAATTGTGAGTCAGCTTAAACTATTTAAATTTAAGCAATTTTCGTGCCGGTAGGAAGTAGGTTTTATGATGTTCTTATTTGTCGTTCCCATAAAGAACATAAAAAATGTATAAATTGCTTTTTAGTATTTTTGCAATAAGTTAAATATTCATTTATATATTGCAACAGTATTTTATTATTTCATGCGTAAAATGACATTCTGACACTATTGGCGGTGACGTAGGACATCCTGTCCACCTTTTTGACGTTTCGTCTTAATGAAGATTCATTCTTGTACTGTAAAAACTACGCGGTTATAAAAAAAACCGTTTTCAACAAAATAATTTGCATGATTCACCTGTGTGTAAGCTTCGGTCGTGTGAACGAAATTTAAATTCTTTTAGGCGACTACAGCAGTGAATTTCCAGCTCTTTCGAATAAAAGGGATTTAAATCAAACATTGTACGATAATTATTAGCTGTGATAGAATAAAAGTTCAGCTCTATTAAATTTGCACGCTATTCAATTCTGCTTACCCAAAAGTAAATGTTTGGTATTCAAATTTTCACATGATTTACTATCATATTTTCATTTATTTTTATGCTTCTGTTTGTTCTTATTTTTTTTTTATTTTTCGAAGTGCCTCGAACAGCATGCACGAGAACGCAATTGTTTCTTTCCTATGGTTTCATGACACCAGGATATGGGCATTTATTTCTCTCAAAGACGCTTTACAACCTCAAGTAGTAGAATGTAACTGTTCCTCTTTCTATGGTTTCGCGCCACTAAGGTAGAGAGATCGAGCGTGAGAAAAGGGTTTCCAGAAGCTCTGCTCGTTTACAGCTCGGACTCAATTTTTCTAACTCTTTTGTCGACTGTTTAATTCGTCGCTGAGACGAGAGCGCCTTCAACACTCGATCTTGTGTAAGAGCCCGCTGTTGAAAACAGCTTACAAGAGTCTATACATGACAAGGGCCAGTTGGCTCTTTTTTATTTTAAGGTTTCTTCCAGCTGTCAAATCTAATCAATGTTGCGGTGTTTTTCAGAACCGGGATCCAGCTTAGCTTGGCGCGTTCTCCTGGACAAGCATGTACGGAATTAATGTTGAAAAGCTGGCGGTACAGCTGGCATTGATGACTTCGCTTGTGTCAAAACGCAGTCTTCACGCATGGCTCTTTTTCCAGAATATGCAAATGATGGAGAAGTATGTTGCGAAGTGCCTCCGAAAACGAAAAATTCTTCAAAGACAAAAGCCTGCTTAGGGTTGGGTATGCGTGTGTAAGTTGAAAATACCTCCCCTAAAAATGCAGAACTGTCAAAGCAGAACACGTTTTCAAATGGGGTAAACGTGTTCCGACGGATCTGGGGCAGATTACAACAGATTTCGTGGGGTGCTCGTCTGATAAGCTTCGACTTTTATATCGATCGTCAAAATAACTCTGCAGGCTTTTGGCGGTCAGCTATATTTCTTGGTGCAAGTGAAGCGTGATCCGCGAGCCGTGCCAAGAAAGCGTTCGTCTGCCCTGATAGGCAGGATTACATAAAGAGGGCAAAAACAGCACCTGCAACACACACGGTCACCTGTACCACCGAGCTTCGGTGTGTCTAGAACTGGTTGTAGAACCCAACTCCGCCAAATAGCTACCAAAAGGAAGGAGGCGGAGGCTGGGAACTTATAGCTACCACCCACGATTTGCCAATGATGTCATCGTGCCCCCTTTAGTCACTAGCGCTATATGCGCTCAAGCTCACGAAACTTCGAAAGAAAACGCTCATAAAGCACTTTAAGGCGATTAAAATCATTGAAATTCTTGAGACTAAGGTCAGCTCCAAGTCAGTGGTGTCTGAGAGCAAATATTTGCATTGAAATTGTAACCCAAAATAAAATCAAACGTCATGGCCCAAGCGGGCCAAAAGGCGAGAAACTCGATGTTCAATCATATCTCGCAGGGTGGAAATGGAGGACTACCTGCTGGTTAGACTAAGCTAAAATAAAAGGAGTCGAACACTCTACGAAGAGCGTTGAAGAACGTTCTTATCCGGCGCCCAATCTGACGGATGCGCAACAACCAACAAGGAACCAGCGGGTGTTTATCTCCTAGAAATTTTACATGTAGGCTTATACATTAACTATCATGAGGGAGTTCCCGAAGGTGGAGGTATGCTTTGATCTTACATGTGTGATTTATAAACGAGAAAAGGACCCTGTCCTAGACTTAAGGGGTAGACACGCCATTGAAGCTTCTCAGGCCTTCGCCTACACCTGGCTTGACACATTATTCAACACGTCCCTAAAGCTTTGTCCTCTGTTGTTCGCTAAAAGTATCCCACAGACAAAGGTAAACTGTCCAGTACGACAAGCTATCCAGCCACTTCATTTATGTTCGAAAAGCCTTGCCTTTCAGGAAAGCCTTGCTTTTATGAGTAGACTTCCAACCCCATTCCGAAGATATTTTTTTCTTGAATTCAAATTCTTTCAATGGATTTGGTGAGGTCTACTTTATATGACTGCCAGAGAGCTTTATGACTTTGGACACCATATAGTCCCTGGGCTGGACTTCGAGAAAGGATGGATCCGAGGACTAGGATAGACTCTAGGGTCTTTAACGCTAGCTTTTAATGATGTTGTATTTCATGCTTGCGTGTTCGGAAGGCTAAGCACAGCAGTTTTCTTGGCATGTTTCGATAAAGATTCGCAGCACCAGACTTTTTGGGCACTCGGGCAAGCCAAGTGCACATTCGCGACTCGTTTCAATTGTTTGTAGCCACAGGAGGCCAACGCGTTAGCGTTCATAGCGTTGTATAGATTGCTTTCAAGAGTGATGGCTCAAGGAAAGATTGCAAAAGGCGTCATTATGCTGCCTGCCTACATCTTGGACGCCCTTTCATGTTTGAGTGAGCAGGCACCAACAACAGAACAGATGCCCTTACAACAATCGCCCCACGTTGGAAGAAAAAGCCTTACGTCTACATTCCAAGTTTTGACGTGGGAACCGTACAACAGGCGCATCCATTCTACTTATTTTGACAGTTCTAAAGCTGTTATTATGTAAGTACTGGATGAAGAGAAGCGTTTTCGATTCAAAAGGCACCCATGCTCCACTCCATACCATTCTCGCGTGTTTAAGCAGATCCACTCTGTTTGGTCCATTAGATCGAGCATAATAAGAACGAACACCTTTTAGTTGGGTGAAAAGCCTCCAACTCGTCCAATGTGAGTCAAGCTCGTTAGAGCACGACACCCCAAATGATGCAAATGATGTTTTATGTCACCCGTGCATTTTCCCTCTTGTTGACTTATGAGATTTCGCACCGAAAAGAGATTGCAATAAATAAAAAGCTAAAACCACTTAAGTGACTTGTCCCTTGCTGCGTTGCGCTACATGGTAACCCTCTTTCAACCTGCGTTACTTTTTTCAGTACCAGTCTTTGAATAGGTCCAAGTCAGGCGTCGTCGTGAATCAGGAATCTTTTCAACGACTGCAAAAACGGGGAAAGATGTCTCTATTAAGCACATTTCTAAAGGATGCCAAGTTTTCCGGAGCTTAAAGTTTCTTGAACGCCTTTTCTTGTTCCGAAGGGCTGAATGCAGGTTTAAGGGAGTTTCTAAGCCGCCGCTCCGAGCTTACATCCTATGGTGTGCGCGTAATCGCAAGGACGAAATTTTTGCTTAGTCCGCTTGGCGTGACTTATTTTACCTTTCATTTGGGAGTCCCTTGTTCCTTAATAGGTTAGAATTAAAGCGATAAGCAGCTGACCAGCAGGAACTCCACCCGCGAAGATACTTTGTCATTTGGATTTTTTTAACCACTCACTATTGTCAAGCAGCTTAGTAGAAAAAAAAATAGAAACTCAGAAAAAAAACACGCCCAATTACTTAGCCTGAAAGAATGGCAAGGGAAGATCGCCTAAAAAAGAAAATCACTTTCTATTTCGCTTCTAGTCATTAGAATATACATTGTAGGTACTGTGCAAACCGGCCATAAGAAACCAGTACTCACAAAGGGTAGTTTCTGAATGGCAAATGCCACTTTTATATGGGCAGCAGTGCACACTACGATTAGCCTAAAAATTGGGCTGTAAAAACCGAATCGTTAAGGACGGACGTTTACAGCTAACTACTTTAAGGAATGGGTATACTTAAAACGAAACTAAAACAGAATCGTTTAAGCTAGTTTGGCGCAGAAATGTTCCAAGTTTCAGGTAAAACCACCGATGTAAGGACAGTGCATTGTGTTTGGTTCCCAGCTAGTTTATGTCATCCCTCCTCCCTTAGCTAATAATGGGCCGCTTTTTTGCCACAATACCTCAGCTTACCTCCGCAGCCTGACGACTCCATGGGTGGTCTTATCTCTGAAAAATGGAAGTGCCGTATTTGTGGCTTTGACAATGCGGAGGCTGGTTTTGGTCCGAAAATGCGATGACTGATAAACCTGGTAATTTCCTCCTGTAGGTAGCAATAATGGGTGCCTGACTCCACGAAGCGGCGTCTTGCTTGGATGACTAAGGGTACTTGCTAACTATCGATAAAATTGCTTTTAGCCAAACTAAACCTATCATTCTACACATTTCGGAACACTACAACCAAAGTTAACGTGCGTTGGGAGACACAAACTTAAAGAAGAAAAGACAATCGTCAGACGAGAGCGGTTTGTCATTTGAACGAAAGAACAGGCTTGCCTTTAATCCCGGAGGCTTTAATGGTAGAAAAACTAGAATTCTCGTCGTGAGGCATCCGCCAATGCCCAATTAGGCAAAAACGACTAATGGTCCAAGGGACAGAATATTAATAGAAAAAGGATTTTGGTCTTTCTTTCAGATGGGCTGCGTGTTCCACCCAATGGCTGGAGAGAGACCGGACTTGCACGTTGCGTTTCTGATGTCCTGATCCAGTACGTGACTGTCGGAACAAGTTCTCTGTGCCCAGGAATCTTTCGTTAGTGAAGATGTGGACGTTTTGTTCGGACGTACAGGTTTTGCCATCGAAAGTAGCTGTGGTTAGATTCAGGTTAGCCAGTTAGAATTCACGAAGACCGGTCACGAACGGATAATTGCGCCCAGTACTTAACTGGAGATCGTCTTACATAGATGTCTTACAATTACAAGTTCGCTATTTTATTGCAAAATTTAAAATTTCCTTTTATTTTTGCCTGGTTTCTTCTCTTTTATCATAATGTCGGTTTTGCGTTGTTTATTGCTTCGCAAAACATGTTTAGCGTTCTTCTATTCCCGTCACGTACGTAAATTGTTCTAAGCTATAGTCACTAGAGTATCCATCTCAACAGTGGAGTATTTTCATACCGTGGAAGGGGGCTTTCCTAGCGCGGTTTTTTGCCAAGTGCTAATCGTGCTACAATTTAATGCGCATGTCAGCCAAACGAGCACAAGCTTGACTAGGAAAAACTTTGGAAAAACTAAACCTTTTGTTTTCTGGGCGTTTTAGCAGACACGTTACAGTACGGTACGCAACAATGAAATAGAACAGACTGTGTCATGGTCAACACCTTCGCAGCTTATCGGTATGTCACTCTTGGTTAATTGCAGTCACGGCTGAAAAAAACTCCAGGACAACCATCAAGCGAATATGTATTTTGTTTTCACATTTCTGTTAACAGTAATAGCGGCTTTCTGTATACCTATCTGATTCCAAAAAAGCTCAGCAAAAGCAGCTACTTCACTCCGGAACTTATCTCTTCTACCTGAAAAATACTAAAGTTACGTAAGTAGTCGTATTGCGAATGTTCATTGCTGCTTATATGCTAATTTAGTGGCTCCTTTCAAAATAAGTTGTAAGGAAAACTCTCATCCTGTCTCAAATTAGCTAGCTTTAAATTTTGCAAAACTTTTTCTGCGAATCGCCTTTCTGTTCGCCATTCCGAAATAAACTATAGTACACGACACTAAATCACAGCGCAGTAATTCGATCAGAAAATTGCGAATTATTAAGTTAATTATGTGCATTTTATGCAAATATATACACTTAATTAAAAGCTCATGCAGAAAACGCACAATACAAATTTTGTAATACTACACTACAGTAGAACTCCGACTTTATTAACCCCGATTATGAAGCTCTCGGTTAGGTAAACTTCATCCGGTAAAAAGATGAGAAAATATTTCTGTAGGGACAGATTTTACGTTGATTTTCAAACATTTATTTGTAGCGACTTTAGATGTCCAATATAGTAATCTCACATAAATTTTAATTAAACTACAAAACTGAATACTGTTTAAAATATTACTTGGCGTAGGAGTAGCTTAAAAAATTTTAATTCATGAACCACGTTCAACTGATTATGTCAACTATCCGGCTTGTTAATGACCCGCTGGTAAACAACTTGGAGTTATACTGTACTACAATTCTTGCTAAAGAGTCCTTTCCCGTAAAGACTGGATAAGAAGGTTTGAATTGTATTATACTTTTCACAGTGTGTTGGCATATGTAGCCTAATGCAAGGGACAATTAGTACGCACTATCCAAGACACCTTTGATGCCCGTATTTGGGTAAACTAATAGAACATGAAAGTTAGCTGATCATTAGCAAAGGCGTTATAGGTTTGCGCATCCTTAGACTAGTTTACGGCGAAGTATTTCTAACGTTTGCTTCTTGGCCTTAACTAATCACAGGCGTGACGTTAATTGCAGAAGCGTGTTGTGCCGGTAGCTTCTTAGAATGGCAACATAAATTGATCACGCAGGACGCAACGGGTATTTTTTTCAAAGGAGGTACCCGCCCCTGTGTGTACGAACCTAAGAGATGGACGTTATGTGGTTTCGTCCCTCAAGGAAGGAAATTCGATCATTTTTTCAAGAGCATATCGCTTTTCGGAGCTCTTCAATCTTGATCTTCCAAAGAGGATTTTGCCTTCAATGGAACTCATGCTACCGACTAAAAAATCGTCAAAGTTAAGAGTGCAGATGCTCCTCTAGATCACCAAAGCTGCCTGCTTGTACACGCCAAACAGTCGGGTTTACCATTCGTCTCGCTCGTTGGGTCTTGGCATTTGGGAGACCTTGCAAGCCTAGAAACCTGACATGGTAGCCTGAACCGTTTATTTCTTTTTCTAGAATTAATTATTCTAATTCCTTAAACGTTTGTCTTGCCAACTCGTCATGTGAAGGACCCAGATCTAGCCGAATGGAAGGCCAGGAAGCCAACCAAAAGGAAGAAGCTTGTTTGCTTAGTGTGAGCTTTTCTTAGAGAAGGCTTTCTCGCTTTCACTATTTTTCTTTATTTCTCAGTTCTACGTTCATTTAAAGCACAGGACACCACACACGCAGCATTTTGTCAACTCGTCAATGCCCGTCTTTCTTGGGCCAAGACGCAAGCGGCACTGGAAAAAGGGAACAAAAAAGAAATTGGCATTTAGCCCGCGTAGAGTTCGAACAGGACGATGAATAGGACTAAGTCATCAACCTTTCCACTCGTCAGCTAATCCAGCAGCAATTTGAAAACCGCCGTCTCTCTAGGACAAGACCTGCTGTCTTCCAAAATCGCAAAAGCGTTTGCCAGGCTCCGTGCGTAGAGCAGTCATGACCAAGCACTGTCAAGCTGGTTTTCTCGACCCTGACTTCTGCTTTTACAGTGTCATTCAGCGGACATGCAAACGTAGTGATTATCCCTTGTACTGCACAGTGCGCAAGACAGGTAGCTTGAAACTTTTTC
Source organism: Triops longicaudatus (assembly GCA_022885665.1). Classification (NCBI taxonomy): domain Eukaryota; kingdom Metazoa; phylum Arthropoda; class Branchiopoda; order Notostraca; family Triopsidae; genus Triops; species Triops longicaudatus. The sequence continues at coordinate 515,068 of JAGQDJ010000023.1, forward strand.
GTTCCAAACATGACTTCATATTCTCGACGCGTATTCCGAGGACCACGGTACTACAGCCTCATCACCCATGTTATGTTAATTCCTGCCTTCATTGCCATCTTCCTAAACACATAACTGCAGTGCATAACTGCCTCCTGCCATAATATATCTGATGACCTCTAATGGAGGTGCTACTTTTATTTTTTCTTCCTTACAGAATAAAAATTCTAGCGATCTTCCGTGTTGCTCCTGTGACGCGAAAGTGAACGCTGGAACAACTCTAAAACTTGAAAGTCATGCGTCCAGAGGCCACAACTTGACGAGTTTTTCACGATGCACACACCTTGGTGCAAAAGCAATTGCTTGGTTGTCACACAAAACATGGTGTAATGGAGCTTTGGGGACTGTGAAGTTAAAGTTGGTCGTGTCGCGCTACGGCGTGAACTGAAAATTAAACGAACCCGGAGTATGAGGCTCTCCATTTACCCTACAAGAAGGTGGTTTTATTCATGAGTTTTTTTTAAAAAGTAAAGTGACTTGGAAGGGCTGCTATCTGCAGAGCTTTTAATTATATGTATTTGTTCGTTTTGCCAGGACACACGTCATCAAACTTGTCTACCTCAATGCTCTGAAGAACTCGGGGTGAAAGAGAGCAGGGCACACGCCAAATTTATTGATCGCACAAAGTTGATGTGCGGTACGGTGCAGGAAAGACAAGGTTTCGTTTCGGGGTAACCTACACTAAATAAGCCAAACACGAAAGATTGGATAGCCCTAACCCTTGGCTCAGGTAAATGTGAAACGTGGAAACGCAAACCGCTTCACGCATTGCATTGATCCGACTCGGTACGATGACTCACACAACTCTTATGCCGAGTTTCCACTGACAAGTTGTGCGAGTCAACTTGCACGAGCATCAGCATCAATCCCATTTAAATTGCACGTCTGTGTGAGTCCACTCTTACTCGTGTGACTTGCACTACTGGTCAGTGCAAAGTCGGCATTATAAAATAGAACTTCGGTAATTGATCAGCCTTTGTCATTGATACCGGTACAAGAGAAAAGAGCAATAAGAAGGGCCAAACCAACTTTGGTTATGAAATAGGGAAAAATGTACCGAATTAACTTACCAATGATTAATAATGAAGTGATCCGCAATGGTTAATCCTGTTGGGAATCGAGTATCCTTTTCTAGTTCGTTGCTCCCGCTCAAAATAAAGGAGCACCTTTTTCTTTTGCACTCTGCCAAGCCACTTGGCCGGTAAACTTTGTAACAACACTTGTTGGGGAAGAAAGAAAAACTGAAACCAAAAGAAAAACTCCGATCTTGTAAGCTGTAAAATTCGTGATGAAAAATACAAGTTAATCACAATTTTTGGTTTCGACTCTAACCTCTTCTTCTTGCCAAGGACACTTTCCAGCGTTAGGGTTTCAGATTCCAAGAAACGTTTCTGCGCTAAAAAAAAGTTTACACCAGAGCAAAGAAACTTCACCTGGACTTCACATCGACTGACTGCTTCCACCGACGGTCTGTCTGTGAATCAACCACCCGAACGCCGCGCAAAGAGCAGCCCCGAGTACCCGCGAGAGAGCGTGAGCCAACGCCAACCTCAGCTAGCAAAGCTTGGCCTTCACAACCCAAGGCGTTCGTCCGTTTTCTTCAAGTTTTCTTTTTACTTCTTTCCCATCAGCACAGTTCCCTTACGGCGAAAAACATGGGCTCAAGACTTATATCCCAAGATCTCCCCTAGTCAGTCAACCAGGTAAAACGCTACTACTAGCCAATCTTCACGGACCGCCAAAAACTAGTTCTTCTGCTTTTACCTGGTGTGATAATGTTCACCAAAAAGTCAAAGATTGTTGAACAGGTACGCGGTGCGAGTTAGACCTAAAATTTACCAGTTAATAAGCTAATCATTTTTGGTTTACGGCACGTCTTCCGTTGATCCGAAAGCCATCTTTCGCCTTGTGCTAAACTAGGAATTGCCTAACAGGTCAGGATAACTGGAAACCTCTCGGAGCCAACGGATAGAAGGGAGCGTGTTGGACTTGGTGGCTGTTTGATAAGCTTGCTTTAATGCATTGTAATCTAGAAATCATGTGACGCTGATGGGTTTTAGAACAGAGGGAGGACTTGAGTTACGTGCACATCATTACTGACATTGCCATTGTCAGCCGGAAGGCGCCGGCGTCACTTGGGAAATTGAGGGGGGTGAGGAAATTCCCAACTGGTGGCGTCGTCATCCCCGAGTTTTGTCGGGACCATCTGCGTTAGTGGAGTTGCGTTTTGTTGCCGACGTCCGGGGTGCTGTGTACGGAAGAATGATGGCAAATAACAAAACCCCTTGGTGAAAAAGGCAGGATTGCATTGAAAAATATCGATTGCCCCTTTCCTTCTCGCGCTCAGAATATTCCCCAAAGCCAGTCACCCCGAATGCAACGAGTGCCAAGCTTTTTGTTTTAACAATGTATTGCCCATTCGAGAGCAACAAAAAGAAAAAACGAGGGCGCTGGTGCCTGCTCCACGCGTTTTTGAAGTCATTAATGTAACAAGGCTAAAATTAGGAGAGCGCTGTTGGAATTTCGGAGGGTTAGAATGTAGAGGGGTGCTAAAAGAAAGTTAACAGAGCAAAAACAACTCTAGGGCACTCGAAGGGTCTTGGGGTTCATATTCTTAAGAGTACTATCTAAAAGTGTGCCAAGAGTCAAAAGAGCAACAATTTGTTTATTTTCGACGCCTCTCAGATACACTCGAGTTTCTCAACTTGGATCTTTGAGGGAAATTTTATTTCTTTTCTTCTCGAAAATTTCCTCGCACGATTTTCTCATATAATGTTAAAGTGTTTTGCAGTCGCACCTACTTACTAAATTAGTAAGCTACTTGCTAAATTTCGTTGCCATGCGTTTTGATGAAAATTGTATACACTCCGAATTCAGTCCGTCAAAGATTTTTCCTGCATAATTTTGTATTTATTTAGGAATATAGATTTAGGTCTAATTAAAACATCTTTCGTTTAAGATACACTGAAGCTTCTCGGCTTGAAAAATATTCAAGGGATTTTCTTTTTCGAGAATATTTCGTATGATTTTACCGTACAATCTGAAAATGAATACAGACAAAGCTTTGCTACGTTGCTCATAACGTTCTTTTAGGCTATGATAAAACTGTTACGCGACAAGATTAATTATTACTCAACCAATACGTTCGCAGTATTTACTTGCGATTGTTTGTTTTTTTTATTTATAATTATGGAAGTATGCCTACGGTTACATCTGTCGTACACGTCTTGGCGAAAGATACCCTACTGGCATGTAAGTGCGCAAACGAAACTGCGTCTAGCTAGACAAGTGAAGATGTATTGGCAAGGTGGATGCTATATGTGTGTGGGACATAGCGTTCGTAACGGAAAAAGTTTCAATGTCATGATTTAGTAGTGCGTAGGCCGTCAATTCCTTTAGCAACACGCGTGTTTCCATTAGCAATGCGTGCCTGACTTGCAGTCATTAATGACTGACTTATGAGCGGAGCACATGTAAAAATGTACGCTTTAACACGCCCTCATGAGGCTAAAAATATGTCAAAGGGGTCCGAAAGTATCAAAGTACGTGTTTTTGCCCCTAACGGCTGTCGAAATTTTTACTGATTTTGGCTTATCTTCAATTTTCTCCGTCAAGCGTTCGCTGGAGATTCCATTTCGCTACGTTAGGCCCCTGCGTGAGAACCTTTTTGTCTCATAGATTTTCTGTTTTCCATTTCTGGTCATTAAAGCTGAAATATAGGAAACGAAATGAGGTATATCCAACTGGAGACTTCGCCCGGGGCGCATTCCCACACCGTTAACAACCAACGACTTACCGGGTGGGCCTGTTTGGCGCGGCAACAATAGCCTACACTCGGTCGTTTTCAGGGTAACACCAGTAAACTGGCCTCCGTATTGTATCTGGAGATTTTTCCTAGTTTGCTTCTGTGGAACCAAGGCAAACGCTCAAGTAGTAAGAGTTCTGTAAATAATGGTTACATTTAGTGCTACACTATACCGTAAAACGAGGGACATTCCTCTTTTCAGTGGAATCGTCTCGTGTTCATCAAACCCCATTTTTTTAAGTTAAACCATAACATTGCTTCTTTTTGAAGGAAGCAAACCATGCGTTGCAGCACTGTGATCCTTCTTGTTTCCATGTTACTTTTTTCTGGACATGGATTTCTATTACGACGACGGTTACCTACTTCCTTCTCTGACAGATTTTTGGTTCCCTGGAAAGACACGGGCTTCTTTTATATGAAAAATAGCAGCCACACTGACAATGCCATACAAGTGTCGTAAAATGAATTAAATGATAGTACTTTTCCCCTAAAGATACCCATGGGCTCCTCGTAAGGGGTTACCAGACAGCTGAATAACAATAGAACGTAATGGTGAAGCCTTAAAGGCCACGTCTTGGTTTCGCCGTTGAGCTATATTTTATCAGAGGGGAGAAACGCTTTGTTTTTACACAAAAATTGCTTTTAAAATGTTTGCTAGTTCACGTTTACATAAGGGGAAAAACTTTTGTCGGTAGCTTTGCTCAAGGACTGGTGCAGATCACCACCCCATTTTTAGTTGACGCAAAAAATGATTATGTACATTTTCGTCCATGTGTGGCGCGACATTAGATCACATGAGCTGGCGCTGAGTTTGTAAGTTTTGCTGGTAAAGACAGTCGCACTTTTTGTCAAAAGTTATTAACTGTGTATCCTATTCAACTTAAAACATACGTTTTATAGTAAAAGCAAAACTCTAGCCTATAAAAGAGCAAGCTCATAAGCATTCGTAATAGCTTGCAGTAATTCTTTGATTCCTCTTTAGTCCATTTTTGGTATTATCCAATATGTACTTAAATATGTAAACAGAGCGTAAATTAGTAAACGCATGAAATATTCATCTAAATTGAGAAATCGCCATATTCCGGTATAGACGCTGTTGCGTGTGGCCCAAGATCAGTACTGTGTACTCCATAATCAGACACGGTAATGGAAAATATTCACTGTTGTACTAAAGTCATCCTTCTTCGCAAAAGAACGAGGAAAATGTTCTCCTTTCTCTGAATATACAGTCCACTGTATGCGATCGTATATTCTTTAGGAGGTCGTTTTTTGGTACAAATTGGGACTTAACGATGCTCTTTTGCTTTTTAAGAGGTTTCCTTCAAAAGTTGTTTTGTAGTAGTAGAATATGATTAAAAATATTTTTTGGAACTTTTTACCTGAGTTTTTTTAAACACACAGTGAACGTAAAAGTCAGGCAATGAAATGGAAATGAAACGTCTGAAGTCTAAGAAATGCTTAACAAGTCACAAAGCTCACTCTGAAGTCTCGTAAAAGCATTGTTAATAATTGCAATTAGTTATAATTAACTTGTTTTTGTCTGTTGCGGTTTTGTGCAACGCCAGTTTTTGAAGATCTTTACAACGCACGTTTTTGTGTAAAAGTGGAGGAACGCTTGGTCTGAAAAGGCACGAAATTTTGACTCCGTCTTCGTAAGTATTTACTCTGGGAGTGACTTTTTAAAGCGGATAAGGAAATTCTGAAAATAACCCAAGAAACGTACGATAGAACGCAGTCTTGGACCCGAAACTCGACAGGGATCATTTAAAAGAGAACGTGTCCAGAGCGAGAAGCTGTCAAGTGTTATTTTCTGCGTGCAGGCTATAAGAAGCATGTTGGAGCGAATCGCTCGCTTAGCTTTCAAATATAAAGGTGCAAGTAAAAAAAAAATGTTGGCATCTTTTGCACAACACGCTTTCCAGTACAACGGCGAGTGTGAAGGAATTTCTGGCTCTGAACAAGGTGTTGGTCCTGATCCACCTCCTTCTATTGAAATAGCTTCAGGACTGTTATGTAGATTTTATATTGGCTACGGTAGGCTACAACGGCAGAATAGTTTGGTAATGTTTTTGGGAGTATGCAAACGAATAGCTGTTTAATTGGGGTGCCTTAATCACCAATACTCCTGTTATGCATTTTGATATAAATCATAACTTAATTGTCAAAATCAGCGCTAGATTATGAGAAGCGAGTACTGAATTTTCGCGGTGTTAATAAGGCAATGAATAGTTTCGCCTGTCTTATTGTCATGCTCCACCATGCGTTCATTCCTGCTTTCAAGGAGCAACGTGAAGTACGGATGTGGTTTAGCTGCTAATTTCGTACTTTTTCTCACATGTCAGACACATAAGGTAAAGGCGCAGTGAAATTCATGGAGCGCTCATGTTGTGGAGTATTTCCGCGTAAGTACAATCCAAAGGCAAGTCGTGTCGACAAATGTGTGAGTGAAGAAAGTAATTAGACTTCTCGAGGACTCAGCCTTTCTACAAGTATCTATTGGTACAAGTTGGTGGATGGGCGATGGCATTGACAGATGACGAATGACGGCTATTATCGACACTTAGGACAGGCGAGAAAAGATACCAAACCTTAAATTAAGTCTGCATTTTGAACGCGCCAGAAATGCTTTTCCGCCACGGTGGGCTTGGGAGCTTTACCGTCTGTGATCAAGGCCTTTTCCTCGGTCATGTTAAAGGCAGGAAGCTTAGAAGCTTTAAAAAATGTTATTGTTCAAACTGTGACTCTAACCTCATCTGACATTTCGCTACGCCTCAACTTTTAGTTACAATCCGATATAATTTATTTTTAACCACAAGGAGAATATCACACGCACTTGAGGTCGATAATTTTAGTCTATTCTTGCATATAACCTGGCATTTTACTATTGTATCTGTAATAAAGTGGAAACTTGCCAGAAAGGGAGGCAAATTGCCCGTTACATTACACACAGCGTCAATGTCGAAAGGACCTCCCCGAGAGAAACGAAACAGAAGAAGTTACACAGTAGCCCTTTTCGAGTTCTTTCTTTTTCTTGCCCACATTTGAAAAAGTTTCTTGGTAAAGAACTTTCTTGTGAGGAAGGTAATGGTTCCACAGCTTGCATGCTAACAATGGGTTCCCTTGTGCGTCGCCACCGCAGGTCTTTGAACATTTTGAGTTATTTCGGATGATTACCGTCATTGCGTCTTGCGGCGCCGTCTAACAGATTTCGTACGCCAAATTTAGACTGAAAAACTTGTTACCACTAGACGAAAAGGAGTGGCTGATAAACTGCAAATTGAAATCAACGATCTACGCTACATAATTTCCCAGCTAAATTTTATAAAGATAAAAAATGAATGCGTTGTGTATGCGTATAAAATGCGTTTTGCAGTGCATTTTAACGTATTACAATTTGGTCTTGTGAATCTAGTCTTGTCTGAGAATTGTGCACAAAGAAACGGCTCGAAAACCTCGCAACACACCGAAACGTGTGTAAATACGCAAGACTAATGTTTACCACGAAAATAGATAGAAGATCGGAGGATGTCTAGTGTTCCCTGAAATCTACCACCCAGTAGAAGGTACTTTAGCTCCTGAACACGCCAGTGCCATTCGTCGAAGGAACATGTCGCATAATGCAAACATGGCATGCAATGGGAGACGCATGAGAAAAAAGTAATGCCGGTATATATTTGCATAGACATTAAAGGTGTATTTGTTGTGTTGGTACTCACCTTGCAGCCATGTCGAAGCTATATTTTCTCTCGTTTTTGGTATCACTTACACATTGCAGATATTTGCGTAGTGAAGCCAACGGCCTTTTTTCATTCATTTGATGTACAGTAGAACTCTTGAGTTTTGCCAACCCCGATTATGTGAACCACCTAAGCAAAAAATTCTGTTCGCTGGGGGATGAGTTTTTACATTGAGTTTCAAACATTTAACCATGGATGCTTAAAATGTACAATAGTTATCCCATAAAAAAACACAGCGGAGTTTATACCTAATTATTATTTCGTGTTGGAATTTTCTAAATATTATTAATACACGAAATACGTGTTTCAGATTTTGACAACTATCCGGCTTATCAATTTAGCATAGCATCCGGTTGATAAAATCGGAGTTCTACTTGTAAATCAATTTTCTTTGCATGACGCGAACCTCGACCTAGGCAATGTCCATCAAACCCGACATACTGCATTTCGTCCTTCGTTCTAAATGCTTGTTAGCCCATTCTTGATCACTACAAACTCATCGCAAGAAACACACAAAGCAAAATACTACGAAGAAAACTGTTCATGACTCTTCAACTGTAACATTATTATGCGTGGAGTTCGAAAAAATGAGTAGAAGCTGAACCTTAAATATATTTATTTATATTCGGTTGCATCCGTGACAAAAACTTAATTGTAATGTTCAAGAGGGGGCTGAGCCTGTCCCCAATTTCCATTAACTCTTAATTCTGGGTCCTTTTGTCAAGTACCATAGCGTCTCATTTCATGGTCCTATTTTTGTCTTTCGAAGAGCAATAGGCACCATGCAATTCCAACTCAGAATTCTAAGTTTTAGTCTAAAATGATGGCATTATTCAGCTGCCCGACGGTATATTTCCTTTTCTGTGTGTCTTGCTCGTGTGCTGGGTTATTTTTGAAAAACTTTACTTGGCAAGTTTTTCGGAAGGTCGTTGTATAACTAGGAACTTGGCCGTATTCAACTATGTTTGTAATAGCTGTACTGGAAAAAGGACAGGAGACAAGGAGGGACCATTCTTTGCGTTTCCTTTGTAATAGCCACCTCCAAGACAGCGAGTCTAAACACAAAAATGTCTTCGTCATTGTGAACTCCTGCAATGCGTTGCCTGCGTGAGACAAAAGTAGATATTTGAACTTTGGACTTCATTTCGCTGCCTGTACTTGATGCACTTCTCCACGCCGTAGTATGTCCTGATGAAACATAAAGTAGCAACGACTACTCCTAGCTCCCAAAATGTCATTAGATTTTGCCTATTAAAAAAGCTGTAAGTGTGCCCATTGAATGGTTCAATGCAAACTGTTACTGCGAACTCGCCTGAACATATCTCATTACAATGGCTTTATGAGGAGAGAATTCGGTCTGGTGCGCGAATTTGACGATTAAAATAAAAGCTGACTACCGTTGTAAGTTAGCGATCCCATTATACGCTGATTTTAGCTTCCAGGAGCTCTTGAGAACGTTTCGTGAATTCCGTCTGCTGGACCGTGACTTCACTGTACGAGTCATTTGACATTGGTCAGGCGAGCGCATATTCGACTTAGACTTACCCACATCATCTAAATAAATTTTCGTATGCAGGCGATGTTTGTTTTGGCATCCTTTACTAGCGTGACCCTCAGGTAGAAGCAGCTTGAATGGTATGAATTTGCATAACTTGATTTGACGAGTGGGGCGTGGTCTTTGGGGGGTCCGTAAGATGACGTTAGTGCCTTTTTCGTATCGGTTGATGCTGAGTTTCAGGCACTTAGCTGTGCGTGAACAAAAATAGCCATAAAATCCTTGGGTCAAGATCGCATCGCAGCTGAAGGATGTTTTATCACGCACAAGTGCAGCAGCAGGTGAGCCGAGGCTTACAAATTATGAAGCAAGTGCTAAGAAACTGACTCGGCAGCTTTCCGAACTTGCTTACCATCACCTGAACTCCGTTTGGGTTGTCTACTGAGCATGTAAAGTATTAGAAACGATTTTTGAGCATAATTTTTCACTTGTTATTGAAAGCAAATGCTTTTAGACATAAAGTGAATTTGTTTATTACTGAACACTACAATGTGATAAAAGATGATGGGAACAGTATAACTCGAAGAGTTTCAGGGCACTATTCCCTGCAACTTGTTGCATTCTCGTCTTACTGCTCACGGCCCCTACAAGTGCGAAGTTACCCTCGCCTTCAGAGTTGGGAGGACGGAATAGGGGGTAAGGCCGTGGGTGTGAAAACAGGTACTTTGAGGACGTTCATGGAATACAAAACGTGAAAATGCAATAATAACCGAACCTAAGCCAATGATGGCGACCTAGCAAGAATTTTGAACGAGCGTGCCAAAACTGATACAATATGGACACTTAAAGATTAGAGCGTGAGAAAAATTGCGTGGTACTAAACATGCAAGAACTATCTGGTTTTCTATCACCAAGATCCTAATTTTTTTATCCATGGTAAATTTTGTCGTGGAGGCGTTTTCCATAAAAACTGGACACTAGCGTGTAATAGAACGACGATAACGAGATTCAACTTACACCGTTTTAGAGCCTGATGAAAAAGATCTTACACATGAACGTGGTGACACTTAATGGTCTTCCCATACCTGCTTGGTGTGATTCGTGAAATACGTAAGAAACATAAATGACACGCTTATGTTACTTGATTCCGTGCTATTGAAGTTTCAAGCAAAGTAAGGAAAGAATGATATCAACGTCCTTACACGCGAGTACTCAATACTGCCAGAGTAACGTTTCTCGGTATAGGATTGATTGAACTTTCAGTAGCTAGAAATTCGATCTGCTCCTCCAATTTCGCCTGAAGTCACGTCCCCTTAGAAGTGAAGAAAATAGATAAGCCTAATGCCGAAGCACAATAGCTCGAAATTAAGTTTCACAACTGAATTTGTATTTAGCTTTTAGAGCGGGTCACTGTCTTTTGTTACGCGTCAAACTGGAGGAATGACTTAACAACACCACTAGAAGCAAAGGTGGAGCTTTTCTAATCAACACGCGAGTGTATCAGCTTGTTCATCATCATCAGTGTCTCTTCTCAAAGCGATTACATTCTCCTTAATGCGACTTACGAAGAACACGGCCCTATGGAACTTACTCCAAGCTGTCTAAGGCTCACGCGATAGGTATTCGCGGTGAGTAAAAATATGCGGATGCAGATGTAAATGAGATGCAGGGACGTACAATTCTAATTTAAAGTGAAATGTACCCTAGTTTACTACAAGAATTATGTAGCTCGTTGAACTACCTTAAAAGTAGTTAGGAAACCTTCTTGACCATGCTTTTGCACAAGTATTCTGTTCGTTTTGTCAGCAATCAAAACAAGGCATAAAGTGTGTCATAAGGTTTTGAATCACGTCGGCAAGACGTAGAAAACCATCTAGGATGAAAAGCTTAAAGTCAACACCCCATTTAGACATACTGCCAGCTTTGGCGAATTTTCAGAATGGTGTCTCCCGTACTGAGAACCGTAGCGAGGTGATGTCACTGTCGCATTTAGAACTGCCGCTGGTGCAATGACGCCAACTAGCCAAAAAGCGCTATTTTCCTCGAAGAGTAGACGTGGAACACTTAAAACGAAGAGTAATTCGTTAATATAACTGTAAATGATCAACTGCGAATATCGAGAACGGTAAAATTAAGGTCTGATTAGAGACGCTATGGCACGTGTAAATAAAATGTATCAATAGCAAAGATATCCCAAGGAAAAAATATAGAACAGGCTCCCTCTTATCCGACAGGCAAGGGAATCGACCACACACAGGTTAACAGAAAAACCAGTTAATCCGAACACGCTCATAAAATACTGTAGTTATTACATTACATAACTAAAGTTTAAAAAGCAGAACTATATGGTCAATATACAGATTTAATATATACATTACATTCGGTAGAAATAGGTATTTTTTATAATTATGAAACTTAAAACTCATGTTACACTTCACATTTGTGTCGAATTTCTCACAATTAAAACGTCAGCTTGTTTACGTATGTGAAAGAGCAAGTTGTAGGTATATTCACGTTAAACCAAGTCACATCCCGGAATTGTAATAGCTGATTTTGTAATTGTAATTGCAAGTGCATAGCCTGCATATCTTTTTTGTAAAACCCCAAGCCCTTGGCAGAATCTTGGCCCTTAGCCCTCAGTCTTGGACACTTACTCTACAAAAGTAAAGTGCCATTTTTTTCCTTAAATTAATGTTGAACTTGTGATCTTTTTAATAAAAAGTTTAGTAGTGCAAATCTTTCCATTGTGCTATTCATAATGTAGCGGCAAGTTCCTTTTTAAATTACCCGTTACACTATTTGGTGGCAGCGGAGGAATTCAATACAGACTGTAAAGTTAAACCCTACTTACTATTGCCCGAGCGGTTACACGTACATGCGTGCGGGTGAACAAGCAACCAGTTAAACCGTGTATGGGTAAGAGAAAATTTAAATCCACAGTAAATATAATATAGACTCTTTCCTTACGAGACAACGTTTCAACTGCCCCTCATGCTTGTTTGTGATGAATCGAACACTACAGTAAGACTTTGGCTTTTTTTATATTAAAAGCAAAGTACTCAAAAACGTACTGGATGGAATTGCGAAATCTAAAAGTAGGAATTTGTTGTTAATTTTCATTTAAAGTTTCTCGGTTTTCAGCACCTTTTCTAAGCGGCGTTGGCTGTAAATATTATTACCCAATATTTTAAAGTATGTAAGTTCATATAAATACTGACCATTGTTAATTTCCAGAAGGCAATGTATTGTTTGCTTTGCAAAACCTGGAAATTTCATCGATCTTGAACGCCAGCCATAAGTTTACTCATTCAGTGTGAGCTACGTTGTTAATGAACTGCAGTACAATTACTGATAACAATTCTTCCAGCAAGGCATAATTCTGCACATGATGAAACCTACAAGTTTATAAGTCTTCGGAAATTCGCGTAAGTTACAATGGAAACGAAATTGTAGTACGAGCTTAGAATTTTAACTTCGCAATAAATGCGCAGACGATGCGTCGTCTAGAAACGGCTGTAGTATATTTTTTTCTTGAAAACTTGAAGATTTTAATCCGTTTCAGATGTAAAATCAGGATGTTTATAGCACTATAGAGACGTTACGTTAGATTTCTGAGCTTCACTTTGCGTGAAAGCTGCCTTGAGCTGATAGTGAATGTTTGATGCGCTTTGGGTTGATATGCACGCATGCAGGACTAATGGACTTAATTTTTTATAGGCAAAGAAGCCCTCTGATTGGGTCGGCTTTTATGCCTCAGCGCTGCCCTCCAATGTTTGATAAAAGTTTAATGAAGCAGGGAGTCAATAGAATTCCACTTACCCTGCTGCCTGTGGTTGAATTCCCTACATGTTTATTTATATATGTCTGATAATTCAACTTGTAATTGCTGACTGCAACATGGGAATGTCCTTTCTAATACGAGCACCTGCAAAGATTACCTATTTTTTTCTGTACGGACAAGCCATGTATTTTAATGGCAGAATCATGTACGAGAATTCTTTCTGGGATGAGTCGGCGTTTGTTTCACGAATATCGATTCTCTGTTTAGATCTTGTTGTAGTCACGGTTTCATGCACTGCTCGTAGAACTGTCTATAAAAATCATGTTAAAATGTTACCATTGTTAGATTTTACGCTCGCCGTATATACATAGTTTTAGTCATAAATCACTGAGGGATTTTTTGTTTCTTTTTATTTCTTTTGTGACCGTATCAACGCGTGAGGGGTGACTTGGTTGTCAGCATGTTGATGAGCAGGTTTCCTCCCATTTTTAGCATGTACCTGACTTTGCTTTGTGGTCAAGCGCAACCACTTTATTCAATAGCTACACGTTTAGTAATAAAAGAACAGGTTATAATTTGGTGGTTTTCGTCATAAATCCACGAAAGATAGACTAAACACTCGGAAGCTTTGTTACGGCTTTACATTTGGTAAAAGAGCTTACATTTTAGATCGAAGTAACCCATTCAAATCCGTCAATTAATTTCCTAGTACACAACTGAAAAGCTCGAGAAGACTTGTAGGCAATCAATAACCGAGAGGTTTGGGGGGAGTGCAGCACCTACCCCACCCCAGATAATTGGTCAAAAGCCGATTCGGTAAAGAAGTATCATCCTCGAGTCGGTAAAATCTCCAGTACAGTCGGTATAATTAATGCCCCAACTCCCTAATGAAACACCCTCGCGACGCTCCTGGCAGTAACAGTTACTAATGGTAAAATTTCGTTTTTTTGTGTCCTCACAAAAAGTAATGTAAAATTGCTCTAATAAATCGTTAAGTTAAATTTTCGAACTGAATTTCCACAAAAAAGCTGAAAGTTGACACGCTACTAACAAAATTAACTTTTTTTTCAAACGTCCTCGACGATTTACGCTAGACTCAAACTACTGTCGAAAGCTTACAAACAAATTTTGAAAAGTTTAAATACGTCCCTATCGTCATTTTAAAATTATTTAAACAATTAAAGGCAGGTGTTTTTAAAGTAGAAGATTGAGTCAAAATAGCGGTTAACATGTTGGTTGAGTATACCGTAGCCTTTATTACAATTCAAATGAGAGTTAGGAAGTGAAACTAAACGTATATGGTAGGGAAAAAGAGAAGCGACTGTGAAGATAAGTATGCTCTCTCTCGTGCAGAGAAAAACCTAATACATATTTTTAGAAGCCGTAAATATCAAAAGTTTTTCTTGAAAGAGATACTGTCCAGAGGTCCGTACTGTCCAACGTACGACTCTTTCCCCTACTGTAGTACTTGACATTTTATGGCCCCTTCCTGTAACGACGCCAGCTGTTATCTAACCAGTCGCAGAAGAACACTTCGGGTCGTTCCTAGGCAAGACGAAAGACGAAGACTTGGTGTACGACGACGTGTTTTCGTTTTTCGTGTTACGACAAGGAATAGAAAAACTCGTGAGACAGAAAATGCATAACATTTAATTATACATGTACATGCACTCCGTAGTTCGAGGATGTAAAGTGATAAACATGAAACGCGATATAACAACGTGAAATACACCACAAATATTGGGCCGTTCCAATAAATAAAAACAACTTCCTATCTTATCTACTTCACACTACCATTACGCTACATGAATAGCGAAATATATATTCGTTACTTCGTGCAACTTGTCCAGAAAGATATCTTTGATAGGAAAATAATAAAAGTTAAGAGTAGAAGCATAAGTCGAAACTAAGTTAATTAGTAATTTTCAATAGCGGTGATCACTGTTTACAGCGGAACCAGGGCTTCTCTTTAGAAGAATTATGGAAGGTTCTCCGGGATATTGCTTTGGAAAACAATCCCTGTACAGGGTAACTGAACGTATTTCCATTTTAAGTCACACGGTGCTTCTTTGTTCAGTTTGTACGTTACGTTGGCGAAGATCGTTAAAACTTCGGATTTATTTCTGTAAATTAACTTAAGTACTGCCTACTACTTTGAAGAAATATAACCATGAATGAATGATGCTTACTTGGGAGTTGCAGAATCAATTAAAACAAGCATTCCAAGGTTTAATAGGGAGCTTCTGATGCGTTGTAGCACCAAACTAATGGCGGAGCTACTGATAATCACCTTGCACATCATTTATCTTGCTTAAAGCGTAGAGCATGGCAATTCAAGGCCACGACCTAATGGTGCTTTCACACCGCTTTGTACCTCATGCTAAGCTCTGTTTCAATACGCAAGAATGTTTTTACACTCCCAAGTCTTTTGTATTATATCTATCTGTTGACGTTGCCGACATGCGGCCACAAAGAAATGGGAATAGTAAGAGATAGTACCTTATAAAATCAAAAACGAAGTTGTTGATAAGGCACACGGAACTTCAGGTAATGCATTTTGACTAACAAGAAGCATAAATAAATTATCTGATATTAAATACGAACATCACTGCATTCAACTGTGCAAAAATGAGATTTAGCATATAATAATTAGAAACCGACAAACAATAATTAGAATAATGACAAGGAATGCATAGCCTTGAAGGAGCAAACAAGTGCAGAGTTCTCTTAAGGAGAAAGAGTTACGACTACATGGGAAGAGTCAGTCGGCTTGCCATCATGCTGTAGCGGTGTAGTACGCACTTGCAACACCTGTGGGTAGGGAGCACCTTCTTCTTGCTTCGTGACCACGGCATTTTCTCTTTGCAGCCATCCTGCCATTTCGACTTCTTGCGCTGCTTTCTCAGCTTCTCTCTGCAATATACGAAAAAGAAGTGGTTGTTCGAGCGTTATTGAGTTACAAAGCTAGCTGTTATAGATTACTTCTTTTTGCATTCGTTCCGCTTCGTCAATTTCGTATTGGTACTTCGGAGCGGTGATCCCGAAGAACCATGCTAAGCTTTCGCCCATGTAGTCACAGACGGCCAACGTCTTCGATCCTGAAGCAGCAACGTAATACCATGCCCAGTTAGTCCAGCTCAATGTACGCTAAATTTAACAGCAAATTAGAAAATCACCGAGAAAGCTTTAAACAGATAATTACTGGGTCAACGAGAGGAGCCTTATCCATTTCATTCGAGGGTTCAGGTTCTTCGTCTGAATAATCCTCCAAAACACCATCACTGAAATATAAAATTCTTTTGGGCTTTCTCTTCTTTTTCTCTTCAGGCCCAGTGACGTTCACGGGTACCTGTTCATCTTTATCCTCGGGTAGTACTTCATCATAGTCTCGGTGATCAACATTGATACTAGAAGAAAGGGCAGTGGTTAACTAAAACAGCACGTTAGAATGTGATTTGCCGTAAAGTTTCCTAAACAAATCACCTGTACCACAGCCATAACTGTTCTAAAAGCCCAGTGTTTGCGCAAATTTACACGAATGGTTAGAATTGTTGCGACACAACCAACACAGATCTATCACTGCAAAGCAAAGCGCCACTATTTACTACTGTTTACGTTAGCACTTAAGTTCTACTATCAGGACAATAAGTATATATAAGAATTTCCTATTACGCCCAGGAGTTTTTCATAATTTCGTTCGTTTTCCTTCACACCCACATACGTCATATGGAAATGTTTTGTTCGATTTCATTCATTAGAATTCCCAAAATGAAATGCGAATATTTCTAAGGCGAAACAAATCAATGTTGCACTCAATCACTAACATTACATTCTGAACCATCGTGGTTTATTTCACGACTCGCGGCTCACGCTTTATGAGCTTCCGGACTCGTTTGTTGTGCTAACGTGGGAGAAGCGACTTTCTAGTATTTTCACTGCGCTTTCGTGAAAGTGAAAGAGAAATACTGCGTTAAAAATGGCAGACAGAAGCATGCAGGATGAAATGGCGAGGTTAGTCATTATCATTAAATTGTATTTTAATTACACTAATGATATATTTTGTTTAGGTTCGAAGCAGAAATCTCGGCTGTTTCTAATGTGAGTTGATTCTTGTATCCTGAGCGTTTCGTACATCGACTGTATTAATCTCACGGAATTCTCTAATGTCTAAAAATTGATTTTGGAAATATACAAGTGTACAAAATGTAAATTTAAGTTGATCATTTTGCTGTTGTCTCCTAGAGCACTGCACCAACTCCACGACCAGCGATGGTCCCTCCTTCTGTTACATTTATGATGAATCGCCCTCGCGGTGTCTTACCCCCACCACCACCGCCTCCTATGTTTCTGCCGTCTCAACTAACTCATCGCGTTCGTATGTACAGTTTCACCTACATTTTCCTTATCACTTCGCTTCTTAATCATTTTGTTCCTTATGTAGCCACACCTCAGTCCTCAGTTAGCACAACAGTTGTATCATCTGGGCCAGCGGTTATTAGCGCAGCACCGAAGGTTTACATCAGCAAAGCCGCCACTTCTTCCACATCATCTGTTTCTATTGCTAAACCTCCTCAACCTGCGTCGGCTGCCGTTGCCGCTGTAGCTCCCAGTATTTCACAAGTACCCAAAGATGTCGTCACGATCGCTGATCCTACTCCTACACCTCCCGTCATTAAGCCTAAACCTTCCACATCGAGCTTAAATAAATATGCAGTTCCAAATACGAAACCCAAGAAGAAGCCGAAGAAAATTGTACGAGCAGCTGGTGGTGAGGTTTGGGAGGACAATTCTCTATTAGATTGGGACACAGGTATCAACTTCGTCCGTTTTATGAATTTCCCTAAAGATTTCCTTGCGAATTTTATTTCTGTTATATAGAATACCCTAGTATGTATTTGAGAAAACAGTGAATGTAACTAACTGTTCAAGTGAGAAGCACATGAGTTGACAAAACTATCAGTTATGTCCAATTAATTGGATAGTAGTTGTTTGAATATTCCGCGCAGTTGAATGAAAATTTGACAGTCCCCGTTTAAGTCCATTTAACTCAGTCAACGTCGTACATTTGAATACTCCGCATATTTGAAAACTATCCCGTCCAGTCCCGAGCCTATTCAAATGAGCGGGCTGTACTGTATTAGCAGTCGTTAATTAAGACAATTTCGGGGGGAGGGGGCAGTGAGAATTTGAATAGTGGTACGTAGTTTTAAATTTGTAGCAATTACTTCACGTTATTTTCTACGCATTGAATTTTTTCACGTGCTGAAAATAAAAAAAAAAACAATGAATGTGAACTAAACTAACAGTACTTTTATGGCATATTCCCCCTTCGTGGTCCTTTATATGCGCGCCTGGGCTGAATAGGCTGTAATAGGTCTAAGTTTCGTCAAGTTTACTCAGATTTGGCGAGGAAAGAGGGATCTGAGGAGAGAGTGAAAAAAATACATTGTCGTAAAATGCAAAGATTGCTGTTTTCTGCAGAGCACATTTTTTCTACATGTGTGTACCTACTGTAAATACTTAAATTTGCTCATTGGTTAAAAACAGAAACAGAGTTAACTGTAATCACTTTAAAGAATTTTTGTTTTATTCCAATTGTTTATATACTATTTTTAATTTAAAGAAAAAGGGTTTCAGAGAATTGAAACTCGTGAGATTAAATGCTAAGGTGGGTTTAAAATTCTGATTCTATTTAGTTTGGATGACGCAGAGTTTTAAGCTTATTTTTGTTGTTGCTTTGACGCACCATTTAAGCTCTTTATTGCTATTTTGAACAGATGATTTCCGGATCTTCTGTGGAGATTTGGGTAACGACGTAACGGACGAAACGCTGGCTCGTGCTTTTGGCCGTTTTCCTTCATTCCAGAAGGCTAAAGTTATCCGCGATAAAAGGAGTAACAAAACTAAAGGCTTTGGTTTTGTTAGCTTCAAAGACCCCCAAGACTTTATCCGCGCTATGAAGGAAATGAATGGTGAGTTCCAAAAACGTTTCTAAGCTTGTGACGTTCTGTACAGCTTAAGAAATCCTTAGCTTCGTATCATAATATCGAGTTGGGGAAAGACAGAAGTGTCTTAGCTTCTTTTCGACCCAAACTTTGTATTTAAGAACCAACGAGAGGGACAAAATCAGGGGTGGGTACCGCGTTGAGCGGATTAGAAATTTCGGGTTTGGTCTACTATTCAGTTTTCTTCTATATTCCAACTGTATTTTTCTAGGGCCAGATTAGTTTAAGGAAAATCGTGTTGAAACTTACACTGAAGGTATATTTGTCGTAACATAACTTCACTCCATTACAACGCAGACCAAAACAGGAACTTCTAGAGCACTGCAGTTCTATTGACCAAATGTCCCCCAACCATAAGTCGCATGCAAATGGGGCAGAGTTATGATGCGCAACCCTTCAGGTCGAGGAGGGCGTGGCGGTGGAAAAGCCGGCATTTTTGGCTCTGCTACAGATTCTTGAAGCTGTCGCGAAGCCTTTAACGGAGAACTCCTCGGAACGTTGACTTCGGGCGTTAGCGTAGGAACTGGCGTCGTGTCGGCCTTGTAGGAAATATCGTTTTGGGGAGCTCGATTAATGTAAAGCACACTGTAGGGTCCCCAGCCTCTTGGGATGCGTTTTCCGTCGCGTTTTTTTACATTAGCACCGTACATTCTCGCGTTCAGACCGGGAAATGGGTCTTTAGTACTTTGTGTTCCAGTGTATTCTTCGACGCTTTCGAAACTGTCCTCGTTGGTGACAGTTGTAGGTACATGGCTACCTTCATTAAAGTTTACGTATTGATTCAATGAGTTTTGATTGAAATCCAGTTCGGATCGACTCTCAGCAGTATCCCATGGCAGGAAGCTTTGCTTTTTTTCCACGCGCAACAGGTCAGAGAAATCGGATAATGGCAACAGAGACCGAGGCTGGGGAGACATCACGTTGCCCGGGGCAGTTAAAAGTGTAGGGGGTGAGCTCGCTGTCTTTGTGTTCGTCATGAGCCGGATTCCTTGATATGGTTTGTTAGCATATATTTTGTCGTCATTTGGATCGCAGTTGCGGACGAAATACCAGTCTCTACAAGCGGCTTTCCTAGATATAGGAGGTGGGCGATTATCTTGATAACGAGGCTGTCTCAGATTGTCATCCTGTTGGTACCAAGAATCTTGCATCGCCAGCCATACATCGAACGGAAAAGACAAGTGTGATGTTTCCGTAGTGAGTTGCGTGGGAAGTCTTCGTGGAGGATACGTAATGTGTGCGAGAGACGCCGCGCTTCTACCGCTTGAGTAGGTTACATCACCTGGCCTAGATGCTTTGAATGAGAAAACATGGGCAGAGTAAGAACTCCCATGGTGGAGACAAAGAAGGACTACCAAGGGATAGACTTTACGGCAAATCGACATGAGGTTGCGAGCTTGGGGAGCTTTTCTTTTCGTCTTGGTACTCGGATGCGGCCTTCGCCAGTGTTTCTGAATGAGAAGCCCAGTCTTATTACGCCCGTTTGCCTTTAAATGAACTGTTTTAGGAAAAAAAGGGGGAAAAAGTGAAAATTAAGAGTTAGTTCGAAACGTAGGTGGAATGTTAAAGCTTGTTCAAACGGAATTCTCTTTATGTATTCCAGCGTACGGTAAAGGCCGTGTAAACTCAAGATTATCCGCGCACAAGTGTGGCTCCATAAACACAATTTAGGGAGTTATAAATGGAGAAATGAGTAAAGTAATGATGCGGTGCATAGGGAAAAAAAGGCATACTACAATTTACAGTGCCAAAATTGGGCGTAATCAGGGATGTAAGTGTCAGTATAGAGCTCGTCCTTACCTTGTCGGGTCGTTAGGTTACCACGGAGGCAGCTAGGGCAGGTAATTCCGTAAGTGTTTTGGACTAGTATCTCACCTGGAGCTGTTGGGAATTGAGCCGAAAAACAGGTGGGCCGGTGGAGAAACGTGGTTTTTATACGGAAAGGAAAATCGCCTAGTAGCGAAAAGGATGCGTGTGTGAGGGGATATTGTTGCACCGGACATGCGAAGCGTTTTTCGTGCGCGCAGGTCGGAGGTTCCCTAGAGTACTTATCAGTTAAGGGCTTCATTTTTCTGAAAGAGTAAAACCCTCGAAGTAATGCTTTGATAGCCTGTTTTTCGTTGGCCAGCTTACAAACCAGCATGGATAGCAAGGCGTAATGAAAGAGCGACTCCTACTTAAGGATTTAGCCGTTGATGAAGATACTCTACGAGGTCTTTAGACCTCCGCAAGCTCTTTGATAATATGTGTTTGTTTGGGAGCCTGTAGTTTTCTTTAGGGAATTCAGCGGGCGGATAGTGAAGCTTTCTTAGCTGAACATGACAATGGCTAGGTTCTGTTGTTTACTTTTATGGAACTATGGCTTTGCGGAATAGAAATACTTTTACGCTAATTTCCCTATTCTTTGTTTTTCATTTCCAGGGCGTTATGTTGGAAGTAGGCCCATTAAGCTGCGGAAAAGCACCTGGAAAAACCGAAACATAGGCGAAGTCGTGAAGAAACAGAAGGAAAAAGTGGCACTCGGACTCCGATAGCAAGCTATTCACATAAGTGGCCATATCGAATGGACTGATACTGCGGAATTGAAGCAGTTGTGTTCATTGTGACGTGTTTTGTATGGTTCTTTATCTTCATTATCGATTTATAGACACTTGGCAAAATACTTTTCGAAGACAATACCATCAATGATGATTCTGCTGAACAGCAAGAAGTTCAATAAACATTTTGTGCTTGGACACACTTTTCGATGTCAAACCTTAATTTCTTTTTTTTTCTCGACTTTTTTAAAGAAACATCAGTATTTAGCTGTGACTTAATTAGACAATATTTTTCTTCAGCAAATTGGAGTCAGTTAAGGCTACCAAGGCTCGGAAACCTTGGATGTTGTTACCTGGGGAATAATGTAATAAACGAACTTACGGTGTTTCATCGCCGTAGACCCACCTGCTGATCTGATTACATAGAAATCTATTAGCGTTTATTGAGAAGTCAGCAAAATGTGGTGGGTCCGGAGTTTTAGTGCGATATCTCCTTAAATGAGGGGTTCTTAACCCGAAAGGTAGGTGCAATTCATTTAAAGACGCGATAAAATATGGATGATATAAAGGTTAAAACGAATCTTATCGAGTTCGTTATTTGTAGTCATACGTCCGTAAATTACTCGTTTGCTGTTTCTCTTCCCGTCTAGAAAGCTGCATGATTCGCGCACAGGTAAAAAACCTTCGTGCTCATCTGTATTCTATGGAAATGATCCTTGAATGACCGGTACTGATTGTATAAAAAAAGTCTAAAGCAAAGTGCATTTTTTTGCATTACGGAACCACGTAGGAAACAAATTATCTGTTAGCACTTAGAAATCAATTGACGAGATTCCTCTCAAACTATTTGGCTTCAATTACTTCTTATGCGTCAGCTAAGAAGAGCTCAATAAGAACTTTAAGGAATCTGAGCGCCTGTTTTTTTTATTAAAAAATTCCTCAAACTTCATTCACTTATCGAAAATTCTACTATATTTCCCAACAAGTCTCGACATTGTGCGCCAGATTCACGACTTCCTAATTTCATAATTACTGAATTCAATTTAAAATCTGAAGTTTTCTATACAATCTCTTAACAAATGTTCAGCAATCCCTTCGGTACCCCTAAAAAAAAATCCGTCAATATTGTTGAGACGGTGAGCTGGAGTCTGTGGGGAAAAAGGGTTTAGAAACACTGGTTTATATAATAGCTTAATATTTTGATTATCTATCTTTGCAAACAATTCTAAAGGGGACAAAGATTTTGCGTGACTTTAGCAAAGTCTGTTAACCAAATGGCCCTATTTATGGGCACTAGGACAAGCAAATGGCTCCCCATTTTTGGGTAATAGTCGTTATGATTACTGAACCTCTTCCCTGTGTATTAAAATGTAATAACCGATGTCCTATTCGAATAGTGTGTAAAAATGGTTCAGTACCTTCCCTCAGTTTTCGACGACCGAGATACTAATGAGCTATTAGGGAACTTTCTGTTTCCCCTCGAGCCGGCTGCCACGGTATCCGATACCCTCCCTCGTTACGGCTTTAGTCGGCGAAATTTATCAGCGCAAATTCATAGCTTAACTGGGACAGAAGCCGCAGGAAATCCAATACTAGCAATGTGCTGTTAGTTTGACGTTTTACATCCTGTTCATTGGCAGTTACCGTGGCTGGATATAAATAAACTCGAATTCACGCCGACGCTTCGTATTACGATGCATTTGACTCAAGATGTCCATTTTGTCGAAGTCTGGTAGTAACATGCCACGTCAAGCGATCTCGTTGATTGAAAACTTTAAGTGCTCAACAAACGGTTTGCAGCTGAAAAGTTGCTACGGGCATTATTAGTGATAACCTTTCTCGCACTACGCGAGTTAGCCAAGGATGAAGAATGTGTGAGCCTGGAGCACATCGTCGTTTGGAACCTTTTCTTGATTTCTTATTATACGGTTCACGCTAGTCCGCTCATCTTGGGTAATGCTGTACTTCCGCTAATGAAATCTCAAATTATTCAGAGCAATCCTCGCCATTTAAAAAGGAAATTCTCGCAGAAGGAAAAAATAACCTAACTCCCTAACTTTTTCCTATTGAAGTCTTGCCTTTTAACAAAACTCGGTTGTATTATATTTTACTGTTCTAAAAACAAAATACGAGTAGGAGACCAGTCGAAATCTGCCAAAACAACTTTCGTGTATTTGAAGAGGATTTCACTAAAGAAATTTCCCTCTCCGCGTATATTCTGGCATTACCCTTGCTTACTTATTACTTGGTCTACAGATGGCGATAGGTGCCAGAAAAATTATACGCTGCAAACCGTGAACGAAAGCGATAAAGGTGTCGTTCTGTTTGGGGTCGTTCACGAATCAAAACAAACAGTTCATGCTCGTCAAACACAGCGTGTATGCAATGTAAGCATTTGATGTCTATAAAACGAAGTTATGGAAGCGGCAGAGGCTCATTCGAAGGATGTCGAGCGGGAGAGTGATCCGCAGACAGCCCCTTGTTTACCAGTTGAATTTCCTGAAAAAGAAGCGGATATCACTTGCAGTAAGTTCACTCCAAAATTATTTTTTAATACGGAAAACGACATTAGTAACATCAGTGATTTGCTAGCCGGTGGTAAAGTGTCCTATGTACGTCAGCAATCGTGCATATCTGTCGAATCGTTAATTGCCCAAACTTCTGCCACGAACTCGTTGGGAGCTGCTGTTCTAAAACTAGCGAATGGTATATTGGATATGTACGAGCCAGACGTCCGGCAAGTGGAGGGCCGCTTGAGCGAGTTGACGTACGCGATAGCTTATATACTTTTCAAACCGTTTAGCAAAGCAAACGTCCATTTTGTTATTGTTATTTGTAGTGTCAAGCAAGATATGTTGCTGTCCAAGATAACAAAGCAGAATCAAAGATTTGATGAAGTAAAGAAAGAAGTCAACTTAGAAGACATGGCTTCCATGACGAAACTTTACTTAACCAAGTTAAGCAATATGAAGAAGGAAATGTGTGGATTGCAAGACCGTGTTGCTAGAGTCAAGGTATACGAACTAAACGCTCTGATGACGAAACACTACTTTTGGTTGGGTATAACCATGTTTTTTTTTTCTTGTTTTGTCCTTTGCAGAAGCGGGCTTTGAAATTGCAGCAGAATAAAGAAAAGGAAGCTTTGCAAAGAGAGCACGAAAGAGAGCGAACGCTTGAAAGGGAACGACAAATGATAGCTAAACCTGTAAAAAAGAAATAAGGAGGACCGGAAACAGTTGCGTTTGCTGTTCTTCTAGTCATGCACCGTAGGCCGATAGCTACCCAAGTGCCTTGCGTTTTTGTACAGTTTCCAGCGACGTAGTCAACGCGCAACATGAGGATTCGGATTTTAACCCCTAGCTGTTGAATATTGTCTTTGGAAGTCCTCTTTCTTTTTATGGCTTGTTCAGTTGATGACGACGCCGTGCTTCTTCGTGTGAATTGTAGAGTCGTATTTTTCGCCGTAATATATTATACTTTTCTGCATTAGGAACTAGAATTACTTCGCTGTTGAACAGGAAAATCAAATTTCTTGCCGTCAACATTTCTTCGCTTAGCTAATTTGACCTGTAATTTGTTTAACAGTTAAAGGAACTCTTAAATCTGAACAATTGAACGGGTTTAAGGAAAACCGGCTTCATGGGTCTATCAGGCTTCCTCTAAAATGCCTTACCCCTGTAGCCCTCTTAACTTGCTGCGTAATACCGTATCGTTGGAGTCCCGTATTCGTTTCTTGATTGCTTCACTGAAGTCTGTGCCGGTTGTCCGCATACTGCTTTGCCGTTTCATTATCTTGCCATAACCTGTTCCGTTACGGGATTTAAATAGTTGAGTTATGGTAGTGACCCATGTCTCCTTCAGTGGCTTGACCACTTTGAGCGAGACGAAGAAAGCATCTGCTGATAAGCGGATTTTTTTTATGATTTTAAATAAATTCCGAACAAGATTCTTGTCAAATAAGACATCTAACCTCGTAAACGAAGATGGTGAATAGAATTAGGCAACAATACCGCGTTGATATCAGCAATTTTGTATGTCGTTAATACAGTCAGACTGTAAAATCGGAGTTGTTGTGTTATAACTCTACTGTACCTTATTTAAAAAGCTTAATTCCACTGTAAATTTTTCCTTTGTAATTTATTGAACTAAACTTTTGCGTCCATTAAAAGAACAGTATTAATTTATAACAATATGAATTAATAGAACACATATTTTGCAGTGGTTAAGTTAGTTCAGTTTAAAGGAAATTACCCCTGAAATCTGTTGTCTTTTGAGTAAAAGTCAATATCCTTTCAACCTGACCTGGAGATCGGGGTGTGGCTAAGGAGACACTAACATCTTAAACACATGAAATGGTAGAACTTAAGAAAGGAGTAAATTCCTCACGGCGTATGTTTCAAGGTTAGACACTGGACTACAAAAGACGATCTCCCTTGCATGTTAAGGATGATCAGCATCCAACAGCAGGTCAGTCACCGGTTGGTTTTTGATTCGCGTTGTGGACCCAAGATGAAGACAGTAAGGCTTTTTTCTTAATGGGGACCGTGTATCAAAGTGATCAAAATATTCTGCTAATTATTTGTTTATCGTTTCTATTTATTTACGACAGGTTTTGTTCTGCACCATAGCCTTGTTCACCACAATTGAGAGTTTTGTGGTCAACAATGAAGCGGAAGATATGTACCACGCTACCCCCGAAAAGACCAGAATTGAGACGGAGGAACCCAGCAAGTGAGTTCTGCAAATTTTTGGAGTTAAGAAACAGTGGTCATTGCACACTTTGTAGAGATCTCGAAGCTGATCTACAGACGGAATTAACACCCAGTTTGGCTGAGCGTACGGAAGAGCAACCTGACGCTGCCGTTCCGTTCCTGAACTCTATTCCGCCGTCCCCGTTCCGCGATTACTATCCGTTCGTAGAGTATCCGGGACTTCCTTCTCCTGCTTTTGTGAAAAGCTGGGAAAATGTAGAGTACGGACCTTGGGGAGCTTTGCGGTTCGCTTTAGATCAGGCCCCTCTTACTCCTGCTGGTACCTTTAAACTCGATTCCTTTACCAAATACCGTCTGTGGAAACCAAGCAATGCGCAGCAAGAAAGCGAAGATGACGTAGAGGACATGTAAATTAACTGAAACTAATACTCTTGGTATGACGTCATGTGATTTAAGTTTAAAAGCTATACCAACTCTCCTACTTATAATCCCTGAGATGGAATTAAACCGGCCATAGCCTGTGGTATCGAAATCAGAGAATGACGACAGCGCTTTGCCCAACTCAAAACCTTGATCTTTGATGATGGTTCGGTTATTGTTAGATGAGTTTTGGTTAGTCTTCTCACTACGTACATGGAGTTTAAATGTATGTTATCACCTTACGAGACCGGTGTATAAAGTACGAATATTATTCTTAAGTACAGTAAGCACTTTCCTGAAACAATCCATAACCTAACAGTACACAGGATAACTCGAGAGATGAAACATTTTTGCTTTGTGACTATTTCAAAATTCCTCCTTGAACCGGTCTAGTTTTCATTGATAATTATAATGTACTTTGTTTATAAGGAATGCATTTGTATGTACTTCTTGTTGGAAATCTCGTTACGATTACAATATTTAACGCATACTGTATGTTATTATAGCATTCCCCACGACGATTTGATCAGATCAGCCGCTTTTTCTGCAATCATAATGGTAGGTGCGTTGGTGTGACCACTAGGTACAAGGGGCATTACACCAGCATCCACCACTCGTAAACCTTCTACTCCATGCACTTTTAAATCTTGGCTAACCACTGCGTTGGTTGAATCCGGTCCCATTTTGCACGTGCCCACGATATGCCATAAAGTGACCGTCATCTGTCGAATTGCACATTCCCAGTAACTATCGCTCCCAAATACGAAGTGCTCGCACCCCGGGAACGAAACCGTGGGTAATCTAGTACCAATTTCTTTCATAGCATGGGTACTGGCCAGTTCTAGTGCTAGTCTTACACCGTCTAAGAGCACTTGCATGTCTTCGTAACGTGTAAAATAATTGTGGTAGAACTTCGGTGGATCAAAAGGATTTGCAGATTGGAGCCGAAGAAAGCCACGAGACTTCGGTCTCAGTACTACTGGAATAATTGAAATAGTGTGTTTGTTAAGAAATTTGGCAAAATATTCATTCCAGATATCGTCACGTATGCCGAGGTTCTTTCTTGTTTGGATGCCGCCGTCCGATATAACCGAGCCAGAGAAGATAACGAATTCAACGTCCGGGTAATCGTCATCCGGATCTGCGTATTTGGTTTTCACGAAACCTAATGCTTCTACTGTGCCTAAACTTGCGAAAGGACCTTGTCTGTCTCTGGCAAAGTGAAAAGCTTCACGGATTGTAAACGCGTTCTTATATAAAAATGACCAGGGCTTGTCGATTATGAACATTAGTCCACCAAAAGCGACGTGGTCTTGCAAGTCTTGTCCCACTGCTGGTAAATCGGCAATAACTGGTATACCGAGGGACTTGAGATGATATTCGGGTCCTATCCCACTCAGCATTAGCAGTTGTGGACTTTTCAATGCTCCTGCTGATAATATTACCTCCTTTCTGGCCAAAATGTTAAAAGTCTTTCCAAAACGATTTACTTCCACCCCAATCGCTCTTCGTGTCCCTGGTTGAAACAAGACGCGAAGAACTCGAGAAAAGTCAGCCACGTGCAGATTGGGACGTTCGCGAGCTGGTTTTAAGAAGGCTTTTGCTGTGGAACAGCGTAATCCATCTCGTATTGTGCCCTGTGGTGTCATGAAACCCGTCTGGTTAGCTCCGCTTAGGTCATTAACCTCGTACCCCATCTCATAGGCTGCTTTCAGGTAAACATGATTCAAAGGTGAATGCCAAGGCGCTTCGCTTACTGTCAGATAACCACCGGTACCATGGTATCTTGTAGCTGCATACGCTGGATTTAAGTTGTCTTCCGATTTTTTAAAATAGTCCAAGACATTTTCATAGTGCCAGTCGTCGTTACCGGCTTCAGCCCATGCGTCGTAATCGCGCCTGTTTCCACGCACGTACCTACGTAACGTTCAATCATAATTAAGAAAAGGGATACGACACGCACTATCATTTACCCTTCTTAATATTTTAAAAAGCTTTTATTTATGATTGGTTCTATTCCTTGAAGCCTGATAGTGATGGTAAAACAATCTTGTCCGACTTAATGAGATCTTAATAATTTGGCAAGCAAATTTCTTTGCTCTTTAAACACATGACAATACATTAACTATTGTACTTACAGCATGTAATTTAATACGCTAGTTCCACCTAGTGCTTTGCCTTGGGCCCAACTGCATCGATTGCCCCAGTACGCAAGACAGGCCGTGCTCTGAGGTTCGGGACGAACTTTCCAATCGTACGATGATAACTGGTTAGTCTGGGCTAATCCGGGGATGTCTGCAAATATGTTTTCTTCCGCCCCAGCTTCCAACAGCAAGACTTTCCATTCCGTCACTTCCGACAGTCTTGATGCTAATACTGATCCAGCGGATCCTGCTCCGACCACTACAAAGTCGTAAACGTAGTCGAGCGCCAAACGCTTCATGTGATGGCGACCGAATGTAAGGGCCATCTCGTCCCAGCGATAGATCAACATAAATATGAATAATGCTGTTAATGTAACGCCAGTTTGGCTCAACGCTAGTGTACTAGTTATAAAAGCGCGAAACCTAAGCCGCACGCTGGATTTAGAACTCAACACTAATGAAAACATTCCTGATCTCACTTAGAGATCAAACAAACTGATCTCACTTAGCCGACGACGTACACTAATAATTGTGAAATCCCAAGTTATGACTATCTCACCAACCAGCAAAAGCATGAGTTGCTTTCCTCGCAACTGATATTTTCACCAAGAAAGCAGTATCGTGAAAGCAAACTGTTCGCAATAATGCTCAACTTTAACTTTCTTTCGAAGTGGTAAGTCCTCCGTGTGAAAGCAATGCAACTTAGGAATAGGGTGAAAGTTAATCCTTACACTGAGGCTTATCATAGGTCGAAATAGTCAAGTAACCAGCTTCAGTTTTACTGAACAGTAACCTACTTAAAATTACGTAAGGTACAGCCTATGGCTGTAGCCATTGCAGCCAGTATAAATCGCACAATCTGTAACTTTTGCTTGCATCGCCCCAAACTTTCCGTTACTTCAGTGTGTATGGGTTAAGGAAGGAACGACTCTGTCTCATAACGACTTTTTACTAGAATGACCCGATTTTTTTCTGACCAGGTTTGCCTTGTAGCAAACCGTCCCTAAATTAAGCGCAAAATTCTGTTTAATCGTTATGTTGATAACAAGAGATTTGCCCAACTTGCACGTAGAAACGTTCGATCTCTGCTATTATGGTCTAAATTCCAGAAAACGCCTTTTTAGCACTATTGCGCATTGTTGTGTAGTGTTGGCTATTGGAAGATGTTTCCTCTGTTCTAGCAGTTTGTGCCAAGTTGATGGTATTTTTGACGTCACTTAAAATGCTATTTCTGCATTTTGTTGAGCTATTTCGCGTTTAACCTTATATTCATCGCTGGGTAAATTTGAACACCTACTTTGAAAATACAATACTCCCAGAATTTACACTGAAATTGAAAGTCAAAATTTGTGCCATTCTGCAGAGCAGTCTACTGAGTCAAAACTTTTTCTTTTGTTTTTATTTAAAAGTTAGCGGAAACATACAAGAAGAACTAAAATAAAGGCCCTTTTCGTTCGAAAGTATCCTATTTTACGGTACGCATTGTTTGGATAATAAGAAAAGAGGTTTATTTATTATTATTTTTTTCTCGAAGACATCGTTACTAACGTATTAATACACAGTACACAGTACGTATTAATACACATATAAAATGTGTGTTAATAAAATAAATAAATAAGAAACATAGCTTTAAAATAGCATCATAGCTTTCCCCATGACGACTTGATATAATCCGCCGCCTTTTCTGCAATCATAATGGTAGGCACGTTTGTGTGGCAGGTAGGAACAACGGGCATAACACCGGCATCCACCACTCGCAAACCGTCTATTCCATGAACTTTTAGCTCTTGACTTACAACAGATGTGGTCGGGTCCGAGCCCATTTGGCACGTGCCTGTGAAGTGCCAGAAAGTGAACGTCATGTGTCGAATGACACATTCCCAGTAACTATCGCTGCCAAATACGAAGTGTTCGCATCCCGGAAACGGTACCGTCGGCAAACGCACCCCGATTTGTTTCATAGCTTGGGTATCGGCCATTTTCAAAGCTATCTTCACGCCGTCGATGAGCGCATTCACATCTTCTACGTTGTTCAAATAGTTGGCATAAAACTTCGGTGGTTCAAGGGGATTTTTGGACTGGAGTTGAATGAAACCACGAGCTTTGGGCTTGAGCAAAGTTGGCAAAATGGAAATGGTGTGTTGGTTGAGGAACTGAGCAAAGTATCCTTTCCAAATGTCGTCACGTATACCGTAATTTCTTTTCAACTGAATACCACCATCGGAGATTACCGAACCAGACGCAATTACAAATTCAATATCTGGGTAGTCGTCATTTTTATCTGCATATCTGGATTTGACCCAACCTAACGCTTCTACACCGCCAAGTGTAGCAAGAGGGCCTTGATTGTCCTTTGCA
The DNA here is from genome assembly GCA_022885665.1 of Triops longicaudatus. Taxonomy (NCBI): domain Eukaryota; kingdom Metazoa; phylum Arthropoda; class Branchiopoda; order Notostraca; family Triopsidae; genus Triops; species Triops longicaudatus. The sequence goes on from JAGQDJ010000023.1 coordinate 546,101, forward strand.
TACCGTAATGATTCACCGATAGTAAAGATATTCTTGCCCACAAATGACAAGGGCTTGTCGATCTGGAAGAAAAGACCCCCAAACGTAATATGGTCTTGCAAGTTTTGCCCCACTGCAGGTAAATCTTTCACAACAGGGATTCCTAGGGACTGCAGATGCGACTCAGGCCCAATACCGCTCAACATTAACAGCTGCGGACTTTTCAATGCCCCTGCTGATAATATTACCTCCTTCCGGGCCAAAATCTTGAAAGTCTTGCCAAAACGGCTTACTTCGACTCCAATAGCTTTCTTAGTCCCTGGTTCGAACAAGACTCGAAGGACTCGGGCTAATTCAGCCACATGCAAATTGTTACGCTCACGGGCTGGTGCCAAGTAGGCTTTTGCCGTAGAACAACGTAAGCCGTCTCGTATTGTGCCCTGTGGTGTCATGAAACCTGTCTGGTTCGCTCCGTTTCGGTCACCAACCTCGTATCCCAACTCGGAAGCTGCGTCTAAGTAAACTTGATTCAGAGATGAACGCCAAGGCGCCTCTCCAACTGTCAAATAACCGCCGGTTCCATGGTATCTCGTAGCTGCGTATTCTGGATTTCGGTTGTCTTCAGCTTTTTTAAAATATTTTAAGACGTTTTCGTAGTTCCAGTCGGAGTTGCCTGCCGCAGCCCATGAATCGTAATCCCGCTTATTTCCACGTACGTATCTACATAAAGTCGAGTTGTAAGTGAAAACAAGCTACGCTGTTGTATTTAAAACACGATTATCATTAGCTGAAAATGTATATCATTTTAACCGTCAGCTTTGAGAAGGGCTCTCGACGATTTACCATCAACATGCATAAAAAAACATGGACTAGAAATATCAACAGCTTTGAAAAAATAAAGCAGAAAAAATCAAAGAATGCATCTCCCTTTATGGAGGGAATCTCGTTGATCCGTAGCGAAGGTAAAAAAAAAAAACAGAAAAAAAAAAAAAACAGAAGCATTGTATACTGAAAGAACCTATCACTTGTACCTAATGTTAAATGTAGCGTGCATATGGTAATGAACATGCAATTCGAAAATGCAGCAAATCGCGCACGCGCTGCAGCTGTTCAGCCGTTCTGGCACTGGAGGATAAACGCTTGGTGATTTTAAAAACGAGAAATTGTTGGTGCAGGCAGCGACACTCCGCGATGACCAACGAGTTCGCTCTTGAAAGTATTTACTTTTGCGATTTAGAAGTAAAGTTATTTTTTTCTTCTGGTACCTTAGACAGGAAGTTAGTAAGTATAGTAAACTTGTTTACAGCATGTAGTTCAAAACGCTGGTGCCGCCGATAACTTTGCCCTGCGGCCAGCTGCAACGATTGTCCCAGTATGCTAGACATGCTGTGCTTTGAGGTTCAGGACGCAATTTCCAATCGTACGACGATAACTGGTTGCTCATTGCTAAGCCGGGAATATCTGTAAAGACATTTTCTTCTGCCCCAGCTTCCAACACCAATATCTTCCATTCCGGCACTTCTGATAATCGCGATCCTAAAACCGATCCTGCAGATCCTGCTCCAACGACCACGAAATCGTAAACTTCATCAAGAACCCAACGCTGTTTATGATAACGGCCAAAAGTGAGATTCAATTCGTCAAAGCGATAAATCAACATAAATGCGATCAACGCTGTAAAAGAAACACCAAATTGGCCAATTGCTAGTACACTGGTAATGAAAGTGCGAAACTGGAGTCCGAGGTTCAATGTGATCCTCGGGGTTAAATAAAACATTCTTGCACGTGTCTGACTTGGCTCAGGACCTATAACACACTAGACAACTTTTAATCTCTACGCCGCATAAACAGGTTGTGTGTTTCACCTTCTTCTTTAGGAAACAATCCATCCCCTACAACAGTTTTTCTTCTTTGGCCTAAGAATGTGCTGTGAAACAAAAAAAGCTATAACTATACCCAATGGAATTGCTCTAAGAAACCAGTTAGAGCCCTGTTAAAAAAGTGGTCATAGGGTACGCAGGTCACGAAGATTTTGACAAGCCCCTTTTACCCACAAACTTTACATAAGTAACGGACTTTGTTGAAGCAAAATATCGTAGACCTAGAATTTCCTCCAACGGTTTTGTACGCACGAAGGGAACAGCCTCATCTTTATTCCGTAATCGTACACGTATTATTCGAAAATGCAGCAAATCGATAAATACGATAAAAGGTACGTGTAAGTTGAATTCGTTGACAATTACTGTGATTATAGTATTACGTAATGCTGTTTTTATTTCGTTTTCTAACAGGACCTGTTATTAACAAACAATACTCTGAAAATCTGAAACACTAGAATTTCATAATTACCGTTATCAGCCTAAAACTTTTCTAACTATTCTCCATTCGAACTTCGTTGTACCAATAAATCTAGCTTCCTTTGGGATGTACTCAAGTCAGCAACAGGCTTTCAACTTACACAACACATCACCCTGGACATGCATATTGATACACTTATTTGAATTGCGGTCGTTCGTTTTCGACTGAAGACAAAAACAGGGATAGGTTCGAAGTTATGCATTACAGTGTATAGTGTATAGAAGCAGCGTGAGCAGAAATTTTGAGCCGAGTGCCGAGCCGTGAGCCGAGATAGACGAAAACCTATGAAACTTATCCTATGGCAACTTATCCCATGAAAATTGGAAAAGGACTGGCCAGAGAAAAACGTTTTCCTACCATAAAGAGAACGAATAAAACACGCTAAAAGAAACTTGCATGCTATGCAAGTTTCTTTTAGCGTGTCTTTGTAAACTTACAATATAAACAAGTGTTCTGGCAACTGTAGCCTAATGTGACGAAAGAAAGGTATGCGTCCTGAACACAAATGTTTAAAGGTACTATGTTCGTAGCAAACAATTTACGATTACGACATTTTCCAATGCTTGACGCAGGGTTAAGAAAATTGCAGATCTAGTGACTTTAATAACTCCCTGGACAAAATGTATCATCTGATATGAACGCCACCAAACAACGAGTTTGATTTGAGCCTAGCCTGCAGCAAATCAAAAATAAGAAACTGGCCGTAAACTATAACTGAATTGCTCGACAAAAAAGAATAGAGGGAGGGGACAGATGAAACATTAGACAAACTGTAAAAAAATCGCAATTAATGGACTGCAAATCTGTTGGAACTGAAAAAAAAAATCTGGCACGTTGTAAATGCGACGAAGTCTAAAAGGGGAAAAGTTTAATGGAAAAAGAGTCCAGCGTACATGATAGAGAAAAGAAAACTGAATCTGTGGCACTTTTTGTAGGAAACGTGTCCTATTACGATGTGCTGCTCAAAGTATGTGTAAAAAATAAGTAAAACACTTTTATGTAGAGAATTAGAGAATAATTTGGAGAATAACCTCACCAAAGATTCGCTATAGGTTCAGTGTACTTCTTTAGCCACGAGGTTTTAAAATTCGAAGGTGATGATTTAGTACGCTTTGAACTGAGCCATTTTTACCACGTGGAACACGTACGCACGATATTGCAATGCTGCGCCCTACCCAAAGTCAAAGCGAAAATTTTAATTCAGTATCCTTATGTGCGGGTTACTTTTAAAAACATTTCGTGACTGGAAAACAGAGAATACGGGATGGTAAAATATTGTACACTGGAAGTTAGAATACATTCCAGTGATCCAAAAAATAATAAAAAAAATACTCGCACACTACAGAAAAATAGCTTAGGTCCACTACGCACAAGGAAAACTTCTATTAATAAAGCTCGCGATTATCTGTTTAAACATACTGGTTATTTTTTTGTTTCATTGCATCTTTAAGATAATGTGCTCCTCTTTTAAATGCTTCATTTAACTTTCGGATGAGTATTCAGAGTGGATTGATAAATTTTCACCAGAAGTCACAAGTGTTACTTTTCATCTTAACTTGGCATAAGCTTTGCTTTTACATTTCGTTTTTGCTCTCGTTACAGTTCTGTACGGAATATCTGCTTTGTTATGCAAGTGTTTCTTATAATGAATAAAAGTTGTATCATAATTTTTCGTGTGATAGAATATTATTTGACACAATCATTTTGTGTTTTTCAACTCATTTGGCAAGCCCATGTTCGCTAGCAAATTTTTAGACCGCGAGTAAAGAGCTCTGATCACAAATAATTCCATTTTGTCCGCTGAAGAATGAAAGAGAGAAAAGAGACTCGTGGATAGGGAGCTTTGACTAGCTTAATTTCCATTTTGTCTAGTACTGAAACCTATAAGACGAATCTTGAAATTATCGAAAAGTTAAAAAAGTTTTGCGTATCAATGCACGAGAATCAAGTGTACTACCGGTCAGATCAGGTCACGTCGCCTGCAGATCAACTTACAGATCAAGCCTATAATCCTTAAGGTCACACAATAATTGCTGGAGTTTTGAAGTTGTCACATCTCCTAGATATCGTTTTACGAAACGCGCGCCAAGTTCAAATGCGTATTGACTGTTGAAAATGCCTCGCCGAAAGGACGGTGGAATTTCGACTAAATGAGACGGGATCATAAAGTCAAGTTTCTTTCATACATCCTTCCTGTTTCTTGAGGTACATTGACTACGGGATGACACTTGATTTTTCCTCACTTACTAATCTTCATTTTTTTAAATACAGAATCCACCTTAATTTAAGTAAATAAATATCGTATTTTTTTCGATCTGTGATAACTTAAAAAGGTAGAGGCATATTTAGCACTCACAATAAGGCAATTTGTTCGAATAAGTATCTTTTTCTATACGCAACTGTAACAAGCTTACAGTGTATAGAAAGGATGCTATGCGAAACGTAGAAAGCGCCTATAGTTCTTGTCTTTTTAACCTTTTTCAAAGGCCAGATTTCTGACTCAACGTGCAAGTCTACCTACGAGAAAAACCCCCGAACGTAATGTTCTCAATTTCCAACACCAACCTTTCGCTAACAAGTGCTTCACTCTATAATTGAAGTCCTTATTAATGACAATCGGTACTTCTACGAGGAAGGACCATGTCTGGCCAACTAACATCTCATGCTATCTAGACAGTTACTGTTTGATACAAGACTCGATGTCACATGGAAGTCCGCAACAACTTGCAAGTCTACTTCAAACAGGGCTTCAAATTCGCACCAAAATGGAAATGAAGAATTTAGCGTCAATAAGCCTGCTTTGACACCATTAAAGTTGAAAGAAAATACAGAAAACAGTCGGATGAAGGCTTGTATTGCCCGGTTCACAATAACCCTCCAAGTGTGTTTATCGGTTGGACTTAGCCACACGTTCCAATTCGTCCTTCTTCTTGATGGCATAAGAGTTGCTTGAACCCTACAAAGGAATTAAATGGATTAGTAAACAAGCGACCATACAACAATATTCCAAAGATAATATACCTTAGCAGCGTTGATAAGTTCATCAGCCAAGCACTCAGCAATGGTCTTGATGTTTCGGAAGGCGGCTTCGCGGGCGCCTGTGCACAACAACCAAATAGCTTGATTGACCCTGCGCAAAGGGGACACGTCCACAGCTTGACGACGCACGGTACCGGCACGACCGATACGAGTGGAATCTTCACGGGGTCCGGAGTTGATGATGGCATTCACCAACACTTGCAGGGGGTTCTACGAAGATGAAAGTGTTACAAGCAATTACAGCATTAAAGGAACGCCTACTTCGCCGGTAAGCAAGTGGATGATCTCAAAAGCGTGCTTCAAGATACGCAAAGCCATGAGCTTCTTGCCATTGTTGCGGCCGTGCATCATCAAACTGTTGGTCACTCGCTCAACGATGGGGCACTGAGCTTTGCGGAAACGCTTGGCGGCATAACGGCCAGAGCTGTGGGGAAGATACTTGGCATACTTCTCCTTTACGGCAATGTAATCCTAACAGAAGATAATAATTAGAAAAGCACTCAGCTTTTACTCGTTTACAACAAAGGGATTTTGAAATAACACTGTATCTGTAACCAAACAATTTCTTTCTCTCAGTGCGAAACCCTACATTACTGCCATGAGTAGCAGATTTCGGAAACTGAAACAAAATGCTTGAGCATCAAATACGCTTCTATAGATTTTATATGACTTAAAATCTTCGGTACCAAATTATAAAGAAACTCATCAGAAGCATAGTTGTGACTTGGCATGGCACACCTATGCACGCTGTTGCGACAGTGTTAGCTATGATCCATGTTAAAGAAAATCTCGTACGCAACTGATAAAATGAAAGGACTTATGAAAAAACGCCATAATGCCTAAAATTCTACCCTTGCAAAAGACACTATGAATAGGTACGTTGTGCTTACTTGCAAGCTCATATCGGAGACTTGGACATCATCGCAAGACCAACGTCCGAACAACTTAATTTCAGGCAATTCAGCCGGGAGAGGAGCAGAGCTCACAACAGGTGCTGCTGATTCATCCCAGTCATCCGCCATGTCTATAAAATAAGAAGATATCCATGTTACTAAACACCGCCAAGTTTCGGCATGGTCACACTGAGCGAACTTCACAGCATTGTTTACCACTTGGATTTCCCCTTTAAACAAATACAAATCAACTTAAAAATAGGTTGTGTCACACGTAGTATGAAGTTAAAGAAGTAAGACGAAAGCTACTGAACGACATTCTCCATAACTACAGAGTAAAAACTACAAACTTACCTTAAAATATAATTTATCCGCTGGTAACACACACGGCGGTCTCAAACAGGGAAGTGTAAAGGGCTACCAACTAGGATAGATTGCTGCTGTTCAATCGCTATAGCGTGTGACTATAGTTGGTAGCTTGGACAGAATTTTACGAATGTAAACAATCTGAAATCAACACTAGGCGGATTATTTGGAAATATTTGTCTTCATCATGGCTTCCGTTGCTTTAAAAGGTAAATATAAATTTTAAACGTAATATTATCTTACGTATTGCTTTCAGCTCTTCATAGGCTCTCCAAATGTACGAGTAAACCCCATGTGAGACATTTACGCCAGCAGACAGTTATTCAACAGGCACTTCTTCAAGCACAAAATGCCGAAGCTACGTCCACATCTCTCGAGACTGACACACGTAATTTTTAATTTTGTTAAAAGCCTTTTAATTAAGTAGGTAATTGGTTGTAGGGAGTCAGAATCTTATCAATCCGTTGCTTTACCCGGATTATTTTGGTGTGCGAAAAATGGTTTCTTTGAAAGAGCTCTTCACAGCACGTGTTCACTTAGGTCACAAAGAGGGTTCGTTAAATGAAAATATGAGCCCGTTTGTGTTTGGTTCAAGACTAGGTCACCTGATTATAGACCTGGATCAGACAGTCTATCACCTACAAGAAGCGCTTAACGTTGCAGCACATACTGCATACAAAGACGGTATCATCTTGTTTGCCTGCCACTACCCACAGCATACCTTAATGGTGGAAAAAACGGCAAAAGAAGCAGGAGAATATGCTCACGCTAGAGACTGGCGGGCGATGATTTTTACTAATGCGGAGAAACGTTATGGTGGAGTTACCAGATTGCCTGACCTTTGCATTCTGTTGTCGACCCTGAATCCCCTGAACCAAGAACATCCGTTAGTGTTAGATGCAGCCAAGCTTTGTATTCCCACCATTGGCATCGTGGATACCAATTGTAACCCTAACCTGGTCACGTACCCCGTTCCGGGTAATGACGACTCCCCTTCGTCAGTAGAATTATACTGTCGACTTTTCCGGGACGCCATATTAGCCGGCAAAAATAAAAGGAAAGAAGATTTGATGCAACAGTCATCTTGAAACGTAAAAGCCATTACTATGTTAGTTCGACAAAAATACAAAAAAAAATAGAACCCTTCTCTTGAGTATTTTTTAATGAAGATGTATTTTTTTTTCTCCTTTGTGACGCTATTCTAAATAAAAGGTCCAGGTTTCCTGCTTCACTCGAGAGCATTAAACTAGAGAAGAAAATTAATATGAAATTCACTCTAGTCAGAGCTGCCACTCGCTCTTTTTTTCGAGAGCGCGCTCGCTCGTTCGTTCACGCGTCTGAAAGAGAGCGCTCTAGCGCATGCAAATTTTACACTAAATAAAACAAATTAAAACTATAAAAAAATGCATTATATTTGGCTGTTCTCCAGATCGCCTAAGAGATTAATACAGTAAGATCTCGCTGTAACGTACACCGGTTATTACGAACAGTCGGCTATTGCGTACAATGTCCACAGGTCCCTGCGAAATGCCTACGTACATGTACAGGAGAAGCATCGGCTATAGCAAATTCGCCTATAATGTACAAAAATTATTTCCCGTTGCCAACTCACATATGCTTTTTTCCTTCAGATATAGCTAACACAAGTGCTGCAATGCATTAATGAATGAAAAACAACCGCACTAGAAGGGAAGGTTTATTTTCCACAAAAACGCACTACTTGCGCTAAGTGTTTTAAGTTTTCACTAGGATCTCTCAAACAAGTACCTTTGCTGCTATCTTGTTTCAATAACTACGACTGGCCATTTGTGCTATAGATGAAAACAGAAAAACTATGTTGATGCGACCGTGCTTTATTTTTTTCATTCAAAATTGCCTAAAAGGCTGCTCTTTTAAAGCGGCATAAGACGAAATCATTAAGACGAAACATGAAATAATAGAAATGACAGAAAAAGAAACTAAAACCATTTTATAAGTCACTTTAAGCCAGTAATTGGATATTACGTACAATCGGCTACATTATACAGAATTTTGTCCCCTTAAGTGTACGTTATAGAGAGATCTTACTGTAGCTTAGTATTTTAATTATTTTTACGTTTGCTTGTAGCAAAGTTCGTCAGTATTTCTTGCCTATTACCTCAAAATGGCCGAGCTGGAAACCACACTACCAAATGTAACTAAAAGTTCGCCCAAAAAAATATTAATAAACAACGAAGAAAAACTAACCTTCACACTACGTTAGGTCTAAGCCTAGGAGTACTGAAATCATATTGAAAATTATTCAGGTAATTTTGCATAAATTGTGTAAAAGGTTGTCTTATCTCGGTAGTTAAGATTCAACTTACAACAACTAAACGCACGTAGTCGCGAATTTTCCAGGATAGATATTAAATAAAATATTAGGAAACCTCCCCTTTATTGTCTGTCGAAAAATCGAAAATTCAATTTGAAGACTCACAATTTCGAGTAATTTGTTAGCAAATTCTACAATCAGTAGACATTACTAACTATGAAAATTCATTAAAATGTTCAGGTGATTGCAAAATTAACTGGTGGAGCTACTTTAGTTTTCGCAAGAATTATATTTACAAAGTAATTTCATGCACATTTAAACCTCATTTTTGAATAAGTAGTTATTTTAGAGAAAAACGAAACTTCCTTGGTGACAATCTACTAATAATGATTTTCTTTTAAATTCCTTGAAAATATGTGGTAAAATTAACAATATATATGCCCACAGTCAACACCTCATAATGAAATGCTTTAGTTAGACATTCTTGATAATAATGCCTGAAGCGTGCAACATGTTTCCCCCTATGACTCGGCGAGGTAAGCCATAACATTAATACGAAAGCCTCCGAACAGAGCAAGAGCATGCGCTATTAATATGGCGGGGAAAATATTTTAGCAATTCACTTTTCTCAGACTGACGACCTTCCTAGGAGTGAATGTTAAGAAAATTAATCACTGTGCTCCATTACCCAAATTCCAGCGAATTTGATCAAATTTGCGTTACTTATTCAGTGTACTAAATCACCGATACATTGTGATTCATGTTTCGATCAGTGCTTCGCAACGGGTCACTTTTTCTGGAACAGCATTTTCTTGTCCATCTGCCACTTTCTGTCTGTCCCTTTATTCTTTAAGTGAGGACAGATATTGGCAAATTTAGGGGGAAATGTCATACCAAAAAGAGACCTCTCGAAACACTAATTTCAGTGTTTCATTGCTTTCTCAGCTGGTTTTTAAGCTTTGATCGTTAGATGGCATTTCTATAGGAACGCAACGCTCTCAGTGCTTTTTGAGCGCGCTCGTGATAGCTCTGGCTACAAGCATGTTGTGTGCGAGCGTTGCTGAAAGTGCCCGGAGATGTGAGGTGTAATTTTGAAACTCATCTCCGGAGAGAAAACATCTTTATCAACATGTAAGTGTGGGTGGCAAAACCTCCTAAGGGATATACAAGGCAAAAAGACTAAACGAGAAGTGGATTTTCTTAAGCTTTTCCATGGAAACTAGGAAACGTTACTCTGGAAACGAGCAACTAGTTTTTTTCTGCTTGTTGAGTAGTCATTTTAACCCATAAGCCAACACCGGATGCATTGTGGGAAAAGTAAAATGTACATTTGAAACGCCTTCTCAAAGACACAAAGTAGATTACAAAAGGTTTGCAAAACTTATGATCAGTAATAGGCTTCGGCCTACAATGGCGAAGCTCAATAAAAAAAAACGTAAGACTACGAAATTAGAACGAGGCTTAGAAAAAAACAAGGCTCCAAGGTGTTCCAGCTCTTTGTTTTTACACGATAAAGTTACTTGATCGTAGGGTTATAATTTGTCGGGGAAAGCTAACTTCAATTACGAACGGAAAAGCTGGAACTCGTGATTATTAAAGCCGGCGCAGCTCACGGTACAACCAGGGCTCAATCTGGAGATAAATAATGGGCATCCGTGGCTTTTGTCGCATTCTGCCCTTTACTTGCAACCAGAATACAGAAAGTTCTGTACCTAACTTATGGTTATTGTAACTAGCTGCAAGTAGTCGCGTGACAGATAAGACGGATGCAGCACGCTTTTAACATTGTATAGTGGCTTCTGTGCTTGGTTTATAAAAATCGTTATTGAAATACCGCATGTTTGGGCTTTTATCAAATCACCGCAGTTTTGTACGTAGGTTTTGAAACGAGTTCACCGAGAATTTTGTAAAGGGAAATAAAAAAGCCACTAGAACCCAATTCGGCCAAAGGAATTCTGCTTTCTCGGAATGTTTCTGTAACGATGAGTGTACTTCTGATACTGAATGAAACAAGAGGATCAATTAATAGCAAAATATTATATTACGTTATGTACAGTTGTACATACCTGGAATGTTCACAATTATCGAACAAAAGCCAATGAAACATTGAGAATACCAGGAATGATGAATAGATATGTACAGTCACACTAGTCAAGAAGGCCTTAGCAAAAATGTGCATGTTTTAAGTGATTGAAACAGTGGCGAAAGGAACAACTGGAGCTGAGATAACAAGGCTGACTTAACAATAAGTTGTTTAGGTAACTGAAGTAAGCTTAGAACTTGAAAAAAAAAAATGAAAGAATAAACTTTTGCTCCGTAATTTGACTTAAAACGAGCAAGCAGCTTTGATTGGACGTATAGAAGAAAGATGAATACATCTGGACAATAGTAGAAATCATATGACGGAGATGTTGGATACGAAAAAAAGCTTGGCATTCGGAAGACAAGGATAATGAATGTCAGTGGCACCAATCCATTCTGTTTTATATAATAATTGGGGCTGAACATGACTTCGGCTCACCATTTTGCCTTACAGAAATATAAGAGATAAGATTTGGACTCGTGTGTTTGACACATAGGCTAAACCATCAGGTCGCAAAAAAGGAGTGTTGGATGTTTCTTTCTTCAAGACATTCGAAAATTGTCGTAGAGTTTGTAGCCAATGGAGATTTAAGCTTTCGTATTCCGATACCGAACACTTTGAAGTTCGTTTAGTAAGCCGTCTCGAAGTTCGGGTGCAACGAAACGTTTCTTGATTCGTTCCACGTTTCTTGTGGCTTCCTTTTTCTATACAAACGTAGATGAAACACAGTATTACTTTCTGTTTCCAAAGACAACTACTAACATGATGAAAGGTACCTGTGCTCGTGCTTCCAGGTCGAAATATCTTCGGATGCTGTTGTAAACTTCTTGATTGGTATGCTTGTTACTAGGCGAAGATTTTTCGCTGTCGAATGAAGACTCCGACTCAGTTCCGCTGTCAGCTGTTTTGGGAAATGTCACAGGTAAAGGCAAGTGACGGGACGATGAGGGTGGACGGTACAAAGGAACTTCCTTCTGACCTGGCGAAGGGGACACTGACGAAGACATGGGTTTCGTTGTCGTCGCTTCTGTGGTCACTGCTTGGGCCGTACGGGTAGCAGATTTCTTTTGTAGCAATTTGGACGTTTTAAGAAGGGATTTTAGCTGATCTACGGCGTCCTCGTCTTCAGGGCGAGCGTGCCAGACAGCTTGCTCGACAGTATTGTCGTCTTCAATCTCCGCGAGTTGAGTTTGATCGAGGTCTGTTTCGTAACCGAAACCTGACTTGGCCTCCGGCTCGCGAACGAAATTTTGTAAGTAGCGTTCAAAGTTCAGCCACTCTTCCCGCGAGGGTGTAGATTGGGCGGCCGAAAGCGCGTCTTCGTAATCGGATTCTTCTTCGTAATCGGGTGTCCAAGGCATCCGCGAGATATAGTGCCGACTGCGTTTATTCGGGGTGCGAAAGTGGTTGACTTTCATATCGTCCATCTCGCCGTACGGCTGGAAGTATCCAGAATCGCCATAATAGTTGGGGGGCCAAAAGTCGTTGGAGTAATCTGTTGCCAATGGCAAATCTTCGACAGCTGGTGGATAAGCATAACGCGTAGGGTAATTGAATTCCGGAATGCGACCCGGTTTCAAAACACCGTACGTGTCATGTGTCGGGTAGAAGCGTTCGGTGTCAGCGCTCGGATACCGATCGACAAACCCATAACCTGTTTCGGGTTGATCATAGCCACCCGAGTCTGCCATTGAAGCCGCCGGCAATGGCTGCCGTAGCAACAGGTTGCGCCAAATCGGCAAAGTTCTATCCAGAGCAAGCGAATTTTCCACCAGAATCGCGGTCAGAAGAACCAAAGTGTTGTGTAGTTTCATCTGCGGCAATGCAAAATGAGTTAAAACTACTTTGAGTTAAACTACTTTTTGTGAAAATAGCATCGTGACACAAAAGCACTGCAGCAATTACGGAAAATTGTAGCCTTACCTTGTCGGTTGTTGATAGAAACCGGAAGGAGAGACTTTTCCTGAAACTCGGAAGATTTAAGCACTGGGTAACTCCTTGCTCCTTTGTAATTTCTGCAGCTCTTGGTCGGTACACTGGAGGAAGTAGACGCGGCACAGGTGTATATATGGGCTCAGTGACGTCAATAGACGCCCACGCTAGTCCTCAATGAATCTCCCTGACGGAGTAGCAAAGCGCTTGGGAAAATCGGTTTAGCCGCGCGCGCGGGTATGGTAGAACCACGCCCGATTACTGCGTGGGGGGGTGGAGCTTACGGGTATGACTGAAAGGATTTCTCCTTCGGGTCCCTTGCTTTCCGGAGGATATCCTGAGCCAATCCGCGTACAGCGAACTAGACCAGAGCGAAGATTCACACACGTATACCGAGACAACCAGTATTGATTTCTGTTGGCTGGCGGCTTCTTTACTCATACACTGCAGCTTCCTTACTTGCCACCACTCCACGAACAGAGCGTAGGCGGCTGGGTCGCCACTGACGTCACGGGAAGGGGGTTGGAAAAAAGGTAACAAAATTCTCCGGCAGAACTTCAACCCAATGAGCTATCGTGTTATGTCAAACAGTAGGCCATAACTTCGTTCTCGATTCACGCTTCCAACTGAGACCCGAGACCAGCAATATAAACACCCTTAGGCGAAGTTAAGAAGGAATGCCCGAAAAGAGATAAATAGAGTTACGTGAGAAGCGTTCAAGGATCTAAGAAGCAGCCACCTCCACTAACAAAGACGACAACAATGACTAGAACAATACCAAGTTCTCCTTTCGTGGAGAAAAATATCTACAGGATTTTACCTTCTGAAGCGTTATTTTTAAAAAATTTTGTTACTACTTGAGACTATAAGTAAGTACACGTACGTGCTTCACAATACATAATCAAATTGCAGGCTATTCCAAGAAATCTTTAGAAGTGGTTCTCCTTTTAGAATTTTTTCTTAAAGCACAGATTCTATTTAATAACCCATGATTCAGTCCGAAACGTTACTAATTCGAGACACATCTCAACGTCTAAAATCAAAAAGTCGCTTCTTTTTAACGTCTATTAACAATGGCAACCACTTAACTGGAAAGAGTTGATACGAGCCGTGATGTACCCCAATAAGTGGAATCTAGCGTTATTTAAAACCAGGGCTTCGGCTTAGAAAATCGAGAAACCTCGGGTCACTCTGAATGCACCATTACGAATCCAATGACTGGGCCGTACATAAATGGTATGCTGACTATAGTTGCTATTGAATTGTCGGTAACTGGTGCATTGCTTCTGTAGTATTATGAATAGGATTTACTTTGATAAAAAATGACAACAGTAGGGGTGGACGGAGTCGGTTTGATGTCAGAACCTCTTTTCTTTCCATCTTTTTTTTATAATGTGCGAAGGGGTGAAACTGTTCACCGGCCGATTTTTTTTTTTAAAAAAAATCGGGACGCGTGGGTGGATAACAGGTGGTTCAGAGTCGACCTTTCAGCAACCTTATTATTAGATAATTAACATTTTCCTTCTGCGACCACTGGCTTCTTCAAGAAAGGGCTATTCGTGTCCAACGGAGCAAGAAAGGAAAAAAAAGGAAAAAATCAATGGCGGACAACTTGCTTTGACGTCCTTTTGGAACTATAAATAGCTGACTGACCCATTCCAAGAGCTCCGAAAGGGAGCATGGACGCGCGGTTAGTTCCAGCCATACATTCCATTTTCCCTAAAAAGCATATAAATTGCATTTGCTCCCTATCCTCACTACCGCCTCCCCATCAGCCCGCTTTTAGGAGCACGCTCTGGTACTTCGTGTAATAGTAAACAACTACCTTGAGTTGTTTAAGGGTAATGCAATGGGGTATCCTCGTCTAGCTTTTCTGTCCCATTTATTGCTCAGCTTCTCGAAAGTAATACACTCCATCAAAACTTCAGAAAGGGCGCCAACATTGACGTCATTCGATATCGACATGAATGATATTCAGTGTTTCCGTTTATCGCACCAGAAAAAGGCCAGACAATTTATTCCACTCTTACCGCCAGCTTTCCGTTCATAAAAAAGAAACAAATAAATAACTGCTTAAACCCTTGCGCAGGTAATAGCAGTAATTTGTAACTAACTTCAAGACCCCTTGCTTACTTACCCAGCAAATGTTCGTGTGATATTTTTCTTCCATTTTCAACTATATCCTAACTCGGACTTCTTTTCTAATTAACGATTCTATTGCACTTTGGGGATTATTGAAAAAAAAATAAAGAGATTGAAGAAACAGACGATCGAGTGGACAAAGGTACCTGAGATACGGTCTTCTGTTGTGCCTAATTAATAACGAAAATTAATGCTGTAATATCTTAAAAGTGTCTACCCATGTAATGTTACAGAAGAAGAGAGGGGCGTGAATGCAGCTTTGCTGCTAAGTCTTACTGGCAATTTTAGTTTGGTCTGAACATAACTGGTATGGCCTGTTGTTTTTTAATCTCGACCAATGCCAGTGCTGTATTGGGCAGGCTTCCTCCTACGTCATAGCGGCAACGAATTGAAAGCCAAGTCAGCGCCTTTTTCCTCAATGAAACCTTTTCTCTGACGAGAGCGTGGGCGTTTTTAATTTAACTTCCTCGGCACTACAGGATAGCAAAAACTTGAAAAGCAGCCATGTGATAAAGAAAATGTGACTTTCAGGCACACAGAAACACCATCGACTTCGATAACAGTGTTCCCCCAAACTATACTGTTGCTGATCACGTACTTCTCAGAGAAAAAGAAGGGGTTAAAAACTCATTTTCTCTCCTGAGATAGCATCCACGGGTTGTCTCCTCTTTTCTTATATCCACCCACGCTAAGGGCATCCCCTCGGTTTCCTTTCAAGCTTGCTCTCAAAATAGCCCTCTCATATCGATCTGTTACTCCCTGGACTCCTTGTGCTAGATGGCCATCAAAAGGTAGGCCGCCATTTTTTGAACTGGTCCGTTTCAAGTCGTTGGAAGCTTTCTCGAACACCTTCAATCGCAATGTTGCCTGGCCTGTTTATCTCCGATGCTAATCCGCTTCGCAACCGATCCAGCTGGCTCACAGCTTAGTGATCCAGCTGCAATATCCTCAGTAACCCTTGACCTTTCTACTTCTATAGCGCTAAGCCTGTATCTGAGACCACACATTTTCTCTCTGCGACAAGCTTAAACGAAGACATATTTCCTACTTTACTTTAGACGCCTACATCCTAGTTCGAGACCCCAGTTAAGAATGTTTTCGCAGAAATAAGAATTCCAAGTACGATGTCTTTTGTTTAAAGAATGAAACGCTTGAACAAGAGTTGATCAAAGTTGATTAATTCTGGTTAAAAGTGTTCTTTGGCTAACAGCTAGTTGAACGGATCTTGTAGAAATACAGTAAGAAAGCTTGATGGTTTCAACACACATTCAAGTCTGCTCACTGAAATGAAACTTCAAAAAATGCAAATGATCGTTATCTGTAGGTGACTTCAAGTCGTCCAGCGATAGACTCTGAATTCCTCCTACAAGGTCTTCAGGTCCTATACTGTGGTTAAGAACGAAAGAATATGCAAGAATATGCTGTGGTTAGGAACGAAATTAATTTTCATAAAAGTTCGAAACTATAGTAAAACGATAAAATACGCAAAACAGGCAATGCATGGACCGACGCTTGAAAGTGCAAGTCTCGCAGCCCTAGTCTTCCGCCTAAATTCACTGACCGCGTTCGTGTGACAAACCTTAGACGTTAAAGTCGCATTAATTGTTTACAAATAATGCTTAATACTTCATAACACAAAACTGCTTCAACCCTCTACTGCCCTCTGGGTACGGCCTTGGGCGTATTGGTTCTTATGTTAAAAGCTGTAATTTTTTTTCAATAGACAAAGAAAATAATTTTGATAATAGAAATGTTGGTTTTGCAGAGCTGTTCGCTAAAGACTAATTTCATAATCTTGACTCATACTGCAAAACGTGTAATTTCGAAAGAAACAGGTCCTTTATTTCTTTTGCTTTTATATTTCGGCTAACCTTCAAGTAGTAGCAAAAGAAAAAGTATTGGCTCTGTAGATTGCTCTTCAGAATAAAAAAAAATCGACTTTACTGTAAAATTCTGGGAGTATTGTATTTTCAAAGTTGGTGTTTAAAGTTACCCCCGCGAAGAGTACAACTTTGAACGCGACACCGAAATTGCTCGACAAAATTCAGAAATAACATTTTGTCGAAAAAAAATCTTCTTTTCGTTCGTAATGCGGATCAGTTTTAAAGAAAGTTTATATATATCTTTGCAAATCTTCAGCTTGAACATGACCTGTCAAAAAACTGTCTTTAATGGCGCTTTCGCACAGAGAAGGTGTTGTGAGGTCGATTGAAGAACTCCTTGGCCACTTCAGTAGTGAATCTAGCGAGTCCCCTGTCTCTGTACATCTCAAGATAGGGTAAGCAGTTGCATCAAATCTAGGAAGCGAACATTCTTAAGCAGCTTGTCCTACTAAATTGGTTTTTCCTACTAAATCCTACCTTCTTTTCAAAACTTTTCAATTCAATCTAAAAGCAGCTCCTTCGCAGCTTTCGTAAAATGTTCCGTTAACCAAATAATGATGAATTCCATAATTCTGGGTCACATCAAAGTACCAATAAATCTTAATTTCATATGAGCAGAACGAAATTAGACCTGGGCACAGTAATAAATTCACCGTGGACTTAACTTCATTTTCGCAACAACCTGAAAGTGATCAGATGGCAATAAAAGAAGTTTCTAGTGCCACAACACAGGCAAGTTCCTACAACGTGACTGAAAATGGAGCCGATTCCACAGAAAAATACTTGTAAAACATTAGTGACGTAACGACGGAGTACAATAAGAGCATCTATCTATTTTTTTATGTTGTCCCTCACATCCTCCATCAGTTTCTTGTTCTAAGTAAAAACATAGTGTGCGTTTTTTGAAGATTACTGACAAAATTTTCTAGCAAGAACCGTAAAGTGCAACAAAAATGTACTATACTTGTAATTGCTATAGCTTGTAATTTCCCCTTGCATGAAGCATGGGTAGTTTGAATCAAAGTGAACATGAGAGTGATTTGTATGAAATTTTAGACAGTTTCAGTAAATCACGTACGAGACGACGCTTCAATAGGCGCGCTTTGATTTACGGGAAGCCACATTCTGTAAGCTTCACACGGACTTTTGATTCCCTCCCGTTTCTAACAATTACTGTAGACTCATTACTACGGACGGGTGAATACCGCCACGGCCTCAAAAGGTCTCTTTACCTAGCAACTCTGCTTATTACCTCTTACCCAAATCAAATGCTAAAGTGCGAATGGCCGCATGATAGCGACGTCAAATTAGTAGTAAGGCCCTAATATGTTTACATATTAGAAAAAGCCCACAAAGTGCACATTTTAGCCATAAAGGAAGCTACTAAGATATTTGAGAACAATTTTTCTCCACTTAAATTCTAAGCAATTTGGAGCCAAAACGGGATACAGACGCTCATTGCTTGCGATGACGCAAAGCGTAAAAACAAGTTCCTGGAATAACCGGGGCTCTAACCTACTTAAATCTAATTACGAAATAATGTCTGCCATATTACAGTAATGAACTTGACCTTTCCGGGTTCCGGTTAATGCGCACGATAAACCGGACTCTTGCGCACCTAATGACACGGGTCTCGGAGCGACATGAATATGAAAGTCAAATAACAACAACAGGTTCCTATCGATACGGGGAGCGTATACATTCGTTTTCACGCTTGAAGAGGTAAACACTGACCGAAGGGCGAAAACATCCCTCATTTACCGTGTTCAAGTATCATTATGGGTCGTCATGGCGGGACCGAGTAAAGCGCGCAGTACAAGTAGGGTTTCATGGAAAAAAATACGGGCCTGACGTCAATCATGTTGGTCAACTGGCTGAAACATGTGTTGCGCAATACAAAGAGTACTTGAAGCGTCCCAGGAGACCAGCAGCGTGAAAATAAGTGAAGCGATTAGCAATATGTCAGCATTAATACATTTCACCTCCCTCTTCTTGTCTGACATTATCAGAAAAGGGATGCCGCAATCACGACTGCCACCAGTTGCCACGAGTTCCGGCTGCTGCAAGCCACGATAGCGACGAACATTGTTTTTAAGGACTCCCGTACTTGCAGGTAGGACGAGTTCCACTACCGCCCGGCTGCTACTATGGCGCGCATGCCCTCCTCTTGAGAAAGCGAAAAATCAATGGACTACCATGGTGGTAAATGTCGGATTGTGCGCAGGTTATACACAAAGAAGCAAACGACGTACACAAACTCGGCAGACCACCATTTTGTGGAAAACAGAAAGCAATCTTGTTGCCTATTCACACTGCTTGCCTAATCATCTCCCACAAGATAAAAGAAAGCAAAAAATAGTTGACCCTCCTACTTAAACCACGCGAAAACCGCAAGTTGTTGTGCAAAATCACGCCCAATATTCGACGACCCCGATACGAGAAAAAAGTACTCCATAGGTGTTTTTCAGAAACAGTCAAACAAGCCATGGTTGTGCCAGTTCTGTTGCTGGTACTTGTCGCTTCATGCTTCTGCTCGGCTTTCCATTCCCACCATGATGTAAGTATTTACCTAATTAGTTTTAAATTCTGAAAGAAATGAACACCTGTGTGATTCTGATTTAGGGACTTATTAACGACGCCTACTTGCGAAGCGTGGTCTCAAGTTTGGCCGAAGTGCCGGACCCAATGCAAACTTACGATTACAACGAAGAGTAAGCGGACAAGCCAAATAGCGTCCTAAAACCGTCTTTTAAAAAAACTTTTGAAACGTATTTTTAGTCTGGATCGCGCGCACTTTGACAAAAATTTTCTCGAAGAACCCGATTACGATGATGCCGCCATGGGATTGCCGAAACAAGAGCTTAACCTACGCGACCCCGAGTACTTGCACCATAGTTCGTTACTAAACTCGCTGAGGAAAACTCAAGGTACTTCACACTTTATTTTTGCTAGGAAAATTAGCAAACTAAACAAAATGATTTTTTCTCCTAAAGAAGAGCAAGACATTAAAGCGAGCAAAAGCACAAAGCCAAGTTCAGATGGGAAAACTGAAAATGTCCTCCCAGCGTACTGCAATCCGCCCAATCCTTGCCCAATCGGCTACACAAGTAACAAGTTTTTTCATTACTTAGCTGTACATTGCTACCATCTCTGCGAAAAAAAAAACATTGGCATCTCTCAATGACGCATCCCCTCCGTCATGTCAGCTGTTTGCACCGTCTTCACATTTTGTCTTTCACCTAGTCATAAACTGCAAGAAAAAGAACGCCATGAAGTCCTTTGATAGCAAGTATGAAAAAACAAATAACTTAGGACCCATGATGTCGGCGTTCCTTTCGCAAAGCGAGCGGCAATATACAATCCAGTTTTGGTAAACTGTGAAGTTACTCACGCGCTCCTATAATTTAGGCGAAAATGATGGTTGCCTGGAAGAATTTGAAAACACTGCTGCCTTCAGTCGCGAGTATCAAGCCGCTCAGGACTGCATGTGTGACACAGAACACATGTTTGATTGCACTACTTCCAACAGCGGACCTTCACGGTCTTCTTCGGCACAAAACGCGGGCGGCAGCATCGTCGACACAGCCATACGCCAAATCATGTCTGAAATGCAGGTAAAATTACTATGAACGTACTCGTTACAAGTACTCCCCTCAATACTTGCTGAAAAATAAAACTGTCCTAAAATATAGGGTCACAAATCTCTAGTGGCGAAAAAACTCTTCACCGAAGATGTAAGTAGTTTTGACTTATCGAGCGAAAATGAAAAATACACAAATTTTCACGTGATGTTTAATTTCTTTCCGTAAACAGCGTCACGCCCAAGTTTTCCGTAACTTACAAGCCCGAGCCCGAGTTGCTGCTTCCTCTACTAAGCCAGTAAAAGTCATTGTTCGATTCGTAGTTCTTACAAATTCACACCTCCTTTACTAGGAACAGAACCCATTCCTGCAAGGCGAAAAGCTACCCATTGCTGCCAAAAAGGGTATCTCCGTCATGTAAAAAAAAAAACTTCGGTCTTCTTCGAATCATATCTATTGGAAAAGTATCATAGTAAAATAAAAGTCTTATTTTTTGGTGTGGAGATATGTTGTATATTCTCTTTGTTTCGGTCACATAAATGGTAATGGCTTTCGAGCCATCAATGCTCGCCAATTTTGCCTCCCCGCGTACTTTCGTGTAACATTACGAAAACCGAACAAAGAAGAAAGTAACGAAAAATACAATTACTAAAATTGTCCCCACACTTTTGTTGCACCTTTGATGGCCAATTATCCCTATCCCCTTTATTAACGTTACCCCATCCCTCGGGAGAAGAGACTCTCATTTTTATTCCCCTCATCTGTCGTCGTTAGTAATGCGAATAAAAAAAGTTGAAAATTCGGCCCATGTTTTTTTCGAGGTCTCACGTCGTCTTGGAATAAACAAAATCAGTTTTTTTTTTAAATAATAGTAATAATGTCTCTTGGTCACAGCCAAAGAGTTTGGGCGTAGAATGGTTGTAACACCCACTTCGGATCTCGCTTAGATGGTAAACAGGGTCTTAATTAGGGTAATTACAAGAAAGCTCGCTTACACGAAGCACTATTGTCTTGCATGAAGTCCAAGATGGTGTTATTAACGTTTTCCGTCTCCTCTTACGAACAGGATAACACATTTCTTCTCGATCTTCGTATCTTGTGCATCTTCTCTTTCTTTTCTTTATGTTTACTTTGTCTTCTTTGCTGCTTCTCTTCTTTAGTACACAAGACCGAAGTTTCTTATTAACTTGCTTGGGTGAACTTGTTCTTCTCTTCAATATCTCTAATTCAGGATACTTCATTCACGTCTCAAGGATACCGTTCGTGCCCGCCACAGCACGCGGCCTCAAATCAAGGATCAGGGGTTCGGTCTTCAGGTAAAGCTCAAGTTCCAACCAAACTGGGTGTCCAGACAAGTCACGGCGAGATCCGGGATGTCGTTAACTTGTAGCATGCTCATCTTAAACCCAGGGGTTGTATCTTATTTGCATAGTATTCTTTTGCTTCTAGAAAGCTTTCTTCTTGTTACGCGTCGTAAAACGCTTCAAGGTCGATGACATTTGGCGTAGGAGTGGTAAGACGTGAAAATCGTTTAGTAACGAAAAAAATTTGGCAGCCATGGCGCGGCGCCCATTCCGCTTCACAAAAATAAACGCATCGTTTTTCTTTCTCATGAATCAACGAAAAACCAAAAAAGTATGAACGAGGAATATGTGCAAACCGGACGGGGGCTTTCAAAACATGTCCCGCTTTTGCTCGTTGCATGGCATAGGGAGCCGCACCCGCTTTCACAGTCCAGAAGTAGGATGACCAGTGAAAGTTCAACGGTTCGCATTTTCAACTGTCCCTTCAACCTCAGAAAAAATAGATACTATATACACTGTACAAAAAACACAACAGTTTTTTAAAGCCTCCCTCTGTCTACCGGACTTAGCAAATGTTCTCAGGTGGCTGATCGCTGTGCTGGCATGGTTTGCTACATTTTTTTTTTTACAGTTTGCACCTGACGTGTTTCATTCAAATATCAATCCAGTGTCTCCACCGCTCTCCATGGCACCATCCTTTGTTCTCTTTTACCACAATCATTCTTTTTGGTCCCAGAACACACTTGCTTAAAGGGGATAATTTGTTCTCTTATTCCGGTGTGGGTCACAGACGGTAATTTCTCATGCAGATCTATTGCCCAATTCTGCCAACTTGGTTTCAATCTCTGCTAAGACAACTTCTTGATCAACAAATCTCGACTTCGACATCAGCGTGAACTCTCAACCCCCGACTCTTTTTCTTTTCCAGGTGAGCTTTTCAAACATACGTAGCGACGAGGTTGCATTTCTTCTCAAAACCAGCGCAGCTGGACAGAGAGAGGCTGGGACTGAGCGTTTGAGCTTTTCATTTGCTGGCGTTACCGTCTTCGTCGGCATCGACTTGATACTCAGCCACGTATAGGCTCTTGTCAATGACCTTAGGAATGGGTTTAATTTCGGTGCCCAATTCGGCCTCGATGCGGTGCAAGTTGAAGCGATCGTCGTAGGTGATCAGGTTGATAGCCAAGCCCAAGTGACCAAAGCGACCTGAACGGCCGATACGATGCAAGTAGGTTTCGGCCATTTTGGGGAAGTCAAAGTTGATGACGACGTTGACGGCCTGGATATCGATACCACGGGTGAACAGATCTGCAAGAAAGAGGAGTGACACCATAGTGTTTAGAAAAACTGCTTTTCGGATGTAAAGGGACTTCTGCTAAACGCATTTAGAGCTTCCAGTCAGTGCGTTGAGTTATCACTCATAAATTCAAGTGAAGGGGAATCCAACGAAGATTCATCATGCTTAAGCCATTGCCAAAAGAAAAAAGAAGCCCAACCCGAGTGCGTACAGAAATACCCAAATTCACGAATACCTCGTTTTTATTGGTAATATGTAAAGAGCAGTGCTCCTTTTCCGGTAAAAAGGACTCGATCTCTCGTTTCAAAAATCAAACAATGCATACATATGTTACCAAAAGTTTTTTCTCGGACAGAATTTTACTACTAGTTTTATGCCAACCACGCAAAATCAAAAAATTTTTTTTACATAACTGAACTAAAATAAAAATTACGAACTCGAGCGATGATAAATAAACAAAAGCATTGTTAGAAAAAACTCCTCTAATATCTCTACTTTTCACAATTTACGTACAATGTTTATGACATGAATACAATATGAAGAAGAACTATTATTTTATAATGCCTGAACATGAAAATGCTGAAAGCGAAAACCAAAATGTAAGAAAACGAAGACTGAGAAACGATTTAATGTTGAAGGCCATAGTTTAATGAAAAACATCCTCAATTGAGTCGAAAGACAGAATGTTTAAACAAGAGCTAATTCTGCCATAAAAATGTACGAATCAAGGAACTTTTTATTTTGTATAATTACAGTGATATGTCCAATCTTTCATTATCCATTTAACTACTGTAATAACTTCCAATAGTTTGAAAAATATAAATCTAATTCCTGGTTTTCAAAGCATGTGTTCAAAGTAAAGCTTTTCTTACTTTCTGACACTA
This sequence comes from Triops longicaudatus, assembly GCA_022885665.1. NCBI lineage: Eukaryota > Metazoa > Arthropoda > Branchiopoda > Notostraca > Triopsidae > Triops > Triops longicaudatus. The sequence goes on from JAGQDJ010000023.1 coordinate 570,135, forward strand.
ACACAAGTTAGTGAACCACTTTACATCGAGGTTTCGTAATCTGTAGTATGACTGTACAAGAGAAGCTTTTTGAAAAAGAAAAAAATATACTTACCAGAACAAACCAAATTTCTGCAGAGTCCATTACGGAAATCATGAAAGACTCGATTTCTGTGAGCTTGCTGCATGCGTGCGTGAATGTAGTAACAGGAATAGCCCAGTTCCGTGATCTTCTTCGCCAAGAGCTCGACACGTTGCGTTGAATTGCAGAAAATGATGCTCTGGTTGATCTGGAGCTTGGAAAACAACGTGTTGAGGCAATGTACCTTTTGGCGTTCTTGCACAAAGGCGTAATACTGGGTCACGCCCTTCAAGGTGAGCTCTTCCATTAAGTTAATTTCATACGGATCTTTCAAATATTTGCGCTGGGGAACAAAAGTGAGACAATAATTAGTTTGTCGAACTTTTCCAATACGTATTTAAAGGACAAGCGAAAGTTTAAAAACGCGAGGATTACCATAAACTCTTCTACAGATATCGGAAAAGTGGCTGAATACAACAAAATTTGTCTCTTTTCAGGTAAAAAGGAGATCAAGCGGTCCAACATTCCCTTGAAGTCTTGCGAAAGGAGCTTGTCGGCTTCATCCAATACCAAATATTTACACTTGTCTACAATAGCAACTTTCTTCTCAATCAAATCCAAAATACGGCCCGGGGTGGCAATAATAACATGGACTGCAAGGTTAAAAACAAACGTTAGATAAGAGTAGCAACACAAGTTAATCAAAGGGTATTTTATACCTTTGCCATAGATTCTCATAATGTCATCCTTCAAGTCGGTGCCTCCAGTTGTAACCATAATGCGGATCGGCAAGTGCTTGGCCAGTTCAATACAAATTTGACTCGTTTGCAACGCCAGTTCTCGCGTAGGCACAATAATAAGGGCTGTAAACGAGAAATGTTCTACTTAGTAAAACCTCAACGGACATAAGCCACTTAGTACCTTGAATGCTGTCCAAGTCAGGCTGGATCATTTCTAAGATAGGAATGGAGTAAGCGCCAGTTTTGCCCGTACCGTTTTTCGCTCTTGCCAAAATATCTCTTCCAGTTAAAGCTCCAGGAATACCAGCTTCTTGAATTGGAGAAGGAGTTTCCCAGCCTTTCTCGAAAATGCCCATCAGAAGCTCGCGTTTCAAACAAAAATCTTCGAAAACGTTGCCCTTAGTATCGGTCACGTCCTGCAACACAGATGTCAACAACCAACGCAATACTTGGAAAGAATTTCAAATAACTTACGCTAGTCTTCTTTCTTTTATCTTTGGGTGGCAGCTTCAGTTGTGACTTCCAATAATTATCCGACATCTTCTCACTAGAATAAAAACAAATAGTATTAAGTGACACATGAGATATGAAAATAATTTAATATAAAAATGTGTGAACGTTTCAAAATGGAACAAAAGTGAAATCAAATTACTTGTTCATCGTTGATCCGGCTCTGGCAGGGGACAAAATTTGATTCTGGTTGCCGAGACCAGCTAAAGCACCAATGCTTAAGGGTTGGGCTTCTGCCATGGTTGTTTTCAATTTTTGTACTTTTTGGGGAGTCTGGATATCGACGGGCGAAGGAATAAGTATTTATACGAGACAGGGAATGTAGCTGCACAGCAGCCAAATAACTGACTAGAAAACCGTCTACTTCACCAACAGGGCTGGGAACACAGAAGTGACGTAGGTAAGCAGACTGCCACTGATCACGGAAAAAGCAACGAGTTCAAACGTTTCCTTCACCAGGAACAGCGTTTCCTTTCAGAAGGATCTGAGTTCAGGACTTGCACATGAAAACACTTTTTTCTCCACAAGCCCAGTCTTTCATCCCTCACAACGCACCTTCCAAGTCTCGAATTATCGGGTTCAAACCGAACCTCACTGTCCGTAATGTAAGGCACAAGATAACAGAACAGCCAACTCCGTAGCCACTGATGTATTGTTGACAGTAGGATCGCGGGCAAACGATGCCTGTGAGACAATTTTGAATATACGTTCACTAACTCGTTCGGTAATTTATGGTAGCCTGATATGCTCTGGAAAAGGACAAGAAGAAAAATTGGTTCAATTTCACCTACCAAAACAAACACAAATGCCTTAGTTCCAAAATATACCTAATCTGAAATAACGTTAAAATAAGCCTTTCTTTCACAAGAACCGCAATTATCCTTGCACAGAAATTTCAATGTTACGTCTTAAAGTTAAATATATCACAGGATGCGAGAGATATTCTACGATAAAACTATCCAAAACATTTCACTCTATGACGCCTCTTTCCCGTTATGGCTGACCCTGCTGTTCAGGGCCAACAAAGACGGCTACCAAATTGGAAATATATCCAGCAAAAATATATTTCTAAGCTTCTAAAAGCAGTAGAATTACGAATTCTAACACTAAAACTCTTTCAGATGGGTAAAATTAATGCACTTAGATGAGTGTAAATTATTCACGCTACCTTGGGAATTGCGGATTTGTTCACTCTCTGAATCGTCCGAAACACGGAAACAGAATACACTTGCGCTGGTGAGTCACTTTAGCACGGTGGCGCTAGCAGCTTGGAATAAGAAAGCCAGAAACCGACTCCCAATAAAAGCACGTGTGTTGCCTGGGTCAGTCAAGAGGATGGCAAGGTAGGAAAAATTCTTTTCCGAACCCAAGCAATTCTGTAACCCTTTTATTTTTATTATGCTTCCGTTCCCAGGCACGTGGGTAGTGTCTGCAGATGTTTGTACAGTATTTTACCGGTAAATTACCCCTCAAGCATATTATTGCGTTATGCTTCTGCGGTGTCACTACCACGATGGCAAATATTTACCAGTGGACGTTACGACAGCCGTTTAGAAAATTATAATAATTTTCGCCAAAATTGTATTCAGTATTCTACCGACCCTGGAGAGAGGAATAAATCTTCAAACATCCCGACCATCACTATTCCATTACGCGTTCAAGCCAAAATTCAGAGAGACTTAGCTGAACGTCAAAAGCGTGAAAAAGTGCAGCAATCACGACAAGGAAAACTTTCCGTATACAAATAATAATAATAATAATTAATATTATTTCAGTAGTAAAAACATTAATTTCAAAAGGTTCCTGTCATAACTTGTAAAAACTCGAAGCTTAACTATTATCTGGGACAATCTTATGGCAAATTTGACGCGATCACTCTGGCTTCAAGAAGTTGGAAGCATCGCAAGTCGAACGGAGATTTCTTTACCATTACAAGCCATGGAAAGGTATGTTTGCTCATTCAATTTGCCACACTAGTCATCGTGTTCTCGTAGAACCCTGCGTTTCTTGCTTCAGAGGAGGAGAAAACATACGAAAACATGGGACTCCGTACCGAAATAATTCAGGCGTTGCAAGCTATGGGTTTTGAAGGCCCTACTCACATTCAGGTACTTCGTAGATGCTTATCTGCTGTAAAATTATTACAAATTTGTATCTCCGTTTTTTTTTTCAGACCGCTTCTGCAGCTCCGATTTTGAAAGGTCAAAACACATTAATCGCCTCGGAGACGGGGAGCGGAAAGACATTGGCATATTTGGCTCCACTTGTCCAACAAGTTCTGCGGTACAAAGCATTGGAAGACAAGGCAGAGCGCTCGGCTTTCAATGCTCCACTAGCAATGGTTATATGTCCATCCAGAGAATTAGCGGAGCAAATCCATGTAAGACAACGCCTTTCTACTTATAACTCGCTCAAAAATTTCTTTCTCGTTTAGAGGGTTGCCTTATCCCTGACTAAGCACTTTGGAGAGGAAGTTACATCACACGTAGTAGTAGGAGGCCGCTTAAAACGCGAAATGTTAAACCCGGACGTGCGGCAGGTTGATATTCTTGTTGGTAGTTTAGGAGCGCTCTCGAAGTTGACCACGACCAGTATAATCCATAAAATCGTTGTTGTTTTTTTTTCAATGAATAATATTGTTGTATATTAAGGAATTTATTCCACCAAACGAGTTGCGCACGTGGTTCTGGACGAGGCCGATACATTGCTGGACGATTCCTTCAACGGCAGATTAACTCACTATCTCAAACGATTCATGATTCAGTCGGAACTACATAAGGACGGACTCGGCGCTCAAGGTGTTCAAATTACGCTTGTTGGAGCAACAATGCCCACAAGCTTGTCAACAGTGTTAGGAGATATAGTTCCGGTACATAAAAAATTTATTAAAGCGCACACGTTGTTTATATTTTTTATACTGATTTATAGTTGGAGAGCTTCGTGAAAGTTACTACTCCTTACTTGCATCGCCTACTTCCACACGTTCCACAAAAATTTTTAAGAATTGCTCCATCCAGTAAACCGGAAAAATTATTGCAATTAGTAAGAAGTGACACAAACAGAGGACATCAAGTCATCATATTTAGGTAACGAAATTCGTCCCATTAAGTTATCGAGTCATTTAGTTACTGAATTGGTTCATTGACAGTCTGCTTTATCTTTTATCTTCAGCAACAAGTCAGCTACCTCAGACTGGATCTCGCTATTTTTGAACGAGAACGGGATCAAAACGATTAATTTGAACGGTGATATGGCACAACATTTCAGAGTGGGACGTTTCGATGACTTTCAAAAGGGCAACGTTAAGGTTTTATCCTGTACTGATATTGCGTCCCGCGGCTTAGACACAAAAACAGTAATATGAAAGCTGAACTCACTCAGAAACCTAAATAAATATTTTAAGGTGCAACATGTGATAAACTATGATTGTCCTGCTCATCTCTCTGATTATATACACCGTTGTGGACGAACGGGACGCACTGGAGCCCCAGTAACTGGTCATGTAACATCTCTCGTGAGTTGTTCCTTCGAAGCCGAACTGGTACAAACGATAGAGGTACAAAGAAAACTGTATTTAAGCACGTTTAATCTGAACTACAGTTCTCGCACCACTTTAGTTTGCCGTCCGAAAAATGGAAGTCATGCCTAATGTTAATTCGAATATCAAGAGGCTTATTGAATCCCATTTCCAGAGGAAAGCTATCATCCCGGAATAGTCCATTTTGTACACTTTATGTAAATCGAAAGCTGTCAAACAAAGCCTGTCTGAACCATTAGCTAATACACTTTTGCACAAACGAAAGAAAGGTATTTTTTCCAAACACGAGACAAAATTAAAGCGCTGCGTGCTTTAGGGCCGATATGGCCTCAGCTGAACTTTTCAGAACTTGACAATATTCCAGAGTGCTGGATGTATCCTTGGCGAGACGAAGTTCTTGAGTAGCCCAATTAATTTTTTGCTGTAATTCTAAAATCGCTTGATGGCAAACCTCCTTTACTTCCAAACCATATAATTCCCTTTGCACGCCCACACTAACAGTGGTTGGCTCGGCTTCACGCGCCGAGGTGAGTTCCGACAAGGATGGAAGTAGAGTAGGTAAAACTTGCAAAGGAGATGACTTCTTCGCCAGTTGGGTAGATGTAAATTCTGCTGTGGCTTTTGGTGCAGTTGTCATGAACGACGAAGCCGCTGTTACAGGAGCTGTTGGCTGTACGTCACTTTGTCCGGTATACTGAGCTTCAGCGATCTGGCGGCTAGCAGCGACTTCGCTGAACACTAATTAAGACACGGCATTTAAGAACTAATACAACACGTGCTATAAAGCTGCACTGTACAATACCTGGATTGTCCTTGGAGTTTTCGTAGCTGTCAACCTCTGAGCAGGCAACACAGTATAAGTTTCCTTGTCGATCTTGCAACTCGATGGTCTAGAAACGTCAAAACTTAAATTCGGGTTAACGAAACCAATTTAGTACCTACATCACAGACCCGGCAAGTCGTAGCCAACATTTTGTATCCTTTTAATAGGTAACTACCCATTAACTTCGTAATTTTATTCGATCGCTCTCTCGCTGCTTCAATCACTTTTAATTCTGCTTCGGTCGGAGGTTGCCAATCTTCCTCCATGGTTTATTTATTTATTTTGAGTTCTTTTTCACGATTTGTATCAAGTAGACCGGTTCAAGATTCTTGGATTTGTATCGTGGGTCAAAACCGCGAATTCGGGATCGAGAACTGCGATTGACTCTTCTCCTCTTTGTGGTTTGGCAAACCTGAATCACGCAGGACAGAATAGGGCATCCGTGGCTAATTAGGCACATCTCAGATTGCCGAAATTCCGGTACACACACACACACAAAACAAATACGTAATTAGCTAGGACAAGTCGTTTAAGGACATGCCCAGCTTATACTATCGGTTGACGAGTCAGACCTTACGTGCCACTTTAGCTTGGGGGTGTCCGTAAGTTGTATAGGTTTTGGGGGTGGAGATGGGGAAGTGAAATAAGGGAACTTTGCTTGCGCCAGAAGAATTGCCACGGTTGGGTTATGTGGAGAAGTGGGATAACAACGGAAAGAATAACAAAAGAATTGTCACGGCTAGGCTAGGTGGGGAAGTAGAATAACATGCGAAGAATAGAAAGTATGTTAGCGCGAGTCAGCAAGTTTGTCGCGTGTTGGCATGTTTTGTTTTTAGCTGGGCAAGTCCTTCATTTTTTATTTTATTTTTGCTTTCCGATTATAATAATTTTTTTTACAGGTTATGAGTGTCTAGAACTGTATTCTACAATTTATTCATATTTTATTGTTTTCCTTTTCCTCTTTTATGTGATTCCGCAGCATCATATTTTTAATTGGTATCCACAATTGTGGAGTGCTTTGCGTTAGTGAGGGAATTGTTTACAAGAAGCTTGTTGTGTCAATCTTTATATTTGCTGCTAACTCAGAACACTAAACCAATCGTGCTCGACTGAGTTAGTAAGTTATGAACTTGACCTTGAATTTTTTTTAAGTGCTAAAATGTTAGGCAGTCTTTTAGCGCTACTTTTAATCCTTGACTTCTATCGTAATGGTTCTCAGTGTACCGCAGTCCCAAGGAAGCTTAAGTAGGCAACGTTTGTAGAGCAATACATTCATAATTTCTCCACGTATTACACATTCACCTTCCCGTACGTTACTTCATTTTGACAATCAATACACGCTTTGCTCTCTTCTGTTATTTTCCTCGTCCTTAATTTTTTCAGTTTTTCCTTCGTTTCTTTTTGTTTTCTACTTATTCTCTTTTTCTGTGTTTATAACTTTTCTTTTGTTCACTTCTCTTTCATTTTTGCCGTTTTTACCCCTGATGCCGGGAAAAAATATTCTGCTAACTTCTGGGATCTTTTTGCATTATCTTTCTTTTTCAGATTCTTCTTCACTACAGCCATCTGTTGACCTAATGTGTACTGTACGCCTATGCTTCCTAACTTGGGACTTGCCCAGCTTACTCGACTTTTCAACCTGTCGTCTTGTTTATAAATCAGGACTTACGTCTACCCTTTTATCAGCCTTGACACACGACGCTAGAGTAAATACATGAAAGACTGGTCTATTATGTTCAAAATTTTAATTCAAAACAAAATTTCCCCATATACAACTTACAAAATGGCGCTTCAGACGAAACAAAATAAACATAAATAAGCCGGAATTTTCTGATTTCATGCTTCAAAATTGCTGCTATGTTGCAAAAAATAAGTTAGCATTTACACATAACACGGTTTGAAGGCACAAAAAAGAGGTGAGGTATCCTTGGACAGGTAACGGGGAACACAATACGCACAAGTGAAACACAGGTGAAACGAAAAACGAATGTCGTCAGGAGCACGACACTGAAATAATACCGAAAAGAAGTCATAAAAAGAGTTAAGTCAGCAAGAAAGATCAGAAAAGGCGAGTATTTCTTGCTCTATTCAAGAGTACCATAATATAAAATTCAGTTAACAATGTTTCTTCTTAATGTAACAAATCAAGAGGCAGTATAAAATCTTCTCGTACCATGTGTACCATGTGTTTTTTCTTTCTAATGATCTCTTCCTTCATAAAACGCCTCACATTTTTCCAGTAACCGTACAATAGGCCCAATGTTGTATGGGAATAAGCTTTTGGACACCAAGCGCTTGATCGCAATTCGCAATCGAATAAAGACCGTCATGGCGTCGTCAAGTTGCCGATCCGAGTAGCTGACAAATTCGCTCCAATGGCGTCGAATATACTTGAGGCTGCGGAGGAGGTAGAGGAGGAAGCACGTTTCATTGGACACCAACAAATCGAGTAAGACATCCGGGTCGTACGACACAGTCTGCAAGAAATGGAGCCAACTAACCGTGGGGTTAATGGAACGCGCGAAGTCCGGTTGATGGCTAATGGCCGAGGCCAGCCCCGTGTAAATGTCCAACGTACACAGCAAACCTTCCACCAAGGCATCGTCTTGGTCAGCAAACAGTTTCACTATCCACTCCGCTAATGGCGTCTCCGGATGAAAGGGTAACAAACACTTGATGCGCGAATCTAATACTCGTAATACTTGGCGAATGCTGCGAGAAATGACAGCCATGTCAGCGTCTTCTGAACCGGAGCCGCCGGAACCGGCTTCGCTGCTCGTCCGCGAGCTTCCCCCTCCCTCGCTCGAACTTTCGCAGCGCGTCTCCTTGACCGTTACCGCCACGCTTTTCAACACCAGAAGTACAACCTTCTGCAAAAGTGGACGGTCCCCGTCTTCCTCTTCTTCTTCGTCGTCCGTCTGCTCCATTCTCGCGCTCTTCTCTTCGTCCCGTACCCTCCTTAAACCTGCAAAACCCGGACAACCTTCCCGGTAGGGCACACGTTCCAACAATCTTTCATTCTTTACATGCCGGATAATGAGATGCGACAAATTGCACGGTTCGTCAGCCAAGAAGTCCTGCAAGGCTAGTGTTGAGCCGTAGCAGAGCACCTCGTTCAGCAGATCAACCAGCTTCTTCCACAGTACCGTGGGCAGATGAGGCGTTAGTAACGGCACAAAACTCTCCAAACGCGCGTAATACGGCTTGGTATCCACCACGGACAAATTGGCTTTCACCGAGATACTGGCTTGCCATAAGCTCAGGAAGGAAAAGATGGCAAACTCTTCGCTGCGTAAAGATTCTCTTCGGGGCGGGGCTAGGTTTTCTTCCAGGGAGTATGCAGCCACAGCCATGTGAAACCGCGTCACCACACTGCTCCAGTACCTGCCCAAGGCACGGATGCAACTGCCTTTCAAATCAAAATGACTATCCAACTCTTCCGGTTCTTCTGCTTCTTCGTCGAGTTCCAGCGACTCCCTCGTACGGACACTGACACACGTTAACGGCAGCTGGAAATCCTCGCGGTCTTCTAAGGGATGGATGTCCTCCCTGAGTTCGATGCTGGCGCGTAAAGCATCCAAGACGTGGGCGACGGAATGAGCCAGGTGGATATCTTGGGCATGGGGCGAGGTGGGTAAGCTTAGCGGGAGTTTTTCGGCCAACATTCTTTCCAGTAAAACCCGTACCGCGCCTTCGGACGCCACTCGCAACCAAGCGGCTAAAGCCTGTCCCGCCGCATAGCTCACCCACCTGTCCGTATAACTTACCAAGGCTAAGAGCGCCGGGGTAATGTCATACCGGGCGCCTAGAAGTAAATTCTGCTTGACTCCATTGAGCTGTGAGCACATGACTCCTTCGTTAGCTTGCCGACTGATTTCCTCAAACAAAAGTTGCGCACACGTACAAAATAACAACATACTGTCCCTCAGGGCCAAGCCTAAGCCACCGGGTTCTAACTCGCGTATCAGGCGCAAACTCCCCTGCGCTAATGTCTGGTCCATGGAAGATGCGGTGGCTTCTATGCCACAGAGGCAGCGAGTTAATAATGCACTATGAACTTCACTCAAAGACGTCTGGAAACTGGTCCAATCTTCCAAACCACCAAGCCGAACGCACGGAGGACCCGGTCCATGCGTTGTGGCTACTTCTACCAACGTGGGAGAAGAACACTTCCTTCTCTTTTTCTCCGGCTCGCACATTCTCATTCGAATTCTGGTATAATTGAGTCCAACTCAAAAGGCAATTCGAATCAAGGTGACGCGGGCTCAGATTTACGTCTCCAAACTTGCAAATCGTTCAAATACACTTGCCAAACGTTTAAAGATAGTGGATAAGCGGAAGGCAAGCCTCTTTGGGACTTGGCCGGCAAATAATCAAAATGCGAAGAGAGGATTCTGTTCGATTCTTTTTCGGGAACAATGCTTCCCCACTGGAACGGAAAAAAGCAGTCATTAATGAGCTAGTTCCAACGTTTCCGTAGAATATCAACCTGAGCAGTTTCTCCTGGATGTTGACCGTTGACAATGACTACAATACCGTCGGGCAAGATAAACTTGTGCAAATCGTGCAAAAGAGCTTTGGAATCAAACTCTGCTGAGAGCTTCACAATAGCACAACCAAAACTGCCAATGGACGACGGCAGTGATTCGGGGTTCTCGTCAATGAGGGTTACTCGTCTTTTGTCCTGGAGAGACAAAGTGAAATGAGCTTCTAGCTTCTACTTCAAACTTCACGAGTTACCAAATGAAACGGAAGATTGGCAACGAAAACTCTGGGGTCGCCTTGATCTTTCACCAAGGAATACAAAACTTTTCCTTGCTCTTTTAGCTGCACAGCTGTAAAACGGAGGTAGTGATCAGGTTCGATGCCAACAACTTGCCTAAAATGCCTTGTTAGACGAAACGTAAGGCCTCCTACACCACAAGGAATGTCCAATACACGTTCCTGAAGGTCAGGCTAGATAAACAAACAATATTATTGTTCATACGGAGGGTAAAACAAATTTTTTTAAAAAAAATACTTTTCCTATGCACTCTTGAGTACACAGAACAGCGACGTATTCTTCAAACCGTAGCGCCAAAGGCGTTATGCCCTTCGAAAGATTGGGACTTTGGTCTAAGTCTTCCTGACTGGCAAACGCGACGTGTAATTGCTGGGCCACCAATGCTTCACTTTTAGATTTGGCGGTACAGGACTTCCGGAGACGATAGAGTTTGTACAAGGAAACTGCAGCAACTCCAGAGCTAAATGCAGCTACTGCGCCCAGAATCAAACTACACGACTTCATGACAATGTAGGCACATGGCACAATTGTGGAATCAAGACACCCAGCCTGTGATAAAAGAGACGCGTGCTTTAATGTCTTTTGGTACGAAACAACCACTTACACCACAAGACTTTGTCAAAGCATAAGTCACTACGCATACATCAGGTACACGACGCATAGCTTGTAATACTGAAACACATGCAAATATTAAAAACAAACACATGCGAAGTTTTCACACACTACAAACACTCGAACACTAAAGTGACAGAGGATATTAACTAAGGATACTCTTGTTACCTGCTTAAATGATAACTCTTAATCCAATTTCCTGTAAATATCCCCTCAAAAGGTAAAGCACTGTGCCCATCCCATCACGCCAATCACCGCCATATTGATTTCCCATTCAGCCCAACACGCGAACGGCTTCTAAATGGAATTGCGGCGAATTCAGGGGCTAGTTGAAAAAAAGGTAGTGGAGAGATAAAAAAAAGGAAGAGGCCAGGCGAACGTGCTTGAAGGCGGACCTGACGACCTTTTATATTGTGTACTTAAAATGTTGCTTTTGTCTACATGTAGCTTTTACACAATTTAGTTACTTTACAAATACAAAAATGCCAAATTTTGCAACACATATCAGCATATAATGCAGACAGAAAGGCTTGGGTGGAGAACAGACATGAAATTCTGATGAGAGATGACAGCGATCGTCCCGATCAACGGTCACGACTACTATCGGGTGTGGGGCCTCAGACATTTTTTGACATCATCATAATTGCAAAGAGAAAGGCATATGTGAGGCTTAATAAGCACGTCCTTTGAAATAACGATAAAAAAGGAATAGCAGACTGTAGGCCATCTACGGACGTTTGGATAAAAATGGTTGTTAGCACTCCAAAAGCACACAATGACTTCACGTTTTCTGCCCGTTTAACCTTGGGCCGCTGAAAGAAACGCGTAAAACGTTAAAAGTCCTCATGCTTGGTGCCTTCTTGGCCCTGGGCGCTTGTCGGGAATCCCGCCCGCGTGAAGTTTCAGGAGATGGTATCGTTACTTACAAGTTAACGATTATAATAAGAAAAAAGTCCCAACCTCAACTTGTACCGAGGTCTTTTCCGCCACATATAAAAGAGCTGCCATGGCTTTCTGGCAGTAGCGCTTCTCCTCCAGTGAAGCTGCGCATTTCTTAGCAAAAATGCGCTCGTTTTTTATTTCGTTAGTGCTTTCATTAAGCAGTTTGGACTGCTTCTATACTCAAATTGTCTTTCCCCAACGAAGTAATCCGGGCTGTACTACGCGTAATGGTTCTCCGGGATCCTGCCGACCACTAAACGAGTGTTTAAAGGTGTATACGCAAATCGTTGAGCTTCAACAACAACGTTGTCAGATGGGAACCGGTTTACTTGGCGTTTGCTGTCCAAATTCCGGTATGGGATATCAAAAGGGCGATCTCCTAATACGTGGTTTCCGAATTAACTCGTTTGTCTTACTTGGTTCTTTCAGGCGGGGGTACTATTAGTGTGCCGGGGAACCCCGCAGTGCCGATTCCGCCATTGCAGGCGGAAGATTTGCGAGCCGCTACAAGACAAGCGTTGCAACAGATTCAAGTGCGCGTTCGATTTGAGCAGGACTTGTTCACTCGACGCATCATTATTCAACCGGGAACTGCAGCGGAATGGCATCTCCAGTTTTTCCCGACTTCGCCAGCTGCACTGAGCACGGGTTCCAATGCCCTGCAGGGATTACAAGCGTCTATTAATTTAGTACAAAAGTAGGGGGTGTTTCATAATTAGATAGACTCTGGGCGATTATAAAATGTCCACGTTGACAAAAGTTTTCTCAAAAAGAAAGATTTTATCATTTTTAATGTTATTACTGCTATTTCTTAGCCATCAACTTACCCCAGAGCAAGGCCGGTTTGCTCTGCCAACTTTCAGTTTCCAAAACACGGATATTGCAGCAACATGTCCTCGGAATATCCCGTGTGATAATTCACCTTTCCGCACAATGGATGGTTCGTGTAACAATTTGCAACGCCCCGAATGGGGCAAAACTAATGAGGCCCTGCAACGCATTCTGCCTCCCAAATATGGCGACGGTAAGAAGTAATGACAAGAAAAAGGAAGGAAAGGCAAACGTGTTAAAAAGAAGATACAAAGCACTCGCCTTTTCAGTGGTTTCTTTTCTTTTTATTATGCGTCCCGTTTCGAGCTCAATTCAAGGATATGACTTCAGATTGTCAGTGTAGAAATTTTTCTTTGTCTCCCTAGGTGTGAATAGTCCTCGCTTAGCCGAAAACGGTGCACCCTTACCTTCTGCTAGACTTGTCAGCTCCACAATCACCTCTTCCCAATCTATCGAGGACCCCAGACTCACGCTTATCGTGATGCAATGGGGACAATTCATTGATCATGATATTACCCATATGCCCGTCGTGCGAGGTTTGTTGCCCCAAGATCCTCTGACCCTGAAAACTGAAGTACGAATAATCCTGTCATGTTAGGCGTGAACATGAGTGGCATTACGTGCTGCAGAGATGGCAACCCTATTGATCCCACCGTCAGACATCCAGATTGCTTCGCTATAGAAGTCCCGCCGCAGGACGCCTTTTATGGGCCACAGAATCAGCGTTGCATGGAATTTGTGCGGTCCTTGCCAGCCGTCCGACCGCAGTGTACCTTCGGACCCCGCGAACAAATGAACCAGGTGACAACATTTTTAGATGGCTCCGCCGTTTATGGATCTTCCGCCCAAGACGCCAGGGACTTACGAGCCTTCCGAGGCGGCTTGCTACGAGTACAAAACGCCAACGGACGCTCACTCATGCCTCCCAAGACAGAAGAATGTTCCGATTTCTCTACACAGCGATTCTGTTTTAGAGCAGGTGAATTTATCACAAACTTTATCTCCTTTTTCCTTTTTCCTTTTTTTTTTAAAAAAAAAGAAAAGTAAACTTTTATTTACAAAACAAGACTGAGACTTTGTATAGTCATGATTTCTTAGAAACACAGAGACTTCACGTAAAGCACTTTTAGGTGACGGTCGTGCAAATGAACAACCTCAGCTGGCGATGATGCATACCATTTGGGTACGAGAGCATAATCGTATAGCGTCCACATTGCAAGGCTTCAATCCACACTGGGATGATGAACGCTTGTACCAAGAAGCTCGACGGATTGTGGCTGCAGAGCTTCAGCACATTACTTACAACGAATTTCTTCCCATATTGTTAGGTAGATCCAATCATATTGTCTATTTTTGTTACACACGAAGAAGAAATCTTGAGTAACGTCCTCAAATCTAGGGCCTGCCTTTATTGATACGTTTAAGCTAAGATCCGAGCAAAATGGGTACGCAAATCTGTACGACGGCAACATCAATCCTACAATTACGAACGAATTCGCTACGGCAGCTTTTAGAGTTGGACACAGTCTTGTTCAGAGTCTTATTAAGTAAAATACCGTGAAAAGCTTGAGAGCAAAATAATTAATGAACATGAGTCTTAGTGGTTTTAGCAACTTTGGAAGACAGAACTTGCAGTTACAGTTGCATCAGCATCAGTTCCGCCCGTTCGAGTTATACAATCCGTCGGTCTGGGATTCCTTGCTTCGCGGTTTGACACTTCAGCGACCGCAAAATCTGGACAATAGCTTCGCGGACGATGTAACTTGCGCATTTTCTCATGGCGCGCATACAGCCTTAATGTGCGGTTTATTCGTAGTTAAAAAACCATTTGTTCCAACGCAACGGGCGTTTTGGTATGGATCTCATTGCGCTGAACATTCAAAGAGGTCGGGACCACGGTTTACCTCCCTATAACGATTACCGCGAAGTGTGCGGCAAGCAAAAAGCTCGCACCTGGGAAGACCTTCAGGACACGATGGATCCCCAAGTGACTAAAAATTTCTGCTCAAAGATGCTTCAAATCTAACAGAAATTACGTTAGGTGGTCGCCGCCATGAGGAATATCTACGCCACGGTGGACGACGTGGATTTGTTTATTGGCGCAATTTCCGAGCGAAGAGAAAACGGAGCTTTGGTGGGTCCCACATTTATTTGCCTTATAGGTGATCAGTTCGCTCGGCTGCGACGGGGTGATCGTTTTTTCTACGAGGAAGGAAACCAGCCACGGCCGTTCACTCCAGGCCAATTGCAAACTCTTCGTCAAGTAACTTTAGCACGAGTTCTATGCGACACAGCTGATGACCTCGCATCTGTGCAACGCGACGTTTTCTTCCAAGCTGACGTCAAGTAATGTCATTATTTTTCTTTTCTTAACCTAACCTCAAACGACACTGTATTTTCCCCTCCAGCAATCCCCGGTTACCTTGTGCTACCAACGACATACCGCTATTGGACTTATCTCAATGGGCCGAAGCTCGCGGTTAATTCCAACTTTACGACTCATCGGTTAACCTTGTTTCCTTAAATTGATAAAGTTTTGTAACGAAATACAAGTAATCTGCAAATTTATTTGTGTCCCATGCTTCGAAATCTTCTTATATGTGTTATTCACTCAATCACGCCATCCACAACAGGCATACATTTTTTTCCTTTCAGCTTAGGGGTGGGGATGAAAAAAAAAAAAAACTTTAGTTAGTTTCGCTACTCTAAATTTCGGGGAGCTCTCCTGCTAACCGTCATCAGTAATTATCGTAATCATCTTCCGTTCCTTGCACACTTTGTCCTGATGCACTGGCTTTGTTCATAGACAAGTTTAGTCCATTCGCGCCAGTGTGGAAACTGGGCACAGACGCCTGAGTTGGGGTGGTCGCCGGCGCCATGGAAGTTGACGTTTCTTGGTAAAAATTGAGAGCTACAGCCTGGTTTGCCCCCGGCATGCCTATAGGCAGTGGTTGGAAACTGGGTCCTGCAGGCGTGAATGTATTCCATGAAGGAGGTACGTGTGGTCTAGGGTAAGAGTACTCATTATAGCCCCAGAAACTTCCATTAAGCTTTGTCAAACTATATCTGCGATCCTTACCGATGAACTTGAGCAGAATCTTTGGAATTTCCCTCCTCGTCATCATCGTCATCTTCATCGCTGTCATCGTCTTCGTCTTCACTTTCAGTGGTCGTTGATAAGCCACGCTTCGGGGCTGCACCGCGGCCCTGAGAGGGTGTGGCTGCTTGCGTACGTCTCGGGCGTCCACTATTTATTATTCATAAAACAGACCACTAAGCAATTTCTTAAAAAACGACAGAACGTATAAGCTGACGATTACCGAGGTCTACCGCGTCCCCTTTGAACAGGGGCCTCGCCCACGGGCGCCGACAGGGGATGCGTTCTTGGAGGGATTCCATAGACACGGGGTGACACGGGGGTCAAACTCGAAGGCGTCGGAGGCAAAACGCCGACATGAGGACTCTCTTCACCATCGCCTTGGATATCTGGGACGGAGGCCAGGAGTTCTCTCAGAAAATCGAACCGACTCTCTGCCATGACGCATTGCTTTCTACAAAAAATTTCAAATCATATATCCAAAATCTCGTTCGAACACAGAAATAACCTACAAATGCGCGGGACTGAGAGTTTTAGCGCTGCGAGCCATCGTCACTTGGACTGACTTTTTCAGCAAAGATTCCACGAACAGTTCTAATGCCCTAGGTATGCTTTAGTTAAGGGAAATAAATGGAATAAGAAGAACGAAAACTTATAACTACAACTCCACATTCACCATGTTTGAAAAAGGATATAGATAATAACTGGGACAGGCGCAGCAACCTTCCCAACTTCTTCGTCGGTCTGCATTATTTTCTTTATCCTGGCCTGGAACGAAAACATTCAGTGAGTTATTCGTTATGAAAATGTTGAAGATGCCAATGTCATTCTCGATTATTTTTCAAAAAACAATGACCATTCATAAGAGAGTGGCGTTACTTACAGGAGGGAAACGGGCGTTATACTTTTTCTTCTTGCTTGGCATGGTGAAACAATAATTCTTACTAATTACAGCACACAACAATCACTACACAAATTCTGGCAGAACGGTTTCTATTCAAGTTTCCAAGTATCAAACAAAATATGCATCTACACAAACGCGTTGGAAGCTTTCAGCTTCGTAAACGGCGAACTGCGGAAGGGACAAGATGGTTCGGTTCGCTTCCAAAATTCAAAAACAAATTTTCATTGCAGGCATGGCGCTTGTTTTGGAAATCCTAAAGTCTAGCATAGAAATTGAAACTGTAGAAAAATGGCTTTTAGGCGAGCTGACGTCGACGGTAAAAATCTTGCCTTCAATTTGTTCAACACTTTCAGTAATTTTCTTGCCTTTCAGGTTGAGGTACCTTTATTTTCTATTGCAGACCGCGTTTTATTCCCAGCACATTTAAACGACTTTATTAAGCAAGGGACATCAAGGTGAGAACAAGACCTTGCAATAGAAGTATACTTTATTTTATTTGTGTATAGATATGTCAAGAAAGTTAGCATCAATGTCCCGAAGACCGCTCAGGTGAAGAAAAAGAGCCAGAAGCCTCATCAGCCGGGGAAATCCCACTCTTTTCAGCCCCACAGTAATGACAAAGGTGCGCTTTCTCTACATGAAACGAACAAATTCTCTCCGTCTCATCGCTCTCCATCTTTTCACCAGCGGAGCAAGTCGGGTCATCAGCCTGGTAATAAGCCGGCCCATTCCGAGTTTCAGTTGAAGGATTTTATGCCCTCCGACTCGGCCTTCGCGAAACCTCGAAAAAAAGCTTCCTTGGTGCCTGTTGTTGATCTGCCACCTGATTTACTGAATGACACCGAATTCCCTCCCATAGGCGCTAGTCGCAAGAAACGCATTAACCCGACGCCCTTGCTCAATGTGCCAGCTTTCCAGAATAACACGAAAGATTTCAGTACGGCAGCGAAAAGTGTACCTATCAGTACACCTTTCCGTGAAGCTCAGGAACGGGAGTCACAACATAATTTAGAAGACGAGAGAGCTCTATTACGCCAAGCTCGAGGAAAACCGCCACCGCAGCTTCCTGTATCACTATCTCCCGTAGTATCGTTCACGTCCGAAGAACCTGTCGCCAGTGTCGAATCGTTTTCATGCCCAACGTTCATTAAACCAAGTCTACAGCTCGTTAGCGAGACATCCACATTGGATCGATTAGCCGTACTGTGGGCCACGTGTTTAAAGAATAACTTAGTCACGCATTGGTACTCAGAGCTTCAATATTTAATCGAGCTACTTACCACCGTGGATTGCCACGCGTCTCCGGCTCAAGAAACGCTCTTTTCAAGTATTCATCAAGTCTCGTACTTCGCGGCTGGCACCTTACGACAGCTGGCGGATGACTTAACTCAGTTAGACTCGGCAACGGTACGTTTCTTGGCGGAAAACTCCCAAGTTGTAGAGTTTGCTCCTCAACTTGTCGACAAATTGGTCCGTCACCTGGCAGTGAGCCAAGAAAATGACGCGACCGACAAAAGTCAGCCACAAAACCCACAAGCCCCGGCCTCCGTGCATACGCATGTAGCATTCCAAAGCGACACCGATAACCGTTCAAATTTTCCCTCTGAAGACGGTTTTCGAGCTTTTCGCAAGCAGCGTGACACATTTTATGCTGTGTGGCGGGAATGGGAAGACAATCATTTGAATCCCGAATGGTCGTTGTCAGAAACGCAGGGACGACGTATCACTTACCTCCTCAACCTGTGTCCGGATCCTATTAATCTCTTCCATTTGGCTCGTCTCTTCCAAGCGCAATTAATTGCCACGTGCGGAAGTTGTACAGCAATGACAATCGCTTCGCCAATGCAATCCGCTTCCAAAGTACCGGTTAATGAGGACGACCCGTTCTTGTTATCCCTGAAAGAATCCAATCCCGCCAAATTCCGGCGACTGCAGGAACGTCTCATTAACCCCAGCCATGTCGGAGATACCAACATATTCGGAGTTGCCTTCCCCGGCCACCAAGATTTCTTTCGTCAATTCTTACTCGTTACCAATCACGTCGTCTTCGTCGAACAGCTTAAAAACTTGCTCGCCACCACCATTCAAGACTGGGACGAACAAGCCGGGGCCCATGAATGGACAGAAACGGATGACTATGTCAGCAATAACAGCGTGCGACATCGAGCTTTTACAACGCGATTGCTTTCGTTACGTCTGTTAGCCAAGTTTTTAGGATTTATAACTTTTTTACCCTACCAGACCTGCAACACCGTACCGGAAAATGTGGCGCAAACGCAGTTAGCTCTCCGGAAATATGTATGTGAGCTATTATTTTTAACAAGCCTTGATTCGATATAGAACATCTCCTTATCCCTGCATTTAGGTACACGCGCCCCTGGATGTCGGTCACAAGATCAAGAAAGCGATCGAAAACCAGCAGCTTTTAATCACGTTACCGTGGGTAGTGATGTTTCTTGCCATGGCGGATGCAGTCTCAGTACGTCTTCCCCTCTACCAGGCTCTTTTTGCCGCTCTCGAGAGCTGCTATCGTCATCGGTTAAAAGCGCCTTATTTGCCCGCCAACAACGCCTTTTTTCTCAAGCTCGTGGTGAGCTGGTTGTTTGAGCAACCTTACGTAGCGCTATCAAAAGGCGGGAAGGCGACTTGGCCTTCTTCCAGTTGTAATGCAGGGAGCCTTCAAGCCTCGCCTTCTTCGGTGGACCAACGATGGCTTATTGATAGTGCCGTCTTGTATCAGTGTTGCCCATATTTGTATTTTATCAAGGCTTTATTGAAAGATGGCCGGGGTACTGCGGCCGGGAGCAGCAAAGCCGTTGCGGGCAGTATGGGTCGTAAAATTACTCCTGTAGCTGCCCAGGACTCAGGGAATGGCACTCATCTTTTACCGTCCATTCAGGTATAGTAGCAGCAGGATATTCACAAAAGCTTTTTTTCTCCTTTTCTGTGGGGAGTATGTTTTAAATTGCAGTAGCTGAAACTGGCCTTCTTAATCTAGACACGCTTGGAGGAAAATTTTTTTTACGGACAACCCTCAATCGTGAAGCGTACCGTAGACATGTTGGCAGAGCGGCTGGCTGCAAACATAATCAAGCAAACTCGTATGCAAATTATTCCCAATCTTCTCCACGCCACGGCTTCAAATCTAACTGAAGTAAGAGAAACTTGGGATAAAAGCAAATGTGAAATAGCCCGCTTGTGATGTGAAAGGGGGTGGGGAATATGAAAAAAGTAACTTAGTTTTGTTGTCGATATTTGGCAGGAAGATGGAACTCAGTCTTGTGTAAAATTATGCGAGGTCGTTGGAAACGAAATGGAATCGTTAATAAGCTCCTATGGTTCAGCTCGAGAGGCGGCCCTCAGCGCGCTCTTACCCTACGACACCAGTCCCGCCGTGCTTGCAGCGTGCCAGCCCATCACTCACCGATTATGTAGGGACAAGTGCCATCAGTGGTTCAAATCGGAGATCACGCCAGGTTAGAGTAACTCGCCGTGTCATCGTCACCCGAGCTTTAACCGTGTTCATTTTCCCGGGTTTTGCCTTCGTTATTAGGTTGGTTTGAAGCCGAGCTGAACGCGTGTCGAGCTAAACTAGGCAAAGACAGCAAGACAACTAATTTCACAGCGGACGAAGGCGCTCCTAGCGAAACTCACAGCGCGGACAATGCGACGTCCCCCACGCTACTCCTGATTCGATTAAGAGTAACTTATCCTATCTACTCCTTTCATCCCTTTCAAGCGTTCGCTCTCATTTTTAGATTTTTTCGGTTCTCACTTTTTTCTATTCTTTCAAGTGAAAGCTTAGAGGCATCAGTTTCTTTAACCGTTTTCTCTCTTCTGCCCTTGTTTAGGATTGCGTTGGAGGGATTATTCAAGGCGAAACTATTCCAAGCGAAAAAGAAGTGTTGGACTTAGTGGCTGACGTCACCCCAGCTTTGAGTCAACGTGTATTGTTGCTGCCGTTAGTTGAAAAGCAGATTTTTAATCTTACTTTTGAGCTTCTGACGACGTTAAGTAAGTACTGATAGTTTTCGTACAACAGAAATTGAGCAACTGGTCAGGAAATCGGCCTGAGCTACGTTTGCGAGTTTGGTCTTACGGCTGGAAATAGGTTGGCAAACTCTTCGATGAATATAACATATCCGGGAGTCTTTCCGCAGTGTAATATGGTCGAAAATTACTCTTTGATTTCGCCCGTATTCCTACCTATGTTTTGACGTCGATAAAGCCAGAAGCTCTCGATAAACATATTTGCTGTAACTGGATAGTTTTCGGCTGATGCTCATGATTTTGTGCTTTTCAAGTCTGTTTCTTACCGGATTTGGCGAGTAACGAGCTTGCGGATCAGTTGGTGGGGCTTTGGGTCACAAATCTGCCGAAAGAGTCGTCTTCCAGTTCGAACAGCGCTCCTTCTCCGTTCGTGGTCTTTAGCCCTCGGCAAATGCTACTTCTGAGTCAGTCCCCTGAACCTCGACTAACGTGGTCTCGTTGGACTCGTTTGGTCACATCGCTCGTGAAGGCGCAATTACTTACGCCGGCCGAATTAGAGACCCAGTGCTTGGGCGTCATTCGGCAGGAATGGCCATCAGTAAGGATACTTGATTGTGCTGTTTTTCTTCGTATCAGAGTCCTTCAAACCCATTCCGCTCTTGGTACTTTTGCAGGCGTTGCTCAGGCGTTTGGCGGCGTGCCTTCAAGATTTCGTCGATTGGCAAAATGCTTCGCGTGCTACTGGGGCGCAATCCACCGACGAATCCGAATGTGTACAGTTGATTGACTGGTTAGCATGGTTTTTTATGGAAGTGGACAATGCCTGATATATCCATATAATACACTAAAACTTTTGAAATCAAATAACGGGTTGCCATTTTGTTTACTTTTTCTTGGCGAAATTAAAGTTCAAGCCCTTCCATTTCTGCGTCGACATACAGCAGAGCTCTCTTGTTCAGTCTTGCTTTTAAGCAACCGTAATTTTAGCTTGAATTTGACAAGCGAGCCCGTATTCCTTCGCCATTCTCGGGATAAGCCTATGCATAGATATTTAAAGCCAGTCATTGTTTGCACTTCGAGACATGCTCTGTTATGTATAGAGTGAAACTAAGAAAATGACAAAGAATTGTAAATGAAGATAGAGGCAACCAGCCTAGATATTTTATGTTGCATGTACACAAAGCCTTTATAGTTTAATACCTATCGTCGCTATCTGTATACAGTGGAACCTGCATAATTGCAAGGGTTCGAGATTGATTAGACGGCGTGTATTTAAGTGAGCATTAGGTTTATCCCTTAACCCTTATAAGGACTGAATAAGGTCAATAGAATTCTCCAGTTTAACGCTTAAAATATACGTTTACCGTAAAGGCTAAATCTTAAACGAGTTAACTCCTTTTTTCGGCAATAAATCACACCGCTGTGGTAAATAACCTCTAATGGCCATAATTGAACTGTGTTTAGCTTTTCTGTGGCTCCTGCGAGGGTTTCTATTAGATAATGATGATAAAAGAAGGAAGTCTCGGAATAGCGAAAAGAAAAGCTGAACCTCCCCCTTCACGAAATAAAGAGAGGGTACAAAAAAAAGAAAAAGAAGTGCAACTACTTAATATAGAGGGTGCTGGAGATGGAAAGACCTGTCATGAACATCTTCGGCTTGCCTGTGTCAACTTCGTCCCGTTTTCATCTCCGCCCTCGCCTTCTCTGTCGGCCCACGTACCTCCCGAAATTTTGGTTCTTTTAAAGTCTTGTTTTGTGTCTTCTTCATAGTCAGTTGCGAAAGAGCTCGTTTGTTTGCTTCCTTGAGCATTCTGAATTCGAAAAGAACAAAAGAAATGAAGACTAACAACCTTTGGATACGATTCGGCTGCTGGCTCTTATCATCTCCTAACCCCCCGCCTATTCGCTTCAGTACATTTCTTTAGCTATGCTCCTGCCTTTTATTGCATTTGCATGAAAGCCAGTTGACAGCCATTGTTTTTTTTTTCTTCCTCTTTGGTTTTAGTTTCTACGTGTGTATCTCTTCACTGCTTTGCTGTGGAATTGCCCATTTCTTTTCAACCGTGATTCTGAGCTTTGCACTAACGTACAACAGAGCTTTAGCAAACTTCTTTATCCTGAACGTTAATTCCGTCTCAAAAAGAATGCACTTTATGACCCCGTATATGCTTTCTGGGCCAACAGACAAGGGACTTAAGAATGTCAAAATGCATGCCGTTTGCAGTAGCATTGTTATGCTGTCGGCATTGCGTTTAGAACCACTTCTTACGTAGCATAATTCTTTACGGACAATTTCTCATTTATCAAGACACACAACCCAAGTCCTAATTATATATATCTGCGTTCATTTCTTATTCTTTCACGGTCTTATCTTGAACTTGTCCGTTGGTTGAATTCCATCGCTGTACCTATACTAAGCACGCAACCATTATTCGCATATTTTTGACAAAGTTTGTGGTCCCGATGTTGTCTTTCGCTTTATGGACTTCAGCTGGTGACCGCTAAAAGTATTGAAATAAGACAGTAGAACGCAGTTGGGTGGGCTTGTCTGTGGAACAAGGCAAAATTATTAAGTAGTTTACTAGTTTAAATCCGTTTAGCTCGAGATTTATCTTCTTCGCCTTTTTAATAGCATAAGTCTGCAGTACATTATTTCAAAGGTTCGACAAATAAAAAAGGGAAGTTTGGAGCTCTTTACCTTTCCGTGCTTGTATTGTTCAATTTTTCACCATAACTGGCAAAAAAAAAAGAAAAAAAATACGCAGGATAGAGACCGGCCGAGAGACTTAAAAGTGATAAGCGCGCGAATCTCCTAAGCTGCCGACTACAGTTCTGCTGACTCTGCAAGGAACCTGAAAGGCAGCAGAGAAAAAAGAAAAAGAAGCAAATACGCAACTAAGATGTTGATATAACAGGCCATCGTTTGTAAGCCGATTAGTGACGGGTACTTCGTATTTCCAGTTTAGATTTTTTGTAACCCAGATTCTTTTCCTGTGAGTCTATAAATACGTTGTAGTAAAAGTAATTTATGGGAGGGCTTTTTGTATAAAATTGATTTTTTTTTTATTTTCGTTAAAATCTAGGCAGTAGAGCGCTGAAAATCTATGTAGCTCTGCACTAAGCATTGCTGCACGAAAATAATATAAAATTACAACTTTGTTTTTACATTTGATTAATTTACTTAAAGGATATACCTAAATTCTCTCGAGGAATTAGGGATAATACATTAAAGCACTAAATATAGAGCCACATATTTGACATTTTAGGTATGCTGGCACAAAAAAAGATGACGTTTTATTGCACTCTGCATATCTGCAGCACGAAGAAGAAATATTGTAACTAGTGGAAACAGATTCGCACGTCACGACCGAAAATTCTCGATACGACCCTCCTGGTGTAGGATTTATGCAGAAGAAGGGAGAAACCTACTATATGTGTTCCTTCTTTTCATCAGAATCGAAAACGAACTCAGAATGTAACCGCAAGCAAGGACCTACGATGTCTTCCAAGAAATCAACACTAGCCTTCGGACTTACAAAAATAAGAAAGCCATGTTACGCTTTGCTTTACAGTACTTTCCACAGAAGTACGGCCCAAACAGAGTTTCTGTATCTTACAACACGGTAGTTGAGTGCATGTGTCCCACTATCTGGCTCTTTCGAACGTACCTGTCCCGAGGAGTCGCTTTCTTACACAGTGCCGTGCCGTTAGCATGTGGGTTTTTGCTGAGGCCATTTTCATGGAGAGTACTATACATGCCGAAAGGGATTATATTGGAAAAGAAATCTTAAGATATTCAAACAACTAATTTATTCCATCAATTGTTTATCAAAAGTGCTTCATTTATCAATAGAAACTTCGCTATAACAAATATCCAAGTATAACGGGAAATTTGCTTGTTCTAGCCAAAGTTCAAATCTCCAATATTAGCCTGAAATTCAGGCATTTCTCCGGGAGCTACGGAGTTTGTTCATAATATCCAATAATTCGTTGTAGCCGGTCTTCACGTCAGCGAGACTTCTCGTATAGGTTACGTAGTAAAATGTTTCGGAAAAAAAAATGACTTTGGGAAGCTTTTAAAAAACGATTGGCTGGAATACATATTTGCTCATTATCGTTTCTTAAAAATCATTAAATCCGGCACATTGGCTTTAAAGTGGAGCATGTGATTCGTATGTAAAGAGCTAGAAGCAACAGACTGTGTTTCGAGATTTTCTTTTCTGGTTCTAGTTATTATTTAATACGAAGGTCGAGCATTAAATTGGAAAAGAATACTAGGTGTTGTAAGAACAGCTTTGAAATGTATTCAAAAAACAAACATCGTAAGTTATGTAGATAAATATATCATCCATTAGATGCAGTTGAAGTCCTAAAACATTACATCATAAGTTTTGTATTACCCCTTTGAGCAGGTAATACGCTACAAATCTGCGAAAATCCGACTTGCTTTCTTTGCGACCAATCACATATTCGTTCTTTAATGGTATGTTCATTACCGTTTCATTCCTTACGAAATTGTGGCGGTCTCCATGCCAATTAAATTTTCTAAACGTTTCTCCGACGTTGTACAAATTAATCTTCCTCCAAACAATGTCACTCTTGTTAAATCGATGCAAAATCTTTGGAACGTAATCGACCTCTATCTAACGTCTATGGTTAGGGATGCTAAAAAACACATTTACATGGAAAATTCCTTAATGATTACAGCACATCCTAGCATTCGCAATCAAACTTTATTGGCACACTTTCCGGGTTTGAAGAGCACCAACCAAGTTGAAACAAGAAAATGAAGCAAAACGACCGTTTGCTAAAGCGTATTTTTTAACGTGCAGTCTCAGTTCTGCACGACAGTATTGGATTTGGCTCGTCCAAAACTATTTACACAAGGTTATATATCGATAGAACGAAATGTAACTGTTGACAATAGCGAGCAGGGAATCGAATCTTTCCCCTTTTTTCCCCCCACCTCCAAAACCGGCAGAATTCGATGAGCATTTTAGCCTTTCAACACACACGAACGACGACATCTCAGATCTGTAATTGTCAAGACCTCAGCTTTTAAGGAACCAAGAAGCAATGGGAAAAAAGTTAATGGAAATACCACACCCATTTCTTCCTTTCGTAAAAGCCCCGAAAAACGTTTTCCTTTGGAAAATTCTCTAAGTCATGATAGGTAGGAAAAAGTAGTACCACTTGACTGGCTTGTACCCTCAATTACACTGTCTGAGATTCGTGTCTAAATCTTTTATCTCTTTCAGCTAACTCTTTTGCAACAGTGCGTGGTTGGTTTTTTCTTCTCATTTCATGCTCTTCAAAATACCCAAGAAAGTTTGTTACCCAACCCTTTTTGATATAGACGGGGTTTTGTGCATCAATATGTAAGAAAATACTCTAAATTAAATACCAAAAATTCCCTTAATCCGAAATTTGGGATACAGTCTTTGCCAGAGGTGTACTTGAAACAAAAAAATAAGAGAATGAAGTGCAAAGAACACTAGCATTCTGCGCACGTATACGGCCCTATCACCTCCATCTCTGATTGTTCATCACGTTAAGTCGGTACTCGTTCCGGCAAGGAGCGACTCTTGAATAAAATTCCATTACCTACTCGGCAACATCCCAGTACGTTTATAAAAAGAAACAAGTGAACTAAAAAATGTCGGATTATTTGCATCTCCAATTCACTTAAGACCGGATCAAATAGGAGATCAACTCAACTATCTGGGCAAAATCATATAACTGGCAAGATTCAGAACCTTATGCGCAGTTCCTTATGACCATGACCTTTGCATATCAAAGTAATGCAGAGATTGCCCTTGAAATGCAGAGTTGAACGCAACTATCTCATATTTCCATGAGTAACAGAAACAGCCTTCACTGGAAGAATTCCACACAAAAAAAAACTACAAGGGTAACTTGAAACGTAGATTTTTTAAAAATAAGAAATGCGTACGACTTAATTTTTCTATTACCTAACAGCTTTCGTTCTGCCTTTCATACTTAAGCAGAAGCCCCTTTACCCAGCCTTTACTTGACACAAGGCTCGATGAATGAAAAGCCGGTTAATCAGAAAATCAGTCATTAATTTTGTAGACAAAACTGCTACACGGCCGTGAATTTTGTGCACTGTACTGTTTTATAAAATTGCAAAAACAGCCAATTTGCCGAAAAAGTCTTGTCGAAAGTGTGCCCAATTAAAGTAGTGCTTTTCAATAGTTTTAGCGCATGACCTACAAGCGACGATCAAAAGGCTCCCTTTACAATGAAACCAAATTTCGATGAAGGAGAAAATAAACAAGAATAAGAAATATTTAAACAAGAATAAGAGCGAGCACTACCAAATTTGCGTCTGAAATAAAAGCTACGTAAAATGGGGTTATTTTGAACAAAAAAGTCACAAGTGAAAATAAAAAATTAGGTCATTAGAATGCGGTTCAGAACGAATAAACTACATGCATTTTTACTTCCATGGAGGTATGTGTGGGTATTTTATTTTATGGAGTACGCGCTCAAAGTTACCCCGCGGCGATAAGACTTCGAACGCGAAAAAGGCGCGACAAAATTCAGAAATCACATTTATACTAAAATTTCATTTTGAAGTTGTTAAGATAGATCAGTTGTGGACAACTAATCATTTCCTTGAAATAAAATGACCAGTTATTTTTTGGGAAAATACGAGTGAAAAACAGACACAAAAATAGACAATTAGCCTAGAATCTTATTTCGCACTTCTTTACAATTTTCACGGTTTCTGCTATTACTTTAATCTTTCTATGCACAGCATTTTCAACTCTAAGGGTATTTGTTGTGAAATGAGTTTTCATGAGAGTTTTCAATCACAAGTCGCGATTTTCCTGATCGCAACGCGCCCTCAACAAAAAAACCATGAGCTATAACACGGAAAATATGTTAGAACTACTAGATATCTTTGAACATCGAATTTGACTGGAGGCAGAAAAAAGAGACTGTTTGGATTTAGGGGATACTTATACCGGCCTTTAAAGTACCTTTCTAAAAATATACACCTGCTGTCAGTTAACTTTGGGTAGTGAAAATTCGAATTGTTCCAATTAGACAAAAAAGGCTCTTATTTTCTATCTCCTGTTATCACGAAAAGTGTGATTTTTTTTTTTTTTTTTTTTTTTTTTTTTTTTTTTTTTTAGCATTCGTCGCTGAATCTGAAAGCATCTACTTTTTTGCACTACGTCAATAGTAAGTGATTTTTAGTTGAGAAGCACTAGATGGTCTAGGGTTCCCCTAAAACGTTCAAATATTCCCCGTGTGTCCAAAAGAGCCTCAGTTGATGGCACTTAAGCGTTTTCAATTCTTTCGGACACAAGATCTTCAACAAAACCATATTTTCTTATTTTTTCCTTTGATTTCTCTTGGTATGGGCTCCGTTACCCAATTCCAAAAGATTTTTACCCAACTTGGGACAATTTTTCCACAATTGAGATATACTAGATTAAAGTGTTGGATACGAGGTGTGTTGCTAGATTCAATAATGTAACACTCTTCAGTGGATAACGCTCTCCTTTTCAGAAATATTCCGCGTTGAAAGTCTCTTGGCACGTCAGATTTCAGTTTATGGGGAAGTACACGATCAGTGCAGTTATGTTGCAACACACTAACACGTGCTGCTTGCTCCACTATATTCAATGAAGAACGTGGCGACAATATTCGGGTGCAAGTGACCTAATCCCTTACTTGGGCTAGACAAACTTGGCGCTTACGTTCTGGGCAACTTACTGCACTTAGTCCAAGTGGCGAAAGGAAAGGATAGAGACACTATGCGTTGCAGCTCTTCAACTGCCCTTTACTCCTGATTAATGGATTAGCCGTGAGTCTTGTGCTAATCTCATCAAGTTGACACAGGATTGATGGTTGTCTTTTCTCTCCCCGCGATAGACCGGCTTCACCCTTCGTCTTGTGGCAAATGAACGAAAGAGGGAGGGACGCACCGAACACCCTTCAAATATTGATACGCTTCTTCGAGTTCCCTGAAAATCCCTCGAATTTCTACTTTCAACCCTCCAACGCGCAGCGACACGCTATAAGGAGAACTTTGGGCTACGATTAGCCAATTTTGATCTGTTTAGTACATAGTGGCTGTTTGTGCTGTTTCGAGGAGTCTCCCCCCGAAGGAAATCCATCGGGAAAAATACGGTGCTAAGAGCATCAACTAACAAACACGTTGTTCGGCATGTTCAGCCAGGATCATTACAGGAAACTTACCGTCCCTGAGTCAATAGAAGACCTCTTTTGAAGCAAGGGCCTAAAGGATATTGTCTGATGGAAATGAGAAAGGCGAATTTCGGAATACTACAGTCCCACATTATGCAAAGGATAGCCAACCGAAGCAGTCTTTTGCCCTTAGGGCCATGTGAGGCTCAGCTTACGTTTAGTACGGTCTTGTATGGTTTTCCCCTTGGATCCATCGACTATACAGTAATAGATGGAAAAGCTGGGGAAGCTCGGGTAGAGCTTTCAGAGGCAGAAAGGTTACTTATCGTCGTGCCTCAGCCATGTAAAGTATCATTGATATCACAGAGATTATCGTGAAACTGTACGTTGGCAAGGCTTGCAGCCCTTAAACTCGTGGAACAAAAGCAACGTGGAACAAAAGAAAGGCAATTTTCCTACCCCCCTTAACAGCTTCCCCATGCAGTGTTTAAAAAGCGTTGTGGATACAAGGTTACCCTTGAAAATGAACTTGGTCACAAGTAAATTCTGTTTAGATAAGCAAATTAAGTGATTAACAAGCTTTCAAATCCAGGCTCACCTATACAAGTCACGTAACCGAGCAGTCGCCGATCCAGACATGGTATTGTCTTACTCAGTCTAGCGTTCTTACGTGCTTCATTATCAGTGCACGAGTAGAAGAGACTTGCATTCAAGCACTTTACAACCAAATCCATCAAACCGGCATTAAGTCATTAATATTACGTATTACGGTACTTAACAACTACTTTAAAAATAGGGCATAACTCTTACGGAATAGTAGCGCAACTGTGGCGATAAAGCAGGCACACACTGTTTAAATTCTTGCAAATAACACGAAT
The DNA here is from genome assembly GCA_022885665.1 of Triops longicaudatus. Lineage (NCBI taxonomy): Eukaryota > Metazoa > Arthropoda > Branchiopoda > Notostraca > Triopsidae > Triops > Triops longicaudatus. The sequence continues at coordinate 600,028 of JAGQDJ010000023.1, forward strand.
TGCTAAACTGCAATATTTTCTCCTCCGGTTGCGAAATAGCCACGATTTGTCCTACATAAACCAATCACTCTTCATCAAAAAGTAAGAAAGGTCAATGCATAGCGATTCTTCTCTATGCACACTTAAGTTTGAAAATTTATCAACTCGTCAAAACCTTCCTGCCTTACTCAACACGTTCTAAACAGCCTAAAAAGCCCTTTATTGCATGGACAAGAAAAACTAACTTTGCTAGTTGATACTGGGCGCTTAGAAATGTGATAGGCTTCCTGGATAGTTACCTTTCAGAAAAAAATTAAAGAACCTCTAAGTTGAAATGAACAATATTACAATGAACTTTCCAAGGTAGAACACAGGGGTGACGCAGGTGAACACTGCACTGTAATTAACGCTTCATGTAATGATGGTCTTTAGTTCTAGATAACATTTTTATTTTTACTGCCTTTTTGTCGTCGAACCATAAAACAGCAATGCCGTAAGTCGAATTTATTGCAATGGCGGCTAATGTAGTGCGATGTGATGAACTGAATCAGGCACGCGAAATTCCCAGAGGTCTCATGACACTTATTTGGCCCGACTAGGTTAATAACCCGAGGAGAATGCCTATATATGAGATAAGAACATTTCAGATGTCCTACAAAGGGACATCATGAGCGTTAAAACACTTTCGTTTGAATCTAGGGGGAAATGGGTTACAAATACAAAAGCCAGTTCGTCTTTCATCCCTTTCAGTATTAATTGCCGTAACATTTGAGTTTTTGTAGCTTTCAAGTGGCATATTTAAGCACGATAAAAGCAGTACGGGCAATAGCAACGCCGTAAAGTAATAAGATATTGGGACATGTGCCTTATGATTTCTGTAGTTAGATTGTACCAACTGCCTATGCCCCATACTTGGGTATATCAATGGATGTTACGGAATTAATGTTGTGTATGACGAGCGAAGCAGCGAACTGAAAAATCAAAGACGTATCATGCTGGGTTCAAACAATTGAATAACTAGGATATTTACCTTTCCTGATCACCGTTCAGAAACGTGGAGATACAATTTTTGAACGGCTTCTGCTTATTTTGAATAGATCTTACTGTGCGAGGTGAATCATCCAGTTAATTTCAAAGTGATCAACGGAGCTAAACCATACATACAGCAAATATTTTTCTACAGACTTTCACAGATGTACTAATAATTAGTGGATAGAGTAAAAGTGGAAATAGAGTGACTTATGAGCAATAAATTTGACACTGGCACGAAAAAAAAGCTGCTTTTTCCAACGTTCCATGGGAAAGGCATAATTTCGTCACCATGGGAGTCGTTGTTGCTTCCCGTCCTTTGATAGTTTCGACGACTTTTTCAAAGACCTTCTGGACCATTACTTTGCAGTCAGTTCTGCGTCCTGGGTCCAAACAAAAACTTTTATCTCTTCTGTGCGAGTTTCGGAAAATTTCTTTTTGTTAAATCGTTTTTAAACAAGAACGCAAGTAACAGAAAAAGACGGTGGAGTACTGCAAGCGCGGATATCTTTTTGTACAGTTTTTACTTTTTTCTCTTGAATTTTCATTGCAGATAGCTGATAAGTATTTTTTTAAACAAAAATTGGGACGATTCTTTCACGGCTAAGTTGATTACCGCCAAGCTTATCAATAGACCTCCATGCAGACCACTGTTAATCTAGCATGGGAAGGGTAGAAAGGAACCTTAATTATAAAAATATATCAGGCTAATATGGAGAGGGAATCACGATGAACGTTAGAAAAGGCAGAAGGCATTTTCCTAATGAGGATGCTGGAACTTGGCAAAATTCCGATATATGAATGGAGTTTGAAAGACTGACATTTATTTCCCCATTATAATAAATTTAAAATATACATTTTTAGCATTGGCTGCTAATACGTATCATTTTTTAGGATTTTTTGTGTACAATTTAGGTACAATTAAGTACTTTTAGGTACAATTCTTCGCAATTTATGAACAGCTTATATTACGAAAAATAATCATGAAAATTAAGGAGGTATGCAACGTGATAACTAAGACATATATAGTGGGTGTATGTTTTAGTTCATGCATAGCGAAACCTATAATTACAACTTAAACGTTCATCAAAGTACGAACTTTAGTGAAGTGCACGGTCAATGGCAAGTTAGAAATTGCCTTAAATACATTAGTAAATTCGTAAAAAGAAAGAGGCATGTACTAAAACCAGACTAACATGGCGTCATACATCGATGATTAAACATTGTGAAAATCTACGACATACCTCGTCTACTGTAGACGCTTGCTCCGGTTGATTTACTACCGTCAAGTTCTTTGTGCGTTATGGTTTTTTGGCGCTTGGGTTTGTCTTGCCCATGTATGACTGTTATCCCCCTTTCGATTTCCTCGCAAACCAAGATCCAGTGCTTAAGGAAGCATGTCGAGCATGTCCAAACTTCGCTGCAGTCGGAATCATGGAAGCGAGAAGAGAGAAAAGGGAAAGAGGGGGCTGCTACTACTGTTGTCTTTATAGCTCGGTGCTAAATTGCTGCAGGTTTGACGAAGAGATCCTAAAATGCTTGTGTGAAGATCATAACGCGAGAAACTTCTTGAAGTACCCAACTTGGGTAAAAACGAGGCAAACACGTCAACGGGGTTCACCAATTAAACAAAATATGGATGCCATATTTTCGAACCTATTGTCTCCTTCTTTTCCTAGCACAATGGCGGCACCCAGTCGCGCCTTCAACTTTCTTCCAATGGAAGAGTGTTGTTATACGACTAAACGCAGCCCACTGTGAACATTCACAGGAGAATGAATGCCTTCAAATCTTCCTCGACTTAGCACAACTTTTTCCCTATTCACGTATAGGCCAAAACTAACTCCCCCCAGTCAGCCAGCCGTAAGCCCATGGCAGACTCCAAAACTTTCGACTTCCTCCCAATCATCCAGAACTTGTACCGCATTAGCGAAACTTGCCCAGAAAGTCTACATTTTACATAAGCAATTAATTTTAAGTTCAACAGAAACGTTTCAAACCAACCTGAAATTTACTAACATTATCCTGGGTTGGTAAAGGTCAGTAAATGTAGGTGACCTCTGTCAGGCTACGTCTCCAAGTCAGGGGTGACAAATCAAGTCTGTCCAGCCAGGATAATACCCTCAGGGAGCCATCTAAACGGACCCCGCCGCTGAGGGGCAAGGTCCCCTTGTGGGGTAAGACAAGCCGGGGTAAAGCAGGCAGTTGCCAAAGACGCGTCCTACCCAACTGCGCTACGCGGAAACGGTTCTCTCTTTTGCTGGCCCATGCAGCGAAGTATATGTCTCACCAAGGTATAGTAGCCCAGCCTAGTCTCCGACTCCTTCAGTCGCTTGGGATCACTGGGTTGGGACACTTACTCCTGTTAGGAGTGCTGGCATCAAGAATTCCATTCACCCTTTGCGTGACCTTACCCGGTAATTTGAAAACTAATCCGAGGAAAGTTCCCCTTTGTCTCCTCATCACACATTTCTCGGCTTCTCTCTCTCCAGTACTGACATTGCTCCAACGATAATCATCACGAAAAGAAGTGCAGCGAAGAGAATTAAGAATCGCTTCATACACAGATTGCTCTAGCAACTTTTATCATTCCTTTAAAAGCAATAAGCCTGTACCAACAACGTGAGGAAACGGATTTGCTCGAATTGCTCACGAAAACATTGCCTCTGCGTGTCAGTGTGTGTGCATACACGTTCTTTGATTACTCTTCTTCGGAGGTCCGAAACTAGGACATCAATTAGAGCCGCAGCACCCGCCCTGGTCAAGATCTAAGACATCGTGGCGCCTTTGCTCATCATATTTCCGACATAACAATACTTCTTTTTGTGTATGTGTGTATCTAAGTATATCGTCTTATTGTGGCAGTGTCCCCTCTAGCTCTATTATTATTATTATTGTGTGGTCCGTTGAACTAATACGAGCTGTGCGTCCCCCTTCAAAACTCATTATTAAAACTTGTCTCGCTCGCGCGCTTTGTATTGTTATCTGTGCCCCGTGCTGTGAAAAGAAGGAACAAAGTGTGACAGTTCATTTGAATTCCTAGGGCGTGTGACCCTCCACACCGTAAAAAAGCATCAGTTGACGCTGGACGAGAAAAAAAAAACTTTTCTTGCTTTTCGGTTTCTTCTGGATCGTGAAAACTGCAATCCTGTGGTGAGCAAACCTTGCAGAGGACACTTGATAGCGGACTATATAGCATTTTCCTGCTCCAGAGAAAAATGTGTCGACCAAATTTTCCCCAGTATCGATACACTTGGTCTTATTTGCTGTGGAGCTTGATTTGCATGGCAGGTAATCATGACCTTCTTTAAAGTTTCATACACTCACGTTAAAGCTTGAAGAAACGATTCTGCCAAGTTCGAGTGGTCTCCGCTGTTAAAGGATAATCGTCATATACAGCGTTAAATGTGATAGAGAAAAAATCTTGATTGATTTAATGGAGGAAAGCCGCGTTAAGACGAGCTAGATAAGGAAATATTCGGCGTGACATACAGAGAGAAATGTACGGTGTCAGAAAACGTTGGTAAACGCGTTTGAGGATTCCTCCACATGTCCTTGCCTAATTTCGTTAGCATGAAAACGTGGCAGCTCTGCCAGCAGTGCCCTTTTACGCTCAGAAGACGATTTTTCATTTTATGTATTCCTACAATGCCGCTTTTAAGCTTCCATAGAACAAACAGAAATATTATCTATTCAACATTTCGGCTCCGTTCAATAGATTCTGCTCTCAATGCTTGCTTCGCAAAGCGCATATTGCCACACTCGTCTTAGGCAAGGACTAACAACCTGACTTTTCCACCCCGCCAATCATAATTTGTGCAACCTTTCTTGTTCCACTTTAGTATAAAGAAATGCACTTTTTGTTTTAAGATCGGAAATCAGTAAAGAATTTCGTCTATCTCATGACTTATTTACTTATTATTCTTAACTACTCTGCTATTCTCCGAAAATTTCTAAGAATTCTTCGGTCCCTTTTAACCAATATTTAACTTGTGATACATTACTGTGAACATCTGCAGAGAAGAATTTTCATACGAAGTTTTAAATGTTGCCAGCAGAAATAAACACATTTTCTCTCCTGATATTTTCCCGGTTTTATACGTCCCTTGGCGTTATACGTTATAAGAAAGAAAAAATCTGGTGGGGATGTACGTGAAATTTTTGCAGGAGGGGCTACCCTCGACTGAAACAAGGGTCACTTCAGTTACGGGCTTTTAATACAAGTTTTGGGAGAGAGGGTGGGGAGGGGGCGTCAGAAGCGAATGGCCGACATCATCGACGTCCAGAGGTAGTAAACGGTGCTTTTTTTTGGTGATATTACCGTGAAAAGCATTTTACCACAAAGAAAGAAACCTGAGCAAACGTACAAAACGCAAGCGAGCTTCAACGGGTGTGTCATTGGGGCAGATAAACGAATCCCGTAGGGCAGATTACGAAGATTTGAACGTTACCAACATGATGGTTATCTCTTTTATTCGTTTATTGACGACCACTTCGTATGACTTGATGCACAATCAATTTGGAGCTCTTAAATTGCGTCTACTAAAAACCCATCCCCGCATGAGAAAAATCAATAAACATTACATCGCATGTTGAAGAATATTTCGCAGCGGCGATACGTAACGCCCCCCCCCCCCTCTTATAGAAAACTCATTTTAACACACCGTGGAACATTAGTGGTGGGATACGTTAATAGAAATATTCGGTTCAACCCCCTGAGTTAATTAATGAAAGGTACGGAGAGAAGTATTTGTCGACCAGCCACAGCACAGGGGAATAAATAAATAAACTATACATAAATAAAGGAGTGTTAATAAATCCAAATTCACGTACTCGAATAAATGATGAAAATGCTATGTAATCAATAAATAGAAATTACACCGTTAAAATTATTAGAGATTACAAATAAAATTAGCAATCGTAACTATATTAAAAACAAATATAACAAGTCATGACAACCGTAACATGACCAACTAATAATAGTGTTTGAAACTGAAAATTCGGAAAAAATTAATACGGTATACAATTGATACATTTTAAACACCAAGTACAACAACACACATAGAACGTGATTAAAACCAGTCAAACTTTACGAAGGTCAAATTTCGAGAGAACAAGAAACAAAGAACTTAAAATAGGAAAAAAATAATTTCAGCGTTTCTGAAAAGAACTTCCGTTAAGGGTTATTTCGTGGCATACAAATTAAATTGTTTGTAAAGTACTGTGAATTCGATTGACACGGTTTTTAATTCGGCGCGAGGACACTCAAATGTTAAAGCCTAACTACCTGGCACGAGATTCCCTATCACCGCTGACATAATTAGGAAAAAGCAGGCCTGTTAAGTAGGCAGTAAAAGCACTAAAGAACGTTGATGGTTTTGGATCCACGAGTGCTGTATACGATTGGTTACAAAGCTGCCCCGTAACTTTGCTTCTTTTCTCGACTCGAGTGCACGAGTGCCGCTTAAATTGCGGCCCGACGGAGCATTGTTATGCGGATGTCCATCCTTAAAACCCTGCTGGTCGGTTTTCATGGCTTGCCTTTTTTTGCAGAAATAGCTTTATATAAAACATACGGGTTGAAATGTAGCTAAAGCTGACGCTGATGTCGGAATTCAAGCCTCTCGTTTCCAGTCCCCAACTCCTTAGCACTAACAGCCCCCTTTTTGTTACGTTCTAGAACATAAAAAAGTACTGGCCTAAGAGAGAGCATTTGAAGGAAAGGTAGTTTGAGGCCATCACCAAAATTCTGGAGCAAAAGGCGCATGCATAAATGGCCGGGTTCGCGGCATTCCTTGGTGCACATGGGAAACGGTGGAATATCGTGCACATCCCTTTTTTATTTTTGTACCGGGGAAGGAAAGAAAAGTGCGGGGGCACCCCGAGGTTAAAAACGTTTTATATTTGTCGTTCTTATAAAAACCTCTTAGATTTTCTTTCATCTCTAAGCAAGGAGCGCTGACTGAGATAAGTTCTTTCGCGGCAGAGAGCCTTCATGGAAGCCAAACCTAAAAGCTGTAGTAGCAGAGGCCCTACCCCACCCCGCCCCCAACCCCTTCTCCCCACAAAAGGGCTTGGAAGTTGATGGTGCTAGCAAGGCTAGGAAGGGTTTATGCTAGCCAAAAAGCTTTTAACCTTCACGACCACCAAGAGAAGTAAGGAGGAGGTGTAGTTTGCCCGAAACGAAACCTATATGCAATCGCACATCATAAGACAGTAAGGATTTTATAGAGGGTGTCCTCTCCCAAATAAAGAATGGCGAGTCGTTTGGGAAAGTGAGGGACGCACACATGCACAACATCGTCTCAATGTGTCCGAGTGCATTACAAGACCGATGACATGTCGGCACAGAGAAGGGGGACAATTTCCCCTCCTGTCTTCTGCTTTCCCATTCTCGCATCTCTATGACTTTTATATCCAAGTACTACGCAATGCATACTTGCGTTAAAAGACGGCACAAACATATTTCCCTCACTCGTTTCAGCTTTGTTGATGAAGCACACTGTCCTCACAGCCTACACATTGCTTCAGATTCCGAGCGTGGTATGGAAGGCACTCTGACGCAGAAATCTGAGAGTAGATGGACAAACGTTCCAAACTTTTCCAATCACCTTGAACGAAAGCTTGCATGGTGCTTCTTCCTATACACTTCGTCTCAACAATGGCTGGAAAATACTTGAAGTGGAGGGAGCTGCAACACAAAGCAACACAGAATGTATCTCAAACATTGCTATTTCTTCCCATTCGAGTCTGTGACATGGCTCGAGCTAACATTCTTGCTACCGTCACTACGATTCTACACCATGCATTTGTTGTCGTCGCTTCGGTCAAGCTATTGACCAGTCTTATTGCATGGGGTTTCTTCTCGTTTTTCATTCAATTTTTTGGATCTTTCCAATATTAAAGACCACTTGGAATGTTTAGGCAGGGTCACTATTATACGTCACCCAATACAGACTTTGCACTTCAGGTTAAATCTCCAAATCACTTACAACTTTTCCGCCTTTTATCCCTTTTCGTCACGGCAAAGCTTTCGGGAATGTCGGCAGACAACGTCTCAACAAGGCGGTGTGCGTAAATTGAGTTTAAGTCCTTCAGAAAGAACTTTTTTCCTTCCGGATGACAATCACGAAATCAGCTAGTACAAACATTAAGTGGAAAATATGCGCAGAGATTATCGCTCTGCAACATTAATCGCCCATTTAAGCTTCCCCTTTGTAGCACTGCAGCTTGAAAAGAAGTTAAAAAAAAAACTTGAAGGGCTACGAGGTGCATAATGCTTAGCAAAAAGTAGAATAATGACGATTAAGCTCGGGAGGGCTTTTTGTAATCTCACTCGACGCTGAAATAGAATCAGAGACCAAAATCATGTTTCTGAATTTAAAAAAAAAATGGCTCGACAATATTGTAACTCTTGCTCGGTGTCAAAATTGCCCTGTATCCTACGTCCGATGACCAAAATGAATTATAATATTATTGGTAATTTACTACGAAGCGACACACAGATTCCTGTAAGCATCCGCAGAATGTGTGAGCCAGTCCAACCAGATGGGTTCTCCAGAAGTTGACGCATTCTGAAACATAGCGCTATAGGTTGGATACAAAATCTGCGGAATATTTACTCTTCCTCCATGATGCCACTGTGTGGTACAACCACCAGAAGGATAAATGTTTACATGTCCATTTAAATGAGATAACTTCGTTCCAAACGGCACAGCACCTTTTTTCCTTGGAAAGAACAAGCGCAATGAAATATAGGCAAGTCAAGATTGGGGAAATATATTGCAGTATACCCAAGTGGCTTATATAATACTCAAAGCTCCAGAAAAATAAAAAGAAGAAATCAACGTGTGATCATTCTTTGTTCTTTCCCTCAACAGTTTGGTTTGGCGAAGGCTCTGTAAGCACTTTGCAATATTAAAAGCATTCTCAAAACGAGTTTGGCTCCTGGTTCCGCCTGCTCCTCTTGTCTGAGAAAAGCCAAATAGGAAATCGCTGGAGTGCCCTAGATCCATAACTTCAGTATTACTGTATTCTCTTTCTCTCGTTTTCGTCCGTTTCTTGTAACTCTCAAGATTTCAACTTCCCTAACTCGGGAGAGATTTCTTTCACGGTCTGGGGTGAGGCCCTCCCTACTGAAGGAATGATAAAACAAAAGCTCAGAAAAAGTCGCCCAGCCAAAGGACAATATTGCCAGACTTGGAATTCTTTCTGTTCGATTCCTGACGAATAAATTCAAAGCCGGTTTCTGGTTTCGTTCTTCAACCCTCATCATCATACGACACCCTGCATTGGCGCGCATTTGCATTCAAACTGCATTCTTGCTATCCCAATAACTGTTCACCCAGTCCGCCCCCTTTTTTCTTCTTCCGTCTCCAAAAGCCGTTGCAATTTTATTAACTGTCAGTTCCCAGCTAAGGAAAAAGGTTCGTCATCTCCATTTAATCACGAAATTGACAAAGCTTTTTGGTGACTATTACAACGCCTTTCCTGTCAAGTTTGCTTGAAAACCACCGGCATGTCCTTTTCAGAGCAGCTAAAACGAGACAGCGGTCTTCACTCTCGAAGATGTGCAAATTGTTTCTTAATTAGACGCGACCCAACTTCGACCCTTTTCCGAACACAATTTTCCAAATGACGTGAGTAATTTATGCGAAGTGAGGACTGGAAACTTGACGAAAAAAAGGGTGCGGCTTACGACGTCGTTTTCCTGCGGCTTTCTCGTCAACAACTCTTCAATCTTCCCTCCCAAAAGTTAGCTAACTAAGAAAACTTGGCCTCATCAACGACCACGATTCGTTCGGTATAACAAGATAATACTCAGGATAGAATCGTGATAGTGCTGGGACTCGCTGCGCAGCAAAGGAAACCTGGCAACGTGCATTTAGTAACCAACCACCAGAACATCCGGAATGATCTTCCTGCGGAAATGACCACACGCTGTAGCCAAAAGCCTCTTCAATTTCCCAATAAAAGCAATTCTATGAAAAAGAAAAACTCACACCCTTACCTTCTTGCTACATCAAAGAGAACCTTTTTACTCCTTTTTTTGGCCTTTATGGCTTAAGACATGTATGGCTTAAGACATGTCTAGCCAACAAGCAATTTCGACATTAACGCGAAGAAATAATTTTCAGTAAGTATGTAAAGAGTGCATCCCCCTTTCATAGACCTTTTCCAACAATTGTCCCTTACGTATTTCTACGACGCACGCCCAGAGCTGCAATGGAGGAAAAAAAAGCTATTTCTGCGGACAAAGCGGTGGAAAAGTTCCTTAAAAAAGGAAATAAAAAAATTCTCGGGTAAATGAAAGAAGACTATCACCACGCAAACAGGTTCCAATAAAAGAACCCACGTGCGGGAACTTGCTTCTTCTTTTCTGTATGTGTATCTTGCGATGGCTAATAAAATTCGGCAGAAAATAGGCGCGGCATGGAACGAAATCAGATGGCGTGCTTGCGAAGAATCGAGTCTTTTTCCCTTTATACAAGAACTTGAAGTACTGGATGCAACACTTCTGTATCAGAACGACGCCAGAAATCCACCGAGGGAAAAAAAGGGGCGAACAGGAACTGCTTATGGGATGCACTGTTTTTGGGGGAAATAGAAAAATGTCACCGGCGTTGGAGTAGCACATCAGGGCCTAAGCTCTTGCCATTGTGTGACTGTGTATAGTAAAAGTGTCAGTTGCTCCGTTTGCATGGCAGGCGCGCGTGGAGTTAACGAAATGCAAAAGGGCTTGTGGGAAAACTGGGGCTTTGTTTCCCTTAAAGCTGAGCTGCATGGCAAATGCTTTGTTTCTCAAGTTCTTTCTTATCTCATCGCAGCATCCATTTGGCCATTAATGGTCGCCAAGCTTTAGGAGACAAGAGAGAAAGAATGGAATTCGAGTAAATCAGTTGAGTTGTCTGGTCCGGGAGTTGTTGGGCCCAACTTATCGTTATTTCAGTGCAAGGAATCTCTGGTGTATAGCATTGCTCGTTTTCTTTCTTTGTGATGGGGCGTCAAACAGATATTACCATAAAAATGTAGCCGTATATAGCCCCGAAATAGGGGCGTAAAGGACTCAATATTTCATTGATATAGCTTGCTTTGGCTCTCTCTCAATGGCAATACGCGAAGCTTTTCCTTCCTCGTACATGAGAGAAAGAGAAAAAAAAGGGCATTCTGACGCTATAGTCACTGTACAAAATTTTCCTGGTTTGGCAGTAATAGCGTTTTTTCACTTTTTTTTGCTCTTTCACCTCGTTATTTCAAGCCGAACAATACTTGAAGAAATCGTGTACGTCACGTTAGACTTTCCGCAGCATTTCTGTGACGGAAAATTCAAAACTTTTGTCTCTATTCATGATCCCCCTGCCGGTGACAGTTATGAATGGAAATTGCGTTGAAGACGACTAGGGTTTGGGGGTGAACAACAATGCAGGAGCAAGCTGATACACTGGGTTTCTGCCAAGAATCCTAGTATTTTGCGAAAATAAAATCAAGGGAGCAGAAAAAATGGGATAAAATCACATTACAAAGGGAAACTCTTTTTCTTTTATTTTTCCGTTTCTCTCAAACGTTCGTTTAAATTAGGATGTTTGCTTCGCTTAGGTGAAAATTGCTTGGCTCTTCGTTTAACGTCCATTCGCGTTCCTTCAGCTGTTTTGGAAGGCCAGAAGATCACCCTTGAGTGTAAGTACGTTCTCGAAGGCGACAAACTGTACGCTGTCAAATGGTACCGCGATGTGGACGAGTTTTATAGGTACATTGCTGCCGAAATGGAGCCTTTGGCCATCTTCCCTTTACCTGGCGTAGAAGTTGAGGTAAATGAGGAAAACTAAAGGAATAATTGAGATTTGGTGGTAATTTATCCGCGTTTGTAGCAAAGTGAGTCCGATGATCGTCGAGTGACACTCAAATCAGTTTCACTGGAGACGTCAGGTAACTACCGTTGCGAGATTTCCACCGATTTCCCCAGCTTTAGAACAGTTTCAGGCCATGGGAATATCACCGTAATCAGTTGAGTAATGATCATTTTACAAACGCCCCGGTCTTTCAATGTGGTTTTATTGGATTTTAACAGAGCCGCCGGAAGAGGGACCTGTCATTACTGGCGTCCGAAGAAATTATAATTACGGCGAAGTGTTAACATCCAATTGTACCGCTTTCCGCTCCTTGCCACCCGTACAGATGACCTGGCTCTTAAATAATCAAACGGTAAGGACCCGTGATACGTCTCGTTTTTTACGATCCCACCATTCGCCCGTCTGAATAATTGTGTTACTACTTAATATTTCTTCTAAAGTGTAGTAAAGTGCTCTTTAATAGCTCCAATATTTCTCTGCGTTCGTTTTGTTAATAACAGTATTGCAAATTTATGAACAATTTGTCGGGCCGTGCACGATTATTTGCACGGTGAGTGTTTTAAATTTGTCTGACAGTTCGACATCTGGTCATGCTTTTACAGCTTTTACTACAACCAAAGTAGCAAATGTTTTCTAATCAGAGAAACGAAAATAAGGGAGAGAAAATAGCTGTTGATCGTAATCTAAACAGCCTAGAATAAACATTTCTGTCATTTTTATCGAGAACATAATTCTGGCTTGGGTGTCTTAAAACGGGTCCCAAAAATATGTTGAATACCATATTTGATTCACAAATTTGAATTCCTTCTAGGTTGAGGAACTATGGGTTCAGACATACCCTCCTTTAATGGACAGCAAAGGCCTGTACACGAGCAACCTCGGCATCCAATTTCAGGTTCAACCTCGTCATTTCGTCCACGGAAGTTTAACCCTACGCTGCACTGTGTCCCTCGGTTACTTGTACAATCGCTTTACCGAACAATCCGCTACACTGACGACAATTACCACCCCAACTAAATCCCAGCCATTGCCCCGTAGTTCGAACAACGGCAAACTCACTTCAGCACCCAACCATTCCTCCCACACAGCAATACCAGGTAAACAACTTATGCAAGGCAGTGAATGCAAGTCATAACTAACCAGAGTTGTCTGATTCTTTCTAGTCATTCCTCTACTCGGATTGTGTCTTATCGTCATGGCAATAGTCACCCGTACCAGCAATAGTCTGCAATGTTACGACTCTAGCGCAAGTTTACCAAAGCTCTGATTACGTGTATGTGTATGCTTTCTTGTTGATTTTTTTCTGTCCCCTTACTCTTCAATTAGAAGCTGAGTCATTTAAGGGGCTCATTCATAAGTCTTGTACATAAAACCTCCTTTCTATTAAGCTCTTCAGTTCCTTCATTGCTTTTCCTCTTCAATGTCTGAGCCGCAAGTCAGGGGGTGCTCGAAAGGCCAGTCATTATTACACTAGCTCGCTAAATTGATTTTCTTGTGTGCACAACGGATTGTAAATAGCGAAATACATGGCTTATATACGTATTCATTGCGTCACAAACAACCACTGTACATAGCGGTAGCAATAAATTGTCCCCGGAGGGGAGAAAAGAAAATAGAAGAAATCCAGCAACTCCACCTGCAACTGACATCAGACGACAGTCTATAAGGCGATGAAAAACCGAGTATTAATAAAAAAAAAGAAACGGTTTCTCTAGGTTTCCTCTCTCAGCTTTACTTTAAGTTATTTTTTCTTGACCCTCTGAAAATAAACCTTTAAAAATCGGTTTTATACACGGTAATAAATTGCAATAGAATGGAACACTTTCTTTGCCACCAGAGTATGTGTTCCAGCGTAAAAAACGTCAAAAGCTTCGGAACCATGTAAGATTCTTAAAGTAACTGTTATGCAGGTCAACTTATGACATTCCCTTTTTATTACTGCATAGCCAACGAAGCCTTCCGTCCATTGCTGGTCCGTTCATTAATCAAATATTCCATACTTAGTTAGCTCATATATGCGCCTCTGTTGTTTTTCTTTTCCTTTATTCTCAGTAAAGGCATGGAATTTAGTGCGCAAAGTTCTAAACTGGTACTTACGGAAATAATGGACACTCTTCACTATTCATAAGAGATTCTTGGAAGGCATATGATACAGCTGAAAGGAGAGAAATAGAGAATGGCGGGTAGGGTGCTTCAGGTCTGTTCTTTTCAAAGTTGATAAACACCACCCCTGTCTTAATTAACTTTAAGACACTATCAGAAGCAAACCACGCAACGCAGGCTTCGCGGACAACAAAAATAGTTGGTTTAATATACGATCGACAAAAACATAAACAATGCAGGTGACACAAGTCATTTTTGTCGAATTTAGGATCTCTGATACTACAGTGTGAATTTCACTCAACCTGAGGAACTTAGTGCTCTGCATTAGTTATTCTTTGATCCTTTGATGGGTTCCCGAAGTGTGGTAGTTCTATGCGTACGTACCAATTCAATAAAATAATCAAACTTGTCACAAGAGTTAAGAGGCGCCTATTGGGTTCTGAATAGGTTTTCTCAAGCAGCAAGTTCGGTAGGCTGGATTTTTCTTTGGAAGATCCCCGTGAAGGCAAAACGTTATTGCTAAACCTATTGAACGATGCACAGAGCGAAGGCCCCGTGTCACCAATTCAGCGCATCAAGCGTTGTCAGCGTTCTCCTTCTGCAGCCGAGCCTCGTTGAAATAAAGTGGAAAATGTTCTCCAAGAAGGAGATCAAGCCGGAGCCATAACCGTTTTAGTATTACTTCGCTTGTCACGTCTTCAGCAACTTTGTCGAAGAAAAACTATGTAACGCAGAGCATGAGAAATGCTAGTCAACCTCACATCTAAACTGCCCCCAGAAGATTTACGTTCAGCAAAGATCGAATCCAACCATTGTAAGACATTCACGTGCAACTCCCCAGGCACGTAAGCTTAAGCTACCCCTTCCGCGCAGAGGACACAGGAATAATTCAACAGTATATCTAAACGTCCCCTGTGCTGCAAATAGAAATATGGTTATCAGATCGATTGTTTCCTAATTTGACGCTTCCTCGCCCCCCTATTGAAACTATCACCCAGCAAAGCAAACTGGCTAACAATGCAACCAAGCACGAACTAGTAGTCCTTGGAGACAAAACTCCTACGGACCAACCCTGCTGTTCTATTCCAATCGCACAATTTCCCCCTTTCCTTACCATTCTAGTGTACTCTGCACCGATACACCAAATGAGTCCGTTAAAGTGCAATTTCAAGATGCAGGGTGGGACGACGGTAATAAGAGCTGGACATGGGTTGCCTATAGCCACTACTGCAAAGACAGGATTGATTGTGGAATAAAGTATTGCTCTCACCGGATTACGCACACCAAGCCACATGTTCGGTTTCGGCTTTGCCATTTTACGTACAACTACTGCAGAAAATGAGCACGAAAGAAAACGACTTTCGCTGTACAAGGGGAACAATCACGATCTCCATATCATAGCTCACATTGCGTGCTCTTACAGACCGTCAATGCAAGACCCTTGTGGAAGTGACCTCATAGCCCAGAACCCCCATTATTTGGGTACTACAGAAGACTTACCAGCAACATGGGTGTTGCGACCAACCAAAACGAGCCAGGAACAAGTACTAAATTGATACTTCACAAGATCTGCGTCCGTCCTTTATTCCAACGAAAACGGAAGTGTATTAGCAAGAGCGCTTTGCTTTCCCTCCATAGCCTGCAAAAATAGACTAAATGTGAGAATAAAGACAACTAAAGAAGAGCACACTGCCAATTTTGGGCTTACCGCAGTATTAGGTGGCCGCCGCTCTAAGTCGTGGATGCCGAAACGCAAGTACTGAATTAGGTCCTGGAGTTAAGTGGCGTTTCCTCCCATCTCAAAATGACAAATGGTGACCAGCTTACTTCTTAGACGGTCCACAGCCCTCAGTTATCCGCGAATCGCATGGATTCCATGGACTCCCTCTGCATTCCTCATCTTTCCGTAACTTCTGAGATCACTAGTTAATAGCTTCTACGTCATTTTAGAAGAGTAATTTTTCTCATTGTACAGCTACATTCCTGAATAACTATAATGGCTATTACACGACGCAAGAAACTATAAAAAGTAATGGTTGTAGGGAACGCGTCTTTCTCAGACCTTGAACTTCGGTTAAGGTCAATTACCTTCATTTTTTTGACAGTGCTTACACTTTCTTTGCTAATAACAAATAAGCAAAAAGGAGTGAATCGATCTATCAGCTGTTTCTCATCTATCATTTTAGTAGACGAGCTAAATTATTATACAGAAATTAAATTTAATTGGTAAAAACGCGTCCTGGTTCTCTCACGAGGAGTAACATGCTTGATAATAAACGAAAAATAAGGGGAAAAAAGAAATCAACAACGATACCACAACGTCCTGTGCCGCATGTACAAGCACTAGGAAAGAGTTAGTGAGCAGAATATAGCATTTTTTTCATATCTCACTTACTATGAAATCGAATCACCGTGCGAAATAGCATTACATTTCAGTATATGAAAATTCGAAGCAAAAATATAAGCTCATATAGGAATGAAAAATTCCGTAAGTTAAAGAACGTGTTGATGCATTGTTAAAATAATGGCGATCCAAATTTCAATTACATATTTGTTAGTCACGTTTAGCAACTGTCATCTTACATATTATTTTATCCATCTTTTCAAGCTTACAAACTTTATTAAGGCTTAACCAGCTTAGAAGTCTATACCTGGCTTTTCTAAACCATCAAGCTTGCAACTCACGCGATTCCCTCGACTTAAAGACATAATCGGCGACGTCTCTCCTCATTTTAGCAAAATTTGGTACCCACGTGGATTTCTACATACGAGGTTTTCCGAGAATGCGTATTTCCAGAAAGTTTTTTTTTATTTGCGCCATCTTCTCGTACCAGTTTTATTTAGGAATAGGAAATAAACTAGACACACAATTGATAATAGAAATCTACGAGAACAATTAATGAACTGTGGCGCCAACTGACGCTGTCAAGCAATGGAATTTTGTTAAGCGGCACAGGGCGACGAGGAAGTTTTTCAAGGTCTTTTACTGTACCGTTCTAACAATATCGCGTCACTCTTGACACCGACATAAAAGAATGTTACACAGGAAAATCAACAATCATTCCTGTGTTATTAAAGTAGTTGAACTTCAACGCGAAGTACAGAAAGCAACTGCTGTCGCAAAGTTTATGGGTGTGTAACAATGGATACTTATCAAATAGGAGTTATAGCTGTACTGCATGGAAGCCTGACTTCTCTCACATTTACAGGGAATTTTTTCTATTATTCTTTGGCCAGTGATTTACGGTATGATATCGATTTTGGTCCCTGTGCCACAAGCTCGAGAGCAAAAAGGGTCCCCTTTAAAACCCTGAGGATGCAGTGAGTATCCTGAAGACGAATATTTCTAAAGAGAACCGGATTGTTATAGCTAGCACCCTGCATGAGCCCTAATGACACCCTGAAGCTAGGGCTAAGGTTTAATTGAGCCATTCGCCCTTGCGGCATGATGTGTGTATGCAAATCCGGGTCCAAAACGTTGCCATAACAACTTGTCCTTCCGTCTGACTAACTACATGCTTTGAATATAAACAAAAGAGGTTCTGGTACTCACGTGTGATGCAAGCTTCTGCCGCCTTTTCAATAAAGCTCATGCAGAAAAAGAAAAAAAAAAGATTCCTGCTCCCGAATTCCTTGGAGACGCTACAGCTAACCGTGTTATAGACAATCAAGCAGAGAAAAAGTTGCTTCCTGTTGACTAATTACGCGACTTCCATATTAATTAGGTTATTAACGAGGGCTTGAAATACAAAGCGCTTCAGCAACTTCCAAACTCTGTTATTAAAAAACTAGAAAAGTAAACTCTCCTTCCTAGGCTATACCTTAAGAAAAAAAACATAGGGTATTCGAAACAACAGATGGCAAATTCGATACAACCTCAAACCGTATTTCATCCAATCCCCTGTGGAGAAATTATGACTATTGTCATTCGAGTTTCATCTAACTCTTGATCTTTCTCGTTTCCTTTTTTTTTCGTTCACACACGCTGCTACCTTTCCTACACGCGTTTCTCAGATTCAAATGTTCACGAGTAATAAAGTCGCGGACATGCAAGAATGTCATCCCCATACATTTACCCTTACACGTTACTGCACATTCTAAGACCATGTACATATTTAGAGGACCGGGCGAAATAATAATGTAGAAACATGTCGTTGTAACAGCAGTGTTGACACCCCGTTTGCTCCGACCCCTAAATCACCCGCAAATTCTGCAAGAAAGAGAAAAAATAAATATCTAGACACTTAAGCGATAGCTACCTGGCAGAAGGTACAGCAGAATATTTCAAACGGTCCCAAATGACTTCAAAATACGCAGCCCAATCTTGTTGTTACTTCGCTTTCACCCGAGGCCAAAAGGTTGTTGAAGCACGATTGGGTATGCACGGGTTAGGAGTTAAGCAAACAAGTCGTTTAGGATGCAAATAAAAGTCGCCCCTAATAGCCTCATCCTAACTAGCCAAAGTTGCAAATTGCATTGCTAGACTTCGTCGAGTCAAGACAATACAGATGACCAAGCTCATAAACTAGGGAACACGCACATTAGGTAAAAAGCATTATGGAAGAAAACTATGCGGAGAATTTTTGTTTATCCCTGGTTAAAGAAAAAATCCGAAGGAATTAAAGTAAGCGTATGGCATTTTCTGAGGCTTAACACTGGTGGGAAGGCATGTTCATAGACAAGTTAGCTTGGCAAAGGATTGCACGCAATTCAAAACGAAGGCACGGGGACTTGGACTTTTCATATGAATTGGATTAATTATGGATCTCGACAAGTTTAGCTTAGAGCCTTCTGCAATCTTGGCTGCTTTGCAGCTTCTTAGTTCTGTTGTGGCCGACAGTCAAAGACCAAGAAACTCGGAGGAGAACAGAGGCAGAGATTTTCCAATTATGCCGTTTGCGTCTTGACATTGCGTATATTCCTTAAGAAGTTCAACTCTCAAAGTTACTAGGCGCTCAAGGGGAGACTGGATAATGGATTTTCGGAGTTCACAATTGTTATCTATTTTATATTCCACCATTTTGCACCTGGTAACCTGTATAGCACGTTTAAGGCTACAGTATGCCTCCTTGCCTTATGGGCGAATAGGGATGAAAATTTTTACAGTAATTTTCGGAAATACAATGAATATTTGTGGAAACTTTAATGTCAGAAAGTTATGCTACAAAACGCGACTGGTGCATGACGTAGACTTTTCTAAAAATTGCTATTGATAATATGCCGTGAATGCGACAATTTTTCGACTTTTGACCGAGAAACAAAACCTGGGTTAGGTTAGGTTTCATTGGTTTAAGACGGACCATCTCGCATGGCGACACATTCACTTAACGCGAGCATTGTTAACAACAGATACATTACATAATCGTGTAAAAATAAGAAAAAAATGTTTAAATTAGGTCTAAAATCTTCGTGTATGCAAATCATCGAAATAGTGCATTTTGTACAAATTGTTGGTCATTCCCGGTCCTTTCTTTAAATCTTAAAATTTTGTCCATGGTGGTGGGAATGCTTTTGGTCTTGTCGAATAATTGTTTTTCTTTCCGACGTAGAAAGTTCATCTAATAGCTCCTTGATCACGCATCCCTCGTATGTAAAAAAAAATCTCGCACAGGCTACTAAAATAGATTAGACGATTTTGACGCAATCAACGTTAAAATTCGCAAGTATAAACTTCTCTATTCCACAGCAATAAATCTCAGAGAAAATTACCAAACATATTTTTTAAGTATAAAAGTGGATAAAAAAGTGGAAGGTATAACTAATAAAAGTCTTATTCTAAAAAAAAAACGGAAATGTATTTAACGGTTTTCAAGAATTATTAAAAAAACTTTTCACGCCATTCCTAGGTTTATACTCAAGAGAAAGATTGTTAAACAGTGGCTTTAAATGTACGATTCAATATGGTATTTCTGCTGAACTGCCACATTATGTCAACTTATGCTTCACCTGTCAAGTGACTGGGGAAAATATAATTTTGAACAATATAATAAAGGAATATAAAAATTGACCATAATTTTTCTCTCCGTCCAGAGAAGGAAATCTTTCTGTATTGATTGAAAAAACTTAAAAGGCGAAAAAAAGCCTGAATTGTGTATTTTTGAAAGCTTAACAATCTTTTAACACGTTTTTCTTTTAACTAAAGTCGCGTTTAATAAGCACAATAGATCCCCTTTACTCATCCAGTCAATAAAAAACGTGATTCAATGACTCCTTGTAGCCCACCCCCCTTCAAACTTGAGCCTTTTCTCTCGACCGAAGTAGATCCAGAGATGAAAGAGTACCTTTCTCAACTCCTGACGACAAACTTAGGCCATACAATATCTTCTGACTTAACAAGCGCCAAAAGCATGTTATCACTGTTTTTCCAAGCCAGTGATCCGGCAAGACGCTATGTAAATTGCGTTCGCTACCGTGGTTTGCAATGAGAAACCACATCACTTTCGTTGATTTGCTGATGCAGTCACTGCCTTGGTGCTGTAAATTAGGGAAGCGTACACGCGGGTGCGTTTCTGTATCTAGACCCCTCACACAGCCTCGAGTTTACTTTAATTAAAAGTAGAGTATCTCATAAAGGAAGTTATTCTTCTCGTCTCAAAGGCATTACGTATCACGGCCGACATTAATGGTCGAGATTACTGGACGCACGACCTTTTTTAAGGGTAGCAACATCAATCCGCAAAGAAAGTTACAAGTAATAAAGCAGTTCGCCTCGTTTTCTCGCCATTTCTGCTCTGTCTGTCACAAAAGTGGGAGAAGAGATACGCTTAAATTGTACTGCAGGTACAGAATGACATCACAGGACAAGGTCCTGATTTTTCAAGAACTGTCAGTAGCTCACCAAAGAAAATAAAAACTACTACAACAACTTTGTACAGAGAAGAGTTCAGCGAGTATATTCACACACGGAGTATTCCTGTGGTACCACGAAACGAACTGCCCCATTACGTTCCCTCCTTCCGTATGTATCCAGCTCGTTAATCTTGCCCTGTCATGTAACAATGAGTTTGCATGTCAACAGGGATTTTCTCCTCAAACTTCCCATCGCACAAAACCGACATCTCAAGCTCGTCGGGGGGGCTGGGCACCGTACCTTTTTTCTGCCACCCAAAAAGTATAGTAGAGCAATTCAAAGCAATTGCTTAAAAATTATGCTCAGGAAGAAGTTTCAAGCCCCCAAGGGGAAAATTGCGCTGCCCTGGTCTCATAACCACACACTGAGGAAAGTAAACCTTTTAAATTCCACAACACAATCTACACGCTTACTTTTCACAAAGAACGGCGAGCAACAGCCGAAACTTCCTTCACTTCTTTAGCATTAATAAAAAAGAGTGAGGCAAAGCGACGCAAAATGAAAAACAGAACTTAATCTAAGAAGTGGGAATAAATTTGATTTTCTTTGTTAAGTTTTTTCCCCCCTTTCTTGCCTCAGACAGACTCTTCCTTGGGGTAATACTTCTTGCCATTTCTTCAAGATAACGCCAAACCAAATCTTTCGGTACTTTCGCGTCCTGTCGCTGCCGAGAATTGCTCAGTCCTACCAAAAGAGAAAACCTACTGAAAACAGCAAAAGAAGCTTTTCAGCACCATTCAACAGTGAGTTAAAAAAAGGCAACGTCACATTCTACAGCATTATCCATGCACAACTCACACACTTAATGTAAACGAGATCATGAATCGTAGATAAAGTATCCTCTTAATAGAATAACATCTTCGAATTTTCCAAGACTGTGAGAATCGAGTTGATGAGAAATATTTAAAAACAGAGATGTACGTTTTACATATCCACTCCTACACCCTTCCCGAAAAATCTGCCTTAATTCAATACGAATTTCCCCCTTGTATCTAGATGATTCTGAACAACTTTAAAACCACGACTAAGAGCTAAGTTTCTCCCAAAACAACGGTGAGCATCTTATACGTTTGCCTGCCAATAATCCATACATACCACGAAGGTTACGACTCGCCACAATGACAAACGATAGGACGAAAGAAGCTCAGAATTTGAAGTTTCTATGTCTGAGTAGTGCTAATCTCCTGAAACAAGAGTTATACATTAAAACGGAGCGTTTTCACCCAATAAGAAAGTAAACTTATGGCTCCTCTAAGCCCACAGAGCCAAACTTCGCTGCTGGCTTGCGTCTTGGGTGGGAGGTAAAGAAAAAAGAAATTAAAAGGAACTGAGTGATGATGGATATGGTATTTCCGATACTTTTATCACAGACTTGTGATCTTTTTCTTTTCTCATCTAAAGATTATTCATGGGATTTTTTTCTCCTCTGCCAAACATAATCTGACCTTCTAGCAAGAGGCAGAAGAGTACTGCTCTTGCCTACTTCGTTTATCAAATGGGGCAGCCGTTTACGACCAGCCATGCGTGTCGCCTTCCTTCCTAATGCAATCAAAGGTCTCTCACATCACTTTCAGCCGCTCAGGGTCCTACATCTCCAATCATGGTCTTTACCAATACAGCAGCAAGCAACTGTGCCAGTGCTTATTTAATACAATAGAGAACTTTTGGAAAACTTTTACGAGTCGCAAATCCAAATCCTGTAGTGTGCCTAAAAGAAAGCCGGGGCTCTCGAGCCATTCGAAAAGTCGCAAAAAAGATGATCCAATGAAAACAATAACAAGCCTCCGAGGCCAAATCTCATCGATAAGTAATTTGTCATGAGGGCTGCACACAACATGACAACCCCTTTTGATTCATCTTAAGAAGTTTCCGGAGTGGAGCACATCTACAGAAAACAGTATAGTAATGTCACTGCCAGCATTTTTTTTATCTCCTATATTTTCGTCCACTGCAAAGTTTAATAACTGTGTCAATATAATTTGCAGGGTTTTACAACGAGACTACACCAGGTTCTTGTTTTGCATTGCGTCGTCTTGAGCTTCTCACTCGCTAAAGCTGCTGCTGGAGCTCCCATGTGCGACATTATACTCCCTCCTAAGTTCCTCTCATCAGTTATTAACTCTTTATAACTGTACCGCCAAGCCCCCCATAATGAAGCACATCTATACTTAAAACCCCTGTTGTACCCCACGGGCAAACCAACATGCCACATTGTCTTTCCCCTTCCTTGTTATGTCCTCTTTTTGTGCTTTTTTATATGACCGAATGTTAAATATAAGTTCTCACCCAGTAGCGAAGGCACTTGAAGCTGAGCACAGTTATGCCACGCTTTTAATTACACTTTCTAATGAGGACATGACGGAGCAGATCTATTTGCCTCTGCTACACCAAATCCCGCAACAAAAGCTCCTTTTATCCATAGTGATCTTCTCCGTGATGATGGCAACGATTCACGCAAGTTTTTTTTTCTTCGCCGGGACGGGGAGTTCACCGTGAGCGGAAGAAACACACTGCACATTCTGGCTATGAAGATTAGCGCAAAAGTTTAGAAAATCCATCGGGAGAATTTGCAACGCAAGACGGGTGAGTTTTCCACTGCAATTGTATTCATGTATTCACACGCGTTCACCCAAACTTCCAAACACGCCATAATCAGTTATTCGTTTTCAGAGCACCGCGGCGTCCTGAAGCGCAAGTTCGCAGCCATGCGACGTTCGGGTAGATCGTTTTCACCCCTTTCTATTCTGGTAATAGGAAAGCGATCGGTATCTCCAAGAGGTGTATGGCTAGATTCTATATTTTGGTACAAATGTGGCAACCAGCTGGTTCTGTCAGGTCATTGTGGTAGGCCAAGAGACAGCATCGATCTTTCGTGTTGGCAACGAGGGCTTTTGTTAGATTCGACTTGACTTGACCATGTGTAGCCTTTCCTCCTTGATGACATACCGACACGACCTGCAGTCACTCGGCTCCAAAAGGAAGGCGAGCTCCATTCCTCCCAACCATCAAATCATCGCTGTACACCTCTATTATTCCCAAAACTTTGAAGATGGCAGCCAAACAATTCCAAACACAACATGGACCAACAATTCCAACACAGCGTTTCTGATAAAACTATGAAAGCTTGAACGAAGGTAACACCTTATAAAAAAATCAACGCAGACGTCATTCATTTTGCAAAAACTGTTGGTACTTTTTATCTGATATTCCTTACCACGTTTATTGAAGCTTCTTAGCACGTTTTCTAACAGGTAAACTTTATTAATTATCCAATTAATCCTAAATAACACACCGTAGCTCTAACTCATCCTAATCTAATATATCTAATTTGTCCTTAATCGGATCCAATTTAATCTTATTACATAATTATATTAAGCTGCGTGCTTAATTTTTTTAAATTTTTCCCTTGCCTTGTCTATAACTGCCTGTCCATATCCCGGACGGGTACTTTTTCTCTGTAAAAGGATTCTGCACGCCTAGGGCATGGACACGAACGCCTACTGTGTAAATTTGGTTCGACTGAATTGAATTTCCATGAACTTTGTTAAATAAAATTCAATGTATAAAACGGTTAGAATTCATAATGGTGGTCGGGACTTTTAATAAAAGTGACAAATTTCAGTAACAATGAGCTTTGGTCACGCTACGAAATACGGGTCCCGCTTGCTTTTTTACTACACTGGCTTAGTCTGTACTATGAGAATTATTGCGAGTTAAATCAGTGTGTCGTACATTTCAGTGTAATCCGTTCCATTTAGTAACGCAGCGACTACAAGACATGATGAAATCCGGAAACTGCAAAAACGCCATCCTCTCTGCTATCGATTCTTTTGATTTTAATATAATCCGAACAAAACTCTGGACTTAATAAGGGCTGAACGTCAATTTAAAGTCTAACCTTGCTAGTCGGGTTAGCAAGCTACTTACTGAAAGGACAATAGATCGTCTAAGCATTCGGGTGGTATTGTTTAGAGGACTTTGGTGACGGTGGCTTTTCGCCTTACGGCTGCTTTTCCACATCAAAGATAAATAAAAGAAGGCTCTTCCGAATAAATCAAATCTTTTGACACAGTACTCCGTAGGGAGAGAATACAGGCATTGTTACTTTAGTCTCCTCAAAATAAAGGCACGAAAAATCCCCCAACGACGGTCAAGGCAAGTTTATATTTGGTTCTTTCTGCTTCCACGCGGAAAAACTTGTCAAGTGAAAAGAGAACAGAAAAAGGCCCGACTGTTGTCCATAGTTTATGATACATAAGATTCTCATTTTGAGCTAGCCTGACAACACCATTCCCCAAAGACCTACATCAAACTCGGAAGTTGAAAGTTTCTCCAAAAACGTCGGCGAAAGTGACGAAGTAACGTAAGGGCATCATCATTACAATTATTGCCTTAAGATTGGCCAACATTTCTACACAGCCAAAACCTTGAGCTTGCAAGAATTCCGATCTGCAACTTGATCGACCGCCTAGAAACAAACTAACCACTGGGGCGTCGAGATTTTTGTTCTTGTAAATAGATTTCTGACAGCCGATTTGCGACATTTCAAACACTTCCGCATTATTCTTATGCGATCATTTCCCAGCTTACAACTACCATGCTCGTAGACCTCCCAGTGACAAAACGTCAATCTTCCTTTTAGGCGACCTCAATCCTGTTGGATTATTTTGTCGCCTGACTGACATGCCCGAACATAAAGAAGAGCTCGTGATGCCTACTTGTGATATGTGATACCATATTACGCAAACCTATCAATCAATCACTTTGATTATGTTTTCAAACCCTGAAATTGATTTTCCTTTTTTCTTTTTTTTTTTTTATTAAAATCCTTCTCAACCATAATGGAATATAGTATCCTATCACCTAAATTGTCATTTTCGGCGGTACCTGGCAACACAGCTTCTTCACAGTAAAACTAACTGGAAAATTGACTTTAACGGCTCGTGCACCCTTCTCCTTCCGAGGCAAGTACTGGCAGCGAAGTAATGCGAAAAATATATAGATCGGTATTTGGTCAATTACGGCGGTGCTGCTCTTCCAGGAATTCTCAATGTGTCTTCGGCTAACCGTTACGTGAATTCGGCCACAAAAGGGAGTTTTGTGACAAAGATTTACTGACGGC
The DNA here is from genome assembly GCA_022885665.1 of Triops longicaudatus. Taxonomy (NCBI): domain Eukaryota; kingdom Metazoa; phylum Arthropoda; class Branchiopoda; order Notostraca; family Triopsidae; genus Triops; species Triops longicaudatus. Next base: position 625,961 of record JAGQDJ010000023.1, read on the forward strand.
AAGAAAAGAGTATCAGGTAACTTGAGTGTACACGTGTCGTATTAAGCTCAAAGTAACGAGGTAATTCTAGTTCATTTTTCAAGATCTCCAGCTACCGTGGGCGCGAATGCTTTATTAAAATATCTGCATCTCTTCCAACCTTTAGGCGAAGTACAAGTACTCAATATAACTGTATTTAAAACACCTACGCTCCTAACAATTGCCAACTGAATAAGGAAAAAGGACAATCTTGACTTACGGTCATTCGGACAAAACTGTAACTCATGAACTATGGAACTAGTCAGCAAAGTTCCAATTTTGAAGGCTATGTTCCCTCATAACGTGCAGCATCTATAAAAAGATATTTCTTGGGGTCTGAATAACAATATTTCTAGGAAAAATAAATAGTGTACAAGCAAATTTCGAAGGAAATGTCTTGGTAATAATGCAATCAACGATAAAAAAAAATACTGCTCGGGAAGTTCATGGTAGCCGATCATTCTGCGTCCATATACTCAACCTGCATTAATTCCTTGGCGCCGAATAACAAACCATAGGGTCGCATACTGGGCATAACGCCGAAAGCATGTGAGGGAAAGAGACAAATATGGCGCATCACATCTCGTCCAGAGCCTCTTTACTTCTCGTGAAGTGGTCCACGCCAGAATCGATTATGATTTGTAAGGCCATCAGAAAGCTTCAAAAAGGAGGATGCCTTCTTTCGAAAGCTTGAGAGACCCTCGTCACTCTCCTCGACGGTCCCAAAAGAGTCGAGTTTCCAGATCGAGCCGGAGAGTCGGGTTAACAATTGTCACCAATCACCCAGAGCTTGAACACAGTCATCTAAATGACAAAAAGGTAATTTTGTGGCCCACCTCGAAGGAAACGCTTTGGGGAGTTCCGATGAGTGCAAACATTGGCGAGAAAAATGCACATTTCTTCTTTCTGAATCTTTCCCCGGTTACTGTACTTTAGACTCTTCCCGCTAATGAGCCTTCACAACGAGCTCATTAGTGTAATTTGTGTAATTCATTAACAAGATCAAAGAAATAAAACGGCAGGCAGCTGAGCGAAGCCAACTTCTCGAGACGCCCCCCTGCTTTCTCGGCAAAATTCATAACCATTATCACGCTGCTAAGGCAACCACTGACTGGTATTTGAACATTATTTTCGTCGGTTTCTACTATCATCTCAAAGCTCGTGCACTTAAGCTAATTCAAACAATTTTCTAACGATGACAAATACCGAGTTGGTGCAAGAAGTTTGAATTCACAAACCTTTCTGGAACTTTCCAAAGAGCACTAATGCTTCCAACATATCTAGGGCGAAAGGAAGACAGAGGCGAAGCTAGGAATTACTGTATTATTCTTATTCAGCTAATTTTCTAACAAAGGAAAACTGTTTGCCTAACAATGGCTGCGAGGCAGAAAAAATGCAGCAATAGGAACGAAACCAGCAACAATGGATAAACAACGGGACGTTTCCCCTCCTTCCACGCGAAGTCATGCGACGTAACAAAAGTGGTCTTCATTCTTCATCTCTGTGGTGGTGTACTTTTTTTTTTTCAAGAATTCAGTGAAAAGAATTCTACGTATGTCAATTCATATTCCCATGGCTAGGTTCCCCGAAATAAGCTTGGTTATAACAGTAAGTCATAGCCTACAATGTGACTAGAAGTCGTTTGCGGGGTTAGCTACCGGAACCGAAACAAGTTCAAGAAGTTAACGAAGTGAAGCAGGCATTCCATCTACATTAAAGCCCTTTGCCCTTCGCTAACCCAAAAACAAACTTGGTTGCTAACGTCATCCGCAGCTTTTACTGCTAAAAGTAGGTTTCGTCGACAACATGCAGTTTTAATACTAGTCGCGCTCGACTTCACTGACTCGTGTAAGATCTGCTGATAAAAGTAAAAACATTTGCCGCCTGTCTCTTGCTGTATTTTTCAAATCGACTGCACGCTGGTGGCTTGAAATACTTATGATGCGCTACATTCCTCCAGTACCAAAACTTTCACAAATTTTCATGAAAAGCCACGTTCATATCAAGCATTGTCATACAAGACATTAATACGAAAGAATAACTAGGACTTTAGCCCATGCACGGAAAACGATGCCGAGATTTGCCAAAATGCACAAAATGACAACGATGGGAGAAAAATGAAGTATGAAGGAAACTTTCCTTCGAGTACAGTGCAGTAGTTTTCCTTGACAATTGCAGTGGTTATGTCGAAATATCACATTTGCAGGGATTGCGATGACCGTAGACATCTGAAAGTAACCGTTAGCACACTTGGAAATGGCAATAGCTACAACTAGACGAAGCAAGAATAATGACCATGAGTTTTTGAGTGCAGAGCTGCATCACTTTTTGGGGCTACAGAGCTGACGTGCTCTTTCTTGTAGGCGTGTATCTTCGGATTGTAAAAAGCAGTTTTGGACGAGAATTGATTGAGGAGTCTGGGGAAACGAAATCGGGAGTCTATCGATACATCGAGGAGTGGCAAGATCTAAATCACCAAGTTTTTCTTGTTTCGGGTACTTTCCCCCCAGAATAATGAATCATACTTTGGGCTCGGATGAAACACATATACCAAAATGTGACGGAAGCAAAGATATCTTATGGTTTGGCTTCATCTTCAGGAGTGCTACCTTCGGCCAAGTCTAAATTAGGTTCTGCATCGCCGTGCAAAATTTGAAGTAAGAGATCGTAGACGGGCTCCATAGCTTTGCTATAACCTTGCGGTGTAAGATGGAGGTAATCGTACATGTCATGATGGGAAATGGTGCCATCCGCTTGGACGAAGCCTGGATCAATGGCTACGAATTGAGTTTGGGGAACAGGAGCCAGGAGACAAGTTAAATTCCTATTGACGCCTTGATTGCGTTCACGAAGGGAGTTGGGGTATTGGCCGCGTGGTAATAAACCCTGTATACAGTACCATTGGGGAAAAAAAAAGAAAGAAAAGTCTTATCAAAGCTACTCAAGCGTGGTGCTTGTTTTAACAGGTTCAGCATTACAGGATCTGATTATAGTAAACTTACGAGAACCACTACAAACGCCTGAGGCTGTTTTTCTCGTATGACGTTCACGACAGCCATGATACCTTCGGCAATCTGTTCGGGGGTGTTTCCGTGATTGTTCGTACCGACCAAGAGGACTACGACCTTTACGAGAAGGGATGTTAATGTATGCATTACGTTCTATTATCGTGTGAATAGTAATGATTTTGATCGTAAAATTGGGTTAGTACTTTAGGTCGAATGTTGTCAAGTTCTCCATTCGAAAGCCGCCATAAAACGTGTTGGGTTTGATCTCCGCCCACTCCAAAGTTGAGGCAGTGTAAAGGTGCAAATAAAGTTTTCCAAACTTCACTGAAGGCCAAGTGACAGATAAGGGAGTCGCCCACAAACAAAACGTCCGGCTCGCCTTCTTTGGCTTCCATAATAAAACGTTGGTGCTAGAATCACGGACAAGAATATATCGCTTGTTTTTCCTTTTCCTCTCTCTATTTGACTTGCATTTCCAACGGAAAAAGGAAGACTGTGTAATAAACATAAAGCAGCACAAAATACTCCTAAAAAACGACCAGGAACGAAAATGGAGAAAGAAACGGGCGAAGGAAACTTATGGTAACAGTGAATAGGTCGAGACAACAATGCATAGAGAACTTCAAACAGCCCTAAATGAAGATACGTGATGACGCTTTACGTAAAATACGGCATGAGCAGCGAGCATGTCTAGCTTTATAAACCAGGCACTAACTAGTCGTTCGTCATCCAAGAATCTCACGTCCTCAAACGCAGCAAGACACCGAATAGCTTATCAAATGATAGTAAAAGCAATTACATTCGCAGCCTTTTAGGAGGTTTAACTTACTGAAGCAAGAAGAGCTGCATGCTGCGGTAACTATTACCGTAAAAAGCTCCATTTCGTACACATAGCCAGCTGAATTAAGTCGAGTGCTCCTTGTCAAAAAGCCACTGAAAGCAGAAGACTCGAGAACTACAGAATTTTATGTGCTTATCCATATGTACGAAGAACAATGCTGGCCTACAACTACAGAGTTCTCCGCCGACAGAATAGCTAAGCAAAGTTCACAATATACGACTCACCATACACATCCAGCGACCATCGCCTTGGGCATCTTCGGGGACAGTGGGCACCATGGCAGAGTTGGACATGCTGATGTGCTGCAACTTTTCACTTAAATACACACGGAATCAACCTAATGAATATCAATTGCGGTTGTAATATTCTATAACTGGAATACTCAAGTAAACTAAGCATTAGTGGTCGCTAAGCAACAGAATATTGTGATAATGTTGCTTTCGAATACATTTAGACACCATCTAGCGACGGATATATCGCCAGAAGCCGCTTTTCGCGGGAAAAGTTGAATTGGAATATGAGTTACCCCGAAGTTATCGCGTAGCAAGTGGTAACTCGATCAACTTGCGGCAAGTTTGGACACGGTTACACGCGTTAGTTTTTTGGACAAGCTGCTAGTGGGATTGTGTTGAGGTAATGCCTTGCCGCAAGAATTCATTATGTAACCGCGGCTTAAGCTTTTTTTCTTGGGGGGGGTGGGTGGGGGGTATTTTTCTAACATAGTGCAATATATCACAAAAATATACGGGTGGTAAAGTTCACAAGGTTAATTTTTACCTACACGTAATCGGAGTGATATTCAGAGAGTTCCCTACTGAATTTTAATTATACAGTCAAAATTTCAAATTTTTATAACTAACGGAAAGTTCGAAAATCTTCCTATATTGCACAAAAGGTAGATATTCCGTTCACTTTATGACGATTCAAAAATAAGCTTCAATAATAATTTTCGTTCTCGCAATTTAAGTTGTTTTTCCATCATAAAGTGAAGAAAAAATTAATAAATTTGAGAATTTTCATTATTTAATTAAAAGTTTTCATTATTACTTTAAAAAATGATGATTATTAATAAAATCAATATTAAACTTTATGGACAGAACCCCAGTTATTTGCAGTAATTGTTAGCATCCATAGCTTTACTGTCAGTATAATTTGGAGTATATTAATGCTGTAGCATTTTCTTGAGAAAACATTTCGAGATTTCTTTAGAAATGGAATTCTGAGTGCTAATATCAAGCTGTAATGAATTAAAACAATAGTGTCACACTAGTGATTCGAGAAGCCGGCCCTGCATATGGATAGTTTGTTAAAATGTCCTATTCCTCTACTTACGCATTCTCCGACGTACGATTGCGAACGATCCTAGAGGCATTCCTTCGAGTGTAGAAGTTCAAACTAGGTTCTCGCCTTGTCCACAGAGAGCGCTCAAGTAGAAGACGCGATAACAGAAACTTTTGGGGAGCGTCCTTATACACCAAGCTGTTTCCTCTCTTCATCCGCCATTTGGAAGCTCACTGCACAGCTTAGTGGTTGCGGGTTGCAGTGCGTCAGTTTGAAATCGGTAAACATCTAATTCATCCTTCATTGTAGTAGTTGCTTTATACGTTAAATTAACAGTTCACTATGTGAGCGAAATATGTGTACCACGTAATGTAAGATAATATCCTTTCTAGTGTAGATTTAAAACTTTTAATGCTTGTGGCGTCACTTGGTGAAAGTGAGGGTTCTTGCTAACATGAGGGTTCTTGTAGACACAATGGGCACACGAGTTTACGTCGGGGGCTTGAACCACCGTGTTCGTGAAAGGGACATCGAGAGGTTCTTCAGAAATTACGGTAGACTTCGTGAAATTCTGATCAAAAACGGCTATGGCTTTGTGGTACGTACTCCCATTATTGTAACTTGCCATGCTTGCCATGTGCTTTTTCTCTCTGGAAATTAAATTTTTTACCCCTTGTCTTCGTCTAATTTAGGAATTTGACGACAATCGAGATGCGGATGATGCTGTATATGAACTGAATGGCAAAGAATTGCTTGGAGATCGTGTTTCCGTTGAACACGCACGCGGAAGCGGTCGCAGGGGCGGGGGCGGCTACGGTGGGGGCAGAAGCCGTGGCTACAATGACAGGTAAGAATTATAATTAAACCTAAGGCTTACCAAATGGTGTTGCGAGAGCGGAGCCATCGTGGCATAGTTCTCAAATATTCGCTTGGCTTGAAAGCAAATTGTGATAGTTGTCTCTGGCTTATATAGGGAGTCGGGGCGCAGTTCCCGGGGCCAAGACAACCGGGGCCGCGGCCAAGACAAGTAATATAACACTTCCTAGATCCTTTCGTGTCCACTGTTCTACGTATCATTTTTGGTTCCTTCCTTCTATTCAGTTTTAACTCAAGGAATTACCCACTTATTTATTTAATATTTGCTAGATATGGTCCTCCTCAGCGCACTGAATATCGCGTTATTGTTGAGAACTTGTCGTCCCGTGTCAGCTGGCAGGTAGGCTATTTTGGTTTTGATTTGACACATCTTTGCATACCGATTGCCCGCATTTACAGTTATGTTCTAGCCAAACTTATTTGAAGCTCATAAAAAGAGAAGAAGCATTAGTAGAGTTTTACGCATGTCATCTTATTGACATAGTATTTTTTTGGGTTCTCCCGTCATTTTGATGCGGCCTCAAGAATCCGAGGCGTGGTTGTGTGCCGGTCAGGGCGCGAGGCTGAAAGACTTAAAGAGGCCGAGCACGGGTTTACCTTTGGGTCCATTCCTTAACTGCTTTGGTGTGATGTCACATGATGATGGGTCTGGAATCTCATTGCCAAGTCCCCTGGCGCAATTTGTTCCATGTCATCCCTGGTCCGAGACGCACGCTATGACAAAGTCTGATGTTCCGTGTCAGCGTCCAAGCTCTTATCCTCTCCCCTACGATCCTTTAACGGAACTGAAATGGTTCGACAAGACAGCCCAGTGACGAGACGAGATTGGCTATGCGCATAAATCACGATGGTGGAGGCAATTCAACGACGACGTAGAGCACTGTCCGAGAAAGGGGATGGGGAGGGGCATCATCTTAAACCACATTTTGTTTCAGATCACATGTCCGTGCCGTTACCACCTCGGTTCTTGAGCCTGTTGGGTTGTGTGGTTCCACCTTCGTTCCATTTCTTGCTCCCCAATCGTTGCCATGCCATCTTATTGCCTAAGTGTGTGCCAAATGCCAATCTAGGGGTCATCTTCGGGTCAGGCTACAGGGAACAGGTAACATGTTCGACCACAATCCCCATAAAGGGTCTTTTAAATCTAAAGTCCTTCTAATCACCCCCTAAACTTCCAACCCAGCATGATTATCCTTCTTTAACCTACTCTTACCCTTTTCTTCCTTTATAAATGAGCATTTGGGGAGCTTAAAAATCAGTAAAACGCAGCTAATCTTGAGCTGGACGAGTGTAAACAGCGTGCCCTGAAATCGCACTGGATGAGCTGATGACCCTGAAAAGTCCACCAAACATTACCGCCTGACCCTTGACCTTGCGGCCGAAGGTACCGAGAGCGATAACCGAGTACCGAAGAAGCGTTGGAAATTTGAAGCGAGATCTAAACCAAAGTCTTGCGCAATACTTGAGGGACAAAAGCTTCGAAACCCGTAAATCCATGAATCTGAAATTTGGCCTTGAAATTAACCCTTCTCTCCGGCCATGAGAAGGATGATTAGACCCAGAGCGCGATGTTAGAGAAGGGGATGTTACAATAAAATCTGTGTTAGATAGCTTGTAGGGAAACATTTTGTATTCACATGGTTTTTCTTTTGTTTATTTCTTAAGGATCTGAAAGATTTCATGCGCCAAGCCGGAGAAGTCACTTATGCTGATGCCCATAAACAACACCGTAACGAGGGGTAAGCAGAATAAATATTTTTACGGTTTATTTTTACTAATTTGAATCTTTCGCCTGCAGTGTGGTCGAATTCGCCTCGTACTCGGACATGAAAAACGCTATTGAGAAGCTTGATGATTCTGATTTGAATGGCCGTCGTATTCGACTCATTGAAGATCGCAAAGGCGGGAAAAGGGGACGCTCCAGATCTCGTTCGGACTCCCGCTCGCGCTCCAGGTCACGCTCCCGTCGCCGTACCAGGTCGAGGTCTAGATCTCGTTCCCGCTCGCGCTCCAGGTATAATGGTTAACTGTTTGTCTCTTTTTTTTAGTGTTACATGATGGTTCACATCTTTCGGGGCTGATTTTACTGATGTTAGCTTTTTTCACTGATAAGTTTCACTCTTTAAAAAAAATCCTTTTCTGAGGAGCCAGCAGTTTCTAATTCTTGGTTTATTCTCCAGAAGTCGTTCCCGCAGCAAATCGAAGAGCCGTTCCAAATCTCGATCAAATTCGCGTTCTAAATCCAGGTATGTAATGCCAAACAATATTTGAAGACTATGTGCCCTGGTCGCCACGCTGGGTCTTTTCATTATAGAAGACAGCCAGTGCCAAACTAAAACTTAATGGCAGGGCAAATTAATTCCCTAACAGGAAGCATTCTGGTCTTGATGGCTAGGAATGTGCCGTAAGTTAGGGAACAATGTTACGTGTAGGTTAATTACATTGTATTTGTATTTTACTATGAATTTGAAACTTAATAACTAACTTTCGTCACAGATCTCGCCCAGATGCTGATCGTTCGAAATCACGCTCTCGCTCCAAATCTAAGTCCAGGAGTCGTTCCCGTTCTAAGTCTCGCTCCAAATCAAAGTAAGATAGTTTCCATATGCTTCGGTATTCGCGTTCTTTTCAGATTCTTTTATGATGACTCACTTTCGGGGCTGATTTCTTTGATGTCAACTAAATATCCCAACGTGTACTGAAGCTTACGTGTTGTAAAAATTATTTTTGCTAAATATTAAATTCGGGAACTTACTGAATGTGTTTGATAGGGAGAAGTCCCGTTCGCGTTCTCGCAGCCGAAGCCGCAGCGCCAGCCAAGGTCGCAATGGCCATGATGATATGGACACTAATGAAGATCGCAGAAGCAAGAACGATAATGACCGCGATGAAGATAGGGGTCGGGATGCAGATAATGGGCGATCTCGTTCACGCTCGCGTTCACGCTCTGCGTCACGTTCTCGGTCCCGCTCAGGCAGTCCTCGGGATGACTGAAATAAGCGTAGCGTAGAGCTGTGACCGTAAGTTCAATTGGTGACGATGATTTGTAATTGTTGGTGTCGTTTAGCATTATATTTTTTCTTAAACTTTCCTCCATTGCGATATTTTTTTCAATACCACACATAACTAAACCTTGCAAAGTTGTAGAGTGTAGATGAAAAATGTGACGATTTTTTCAACTTTATACTCGTTCTGGTTTGCGTTTCTTAGTTTTATTTACACCGAAGACCTTACTAGTGCCCTGGTCGCCACGCTGGGTCTTCTCTACATAGAAGACAAGCCAGTGCCAAACATATTCGGCAGGGCAGATTAAAATTATCCCTGGCAGGAAGCATTCAAGTCAACTTATGGCTTAGAGTGTGCCGTAAGCCACGGAACATGCGTATTCCCACATGGTCAATCTGTTTGAGGCAAAAACTTGCGAAAACTGAGACACTTAATTGTGACGTCAACTATTTGCAGCGTTAAATGAATACAGATTTGCTCGTTAAACGTGTCTTCTTAAAAGTGATTAAACACGAGTAGCCATTTTATGGCTGAAGGAGGTTACGATGTGCAAAATTTTTTGTTCGAGGTTGATAAAGACAAAAAAACTGAATGAGTTCTATTTGAGCTGTTGGCCAGAATCTCAGGCGTGTTGGAGTTTGAGAAGAGTAACCATGAAACACAACTTGCGGAAGAGCACGTAGTCCCCGCAGCGTGAAGCTTGTGAAGGCATGGGCTTATGTTGCAGCACCAATAAACTGGAAGTGCAATATATTGGCAGGCTATCACGTGAACGTTGTAGAAAGATATCAATTACGATTAAAGCTTAACTGAGCTATGAGAATTCTGTTCTGAATTTTAAGTCTGTCAATACACGTGTACGGTTGTATTTTAGTCGCAAGAAAGTTACAAACAGTTATAATAATGATCAAATTTGGGATTTGGTAACTGTCCATTATTTTAGCATTGCGAATCAGTTGACCATGGATATACTAGAAAGAAGTCGTAAGGTTGGCACTTCATATTGGAATAATATCGTTTGCCTAAATAATGGCCCGTTTTAAGGGGATGTCCCCTTGCTTGCGCGCTTCATGACCGCGTAGTACAAATTCTGGAACGCGTAGAAACTCACGCCTATAACAACTGCTAGCATACCACCAAAGACCAAGCTTAAAAAGTTTCCGTTGTCAATCGGCGAGGAAATAGTATTGCTGCGGCAGGGCTTTCCTAGTAGAGAATGAGCTCCAGCCCTCACAATATGGTTTTCCTGTTCGGCTACAATCTCCTTCATAGCCCGTAGTCTTTGGCGTAATTCTTGAACTGACTCGGCACTTATGGGATCCTGTAGGTCCCAATCGTTCACTGAAAATAAGACACATTGTAAGACTTCTTTTTTTGGTACCTATTAAACAATAGTTTGATTTATTACGTGGATATGTCGAATCTACTGCAGATGCCATCACAATGTAACAAAGTGTGAACTTAACGGTACTCCACGGTGAACAAGCGAATGTGACGCTTAGACATCAACCGACGCGCGCACTACACCGGGATATTGATTTTTGCGTGTTGCTTTGTTAAGCTTAACATGGCGTGCTAAATATAGCCTCGTTGGACAGGAAAGTGACACAAGCCATACGGGTACCGTTTTATTATAATGTATTTATGAAACAAACATACAAAGAAAATTATTTGCCACTTTTCGTTCTTTCCATCCGTTTCCCATCACTGCTGCCCCGAGGTCTACCAACCTTCTTGCCACCTAATGCTGCTTTGTCTTTGTTTTTATTACTTAAAAGTGGATGGACTTCTAGACATTATTCAAAACGGGAATAAGAAGACGATTCAGAAATTTAAAGAAGAAAGCTTACCGTCGACAGGTGCATCGTTTAAGGAAATGTCATAGGTCTTGGTACGCTTCCGTTTAGGCGATGTGTTTTCTTTTTGATCGTTGTGACGTTTACCGACGTCACCATCCTCTCCGGGGTCATTCACATCTTCTTCGATCTCAGGAGCTGACGGTAGATAGAGTAGCATTTCTGACTCATCCTCCCCCTCGTCAGATGAACAGAAAGCTTGAACTGGCTCAACAGTCGTTACGTCAACCTGTACGAAAGAAAGGCTTTATTGCAAATCCACTTGCGTGCGTTTCCAGTTATACTTCCAAGTCCTCGTCTTCGCGTTTCTCGTTTAGCGTTACCGACCGATCTTCATCTGCCAGATCAAACTCAGATTCGCGTTCTTCGTATTCAACGTTCTCGTCCAATTCCTTAAAATCGGGGGCAAAAGCTGACCAATTTTCTACTTGATTCTGAGCCCAGATGCTCACCACACCTGAGGAAACTGAGGTGACAATAGGACGCACAGGATGCCACTATAAAACGCATTATTTGAAAATACGCTTTTCCTGAAGATGTCTAAAATACTTACAACAACATCCAACAAAAGCTCACCCTTGGTTCCGTGCAAAATTTTAACCAGGTTGCCGATACTACGCTCCCAAATGTACAGGGCGTGTTGTCTGGCCGAACCAGCGCAAATATATTCGCCGTCTCCGGAAAAACAGCATTTTTTCCACATTGTCCTGAATAAATAGCCAAGAACATAAATTTGTCTCTATTTTAAATTTGAGTATTTTTTTTTGTTTCGACATAAATTATTTCAGAGGTTTAATGTTCTATACGGACGTACTTGTTAACGAGATCCTGTAATCTTTGCATGGGTTCCAGATCACCATCCTTGCCGCAGGTGAGAATTTCCTTGGCATCGTATAAGCGAATAATGCGATCTGCGCTGTTTATCAAGAAGCAACTGAGAAAAAAAAAGAATAGTTACTCTGAATTGGCAACACTAAATATCTTACTCTCCACGGCGAGCAAATTCTATGCTACGGACGGCTGTGCCTGACGTAGTGCCCTGAGTAATACGAAACGAAGCTTTCAATTCTAAACTGTGCGTTTCTAAAACCAGGACACGCCCTTTAGCATTTCCTGTGTAGATGTGTTCACCTCGCCGATCAAAAGACGCGACAATATTTAGGTCAGACTGTGTAAAATAAAAGAAAATTAATATAATTTCTGCTTCCAAAATTCTCTAAATTAATTGCTTTGACAATATTTACTTCATCTCCGTCTAAGGGAACTAGTTTGTGTCCACCGTCAATAGTAAGGAGTATGGCAGCATGGCGCATGGGGCAGATGAGAAGCAAGTTGGGTTCCCTGGGGTGGAACTGAACTTTGAGTATCGGAGAGGGAAATCGGTATTTTTGTTCACATTCTCCACTCGCTACATCCCATACGGCAACGGTATTATCAATAGAGGCACTTACGAGTTTGTGTCCAGGTCTTGACCAACTACCCAACGCAGGTAGCGTTAATATTCAGAGATTCGAGATAGAGTGGAGTTGCAGAGATTAGTACTAGAACGTTACCTAATGCTGCAAACGGGGTGAACATGGGCAGTGATGACTTTCGCTATTCCTCTGGTTAGGAAATCCCACACAACAATGCGACCGTCGTTGCAGCCTACCGCTAAAAGTGTCCCTCTTCTGTTAAATTGGCAAGTTACTGCTTGGGATATACAATCAAGTGTCCCATTGAATTCCTGCAAAAGAAGGGCACTTCATTATTACAAAATAGGTGAGCCAACAAGATTTTATTCCTTGGTTTATTCCCATCAACAACTTCCACATATTTCAGCCTAAGTTTCACATTCTTCCAGGAAAAGTTAGGAAAAACATCAAGCCTTGCTCACCTCGGGATAATTCTGGCCAAAGGACTCTGAAAGGGAAGAACACCGAAATAATTAGACCCTTAATACTACTAATGTTTTTTTTTTTACTTACCCAGCAACTCTAAATTCATTTTTAAACCGAAATGACAAACAGTTCTCTTAGTAACTGCGGAACGCCGACAAAACTGTCCAAAACACACCGCTACTACTATTGTGATAAGGACAGCTTTTATTCTCAAATGTGAGAAACATTCTACGGATTTCATTGGTTAGATTGCGGTCAACATGGCAGCTATGTATCCGCCCCAAAGGTAACAGCACTTCAAGTAGGGAAACGCTATACGTCAAAGCGGGAAGCTGACGAAGTTGCTCAACAAACAAACGAGCTATCGGTGTAGTGTGGCTGTCTTAGAAAACTTTTAAAAAATAGACTTATGTTTTTAACATACGTTGTGTTTAACAAGTAAAGAAAATTATGTCGTTTTCAAGGAACGATATAGCAGATCCGTTGCACATTCAGCGGTTAGAGAAGTCTTTGCGGCTGGAGCCTTTTTTGAGCCATGTGGAATCTGTTCTGAACAAGTTTGTTGCATTGGTTGCAAGCATTTGAGTTTTTCACTAATGTTTATTTCATATTCTTATTAGTGAGTCCACTGACTCGGATGAGTCAGAAAACGGAACACAGCAAAGTATTGTTAATAATGTGAATGGAAATGGAACGGCAGCCGAAAACCGCTCGGCCACTAATGGCTCTGTATCGTTCGACATTGAATCTGGTATATTGCTTCGGCAAGAAGACGTAGTCTTAGTATAAGAGTGACTATTTTTTGTATTTCACAGAGCGGAAGAAAAACAAGGAGCATTTTTTCAACTTTAGTCAAGTGGACGGAAGCCGAGAATGGCTCAAAGACGTTTTGTTACAGGATTCCTCTGAGGATGAGAATGTGGGGTTAACTGATGAAAAGTACAAAGATATGTTAAAATTTCATAAGTTGAAGCGAAAGTATCAAGAGAAATACTATTCGGACCCTTTGGTAGGAGCACTGTATATCTTACTTACTAATTTTCCTACAACAAAATCCTTTGGTTACAGAATCGGCAATACATGTACTACAGTGCTGGTTTACTCTCTAAGCACGATCCCTTTCCTGAACACCAAAAAGCTGTTTTAGGCCCCAAGAAAATTGTCAAGGATTTTAGACCTTTGCCTTTTACCCTTCTTGACAAAACGGACAAAGCAGTACGTAAGAAGAAAACAAAGTCAAAAGACCAATCGAGTACTGTACCGCCTATGACAGCTGCGACTACTCCTCCCGTTCCACCCGAGTTAAAGGTTGTTATTTTTTTTTTACCTAAATAGGTCGTCCATATAAATATTAACGAAAACTATTAGGAAACTTTGACAGCGGAAAATATGGAGATGTCGTGTTTTCCTAGCAGTATAAAAGTCAAGTCGGAAGTTTTGTCATTGCCTGGCTCGCCAGCCCATTCAATGGTTAAAATCGAGCCTGAAGATTATGACGATCCAGAATTAGATCTGGACGGCTGGGACGAGCCGTCTCCTGCCCCATCCCCAAGACCCACGATTAAAGGGCGCAGAATTAAAAAGGAACCTGAGGGAAGGAAGAAGAAAGAAAAAGCGCCCACTGTTGAGCAACTGAACAAAAAACGTCGAAAATTGTGGACTTTGATTGCTAAGAAAGAAATTGGAAAAGTAAGAATGATTTTCAAAACTTTAAAGAAAACTTCTTTATTTGTGTTTTACACTAGGCTTCAAAGTCGCGTAATAACAACGTCAAAGAAAAATTGCTAAGTTGTAAACGCACAGCAACGGCGTGCATGCGAGTTTCAAGGCAAAAGGCCATGCAATCTCAACGAGTTATGAAAGAAACAGTTTGGCGTTTGAAGCGCATGACACGTGAGATGCAATCCTATTGGAAGAGATATGATCGGGTGGAACGCACTCAACGAAGAATAGCCGAGAAAGAGGCAGAAGAGCAGCGGAAAATAGATTTTGAAATAATGGAGGTAATTGAACCTAATTCTAGAAAGCTGAAGTTTGGGATATTGAAAATCGTTCTTTTTTGAAAGACATTTAATCTAGGACAAATAAAACTATTTTTTTAATAGAAGTAGGTATCAAGGACAAAACAACCAAACAACATGGGGGAAAGAATTAAACAAATTATTTCGATTGAAAGATGTAACCAATCAGAGATTTAAAATTAGTCTTATTTTACAGGCGAGAAGGCAGCAAAGAAAGCTCAACTTCTTGATCACTCAGACGGAGCTTTACGCTCATTTTATGTCGAAGAAACTTGACGGGGCAGCTGCAGCAGAGCAGAGCAAGATTTTGAGCCAGCTAGAAGAAGAAAAGAATCCTCGGTTGGCTTATTTGGATGACTATGACAGGTAAGTTCTGTTATCTAGTCGACTTCCGTGTTTTCTTACGGCAACCGAATTTCTTATCCGCAGTGGGTCAGTGAAAGAACGAGCATTGAGAAACGTTAACACGGCCTTACACACCCAGCAACAGCGAACACAGCAGTTCGATGCCCAGACAGGAGTAGATACCGCCAGTGTGCAAGCAGAGAGCGAGTTTGGGCAGCCATCGTTGTTTCAAGGCACTTTGAAAACGTATCAACTTAAAGGCATGAACTGGATTGCCAATTTGTATAATCAGGTAAAGAGGCATCGAAATTAGTTAACAAATAAACATTTTTCTCTGCACGTGCCTATTTCAAGGGGATTAACGGCATCCTTGCCGACGAAATGGGTTTAGGAAAAACTGTCCAGTCGATTGCATTTTTAGCCCACATTGCAGAACGGTACGATATTTGGGGTCCGTTCTTGATTGTATCGCCGGCTTCTACTTTACATAACTGGCAGCAAGAAGTGGCTCGGTTCGTACCTGCCTTTAAGGTCGTGCCCTACTGGGGGAGTCCTCAAGTAATGTGCATATCTTTTTTTAGCACTAGAATTGCTAACATTCGTATGGTAGGAGAGAAAAATTCTGCGCCAGTTTTGGACGTCTAAAAATTTGCACACACCAGAAGCTAGTTTTCACGTGGTTATTACGTCCTATCAGCTGATGGTCAGTGATTACAAGTATTTTAACCGCATTAACTGGCAGTATATGGTGCTGGACGAAGCTCAAGCCATTAAAAGTGCCTCAAGGTAAACAAACTGTTTAATTTACTGGAATCTTATTTTAATTGATTCGTTTGCTATTTACCGACTTTTGATTGGGTTATTTGTGAGAAAATAAGCAATCTTTGTTTATTTTAGTGCTCGTTGGAAAATGCTTCTCGAGTTTAACTGCCGGAACCGAGTCCTCTTGTCAGGCACGCCCATTCAAAATAGTATGGCCGAACTGTGGGCTTTGCTTCATTTTATCATGCCATCATTGTTTGACTCGCATCAGGAGTTTTCAGACTGGTTTTCCAAAGATATTGAGAGTCATGCAGAAAACAAGACTAGCATTGACGAAAGTAAGAATGAAACATTTCTTTTGCAGCACTTAGTGAAGGATTTTTTTCTTATGCTTAGAACATTTGTCACGGCTACATATGATTTTGAAGCCTTTTATGCTGAGACGCATCAAGAAAGACGTGGAGAACGAGTTATCGGACAAGATTGAAATCATGATGTATTGTCCACTTACAGTGCGACAAAAAGCACTATACGCAGCCATCAAAAAGAAGATTAGGATTGAAGATTTGTTGTATTCAGGAGGAACGTCTATGTCGGCACAGAATGTGACGTCCAATCTCATGAATCTTGTCATGCAGTTCCGAAAGGTTAATAATCACCCTTTTCATGTATTATGTACCTAACTATCAGAAAAATCAGTTTTGTTGACTTGTTGTCGAATTTGTACACTGCATGGTTCGAGCATTAGTTTTTCGTATTGTGATTTAATTATATGTTTAGTTTTAATCTTGCCTTCATAATTAATCTGTTCGATCCCTTAATTAATCTATTATTAATATTTCACCATGTCTAACATTTTGGACCATTACTATAAAATATATTGAATTACTTTTATTAAAATTATTAATTAAAAATTATTAAAATTATTCAAATTTATTGAATTATTTTTAAAAGGTTTGCAATCACCCGGAGCTATTTGAAAGAAGAGAAGTCAAATCGGCATTATTCTGGCCTTCCGATCCTCTTGTGGTTCCGAAGATGCTGTACAGACAAGGACTTCTGTATTTGGACAAGTCCAAAAGTCACTTGTTAGAGAACAAGTTTTGCGTGTGGAGTCCGGAATATCTGCAGAATTCCTTATTATGTGATGCAAAAGGTATTATCATACGACACCACCATTCATTCCTAATGTACGGATGAACACCATGTCATTCTAGTAGGAGTGGGATTCGCATCATTCGCCAGATTTTTAGGTCTTTCTGCCCAAGAAATCAGTGATATCCTGTTTTGTGGATTGGTTGCGAGGTGAGATATAGAAATTATTTTGCTTATCAGCAAGATTTGTTTTAATACAGTATATTGTCACAGTATGCAACTTAAATGGTAAATTTTGTTACATCTGATTCCATATTATTCAAGGTGGTTGCATGTACTACAAGACCAAAGACGGAAAGAGCGCCTGGCACACCGCAAGCTGTGGCAGGATTTCTCAGTGACGGAGGACGCCGGTTTCGTTCCTTCGAAAGTTCCTGATTTCTTGAGATTTGTCGATGTTGGCAGTCCGGGCTACACCTTTTTGGATGTCCAGTTGCACCCTATGCTTGAGACTGTTGAACACAAGCGGATTAGATTAAAGAATGCTGGAAGAGGCATCCAAGAGACTCAAAGCGCATTGATTCAGGAAATGATTGTGACAGACCGCGAAATCCAGACATTAGAAACGCAGTGGGTTACTTGGCCTGCTATGCTGGAGGTGCCTTTGGTCAAGGTACAACTTTAAACTTAAAATATAGGCAGATTATATTATTATTGTTATTATTTATAATGTAATGCATTTCGACTGTTAATTTGTACGCTTCATTGGCGAATTGTATAGGTAAACTGTCGAGGTCCCAGCACGCACATTAGTGATAGAAGTGCTGCGTGGTGGCTTGAAAGACATCTCAATTGTTCCTCAGCAGTTGGCAAGCAGTGCATCCTGTATGGTTCACCTCAAGGAGCCGAAGAATGGGACAAGAAAAATCAGATGTGGAGTGCACCAAGCATAGGTGGCTTAGAAGCTGTAGTGCCGAGACTTGGATGGTCACCTGTTACTTTACCTGGTACAACTTTTTTTGGCGAAAAATATAGTTTTTATCCAACGTGTTTACCTACAGATAAAGAATCCCTGGTTTTGGACTCGGGGAAATTAACCGTCCTGGATGGTTTGCTGAAAAAACTCCGTAGTGAAGGTCACCGTGTCTTGATTTACTCCCAGATGACGAGAATGATTGATCTTTTGGAGGTATATATAATTTTCACGAGGAAGAAGTTTATGCAGTTGCGATTTTCTTTTAATTTTTTAACCGTTCTTTATCTAATAGGAGTACATGTGGCACAGAAAGCTGAAGTACATGCGTCTTGATGGGTCGTCAAAGATCTCAGAACGTCGTGATATGGTAGCCGACTTTCAGTCCAAGTAAGTTCCCACGGATAATTTTTTTCCTTTGTGCTAGGAAAAACTAACCTTGAATCTATTAGGTCTGATATTTTCGTGTTTCTACTGAGTACGCGAGCTGGTGGTTTGGGTATCAACCTGACGGCAGCGGACACGGTAAGTCATGACACATTTTACTTTATTGTGGAGAGGAGGGCGCAAAGGGGTTAGTGTGGTTCACGGGCTTAATTTCCAAGGCCAGTAATACGTGTATGCTCCACTACTCCGGAAGTGAATATGCACGCTTGGGTATCTAATCGTGCGAGTGTAGGGTCTGACCCTCAGTTTCCTACAAAGTTGAGGGATTTTCCGCCACGGATTTAATAGCGGACGATGTGTGAGTGAAAGAAGGGGGGCTGTTAACTTGGCTAGGGTAGTTTTCTAGCGATTTATAACTCGCCGAACTTGGAAAGTAAGCGTACCGCACCCTGAACTATCACTTAAACAAGTTGCGGGCCATTAATATAACTCATAAAACCGGAACAGAAAGAGAGGGAAATTTGTGGAAATTAGCTGTCGGTCACTTCATTGACGAAATCGGAGCGAGACACTTTAAAGTTTTCAGTAAAACTTGGACAATTTAGTTTGAGAAGTTAATTTAGCTTGTGAAGTTTTATGTCTTTTGCTGGAATTTTGTGATAACTTACGGAAGCGAGAGCTCGTAAGTTTTCTGTATAAAAACTATATGGAAATTTTTCTACTATATTTTAGTAGTATTCCGGGTTTGTTTTCAATCACTTCGCTCATAATTAGGAAACAAGGAAGTTTCATTACTACTGTAGTAAAATGGAAAGTTATACTTCACATGAGTCTATCGGCTTAAAAGTTTATCTGTGGAGGAGGCGTAGGAGGCGTCGACTTCGAGAGATATTTTGGTGTGCCTTCTGGCCGTAGATATGTTAGAAAAATTTTCGTGTTCGCGATTTTTTTAAGGTGGATTTTTGTATAGTTATACGTTTAATTTAAGTATTTAAACTTTAGTCTACCTTCTTTATCCACAACACGCCCATTTAGTGAGGTATGCATAAATGTCAGTAAAACTGTTCAGCTCGTAGAAGATTGAATTCCATCATTTTAGATATAAGTTTCGTGAGGCTGCCTCTTTTATTAGATATATATGCATTTAGAGTGGTTTATTCTACAGTTCTAATATTTCGGCCCGGAGACAGCATTTTTAAATTCCTATTCATCCTTTTAATTATTTCGAAGACTTTTGACAGTAATACAAATGTTTTGCGGTACCCTAAATTCAGTTGCGTTACCCCTTAATCTGACGTGCATCAGTGCACAATTGCCAACGTTTTATTTTCGGTAATAAATTTTCGGTAATTTCGTATACGAATTGCCGTGTTTTTTTTATCAATTGACGCGAGACCTGTCGAGCACGACCACGTGCGATAACTACAGTTGCATTTTCGTATTAACATGGAGAAAAGTACGTGCCCAGTGCCTTTAAACATCTCGCTTTCTTCTAGTACTGCTTACCAGTGTAATACGCTCTGTAGTACTCTTTACTAGTGTGCTTCATTATAACATTTTTTGAACAAAAGCCCTAGAAGTTAATGTTTCAAAAAGGAGCTGCAGCGATTGATTTTTGGGGGAACACAGCTGTCTTATAGCCTTTGACCTACTCCATGCGTGCTGCAGATGCATTTAGCTGTGAGTGCTGCACCGCACAGAAAACGTATGAACTTCTCTCATTTTTTCCCCCCTACTTCCCTCGCCCGTTTTTGTTTAATGAAGTTAGGAGTAACCAAAGAAACAAGATAAGGTTAAGCATATGCACATGCGAGATGTAGTTGACCTGTGACCTTGTTTGCGCAGATGCCGCACGCGGGCCCGTTTTCTACGGACTGTGCATGTCGGTTCACCTATCTTATTTTTTAGGGAGCCCTGCCATTCCCCCAAATTCAATGCAGCTGTTTTCCTCCGGAACTTGACGAATCCCGATTAGACTTCCCTATTCAATGTGCAAAGGAGCGTTATCAGTGCAGTGATAGGCGGGAAACTTTCTATTCTGTCAAATGTCTATAAAAAAGGGAAAAATCTGGACAGGTGTGTTTTACAGAAAAACGTGCGGGGAGTCAGCTCTCCCGAGCGGCAAAAGCCATATAGCATTGAATGCAGTTTGATTTGCGTGGGTAAAGACGCATTATTGTAATATGCATGCAGCAGAGATGACTTTTTCACCCCCGGTTGGGGTAAAAAAGCAAACTTTTTGGCAGGAAAAAGGGTGCTTTGTCCCGTTGACAAGAGACAAAAGCATTTTTTCTGTGTAGCAGCTGTACGCCAGGGTAATCTAGGGAAGGAACAGCGTATCTTTTTATAGGACGAAAGGGTTAAGAGATGAAAAGAAATGAAGAAATAAGGTTACCGTTGCTTTTTTGGAATGTAGGGAGAAGTACATTTTCGGAGAAAATCACCGGGAATGTTAAATGTAATACAAAAATATTAAATATGCAATTAAATGTAAGAAGCTAAAAATTTGCTTTAAAATACCTGTGCTATGAAAATATAGTGTGAAGCAGCCGTAAACAGTATTAATTATGAAAATCAGTTTTAGTCTCAGCAGTAACATGAATAGAAAGAAAAATATTATAGCATATTGATATAAGCTCAAATCATCGAGACACATATTAAGAGAGCCGAAGTTTATTAAATCACACTTGAATGAAATCGGCCGTAAACTCATCAAACAAACAAATTTTATGATGAAGCAAAGCATTAAACGTAATAATTGAAAGTTGTGTAGGGGAGACCGGGGCACCTTTGATAGGGGGTAGATTGGACAATTTTAATTTTCTCCTAAGCCACAGAGTAAAGCATTTTAAAAAATTACTTTAATTCATTTTCAAACATTCAAAATGTGCACGCGCTGGTACGCTGAAAGTTCAAATGAAAACTGTTTGCAATTTTGGAAACTGTGACATGTCGTTTTTGTGTTTGTGTGTGTGTGTGTCTGTGTCAGGCGTGTTTTCCGAGCTTTGGGAAAATAACTTATTTGCAGCCTTACCAACAGTTCATAAGACAACTCTTTGAAGCTTTTTTCGATAAAAAGCTGCAGTACTAAGCTACAAAATAAACCCAGAATTGGCATCGTTATTTTTACTTGTGTGTTTAATTGTATTTAAAAAACTTTTAGACAAAGGCATCGGGGCAAGTCGAACAAAATGAATTTTTGACAGTTTGGGTAACCTATAATAACACGAATATCAAAAGAAATTTTATCAGTAAACTATAATCAACAATTTAGGCGAGTTTAAAGAAAAGAAAATGCGTTCACACGGTGTTAGGAGCCTTTCACATAATACCAACGCAGGCCGACAAACAGGATTGAGGAAAACTTAAAAATATGCATTTGTTTCATCTTATCAGCTTTGGTTTTCTGAATTTTTAATTCCACAGCTTTTGTAGTACATTTAGAAAGATATTTACATCAATTACGTGGTATAGACACCAGAGTGGAGTTCGTAGCTAAGCAAAGTCCGGCTATTTGTCAGCAACTGACTGGCGTGGGGAAGCCAAGTTCACGTCTGCAATGCATGCGTGCTGACTGGGAAACGTAAATGGCAGTTTTTTTAAACTTTTTTGCTCACCCCAAGCGGTTCGTTGCAAGAGTTTATTGTGCGAGTCATTTTTCCTAAAAGTTGTTCGCTATACAATGCGTTCGTTAAACGTGGTACCACTGTACTCCTATATACTGACGACTAATTTTATATCTATCTTAGGTCATTTTTTATGACAGCGATTGGAATCCTACCGTTGACGAGCAAGCTATGGACCGTGCCCATCGTTTAGGTCAAACCAAGCAAGTGACTGTGTATCGTCTAATTTGCAAAGGAACCATCGAAGAACGTATTTTGCAGCGTGCCAAAGAGAAGAGCAAGGTGAGTTGTATTTTACGTGTTAATTACGGAAAATGTGATAATTTGCCTTAACTGTGCTTCGC
Source organism: Triops longicaudatus (assembly GCA_022885665.1). Lineage (NCBI taxonomy): Eukaryota > Metazoa > Arthropoda > Branchiopoda > Notostraca > Triopsidae > Triops > Triops longicaudatus. Next base: position 648,280 of record JAGQDJ010000023.1, read on the forward strand.
GGTCTAAAATTTCGGAACTTGAATCATTGGGAGTACCCGAGGCGTTTTGTGTGTGTATTTTCTCATCGAAGAACGGTCAAGGCCTAGCATGTGGAAGTTTTCCTTCGAGAACAGTTTCGGATGTTGGGTGAGTTGTCGAGCGTAAGTGTGGAAGCACTTGACAAAAGCACGTAAAAAAAGAACGTGTAATAAGCGGAAGTGCTGTCTACCTGGGGCGGTTGCTGTTTGACTGTTCATATAGGGAGCCACTAAAAGAAAAAAAGATTGTTTAACCACTTTTAAAGTGGTTAGAGTCACGGCAAAGGCAAGTTTCAATTGCGTATTAACCGTAGAATCATTGTTAAGACAATTGGAGGGCTCCTTTATTGGCGATTTTGAAGCTTATTTCCTCTTCCAACTACGGAGTTGTTCCGAGTTTTTCTCTTCCAGCGTGAGATCTTTCTCACCCTCGGACGCCGGACCTCATAAAGTAACAATGTCTTACACGGTTCTGTGTCGTACGATAAAAACGGAGATAACTTGTGTAGCGCTTCCCAAAAGCGACATTTTTTTCCCTTCTTTTTCCTTTTCTGAAACATGGAGGCGGATCACAGCAACGGAACTACAGTTTATTGTTATGTGAAACTATCGCCATCGCTCCGAATTTGCTCCAGGTTTGTCGATGTGTCTACTCAAGTCCTCAGAAAAGGTTGATATATTGCAACTTACGACCTCACGCCTTCTTCCTGGGACGTTGTCTATTCTTCATTTTAACAGGAGTCATTGAAGGAACGTGGATCCTGTGGGCTTTTGTGGAACCTAAATGCGGGGAAATGAGAATTGAACCGTGCGCCAACAATAGGTGGCCATTAGCTCACTCCCCCAGCTGTTTGCAAGAGAATTTGTACGCTTTTATGTAACACGTCAGGAAAACCAACTCTCCTTCAATGAGTTCTTCGATGAGTTTTCAGGTCTTGCCCCCAAAACTCTATGGCTACCTCGTTTGTAAATTGTAACCAAGGCTTTTGAAATCACGGTTAGACCAGAGGCCTCAGCTGCACGCCCACTGTTACCCAAGGTGTATTCAACTAAGAATCTTTAAAATTGCATTCTCCTAACTTTGAAGTTCATTTAGGCTGAAAGGTAAAACCAAGTAAACCTTTTCAGTATTGTGTAAACGAGAAGTGTACAGCACGTCAGCTGGGGCTGTCGAAGATTTTTTGATGTTAGCCAATAAGTTTTAAAACTTCAATGGCCCTTTCCGTGCTTAGAAAGATGGAAACGATAAAGAATCTTTTAAGGTTGGCAGTGTTAGCTCTGCTGTCTCGTTTTGTTCGTATTAAAAGAACGGAAACAGGAGATGGGACTAAGACATGGGAACCTTAGAAGGGTTACGGGATGCCGGTTACATTCTAAGGTAGGTGTAGGTGGAGACGCCATTAATGCAGTTAGGGGAAGGCGTACTCTTTTGGGCAAAGACTTGTCAGATTTGAGACCATTTATCTCCTAAACAACTTGAAGTAGGATGCCGTGCGTTTTCAGCGCCTTCCGGAAGGTTGGGAAATTGTTCCTGTCAAGCTTTTATGTCTCCTGTTACTAACGTCGAACACTGCCAACATTTACTCCGCCTTAAAAAAAAGCGTAGTAGACAAGAATCATGAGTTTGCATATGCTGTATAGGGGGAGGGATTGTGTGGGGTGGATTGTCAATGCTTTGTTAACCTAATAGACTACGATGAACGGTTTGTTGAAAAGCTTCACTAGTAGCCAGATACCACACGTGTTGGGCGTTTTGCTTTCAAAATACCTTATGTAAAGAAAAAAAAAGGCTTATCAGTTCCAAAGGGAAACGGGGTAGAAGAATTGGTTGAGAATGTTGTCAAAGAGCCGGAAGCTGGAACCTTGTGGGGCCCGAACTTTTTAATTGGGCACTTTTTTGAGGAGGAAGATGAAGGGGAAACGAAGAAGAAGGAAAAAAAGAACTAGTGGCGCTTGCTTTCATTTATAAAAATGCAAGTAATCGGAATAAGGTGGGGTGTTGACTGACGAAAGAGAACGTCGTCAAAGTGCCCGAGGTTTCTTGTTTCACCCCGGTGGAAATTTCCGTTAATCCTGAACGCATTTAGTTGGCTTGGCATGAAAAACTATCAGTGATTGTCCACTATTCTCAAGATCGTTGGATTAAACATTAAATTACATTTAGTCGTGTATAATGTATATACATTTCTTGCGAACTGGTTTGTTTTAAAAATAAAGTAAACATTTAATCCTTGTTTTTTACGTCTAGTTTGATAAATAATAGTGCCTTTTATCATATTATGGTTACATCCTTTGATGTTTTTTTAAATATGGAATAACAGAATGTATACAAATTTTACTATTTTTCTTCTTCCTCAATTGTTTTAATTTTTTATGTATTTTCCATTTAATTAAGGTTTTCCGTTTATTATTGTTACTATGGATTTTACTGTGCCTTCATTTTATTTATTTTTTAAATTAATTTTTTTTTTCGCAGATTCAACGCATTGTCATTGCGGGTGGCAACTTCAAGCCTGATACGTTGAAGCCAACTGAAGTGGTTTCGTTGCTGTTGGACGATGAGGAGATCGAGCGCAAATGTAAATTCCAGAGCAAGATTAAATCCCGTTTTGTTGAATGCTTGACGTAATGATTAACACTTTTGAATTGTTTCTCACAGATCGGCAGAGACAAGCAGAAAGACGGAGCCAAGAAGAAGAGCGAGAACAAGAACGGAAGCGCAAATTGCAGTCAGGACCAGCAACAACTTCGACACCGTCCACGCAAGCGGTAAGTGTTCCCAGATTTCATTTAATGGGTAAATCATGTTATCCAGGTCAAGTTTCTGATTACGTGCATAATTGTGGGAAAATCTATTTGATAGGCAGGGGTAAATCAGTTTGTGGGAACTTTCTGATGTAACTGACAACTTTTCAAAAAAATATTTTTGCTCATGTCTCATTGATACATTTTTTTGCTGGCCAGTTTTCAAGATATGCATGCGCACGCCACATTCCAGAGTCTGAAAAAATTAATGCGTCTGCACAGTGGAAATGTCGTTTAGGATCGTTAAACCCTTTTCTCTTCTCCAGCCACGTTTTTTCCGGTTTATCGAATGGGCCTTGAAAAATTTTAATTGGGTTTCCATTTTAGTCCATGTCGTAGGCAAAATTTTCTCCGAGATGTTTTGATGTCTTTTGAAGTTGGCTTCATTCACAGGGGAAAGAGAAGGTGGGCCAAGTAGAGAGACAGGGTGAGGAGCATGAAGATCAACATGCATGGGGTCTGGGATTGTACCGGGTTTAAATTTTCATAGTCAGTTAGCGCTTTTAACATCAAGCAGGTCTTGAAAAGTCGTATTCAGTGCGGTATCAATGGGTGAACAAATTGTGGAGGCGGAGTTGGACAAAGGTTGCCTGCTGAGCGAGCGGTCTGTTCCTTTATATCTCCAAGTCTTAGAGCAACAATACTCCCTTTCTTGAAGGTGCTGCACACACTGCGTGCAGTATACGGACCAAGTCAGAGGACTTCCGGTCAGCTGCAGGGTCTTTTCTTAAATACGTCTCTCTTTTTTTTTGTTTGTGATTTGCTGGTCAGCCACGTCTTATTTGCAATAGACACTGGTGCGTTCAAATGCGACTCCCCCAAAGCCTGTTATTTGCTTCCCTTTTAGCTTTGCTTTGCGTATATAATGTACTGTACAGTACAGGTCGTCGCGATTCTATTTGTATAAACTTGCGCTCAGGTTACTGGAGGGCAAAAGCGCGTTTCTCGTCTTAACTTCTTGTTTTCCGTTCGCACTGAATAGAAAAGGGGGGATTTTTGAAATGAAAGTTGGGTTTTCGTTTTGGGTTGGAACTGGAAATAGCGGTGGTTCGGAATGCACGAATTATAATGCATCCGGTTCGGGGTTGTCGTGCTCGCTTTTTCCGAGCTATAACTCAATAATCTCATGCCAAACACACATGTTATTTGAGGAGGCTAGTATAGACTATGTTTTAATGACTTTCTGGCCTACTTGGAAACCTTAGGACGGTGCAAGCTCGCCCAAAAAGCCGAAAACGGAACAAGAGACTAATGATGGGAGACTGGAAGACGTGTCTGCATCAGCCAGTCCTGTACTCAGCCAAGTAAGTTTGCTGTTTGTGAAATACCTTCTCAATGAAATCCAACTCTCGCCATTTTTTAGTCTTGTCTTCTTTACACTGTTTTTTATTAATTTATTTCTTAGTTATTTACATCGTGTTTTACATCATTTTTTTACGTTTTTCAGTTAATTAATGAGTTTGTTTTTATTTATTTGCCTTGTTTTGTGGACTATTTACTTAAATTTGTGTATGTGCATTTATAATAGGATTTATAATAGGATTATTCAATTTCTTTACTTTATTGTTAAATATGTCATATTTTATTTATTTAAATATGTATTCGTTTTTAGGTATCCAGATTTGAAGACCAGGATGACACGTTGGTCGTAGACGACAACTTCGATGACAACAGTTCAAGCAGTTTTGGGCGCCTGTCGCCGTTGATACCTGGTATGAGCCGCAAACGGCCTGGTCGGGGCACAGGTCGCCGCGGGCGTCCACCAGGACCGGGCAAACGTGGGCGTGTTAGCAGTGGACTTGGTCGCGGAGCAGTGATGGTACCAGCTTTGTCTTCTGTACACGATGCCGAACCAGGCTCTTCAGCTGAGTTTTCACCAGGTAGCTTTAAGGGGAAGAACAGTGTCATTTGGTGTGTTCTTACACGTTGTTTTCTTAGTAGGGGTTCGAAGCACTCCAGACGGTAGCAGCGGGTCACCTCAAGTGAAAAGAGGTCCAGGACGACCGCGGTTACATCCGGCCGGTCCCGCTCATCAAGGGACCCGTGGACCTCCGAAAAAACGCGGCGCCCCGCCAGGACCACGTGGTCCGAGAGTTCTGAAGCCCTTACCAGTACCGCTTGGTACTGGTGCCGGTACTGGCACGCCGCTTTCCCAGTCACCCCTGTCCACGCCAAAGCCTTCACCCCATCCTTCACCGCGACCTTCTCCTACTCCTCGATCCGTGGGTTATCATGCACCATCTTCGCCTGTTGACGAGCGGTAGAGTTTGTGGTTAACCGCCTGAGAGAAAAAAATTGTAAGAGCGAGCAGTAATAAACGTTTTGTGTCAAAGGGGCTTTTATTTAATCCGGGCTTTTCGCGCATCCGGAAGTGAGAGAGCGTACACTGTGGTTAGAACAAGTAAGCGCACGGAAACGGGGGAAAGAAAAGGCCTCCTTATTACAGCAAAGGTCATTTCTGTCCAACATCCGCCATCAGGCTCTCCCCTTGTGTCTATGTGTGTGACACCTTGCATTACTAGCACACACAACCCCTCTTAGCTGAGCTGCAACCATTTAAACTTTTTTAAGGGAAAATTCTCTCCTATAACCTTTGAACCTCATGTAGCACAGACTCATCCCCCTCTTTCCCCCTTTCCGTGCTCCTTTTCCGGTGGACTGCCACAATCTGACCCGTAGTTCCGTATTTCCTGTTAGATTGGACTGCAGGCCTGCATTGGGTGAAAGGTTGGCGATCTCATGTGATTGCGCCTCTACTTAGCCCGTAGGAAAAGAACGGCCTGATAAGGGTCTACAACGTACAAGACCCATATGGAAGAGGCTGAGCCAATTGCGATCAAATAACAGAAAAATAGGGAAGCACAACACGCAATCCGATCTTTATAGGCAAGTTTGTAGCCTGTGCCATTAAGCTGTCGTTTTTATGTCTTAATTGTCATACTCGGCCGGGTTGTCGGCCTACTAAGTCCAGCCGGCAATCAGTGATTTGGTTTTGGTGTTCCCACCTGGGTCATAAAGTGTCACATGTAGATAGAAAACCAAGTCTATAATCGTTTGGTCGTTTCTATTGCGATGCTTTTCGGAACCTCTTTCGAGCATCAGCTGTCGTTAATAGAAAGCACGGGAGAGTACGCTGTTTTGTTAAAAGATAAGGAACCATTACTTCCAACGACCTGCATTTTTAGTGATAGGCTCTAATCAAGAGTACGCTAAGTGGCATGTTAAAAACGTGGTTTTACTATCAATTACGGTATAAGAAAGAGCATCGAGTTAAATGTCGACTAGACTAGGAGTGCATTTGGAAAGAACAGGAATTCCGAAAATCTTTTTTAAGCTTCCTTTAATTGAACTCTGCAAGGGTCGACCAGGTTTCCCTGTCGCGCAGAAAATTTACAACACTTGGTGACGGTTTTCGTGACAGGTACATATATTGGAAAGCTTTCTTTTACGCGTTTCCCGGTTAGCAAACTACGTGCATTGATGTCCCTTGAGCAAGCAGAGCCCTTGCGAGGATGAGGTACGTAGACCACTGAAGCTAACCCAGGACATGCTGTCAATTTTCTTCGTAAGAAAAATTCACTACACGGGTAAAATATAAGTTGGATTAGTGCATGTCACAGATTTGAAATAAACTTTATGACGAAGCCTAGATGTGTACGAATAAATGATGTTCGGTAGGTCCAATGAAATGGACCAATATTGTAAATTAAATGGGTATGTGAAGAAGTGCTGAAGTCTCAAAGCCAGACACGCCAGAATAGACCCCATACCTGGAACGAAATTTAGGGCTTAACGCTGGTCATTAAGGAAATAATGTTAGCCCAGGCCAAGCTTAGTGTCAGTGACAGGCTTCGGAATTCTGAAACAGACGACTCAATGAGCCGACACTCTTGAATGGGAACCTCTGCTTTTCCCACTACCACCCCACCCCCTTTAACTCCCCAACCCAAGAAAAAGTGTCCACCTCGACACCACTGTTCTTCTGCATTCATGCGTTTCAGGATCTCAAGCTAGTGTCATTATATATTGTAAAGCTTAGCTAGCCGGACTATGGGAACAAATGGTTTTACGCGCTGTCGTTAACAGAAATAGCTCTTGAGAAGGTTATTAACTCTTGACCGATTGTTTTACGCTTCAAATATAGATGTAGTACCAGCCAGGGGTACCCACCTCCCCCCCCCCCTTAGGCCCAAGAGGAGACCCTCCTCTAGACCCGTAAAAATCCCTCCCAAGAAAAAAATAATCGATAATTGCAGGGTATGAAATAAATCATAGTGGCGAAAAACATTGAACAGTTGGCAACTTAGTTTTATTTGCCATGGGTAGGAACTTATTTTAAAGTTAGTTTAGAAGACTTGTAAGTTTTCGCTTCTTCGCAACGTTTCACTTGAGCCGAGTGTCTGCTGACACAGATGATAAAGGAATCTCTAATGTAGTATGTCCAACCCTTTTTCAAGGGTGCCAACACCTGAAAAAACTCTTCAAACTTACCAACATTAACAAAAAGTAATAATAAAATCAATCAATCAATCAAGAATAAATAAAAAAAGAGAATGAAATAACAGATTTCTACATAATTAAAGAGAATACCGGTTACGTTTGTCATTGGCAACTGAACGAAACAAAAAACCCATTAAACTAGTTTTCAGCTGCTCGGTAGTTTCCGAAAGTACTGAAAACAATTTCCTTCTGCTGTTTCTACTGTAACCGGAAACTAATTTTCGCATCTCGTTGGCAAAAAACTAGAGAAAAACTAGTGTAACAAAGATTTAACATTATTATTTTATATGGAAGAGAAAATGCTTGTGTGTGCTTTTCAGCTCAATCGGCTGGCTCACAGTGGATTCTTTCGACCGCGCATAAAGAAATCTAGGTCGCAAAACAGTCTACTTGCATTTCGTCTGAGAATAATGAGAGAGAACCCATAGCTAGGAAGCTCTACCTAGTTTAGTGCAATATTCTGTTAGTGCTGAAGCTCAAATAACGAAGTTCAAGATCACCTAAAGGTAGAGAACGGAAATTTTGGAAATTATTTTTTAAATTAAATTGGAAATTATTTATTGGGCGACTTTTTCCTTCAGTTCGTCAACGTTGGTAAATTGAAGATGGGGTTGGATACCCCTGAGCTAATGCCTAATGACAGAGATGCTAAGTAAATCATTAAACATGCCAACATAGGACTGTCGGAATGTTCAAGCATGCGAAATACGACACACGTCGAGTGTCTGTCGCGTGTTTCAACACGCCGACAGCCCGGTGTAAAGCCAATATAGTCCTAAGGAAGATTGTTCTCGTAAACGCCATAACTGTTTCGAGAAATTTGGCGTTCATTCCACTTTGTGGCTGTTGAATTAATTAGAAAAAAATAATGACTGTCAATATTTTCAAGAGCCACGTATAATTAGCCATTTTTTACAAGAAATTGCGTAAGTTAATAACACTTTCTTTAGCTGCGTGATTAGCTTAAGTATCAGGCTTTCTCAGAGTTGTATACATGATACTCATAAAGTAACTCATACTCATATAATATTCATAAAGTAGTCCTGTGGTAAATTTCGACTAGGCAGCATGGTACTATACGCAAACCGGTACTACTGCAGTGGCGCCAGTGCGTCACACGCCAAGCACTTTCGAAGACCGTTTCTTCAAAAAAAAAAAAAAAAATTGTTGTCGAAATTCAGGCCGCTTCCTCTAAAAGTTCAGCCGATTTTACGAGATAGACCACTCTGCATATTACAGACATACACCAGTAGAGGACGAAAAGTTCACACTCGATTTTCTTGACGCATCTTTCTTCTATCCCTAAAAAAAAACGTTGTACGCACCATTCTCTGAATTCCTAAAAAGTTATAAGTTAAGATTTAATTGTTTGTTTCCAATGGATTTACGAATTTTAATAGTTTGTTAAGGCAAGTCAGTTAGCGGTTGGAACGGAACACCGTCCACGGCAAATCAAACAAAACAAAATTAACTGAAATAAATCTTTAAATTGGTTTGAATTTTTCTCAAGTCCTGGACCTGCCTGAGAATAGGTGTGTTGCAGTGGACAAAGAATTACAATGTTTAAGAAGATACTAGATGAATAGATAAAATGATCACTTCCTAAAGAAGCCATGTTTGTTCTTAAAACTAGGAAAGCAGCCGAGGTCCGCGCCAAGTTTGCAAGAAAGAGGAATTTATGTAACGGTGGCATCATTCGCAGTGATCTATATATTTTCTTAAGTTTTCTTTCTGTGAGCACTCTGTTTGTGGTAACGCTGAAACAAAATTAGACCTTCTGTTTCACAGATTTCTGACAAAAGCTTGTCGAAAAAGCCAATAACGCGCGACGTTTCCATCTATAGGTGGCTTAAGCCTTTCCCAAGACGCTTAAGCAAAAAGTCTACCGCGGATAAGTGAACTAGAGTGGAAACAGGACATCTCTTAGGCCTAACTCTTTTTTTTTCTCTATGATAACACAGCTCCATGACCTTTCGGTATCGTTTAAAACTGTCAAAGAATAGGTCATTAGTTCGTTAGGTTCCTAGGTCGGTGGAATATGATGAGAAGATTAAGTGTCCTATTTAGATGTTCAAACGCCCGTAGATTCCAAGTGTCAAAAAATGTAGTTGAGCCACCTAGGGGGATGACTAGTTTTCGGGGGAGCTCTTGTCACTTTACACTAACTCTCCAACAAAAGAGAAACAATAGATGACCAGTGGTCTCTTTCTTTTTTCCCCTTTTTTTCTTCCGTTCTTTCCTTCTCATCAATGCGTGCCCCTTATTGAGAAAGGTAAGCCTTTTAAAGCCTTTTTAATCTGTCTTTCTTTTCTTGATGACATTTCAGGCAGGAGCCATCAGACATACCTTTTGACGGTGTGCTCAGCTTCCTAATTCCTTTCAGGTCTTGTCGACTTAAAAACCTTTTTTTCTGAAACGTACCGCCCGGCTCCTAGCCCTCTCAAGCTTTTTCAGAACTGTTTCTTTCTCAAAACTCGCAGTTCACAAGAATGCTTCATACCCCGTGACAAGTAAACATATCCCCATGCCCTCGCCCTGAAACTGAGGCCTTGGGTGGCGCTCTTAGTGCTAGAGAGGAAATGCCTGCTTTACGCTTAATTGAGAATCTGTAGCGACCTGTCGTGTGGTATCAAGTCCTGCGTCGAATTCCTGGGCCACCCAGAGCTCTCTAAGAGCAGTCCGAAAGACCACTCTTACTCTTTGGGCCAATATCCGAGCCAATTCTACGCCTAACTGAATGAAAGCAAAATTTAAGAGAGAGAGAGAGAGAGAGTAAAGAAAGAGAATCGTTGGTTTGGTATCCATACCAGTGAATGAACCAGCTAACAATAGCCACGGCACAGACGTCTTTGATAACAATGCGTAAGGAACAAGCCCCAATTCCACTTCATGGTAAAATCTTAGACCTCCCTGCTCGTGGCATGGAAATATAAGGAAAGAGCTGAAATTCAACCTTTTTTACATTTCCTTTGCAATAATAATGGAGCAAAACCTGATCGCCCCCCTTCTAAGGCAGGAAAACCAAAGCACTATCCACCCTACCTCGACGGTGATTGCTTAAAATTGACTGAAATCTTCATGTTTACCCATTTTCAATAAAAAATACGGTCATTTAATTCGCATAATGTATTCCAGTTTCAGCTTAATTAACAAATAGTGGGCGGTTTGTATAAGTAATGGAGGTCAGTTACGGTATGACAAAAGGAGTCAAAGAGTAAAAAAATACTACTTTCCTTTTACAAGTATACACAATTGAGGAGAAGCTTAACACAAGCAGTACTCTCCGTATGTACACTATGTGAATAAACAAGCGTTGAAAACTAAACAGTTCCACGTGTAAGCACTGTACAATACGCGAATATTTATACATTGAGGCAACGCAATTTTTTGGGAGGAATCCGAGACTGATACTGAAAGGAATCCCGTCGTGGCTCCGGTATATGGGGCTCCTCCTGGTTATTATTTTCATGTGGTTCTTGGAGTATTGCGAAGCTACTGGGCAGTAGATCAGGAACAAAAGGTTTAACCGGCTCACCCATCAAGTCTTTCAATGCGAGATGCTTATCTTTGACGTGTTGCAAAACTAGGGCTTCTAACGTAAAGAGGTGCTCGTCATACGTTTCCGGCAGATACGTTCGCTGGAAGTCCGCTAACTTACAGACATATTCTACGTTATGTCCAGCAGGTCCAAGGCATTCCGTAACCTAGACATACCAGGGATAAAACGAAGAGCAGTTCATGAGTGTAAATTTTCTTCCTTCTCGGTTGCTAGGCATCCCTGCTTCATTAATTACCCTACCTGAGTAGCAATGTCGGGCAAAGGTGCAGGCCCTAACCAGTGGCAGTTATTTGAGGTAGCAACGTACAGCAACGCTGGGTAATGCGCCGCAACGTTATGGCGCGGGTAAAACTCCGTAAAGATGGTCTGGTAACCGCCTAATTTGCATTCCCGCGTTTGGAGATACTCCAGCGCTGCGTCTCCCACCAACTCAAACGCAATTCCCCATGTCACAGCCTAAAATCAAATACAAGCACCTATACGGTTATGACACTTCACATTGAGCCTAATACGGACAAAGTATGCAGACATTGTACATAATACTACATGTATTTACACTAATGCAACGAAGATCATTAATAAAACGAGAATATAAGTGCAATATAAGCATATAAGTGCAAGTATCAATAACGACGATAATCATAGAAGTCCCACAAGTTTAGTCTTATTACAAAATCAGAAAAACATAACCTACAAAAGAAAGCGATAAAATTAAACTAAATATGAGTTTATTGTACATTTAATCATAATGTAAAATATTATAAGTATACCATAACGGTGATAATGATCATACTGCAAGTAAAAATTGACAAGATGGTTATTTATCGATATTATGAGCACAATGTTAAAATTATTGCAAATTATATAAGATACACACCTATAAAAGAAAAGGTTTAAATTCTGGAAGAAATTCCAGAAAACCCAACAAGAAAGAACTTCAAGACTGCCGCTTAAAATGCGCACTTTGCCAAAGCTGCTTGGAACTAGATTTGAGAAACTGATGTAACTTAGAGTTTCCCATGCTCATTAAGGAGGCTCTCGTACTCCGCTTTTACGAGACGGTTGAGGAGGAGGAAAACAGAAATTGAGACGGAAAGTTTTCTGCTAAACATGACAATGATACCGAGGGCACGTCCCTTTGTCAATTTTTTCAATCATCCTAGGGATACTAAAAAAGGTAAAGCCCAATAACTCCTTCAGCTGATAATGGGTTACTAACTTTTCCTTTGCCAGAGAAAAAGCACGCAATGAGGCTGGCTGGAAGTATAAATAAGTCATAAAAGACGAGAATTTCGTGCGGGGGTTTATTTCTTTTTACTTGTTTGATCCTAGTCAAACTCGCTTCCCACGCCTGGTCTTTGAAAACTCCAACACCACCATTTTGGAACCGTGTGGTAAGAGTCACTGCTAAAGAAAAGGTTTTCTTAAGCCGGACCCAACGCTTCCGGTCACTTGTAACGATACTTTTAAAGCCCAGCTACTGCACTTTTCCCATGTTCTCTCCAATTGTTGGTGACGACTTAATTAGAACCAAACTTGAACCTAACTGGATGGGATTTCAAAACTCGTAGATGTTCAATAATTGGGTATAATCATTACTGTAACTATCGGAAAGTATGTCGCGCATATTTCGATTCATTGGTGAATCACTTCCTCACAAAAAAGGGACGTTCGTCGAGGTCGAAACATTAAACAGATAAAGATACGGTAATAAATTTCCAAGATTCGGTAATTAACAATAGTTGTTTCCAAATCGTGCAAGTATGCAAGTTTTTTCAACTTTACAGGAATGTACGAAAGAAGGGGCCCGTCTTTCTTGGACGACTTGTCCCTTATCTTCTCATTATTTGATGCTTTTTTCCTTTAATTACAGGAAAAAAAGTCGAACAAACATAAGTTTCTTGACAAATCTTCTATACTTCTCTAATCAACTGCAAATTGCTGAAGACTGAGACGCTGTTCAACATAACCGACTAAACCTTATCGGAACGTTCATGCTGTAAACATAACGGAATGACAAGCGATGACATGGCGCTATATTTATATAGGAAAACAAATTGTAATTATCCACACATGAAAAACTTGGCGCTTTTCGTTTCCCATCCCCCTGCATTCTCCGCAACGTTAGACATGTTGAGCAGGAAATTCTGTCTCATTGGGTTTGCTGGTTGGCAATACTCAACTCCTTTGAGCCACATCACGAATTTTACACGAACTTTCAGCCACGACCGCAAAGTAGTTAGTGTTTTGATTATACCACGTCTTTGGACTCTGGCCCTGACCTTAAACTAAGCGCAAGGTAAAAATAAAGTTACACATTTTGATCCAGCTCCAATAGCTGCCTTGGTAATTCATTTATGTCAAGGATAAAACGACAGCAAAAATCAGTTTAGCCTTGAAGGGACCCCTGATTTCATAACAGTCTGATGTGCAATTTATTCAAGCGGTTAGGTTAAGAGTATATACAATGCGTCCGACCTTTCCGGACTTGACCTTCAGACTCTTTAAAAATAGCACTTTCTGCGCTTTGTCCGTTAAATGTGAAAAAGTCACTCACCTCGTCGTCTTCCACTAGCGTTGCGACGCGGCCAGGCTGGAAAAGAAAAGAAAAATTATGTAAAAATAATCGTACATGATTCCAGCTATCACAGTGGCTTGCTGCAGTTGGCACAGGTGATGCGCTAGGCATTTGGCTCCTGCATGCACTGACCCAGTTTTTTCCCCCAGCATTGATCAATAACAGAATCTTAGTGCCTTACTAGTAGCTGCCGTGAACCTCCTAATATGCGAATACTCAATGACTCGAGCTCTCTTTTCTTTTAATTCTTGAGTCCTCACACGCATTACGCGTTTGACCTTCTCAGATATGAGGTTAAAACATTTCACTGAACACGGAGAAATATCTTGGACGATTTCGCAACTGCAGCTATTTTTTGCACAGACTTTGAGACATTGTTAAAAAAAAATCTGCATCACACAGCTTTTCTTTTTTAAGTGCAATCGCTAATTCGCCCATTTGAGCTTCAAAATTCGAATATTTGATAAAACTCAAAATTTGCTGATTGTAAAATTTGCACATTATCGAACACGCCTCATGGATATTCTATACACAAATCAGTGCAATTAGATGAGTTAATTTGGCGTCAATGTCGCAGAAGCTTGTTATAATGTGAAATTAGAGTAATCGATTATCCGAATTCCTCGGTTGTCTGGACAACTGTAGGGTAATGATCCCTTGCCTTCGGATAATCTGAGTTTTGTTGCAAACAGGCAACAAAACATGGGAAAATTGTGTAGACTGATCACGAGACGAAATCATGGGTAAGTCTGTGTAGCATAAGGGAAGGTGTAGTAAAAATGTGTGAAAGGCACATATGGGAGAAACTTGGCTGATGCAACTTTCACCTTGGGTGACATGGGGGCGTATCAAGTATGTCATAAAGCCATACAACATGGGAAATTTTAGCTAATATTTTGTGTTTTTTTTTACCTTGTCAGGTGTACCACGATGTGCAGTATTGCCCTGCCAAAAGCGTCGTGCATAACCTTTCACGTGACCAAGAACGCGTTTCCCAAATTGGAAGCCTGGCTGCCAACAAAGCGAGCCGTAGCCAAAAACCCAAAGCCTTTGACTGGCGTTAGGCGTGTTGACTTCCGCCATTATTGGATCTGAAAGGGAACTGTTTCTAGGTCTGGAAGTCTTCTTACAAAATCACTACTTCAACAATACTTTCTTCATGAATTTCCGGGTTATGCACGAACACTGCACAACAACAACCAAGGCAGGGCAAACGGTACCACGACCAACACTAAACAGCCATCGAGACAATATGGTGTAAAGTGGGGGGAGGAAAATGGGCCAATTGCGAACTGTGAACGCTGCGCCCGCGAAACTTGTACTTTGGTTGCAATTTCCACCAAGGGTTCCGACCCCTCAGAGCTAACTGCGACAGGAGAGGCTGAAGGGAAACGCACACACAAAGCGAGTGTCATAGCACTGTAGAGAAACAAGCTACCAAGCACAGCTGATGAAATAGTTGCCTTGGAACGAGGTGGGGATTCACCCAAGGGAACCTGAGGGATGAAACAAAAGTCTGGCTTGGACCGCTTTTAGCATGTCCTAACGGGCAATGCTAGCTAAAGGGTTTCTATGCTGTGCTCCTACAACGGCAGTGGCGGCCGTCCCTACGTTTCTCCCCTCTGCGGCATTGCGCCGTCCTGGAGCTCTCTTCAAGGCCTCCCACGGCCAGCCCCGACCGGAATGACATGACGTCGACAGCCGCGACGCTAGTGACGTCACATTCTTCTGTTTGTTTACAGCCTGCGTCAGGGATTTGATAATGATTTTTCAATAGTAAATAACTCACGAGGATATAGTTGTATTTCGCAATATCAATTTTATGTGGATTTACCTGCTAATTTCTAACTGTCGTTGTGAGAATACAGAGAGGCCTGATAGATCGAGGTTGATACGTAAAAAATAAAGTCAGCAGATATAAATTGTTGGATGTTCCACACGTGTAGGGCTATCACGTGTGCACAACTTCCTTTTGAAGTCATAATACAGTAGTGCTAGATTAGCCTTAAGCCTTGTAAACAAGTTTGAAGCTTTTTGTAAACGAATGTCGTATTTCTGAGTTGCGGTGTTACCACTGAGGAGCAGTTTCCTGACATTTCGAGCGACAGTGATAAACCCTAGTTTATTACATTATAAACGTAGCCAAGTATGAAGGGCATGGCTTCGAAATGGCTCTTTTCACTCTTTTACATTCTTTCTCCCTTGAGGGCGTTACTTGTGTTATCATAGAAGCCCGCGTGAGTTAACGAATGTACCTAGTTTTCTGGCGAACGGACCGCCGTCATCTTTGGTATTCGGCAGCGTTTTTTTATATCTATTTTAGCATTTGTCATCAACAAACGACAACGGCACTTAGACTTATCGTTAGCCATGGGTTCACAAGAAGCGGAAGGATGATTACATCATCGGGTACCAATGATGTCGGCGTTCAATTTTCCATGATTTCTGGATAGACAGTCAGTTTCGCAAGCAGAATTTATACTAACATTGTGAGGAAAGTCTTTTCTAGGGATTTGAAATTTTAGATGCTTTCAAAGTGACTAACGAAAAAGTAATAGTCCTTAACAATAAATTTCACCAGTAAGCCATAAACGCTGCCCTACGTTTAGACGAGAGCAATGCTTTTCAGACGTTTTCTTGTGTTACCCATTAATTTAACAGGAAGAAACTTTTTACTCAAATTAATTGGAATTCATATGTGATAATCTTTCAATACACGATTTTAAAATTTTAAAATTTAACCGAATTTCAAAAAGCATTGTATTACGCTGTGTAGTACAGGGCGGGACGCGCTTTTGAAACGCCGCAACGTTCTAAACAAACTTAATTTCTTTTGATGTCTTTGAAATCTAAAACTGAAATCTTTCTGTTTCTTTTCGAACCAGAATTGCTAAAAAACTTACGACTGTGGAAGATAAAAATTGACCTATACATTTAAGATTTGATGTGAACGAAAGAGTTAGTCGAAGTCAAGAGAACTAAATGTTTGTCTTCTTACTTCAATTGTAGAGATAAGACAACAAGTATGAATAGAATAAATGAAACTAAACAACACGAGCACAAAATACTTTAAATGGCGGTTCTTACCGATCATACCGTTTGTTAAAAACTTCTTGGAAATTACGAAACTCATGTTTTTTCCTCAGTCACGTTTTGTTCCTTTGCCCTAGCTTTGATGCTAAGAAACTTTTTTTCATAAGTAGTTTCCTAGAAGAATAAAAGGGACGGAAATCTTGGAGGATTGCACATTTTACTTGTGAGTTCTGCGAATCTTTCCCGTTTAAATCGTTAGTACAGTGTATAGTAAAATTAGAGAAAAGTTAGCGTTAGGAAATATCAGAAAGACGCATCTATATAGCAATGTATATTATGCTGTTTCAATTGTGAAACAGGATAAAGTACATCACTACTATGTGTTACCTAAGTTTTTGTATTTTAACATATGTTATTTTTACGAGTACGTTGCGTAAGCTGCTTGGAACGTATGCGTAGTAAACTTAAGCGAACTGGAAAAACTGCTATTTATTTTTGTGAGGTAGCTTTGCGTGCTCAACGCGGTTATCCGTACGCTGGATTGAGAAATACAACAGGAATAGTAGGACGCAAGTGCCGGGCCAATGTGAAAAAAGGGATAAGTAGCCTATACACTGCCAGCACACATCTCGGCCACCAATTAAGATGTCAAGTCTAGTCGCAAAAAATTATAACGGACAAAACCACAATGGTCTAATTAATGCTCGTGAAATTGATTTACTTCAACAAGGGGTGAAAAAACTCTTCCTCTTGCTTTTGTAATCAACATACGTCCCCTAACTGCAACAGCCAGACAAAATTTAAATTGTCTGGATATTTCGCTGTTGTTAGGTGCAAGCTTTATTGAACTTAACCAGCCCGAGGAAAGCAGTATTAGACCTTTGCGGTTTTCACTGTATTCTTCCCGCGCCTTTTCGAGTGTGCGTTCGTGGTACCATGTTGAACTATTATAATGATATGACTACTGTGGCAACTCTAGTTCAGTGTCTTGGATGCGTTCGAAAATTAGCATGAGTAGTTGCATCTGTGCTTGACAGTTTTCCAGCCCAACAAACAAGTGTAGAGATCGATTAAAACTTATTTTTATTGCTAATTGGAAAAAGTTTTATGTATTGTTTATTTGTTTGATTTTTATTTTAAGTTAATTTTAAAATTTTTTTCGTTCTATATTTTACTTTTGTTTAGTACGTTTATTTTCTTATTTATTTTGAAAGAAGAAGTCATTTCGCCACAGTTTTCTTCATAATTCCGGGCAAAGTTTCTCATGTTCTCTTATTTCACCTCCTTTATGAATTTTTGTTAAAAAAAATAGCAGCCTCGCAAACTTTTCAAAGCGTATGTAATCTCGTGGTAAATTGAAACCTGTCTTGTCATTTAAGCCAATTATTGTTGGGTGTTAACGAAGACTTTGCCCTCATCTTGGTGTGCGGCGAGGGTGCTGATGCGAATCGTGCGTCAGAGAAGAATGGAACAAAACCATGCTGGGCAAGCAGCGTGTCATAAGGACTCGGGTAGATGAAATTGAATCCGGCTTGGAGTGATCTTGAGGTTTCATAGATTAAAAAAAATGGGTGCGTGCCATACCCTCGGCATTATTGTCTACCTTTTCCAGCCGATAGTCACTTTTTCTAGTGGATCATAACCTGCCTGTTAAGGGTATGCGTCCTTTGTTCCATTTTTTTTTTGTCAACCCTAGCGGCTCTCGAAAGGTCAAAGCGAAAAGTTAAGATTTTACATTTTTTATACAAAAAGGAACAAAGGAGATCGTTCGTTGACTTTCTTTTTTTCGGTCAAGGAAATAAAAGTTGTTATTACGTTATATGCTCGTTTTTTAGATAAGATTGAATGCTTAAGCTTAACAATGGGTCAGGTAAGATAGGAGAGGGACAATTTACACTTTATACCACGTCGATATTTTTTTTTGGCCAAATATGTAATATCTAGGCCGCAGTTAAAAGGCAACGAGATAAAAAAAAAGTGCCATGGTACTTTTTGTTATAGATCAAGAGGACACTTAAAGCTAGGAAAGCTGCAAAGTTGGCCTTTTGTGTTTTCTATTTTCTTGGTTCCACTCAAACCAGTGAAACTTATGCTGGCACCCGTTGCTTCGACGTACAGTAGAAAAACACAAAGCGAAGTAGTTTCCTTACATCGTGGTACGTGCTACGAAATCTGTACGCTCGATTTCTGCATCGTACAATGTTCGTTCAGACCCTTACTGAGCCAGCACACTCTTATCATAGGCCTAGCCCACGTATGCTTGCTCCTATTCGCTTGCATTTCAGTTATCAAAACTTGCAACTCAATGCAGACAAAAAAGAGCAATTTTAAAGTTGTTTTCGTTCTAAAACCATACTCTTTTTTAAATAATAATCGTCAGCAGACGAGATATTACGAATGCAAAGTAGTTTCAACGAAGATTACGAGTAGAATACGGATACTAAATAAATTTTAAAATCTACGACTTAATAGATTGGGCGAATTATACGCAAAGAACAACGAAACGAAAAAATAACAACATATGATAGCAATAAAAATCTTTAAGTAGTTTGAATTATGCGTATTGCTATTCCAGTTTCGATTAAATATTTTTAAGTTGTAATTGCCAAAAATGTTCCGGTTTTTTCTTAAGACTAACGTCGAATGTACGACACACTACTTAAGTTGTATAGAAAAATATGTAAAAATAAATTGTCAATACTTCCATCAAGAAGTCCAATGTCGCACAAAACGCGAATGGCTAATAGGCCACGTTTTAATGGTAAATGGACTAAAATCTATTGAAAGTAGATCTATTGTTCAGTAACCAATGAAAATAAAACTGTTCTAATAATGTCTGATCTTCTGTTAACAAATAAAGCTTGATTTATCGTGTAAAATAATAATTCATATTTTAACTTACAATATAATAAATTTACTGACAAACTTCATACAGTATTATAAGCCAGTTTAGGAATTATAAGCCAGTTTTAAGCCAAAAATATATCATATAATAATACAGAAATTTGAAGATTATCTTCATTTTCTGAGAAACATCCAAGAAGCCATTTTTCCCAATTTTCTTGGGCCACCCTTTTCAATCACTTATATCGTTAATTTTTGTAAAAGTTGCTCTTGTGATTTTGTTATTATGGTTGAGTTTATTGATGGATGCTACTTATTTCTAGAACAAAATTAGTTAAGCAGCCTGCGATATGGGAGGGCTTAGGTATATACAACAGGAATAACCAGCCAATTTATCACTTCCATCAGGTGTTGAGCCCGCTTTTCCTGCCAAGTGAGCGAAAAGACCGGGTTTACTTGCCGGTTGCAGAATTGTAGAATCAAAAAGAAAACCCCAAAGTGGTAGGCCCCCCATGTTGGACTGCATTCAACCTTTGTCAGCAGCAATGTATGTGCTTCCGGAAGTATCCTACTGTTGACTAGGGTCATTTCTTGAAGCGGTTTGTTGTGTGGAGTTTCAGCGTGTGGAGCCTGTCAGGGGGTTTTATCAAGTAAGTTTTCCAGTGTCGAAACTCAATCAGCCCATGCGATCTTAACTGTGGGAACATTCATTTTCGGACTTAACATGAACAAACGTTATATAGCGTGCCTTTGCTTGAGGGCGAGGAACTAATAGGGCCAGAAAAAGGAGGACGAACAAGGATTCCCTTTCGCTTCCCATCCTTTTCACACAACAAAACCAGAAGTTGCTTTAGTGCACAAGTTGAACGATGGGACCGGAAACAACGCAGTTACCGGACAGGTGCCAATGGAACAAGTCCATATAGGCAACAAGACTTTGGCCTGGGCACTATTTGCGAGAAATGGAAGAGTCATTTCACGGCCTTTAGTCAAGCAAAGAGGCGTAAAAGAATAGAACCTTTGCTGCTTGCACGCTTGGCTCATGCTACCAATGGTTTTATTGTCACAATTTCGCGCAAAAGCCTGCATAAGCCTACCAGACAGGCCTTAACACCAGACTGTTAACGCAACGATGCTCATTACCTTCATTTTACCAATGGCTCGACCTCTTTCTAAAGAAGGAAACAGTGTCACAATATAAATAAATCTCTACTAGAGAATAATGCTGTTTATAGCGTGACACCATTGAAGTATATAAAAGATACAAAATGCATGAAACTCTTTAAAAGCCAATTTAAAAAATCACCGAATCTCCCAAAAGAACTACCCTAGAGGATGAACTCGTTCGGTTATGCCTACGCCAAATGAACCAAAAGAGAAGCAAACAGAAAGAGATAGGGGAGTATACATTTATATTTATTTACCTTTATTTAACAAAATTGCACTGCAGGTGAATTGTTATTGGAGTTTATCCCATTAAATCTCTTGTCTACTACTGTTATGTAAAACGTTGCTCTCGTACCAAAAAATGGGAGGTAAGTTTCATAGTCTGATTTCTCGTCGGATGATGCGCCGTATCCAATCTTGCTCTTTAACAATGCGGTATTCAGTGTTCACAATTTGAAAAAGAGCCTTAAGTGCGAGCTCTCGTAGTTAATAACATTGAGCTTACGGCATGCCTAAAAGTTAAATTTAACGAGCTATTCTGCAGTTTTTCTACTTGCCGACAATTTTCTTATTACTCGTACTCTTTGCTTGTACGTGAAACTGAGTTCAAAGACGCCCCAACTACTATGCCAAGTATGTAAGCCAAGTTTTTGTGTGTTATTAAGGTTTCCTTTTTATCACGCACATACATGTTCTCTGTAAGAAGGCTAAGGATTCGTAAAACGAGGAAAATGGGTAGGCGGTGTCAACATAAAATCTACATTCCTGTCCGTCGAATTACTTACTTAAGAACTCAACCAGGTAGCCCTTTGAAGACCACCTAAGTTGTTCTGGGCTCTGTACAGAAAACTCCCCACTCATGTGCTCAAACATATCATTCGCCGTTGTTTTATGTCGTCTGAACAGGGACTTCTTAATTCATGTACGATAACTGTTCTGTGTCCTATTGGTTGTTGAAAGTACTCAAACAAGCTCTCCTCCTCCCCGCCCCCTGATGGGGTCTCAACGACCTGTAAACTAGAATCCGATATATTAAGCGGCTTTGATTCCGTGTCAAAGAACTCGGTCCGTGACCCGTAGTCTTAAGTAACTTACCGACTTCCCGCCCAATAACATTTAGGTTGTGTAATAGAGCATACTTTAACCAGGAGATAGAACGCCGCAAACCATGAGATATACAAAAATCGCCTTGACGAATGTTTCCCTCGGCAAGTTAGGGCTTGACGCATACTACTCGTCAAAGCCAATCAACTCAAGCCAACAGGCTCATTCCAAGCAGAACATCATTAGGCGAAAATGAATCGTGACAGAGCCTGTGGCCAGAAAAATTCATTATTGGTTACAACGAATGTCCCCGCGATCTCCATATCTAATCGAACTAAGGGCGAAAAGACACTCTGGTAGTCCTATGCCCTAGCAAGTATAGTCCTTTCGAATAAATTTTGTTATAATTAATTAATTCATTTATGACTTATTTTTCTTCCTTTTTTATTAATTTACGGTTTATTGTTTCATTTTACTTTTATTGTAATATTTTTTAAGACTGTACATGCGTTGGCGCTGGTAACTGATCCGCCATATTTACCCCGCCCTAAATGTGTGAATAAGCCAGAAAGGTTAGCTAGGCTGTGTCAAGACGGTAAAAGCGTGTCAGGACGCAAGTTCGGTGAAATGTGTACATCGTTGTCTATGAGAATTTTTCCAGAGGTCTACGTCCTTTTCGCTCACGCCAGCACAAACATCATGTACCGAGTCACACTTCCCATGCAAATGCCTGGCATTACTGTGACAGCTTTTCATATGCAACCGCCTCAGCTATACGAATACACTTCTAAAATAGGTTCCTTACCTTTCGCTTGTTCCTTTTTTTCTTTTGTTTTTCTTGTCTTTGCGGTTTCCGGTTTAAAACTCGTTCTTTCTATTCATAACCCCCAGGTGATGAGGATTTCTGAATGCTCGTTGGTGCGTTTCTTATTACGGATGCTTACAACCGCACTAGGTATAGACAATTACATGAATTAATATGAAGGTCAGCTAGGGAAAATACTAATGTCGTTGCTGTTGGGGAGACGTGTGAAAACAAAGACTTAAATCCTACTTTATCCGCTCTTTTTCGTATATCCATAGCTACCAGGAAGAGCCGCATTAGCACAGTTCACCTAACGAGCTTTACGTGTCCTTTTTCAGCCGACATTACTTTTTTTGAACCTCTACTAGTTCACCACTGCGCTGGTCGCACTCTACATTTCGAGGTACCAATAGCCGGATGTTAATTGAAAGGAAACATTCAAAGTTACCTTAACGGCTATACGAAAATGAAATCTTCGTCCGATCCTAAGTTCGTACGCTGATTTTTTTTTTCGGGGAGGGGGGAGTTAAACCAGAATTTGAAATTATTTTAAGGGAATTTTTGAATTAGGGATGATATAAAAAGTTTATAATAGGATGAGCAATTGGTATCAAAGTCTGGGGATTGTAAATGCGCCCCCTCCCCAGCCCCATAACCACTTTGTCCCTCCTCCTTGCCTGGATTGCGTTGATGAGTACCTCAGCGAGACATAGAGCACTGCCTTAGTCTTGATGGTTTTATGAGGCTATTGTTGAAGGTATCGTTGGACCTTTCATAACACCTGCTGGAAATTCGTCCTTGCCTTAAAGGTTACCGAAATATTGGGACATTTGGCCAGTCTCCGTGTTTTTTCCCCTGGCTTTTACCTGAGCTGGATGGAGGATGCGTCTGCTTATGATGGTGACCTAGCTTTTTTCACTGACTCGTGCGTCTGGCTCGTGTCTAGACCGTATCAATGTACCTGCAATTTCAGCCTAAATGATACACTATAAAAGAATCTCCTTTTTAGACTTTTATATATCAAGTGCTCTGATTTGGGGCCATAAGCCTTAGTAGTGTCGTTAAGACTTGCGCTACGAGCCATTTTTATTGGAATGTGCCGCATTCCTCCAACTTCTTCACCGAACATGCCCAATAGTTGTGTCGAGCACTTGTACTATCGAAAGTCGGGCCTCAATCTCGCTTTAGCACTTGTAACTTGTGTCGTCTTCGAGGCCCAACATCTCTCCAAGCAAAGGATGAAGCTTTTACCGTAGTACATGGACAGAGTTCGCGGTTACAATCAGTGAATTTACACAATTAAAGGACTGAAACGAACGTGAACCACAGTAGAACTTATGGTGTTTTTAACGTGAATTAGAGGGTTTCTAGGGATGAACTTACATGCCATAAACTTTTTCTCGAGCAAACATGTTTTGCGTAGGCGTCGAGCAGAACTCAAACTTAATATAATTACAATACGACTTATCTCATGAAATCAACAAAGCAAAAAATATTATCTTTGTTTTGCACTGCTTGTGTTGAAGATTAGGGGGATTGCGTTGAAATTTTCAGCACCTATCGCATATTTTTCCAGTTATCTTTTACCTGCATTCTAATAGGCAGATTCTAACGTCCTAAAGGAACCAACATTCTGCCAACTTTTGTCAATTATTTATAAATTTCTAAAATATTTAATGAATGTTCAATAGGTGATATTAAGCAAAACTTCATTGTCGATAAACTTCTTAATCTTCTTCAACAATACTTAAAAATTTTAATTATAAAATTTTAATTGCAAAATTTTAAACCGAAAATTTGGGAAGTAAGTCACAATAACGATTTATTAGCGATTGCTAATTAGACAGTTATCCTTCAGTGTTAGCATCGCTCTTTGCCTGTAATTGAACAAATTGCAGTCGCAGAATAATGCTTGTTGGAGGGTGAAATAAAAACGAAATAGAAATGAAATATTTTCACTGTCATCTGGCAGTAAAGCAATGTAGGTGTAGATAAGTGTTGTTGTTTTTTATTTCTACACCTCCTAATTATACACAGTAGCCCCGTGTATTGTGCCAGTACAGGTATTTCTAATGTTGTATTACGAGCTATTGTGACGCGAACAAAGAGTGTCTTCAAGTGAGTCATGTAGAGCGTAATGACACATTCTCTTCCCTTTTAGCTGGGCTTCTGATTATAGAGCTGTAAGTCAAATCGTGATGTCATAGCATGCCACCACTATGCCCCACCACAGCAAAAGAACGAAAATATGGTGGCCCTCTCTTACTGACTACGTTCGTGTCACTCGTGGCCTGACCGGCTAAGAATGCCCTCACTTTGGTTCCCTGACGCATTTCGCGTCAAAGAATTACGGTATTCAATCTCTCTTTTTCCATACCCTTCCTGGAACTCTGTTTGGCATGCCTGGTGCTCATATTAAAGAACTTAAATACCGGGCAACAATATCGCACGACTCACGTATTCCTTTCACCCTCTCTCTTTCTTTTTTTTAATACCCACGTTCTACATATTCATACACGCAACATTCCCCGTATTTTCCCTGCTTTCTGTGCTGTGTGAGTTCACTTTTTTCCTGACACGGCTGGCCCAATCTCAATTTGGTAAAAAAGAAAAAAGCTATAGAGGAAAAAATAATTCGGGATTGGAGAGCGCCTCATTAAACCTAATGAATATTCCACGGCAAGCCCTCGGCTTCCTCTCAACAGAAATTACACTGTTATTTGTTTTAGCGTCAAATCAGAGAAGAAAGGGTTCAAAAAAAACTTCTGATTCAGATAAATGTAGTTGCTTTTTACCCATGCCTGGTGCTGTTAACTAAAAAGTCCCATAAATCTGCCGCTCGAGCTTTGGAAGAGAGAGGTAATAAGAGCTCTAGCGAAATTTTCGGCAATGGGAAAACGCTACTGGCTTCACGGCCCATGTTTGCTGCAGGAAGCATCCAACTCTGCTGGACACCAAGCCAAACGACAGAACAGGTAAAACAGGGCAAAACGAAGCATGGGATGAGAAATCCCCTTCTCTAATTCTCAGCACTAATGTCCAATACAGGGTCAGGGGACACAAGCCAGCGTTTTCCACCGTTAGGCGACTTTTGGTTAGTGGAGGACTTGACACACAAAAAATTGGCGCATCTTGTTTCTGAAAAACTTGTTGCACTTTTAGGGCCCCCGATTACCTGGATCAGACGAAATTTTTTCTCCCCCTCTCTCCTCAATGACGGTCACTAGTCGGTCCTAACCTTCTCAATCTGTTTATTGCCTCCTTTTATGCTGTCCCGTTAAACATCAAAATCGGCGAAGCAAAAAGGTCACAAAAGAGCTTCGGCGGGAAGGCTTGTCTCTCAAAGTTGCGCTTTACCGGTAAATGGGCTGCGTGACATATCCACCTGAAAGTTACTAATGACACTTTGAGTCCTTTTGGGGGGCTATGTGTGGACTAAGAGGCTGAGGATAAGGAGGTGGATGAGGGGGGTGGTCTTTGACAGCCGTAAGTGAGTTGACGAAGCTAGCGATATTGGTTTTGCCTTCTCCCTTTTTCTCGGTTCTCAGCTAATTTCCTTTCAAGTTTACTGGTTGCAACGCTCTAATGGGAAAGCTGGAACCCAGGCAGACTCGTTTTCCCAATTTTTCACGCAATGCTGAAGACATGTCTCCAACCTTTAGGACAGATAAAGACATAATGATGGAGCAAAGAATTCGGCCAGTCCTGTTCTCTGTTTTGGAAACCTTTCATGCAGCATAGCCAGCCTAGTTGTACAATACGTAGGTATCTTTTTGTGTACGTGCCACGGTTCGTCCTTGCGTAGCATTTTTCAGGGATCTCAACGATCTACACACTAATTCAGATGTAAGGAGGCACGCGGGAACTCAGTACTTAACAGCTATTGTCCGTATTTATCCTTGCCCATTAGCGCGAGTAGTGATGGAAGACTCACCGGGCAAGTTATAGCATTCGAACACTGTAATCTTGTATACGACAATATTTTTTTTTTTCTTTTTCTGTAGCCCTCAAAGTAATGCTATTTTTTAAGTCTGTTTTAAAGAGTCAAACGCTGGCCTCTTTTGTTTCTCCTGGCTACGGTCTGATAAAATTTTGTAGAACTGCGCGAGATTTCGTAGCCATTATGTTAAATTCCAAAGGCGGAAACCAGCCAGGATAACGTTGCCTTGTTGCTTGCATTATCATTAGTACGGCTTTTGCACTAAAAGAAGAGAAATACTGATCTGCGTGACTGGCAAAGGTCAAGTTATTTCATTGACACTATCTAGCGAGCGATACCGCCATTCAAGCTATAAAATTCCACGAAACTGAGCTCGGAAAACTCTGCCAGAATTGTTTTTCTCGAATTTAGAAGTCTCTTCGTCTTGACTTGAAAGTTTCCTTGTCATTTTTGAGCTTACTTGAAAATAAAGCGAAATTAATAATAAGAATGAATAAATATGTATAAGCAAGTATACGTAAAAAATGCACAGGAAAAGTGAATGCGCGGAGGTTAAGTTAATTTGTTCAAAAGTGAACCACGTCGATTACCCGACGCCTTATCGTTTGCGACTTCCTAAAAATATATGTTAGACTTGCTTGGGCAAAAATAATGGTTTCGTCCTTTCCCTGATTACGAGTATTACTTAAGATAGACTATACATTTTCAGTTATATCTAGGTTATTATGTAAATTTTCAAGTTACTTTTAGACGGTATATTTTAAAGCTATTTTAAGATGGTTCTGGCACACTGAGCAGAACGCAAGAAAAAGTTCAAAGTACGAAATGCAAAAAGGGATTAGGAGACAGTACGTGTTTTTTAGAAGAGCAGTTGGTAAAACATTAATTTTATTAATTCAATAAAATAGTAAAATTAACAAGTAAATCATTAATACGTTGTAAAGCTTGACAAGGAAACGGTTTGTTTGGATGTCAGGAAAATATTTCTCCTTGGTGTTGCTTTCGTTGTAATTTGGCACGAAAATATTCAAGGAATGGAGTTATATAATTTATAACTGAAAAAATGTAATCGGCTTGACAAAACAAACTTCTCTACTTTTCGGTAACCCATCTATCTTTAAGATCTTGCCACCATATCTCCCATGTCTTGATATGGGATTTGGTACCTGAATGGCCCCCTAGTTCCTAAAACCTTACTTTAGCTTGCTGGGACTGGTGACGTGTTTCCTTTTTCGTTTTAAGCGAGGTTTTAGTAACTTACGGGGTATTTACGTACGTGATGCTATCGAGTGACAGGGGAGATATTTCCGACGACAGTGATTTTGACGACATACTTCTCTATTCTCCCATCCACCGCCTTTTATTTTCCGTTATGATAGAATATAGCAACGTGTTTTATGTTCCTCTGTGTCCCCAATAGCTTAGCTTTCTCCCGCATAAAAATTGTCCAATTTGACTGGAATCTTTCCAGTAAAAGCCGTGACTCCTGACCTTCTCGAGCCAAGTTGAGGGCAATAAAGCGGCACGCGAATAAAGCCCGAGCTCAATGCACTCTCGGTGACCGCCTTGGAGGACATTTTATTGTGAACAGAGTTCATCGGCTAAATTGGTTTCGTCTCGATGGAATTTTTGGTCTGGACCGACCAACGACGTTTCGACAGCCTTCAGGTGTCGTAATATGCGAAACGACCATATTGGCGTGATGCTTTGTTCTTTCTGCGGCTTTTCGAGCGCGCAAGTCAGTTTGTGCGATAACACCTACCCCAGAATCATGGTTACAAGGTTTTTAAGATGCATTTGATTTTGTGGGTATGCCTCAGTCTAATATGGATAACCACGATCGCATCGCATATGACACAAAACTTGTTAAATTGAATCAATCTTTTTATCCAACTTACACATTTTTAAATCTATCGAATTATTTTTCTTCGTGCATTTTCAAGTTTTGCACATGGTAAAACCACCGCAGAGATTGATGTTGATAACAATTTTTCAATAATTCGTTTTTTTTTTCGCTCCCTTGAGTTAAGTAACAGTTGTAACCCCTTTAATATCGTTTCTATTTTCATGCTCAACCTCTCGGAAAAAATTGTTCGTGATACCTTTGACGCATTGTTAAAGCTCGGAGCACGAAGCACAGTCGTGTCAATTGTAAATAAAGTTGCACAAGAAAAATAACAAAGGGACCAATGTTTCAGTTGAAAATTTTGTATCAGCGCGTTCAACGGGGGAAAATTTACTAACGATTCATTGTGATTAGCGATAAAGCCGTAAACTAGCCTTCTTGCGAATGAAGCATGCGTTGTTACCAATTTCGGTGCGTTTACCGGATCGTGTTGTTTGACCTATATTTTCACGGGTACTGTACTGTGAAGAACTAACCATAAGTAAAAATCTACTTGCTAATCCACATAAGTCTAATCATGTCTCTCGAGGTTAATTAATTTTTATTAAGGGTCAAAGAGATCGGAACCTATAACATCTGTAGCTATTAACATCACAGACCCGTCAGTTCTAATACCTACGCAGAAATCATGCTTAGGATTCACTTATTAACCGGCATATTGGTATATGCACCGAAAAAAGTTTCATTTGTTCAATTCGAAGCAACGTTTTAACATATACAACCAACTCGTCAATGTCACTGTGAACAAACGAAACAAAAATCAGCCTCAGGAGACTTGTTTATACCTTCGTAATTTGGCAAGTGCCTATTTGCTCATACAGCCAAAAGTGTACAATTATACATAGTTGTGGCATGCAGTATGGCACAGTTATTACGTTCATGAACCTGAGACATGGCCCATCGTAGCGTTCAAGAGCCATGTCAAGATTCTAATGTCTCTCCTTAATTCTTAATTGCAATTTTTACGAAGTTTGAAAGAAGTATACCCACGACCTTCGTCTCTGCCTCAAGTCCTAATAATGCTCTTCTCCCCTTATGTAGTTTATAAAACCTGGTATATATGTATGATGCTATGGCCATACCGTTGAATGTGTATGGACCTTAAACCTTCTTATATGGCCACATTTCAATCTGTTGATAACCACTAAAAATTTTAAGAGGTCCATGCTCTTTCAAGTTATGACAGATTGCGTTATGAAGGTAAGAGAGGGGTGAAAAAGCTTTCCAAAATCTTTTCAACTTGAGGAAAAGAACCGGCACGACACAAACGAATTTTCTTGAGCTCTACCTGTTGGTCTGCACTGAACTGTTTTTCTGATGATACCCTATACTAGCCGGAGATTTATGGTATTTTATGTCTTAAAAGATATAAAAAACAGCCGTTATGGCATGAAAAGGTACAAGACTTTATATCCTGAGCAAAGTGGCACTGTATACATCGAGCAACAGTAGCCTTTTCGCAAGTCCTTCTCTTTTCTCCCCTTTCGATAGAAAAAGCCTTCGGTGCGCGTTCACGCAGGTAAAGATGCTGCCTGATGTTACCTGCTGCACTCTGGGGGAAAAGGCTTTCGCTGGCCCATTACCTGCTCGGAACGGCACACCCAGGTTAGTCTTTCCTTTTTTCTGTCTTTCTGGAATAAAGTTGACAATGGACTTACAAGCGGGGTGTGATTGTCTTGAAAGTTCTTATGTCGCCTTTCCGCGATTTCAACTTCCTCAAGTCCGAAACATCTTAATTCTTTGTGTCGGTGTCCAGGGTAAAAGGTAAGGCCCCAGCGAGAGGTGGCAAACAAAAAAACGAACTCAAGTCCGATCCAAGCGACGTAAAAAAGAGAGAGAACAAATCTGTTTTGCCGGCTCCAAGGAGTTTTTCGGATTCGCTGAATGTTTAGCCGAATAAAATTTTCCAACTAGCCGTGTATAGTAGTTTGATATTCTCTTTATTTTTTCTTCTCGATATGCTCTTCCCTTTTCCTTGCTCGATATACTCAAATTCTTTTTTTCGTGTGCACGTCGCTTTGAGGCGTTATCTGGGTAGCTTTTTATACCTGTCTTGGGAGGTTTGATGGTAATAACATATGAATTAGAGACACAAAAACCTCTACAGTCACAGTCGAGTGGTTCCCAGGTTTGAATGAATCAAGAGTCAAGAACTGTTTTGCCTTGCGATA
This sequence comes from Triops longicaudatus, assembly GCA_022885665.1. Lineage (NCBI taxonomy): Eukaryota > Metazoa > Arthropoda > Branchiopoda > Notostraca > Triopsidae > Triops > Triops longicaudatus. Next base: position 678,650 of record JAGQDJ010000023.1, read on the forward strand.
AGTATAACGTTCATGTAGCAGTTGCATAACTGGTAGGGGATTCATTTAGGCTGCTTTTTGTTGGAAGTAAGTGAAAGCAATAAAGGGAAATAAGGTAGCCCGGGCTGTTTTTTCGTTTTTTTCTGTGCTGCTAGTTCGAAGAGTTACGGAGCAATATAGATTTACTACTCATAAAGGAGAAAATTATGGCAAGAGCAAGCTACCGGTTCCAGAAAGAGGTACGGCCACCTTTTAGGTAGTCTCGTTCTCACGCTCTGACAATCAGGTATTGTCCCAGTAGTAAGCTGCTGCTGTATAATAGTTACAACAGCAGACAAGTCCAATTTCAAGGACCCGTTTGGGTCACTTAGAGTCGCTAAATGCGACCCTCAGTGGCTTCCTACTGGATCTTGGAGGACCTTTTTGCCAGCAGCTGAAGGGGATAAGTGTTGTACACGGTTATTCTTTGTTGTCAGTCACGGGTTTTTTCAACGTTATTCGGAAGCTAGCAAGCAATGTAGTGCAGTTGAGAGAGAGAGACCCGCTGTATAACTGGCCACTTTTAGAGGAGGCCTTTCGCTTTTTCTTCACTGGACCATTGCAAGCAGCTTATTCGACACGGAGCTTCCCAAATTAAGGTTAACGTGGCATAGCCATCCCGTGCGGGTCGTTATTGAGAAAACGGAGAAGCTAAGGGTGATTATATAGGTAACCTGGCGATTCTAGAAATGTTACAGAAGCCAAAGAGGGAGAAAGAAAGAAAAAATTAGGGTTGGGGATGAGTTGTCCTATAGCTTTCGTCATTGCATACCTTTTAAAGCCCTCTATCTTGTCTCGATGGCTTTTCAATACAACCAACTGAACGGAACTGGTAGCAGTGTCTTACTGATGGGGGTTTTAGTACCTTCCACGTGGTATATCCGAACAGGAATGTTCGTAGGTTTCGAAAATGAGCAGGATAATGCGCGCACTTCACGCTGAATTGACGGATTTAAGAGGGGCTCTTGAATGTCAATACAGTTTTGGAAAAGAGCCGCTTTGAATTTAGAATCGTCACGCGAATTTTGACTGAACCAAGCTGGGCGCATGGAATTCTTTGCTGTAATCGAAGGCATGGCGATAAAAATATCTGAACTCAAGTAGTGAAATACATTGTTCCTCTTGCGATGCGATTCCCTGCTGAGTTTGAACGATTCCTTTCGGTACTGTAAACTTGCTCTCCCTACCGATTTCAGTGTGAGTGTAAGAAATAATGTCGGTCAGCTTACAAAGTGAAGGCATGTTTATGGTAGAGAAACGTAAGAGAACCGTTCCGAAAAATGCACCTAAAATTCAATACGGACGCTTGAGAAGCGTTTACTAAATCAATGAAAAGTTGGGAATACATTACTATTTCACTGAAATTACTTGATGCTCAGAGACTTTGGTTCTTAATTTTTTTCACAGTTTTTCTTGATACAGGTGGGTGTATTACACCGTATTGTTAAAGAATTATGTGCCGTTTTCTTGTTAGTAATACTTACGTGTCGAAAAACTTATATTCAAATCCTTTGTAATAGGTACCTTCATCCCAGGGACGCTGTGCGACGTCAGGCGAGACGTGGCCTTATTTGTTTTTCGTCCGCTGTTATTTCTGTTACGACTCTCTCAATTATTTTTCCTTGCGTGAAATATCTCCTTGCATCCCCTATAGCATGCAAAGTTGAAATAATCACGCCACCCTGCCAAGGCCATTTGGAAATTTGTAACATCCTTTTTCCAAAGACGACAAATGTGTGCCACAGAATGGAAAAAGAAAAGAAACAAAAAAGAACATTTTCCGCTCGCAAAGCATGCCATAGCCACTTTTGCACGGCGCATGGCTTTACAAAAGCTTTTTTTTTGCAAAATAAGGGTGACAATTTTCCAACATTGTACTTCGGGGCACAACTGGCGGGCTTAACCGTTTTCCGTTCCAGCCTGTTATAGCAGTTATGGCTCTCTCCCTTTGCAGTTGTCCTTCTTTGCCGAATTTTTCTACCTGGATGCTCTTGGGATATGCTTGTGCTGTCCTGTATTTTTGACCGACCAGGGGAGAAGGAATTGAAGGATACTGTCGTGCTAAACAACACTCAGACTTTTGGAACATGCGATAGACTCCACTAGCTGAAAAACATTGTCAACACCCTGAGAGGCATTTGTCCCACTGCTGAATACCGCAACGCTCCGGAACGAGGCGCACTGATGGTCAAGTCGCGACTCGTTATGGAGCAGAAAATGACCTAGGCCATGAAAACATCTCACGGGTTTTCTCAAAGGCATTGTTGCATCGAACGAAAAAAACCCAGAACACTTCATCCGACTGTACTACAAACACGACGCGATAAGTTTAGGTCAGTTGTGAAACATCAAGTTTTAAAGTTTTTGAAGCTCTAAAAAAAGAAAAAAAAAAAAACGGGAAAACGGGTTGCATGCGAGCAGATCGAAACAGTTCTAAAAAGGAAAGAAGCTCGCGATAATATTATTATTGTTTCAATGAAATATATTCTGGCAATGCTTAAGCATTCTCTTACCATAAGAGTTTCTTAACCCCCTAAGATTTTTTGTCGACAGTACTGTACTTCACAGAGCGGTGCTTTTGGCTGGGTACTTTTCACTGTGATAATGCTTACTTTACCTACAACATTTTTAATAGAGCATTGGTTACGTTTCTCTTAAATGAGTTTCTTTCGGTATGGTAGTCGTACACGTGTACAAAACCCTAGGACTGTAGGAATACAAGCTGTAAAAAGAATGTTTACAGTTTTCACGACACAAAAGGAGGAAAAATAAGTTGAGTAGTAATAATCTAAGGCATGGCAAGGTACCCATTATCTGTTCTCGTATAGGCTGAAGGGGGCATATTTGGATAGCATGTTATAAATGCGTTATGTCATGCACGCATGCATTTTTCGTGGAAATGTTGTATTTTGAACGTTTTCCACGAGGTAAAACGAAAAAAAAAAAAAAAATCTGACATTTTTCTAGCGTTTATCTACTTCGGGGAGTTCCCCTCCCTTAATGCAAACTTGAAGTAGCGCTGGCTACCCCAATTTCTGCTTTTTGTCAAACAGATAACCTCAGAAAGACTTTTTAAGTGGACTCGGTACCAATTTTAGCAATATTGGTTTGTGTAAGGTCCACACTTGGCTTTTTTGGTGGCCCGGGGAAGGTTTTCAAGTGGTGATAGTCAACCCCAATTTCTTTCTTGTCTCAATTGTTTCCTTGGCGTGATGCGAAAGAAAAAGCCACCACTCCAGAAGCTGAGAAGCCTGGGAGAGACCACCTATAAACCTTCCTGAATCAAGTGGATGAGAGAAAAAACAAAACACCAGCTCGTATTTTTTGACAAGTAGATTCAATAATTTTATTTTCAGTCTTTTTCTGTCGCACAATATTTTTGGGCGGCGGGCAAGGCACATGGCAAAAAGTTTTCTAAACCTGGTTCTTCCAGGATTTTTTTCCGTTGCGTTTTCTGTACAAAATAGCCATACAATCTATGTACACAGCTTTTATATACCATAATTACAGTTGGGTGAGCCATAAAACTTGCATAGGGGCCTTGTATATGTTTATAGAAAAAAAAAAACACTTTATACTGTGTGGACTGTTTTGCCAAGTTGCTTTTCACATCAGAAGTTAAAGGTGGTAGTATATAATGCTGCTGGGTGTTTCAGAACCTATTGACATGTAAGCAAAGGTTGCAACTGTCTTACAAGAGCCGAGCTTTTTTTCCTTAGCTACAAATAAAATTAAGCTGATATCCTTTTTCTAAGGAGGATCAATTGTGGGGGCACAAGTAATACTTAAGAACCTCTCAACTTAAGAACATTCCGTCAATCATTGACTTAGTTTGAGAAACAAAAGACAAAATCACTCACGAGGACTTGGTTTTCTAAAAAATGAGGGTAAAAATGGGGGAGGAACGCGAATGGAAACTGAACGTGTGGGTGGGAAACTCATAGGCTTTACAAATACAGGGAGAAAAAGTTGCTCGATGGTTTTTTACGAGTCCGAAGGACTTGTCTTTGTTCCAAGACAGCGTCTGGCATTTGATAGGAAATTATGAACAGTAATTATTTCGGAGCAGAGGAATCTTTGTCAGAGGTATAATGTGAAGAACACGTAAATCTTTGATGGGAGTGAGAGAAAAGTGAAAAGTAACACGGTAAGAAATGTGAGCGGATGACTGTTCAACTTGGCGCAAATTCTCAACGTAAGCTTTTGTTTCCTGCCATGTTTCCATTAACGACCGGAATTCGAAATTACACAAAAAGTCAATCGATAGGGTTTTTAATATACAACAATAAACTCTCGAAATCAAAGTGAGATCCGTAAAATGTTAGGCCCAAGTAAGTTTTCATAGCTGCTGCGCTGCAAAGGAGGCTGGCTGTCTTGCTTTTTGTGCATCACCGAAGTCCCCAGTTACCAATTTCCTTTCGTCACCACGTCATTGGGATCAGGATAGGGTACGGGGAGCCAAGGGTTTGTATGCGTTGTGCCACAGGTGATAACGATCCGACGCCGCTGCCAAACCACAATTCATATTTCGTCCTTCCTTCAGTCGCTAACTCAAATAATTTAAATCTTCACAGAGGGACATCACATCACATCGTTTTTCATGAAGGGCGTAGGCTGCAATTTTACACGCAGATTTGTGCTACAGCTACCAAACTTCCCAGGTCTCAGGACTTGGAAAAGCTGCCAATGCTTCCATTCCACCTTATTAGACAGCAGTGGCTAGAACATCTTCATCCAACCGGCAGTCGCTTGGCCTCTTCAGCAATGAAGGGTCACTAGAATGACAAAAAAAATGTAGGTATTAATTAACTGGGTCAATTTTGCTAATTACACATGTGTCCAATGAAAGCGACGCAAAAAAGAGAAAGTGGCGAAGGAAGGATGGACATTGTGTTGGTCAGAGCAGCTTGAGGGTTTAGCCTTACACTTTCCTTCGGGCTACACGTTTCGGCTATTGGAAAAGTAGACCTGTACTTCACTTGAAGGCAAACGGCAATTTTTTCTCTTTCTCACCGTCCATAGCATAAAAATATGCTACGAAACTAGTAACTAACTCGTGCTGATGGCAATGCCTAACTTTTTCTACTTCTCACTCGATGGGCGGTGCTTCGATGTACCTAGCAATATTGTGTTCTGATATTATTGGTCAGGCGAAGTTGCACGTCACATCCTGTGTTAGTGTGAGTCCCTGGCTCGAGGCGCACTCTCATACATTGAAGTCAATTATTACCTGCAGCAACGCTTCCTGCGATTTAAATGACGAGCTGGAAGGCAGCTGGGGGGCTTTTCATCATATGTTAGATGACTTTTCTAGCCATTGCGAAACATTAATGGTACCTTTCCAAGTTACGCTAAGTTAATACTGATGTAGCCAAAATGTCGCTCAAAATAATCCCTTGCGCCCACCTTTTAGTGTTTCAGGTTTAATTGGATGAGAAAAGAACGTTGTTGCCAAAAAAAAAAAAACTGCAGTTAGGAGTCATTAACTATACAAAGTTTGAGTTGTTGTCTCAACGATCAAGTTTTCTGGACGAGGAAAAGAAGTTTGGCGGTAAAGACTTAAAAGATTTTGGGCCCTGAAAATCTGAAGCGAAGTTAGCCAAGCATGCAATCTCACGCTCTTCGGAACACTTCAGTTTGGCCAGTCATCGTCTTCCCGCGCCAGGCAGTCAACCAAGCTATTGTTTTTACCGTCGCTCGACGGTCCCATCCTCGTCGCTCGAAATCCATCAAGTGTCATGCAAAAACCTGTACAAACTCTTAGGCTTCCTCGCAAAGCCACAATGGTTCGTTTACAGCGTCACAAAAAGGACGCCACCTCGTTACTGAGATTTCAAAGCATTTAGTCAGGTGCCGAATTACTTTCACCACTTATCAAGTAGACTTTTCACCTAAATTTCCTTGTCAGTACAAGAATTGACATTTGCAATTTCCACAGCAAGTCTGCTGCTAGTGATTCTCCTCCCCTACTATTCTAATTAAGCCAATTACTACCAAGACTTCAGGTACCGAAATAGTTATAGCAAAAAAGAAGTCGGGAGACTGTCAGACGACGTTCCGGGCTGCGCTAACTATCTCCTGGACTAACTCGTTTGTTTGGTTGGCGTGGGAACCCGAACCCGAAAGCGCCAAAAGTCGGTTGGTTGATTTTTATTTTCCGGGCGAAAGTTATCCAGGACAATAGATAGTTGAGGAAGGTCAGGGTAAAGTCCATGTTTGAAAGAATACAGGTTAGCAACTTTTTGGGTTAAAGGCGGAAAGTAAAGCAAGTTAAAACCAGCAGGGAGAGGCTACTTTAAGGGGAAACTAGTGGTTGAGGCTTACCTAGGATTGCAATAAATGCTGCTGTCCATGAGTCTGTTATCCAAAGGTGCTGATCGGTGTAAACTGTCGTACTCCTTGTCTAACTTATCCGCGGCACTGACGACCGAACCTCTGTGGCACTGCACTGTACTGTTTGTGTTCACTGACTTAAAAGAAGATGTGGGGTGGTTAATGTAATTTTTGTTGCTACTCGCTGCCGAGAGCATTTTGGTCCGTTGAGGCAGCGTGGTATACACGTGCTCTTTGGCCATGTACTCAGGGTCAATATTGTCTCCATGCGGGTGAGCGTTGACACACTTGGACTTGGGGTAATCCAACGCATTGACTATGCGGTGTTCCTTGCCGTACGAGTCCATTTTGTCGCTGATTTGGTGCACTGCATTTTGCTCATTCTGACGACGGGCTTCTTCATCGGCCTTGCTTTGTGCGCGTCTCCTGCGTCGCTTCATGACCATGATGACCACACAAGACACTAGCGCCAGGATGGGCACAGCGGTGGAGAAAGTGGCGATGAGGACCACTTGCTCCGTCGTTAAAGGGGCATTATCGGCCTGGTCGGGACTTTTCGATGACAACACAGCCAACATGGGCGACTGCTGAAGCAGATCAGGGCTGAAGCGTTCGCACATTTGACCAGCGTAGCCCGGCGCACAGCGACACTCAAACTCATTGACGCGGTCCAAGCAGGTTCCGCCGTTGCGGCAAGGGTTGGGGGCGCATTCGTTGATCTCCACACTGCAATCTTTGCCAGTAAAGCCGGGTTTACACGTGCAGTTGTAGTCATTGACGAGATCGTGGCAGAGCCCTCCGTTGGCGCACGGTTTGGTCAGGCAGTCATCCACGTTCGTTTGACACAAGGAACCCACAAAGCCCGGGACGCAGACGCAGCGGAAGGAGTTGACCATGTCCACACAAGTACCTTGGTTGAGGCAAGGGTTGTTGGAGCAGTCATTGATGTCCGTTTGGCAGAGCTCGCCGGTGAAGCCCGCGGGGCAGATACACTTGAAGCCGTAGAGTTCATCAATGCAAGAGCCACCGTTCTGGCAGCGATTAATCGCACAATCGTCCACCTGATGACCACAGTTGATGCCATCGAAACCAGCGGGACAAAGGCACATGTAGCCTTCCGGTGTATCCAAACATGTCGCGCCGTGAAGACAGGGTGCATCTTGGCAGGTTTGGGCTGAAGTTTCGCATCGTCGCCCGTGGAACCCGGGTGGGCACTCGCAGGTGACATTGGCCCCGGTGCTCCCGGTACACTTCCCCCCGTTGAGGCAGGGATGGTGGGTGCAGTCATCCAGTACGATTTCGCAGTTGGTCCCCGTGAAGCCGGGCGGGCAGGTGCAAGTGTACGAGCCCTGGCCGGTATTGAGGCAAGTGGCGCCGTTGCGGCAAGGCTTGTGGTTGGTGCAGTAGTTCAAGTCTTGGTTGCAGAACAAACCGCCCCAGCCTTCGTTGCACTTGCATTGCCACGGTTCTTGGCAAGTGCCGTGCAAGCAGCCAGGGTAGCGAATGCACTCATCGCACAATCGACCTTGCCAACCTGTGCGACATCTACAAACAATTGAGAAATTAATAAATGCAACTTCCCTCATTAAAAGAACATGTTGCGTGTTTCATTGAGTTTTCTTAATGACGTGCCAAGTCCATTCATTCACGCCAGGTATAGCGAGACCTACCAAAGCGGCAAGGAGCTTGTGGCCCCGGGGCAAAAAGTTCGATGGCTTGATTTTTCATTTTCTAGTTTTATTATCCCCCACAACAGAAAAAAATCCCAATCAAAAACGATAATCGGGACTTCCGTCCTTTTGCTCCACTTCGATGGCAGCCAAAGAGGGCAAAGAAAAGCTCGTTTGCACTTTTTTGCTGACAAGCCTCGGCGTCCTTGGTCTTAGTTGCATGCTTGTTTTGCTTTTCTCGCGTGGGTTTGGTTCAGCACGAGTGGCAACAAAAGCAAGCAACAAGTCAGGCCTCACCATTGACACCGAACAAGTTAAGAAATCTTGTATTTTAACTGGGGGTCTTTTCCGGTGCTCGCCTTTCTCGTTAAATATACAAAAACGAATCAACTATTCCAATTTCCTCTCCAATAAAAAAAAGTAAAAATGGTTGAACTTACTTGCACTCGTTGGGTTCGCTGCAATGGCCGTGTTCCTTATGACATCCTGGCAAGCACATGGCTGAAAGAAACGGAAAAGAGCAAACGGTTAGCTAACTGCGGTTTATGGGTGGAAAGGTGTAACCAGCCAAAAACAGCCCATAATTAAAACACGGATGAAATGTAACAGTGACGGGTGGGGGGGGGGTGTTAGGTAGACCATAAGTTACCGCCTTGTGTCAAAGGCGACCCCGAACCGCCTTCCGAGTGGGGGAGGGGAAACAGCGAAAGGTTTTGGTAACCTTTGTTCGGTTGTGACAAGTGAACCTGAACTTTTCCGCGCCTTGACGGAGTCTGGGAAAAAGCTGGCACTGGAAAACGGTGCATTCCAGACGCCGTATTTGGTTCGGCCTTAATTTGACTAATTTAACGTGGGCAATCAATCTTGGGTACGTTTCGCGCAGTAAACGGTTCTGGTGACGGCTCCCGAGTACGGGAACGTTCGCTGTTAGCGGTTCACAGCCTCCTTTTCTTAAGACTAACTCAGATGCTCACCGTCGCCCAGAGAGCAATCGCTAGCGCCCGAACACACAGAAAAATTCTATTGGGAAGGTCGAAGTATCGTGTGCAGCTTACTAATTGAATTCCCAGACCTGATAGGTTCTATTCATCTTGTTTGCGACACGCTGCAGACTTATTACGTACGGCTTAGCATGATGTATGAGTTTACCCGGGTCGCGTCGCATCTGTTCATCTTTTACAATGCGTTTACCTGAGACAGATGGCACCGAGAGGCGCCGAGGACTAAAAAGTGGGAAGACGACGGTTATCAAGAGGATGATGGTTTTCGTTGTATTCAATCGATGAATGTAGAGTCGAGGCAGGGTGCTCTTGCCTGGCTGTGAGGGTATAGCATTATGAGGGTGGACAGCTGCCACGTGACCCAAGTAGCTACTTGGTTTTAGTGCGGGTAGTAACATTAAGGGGGGTTTTTCCCTTTCAAGAAAAGCGGAACGGAACCCCTTGTCTTGTTGTTCGGCCCCATTCAAAACTGTCGTATAGGTAAAGGCTTGCCACATACATCCACATGCATATACGTTTCGTTTCCTCCTCCGGTAACGTTGCCTTTTGGTACCTTTTGTGTCCCCTCACCTGTGGCAACAGCCACACCATGCAACCAACCCAACTTCTCCCAAGAAAAAGACAAAAAGGGCGGACTTTGGGAGAACCGGTCCTGTCTTGCCCAGCTATATACCCAAGACCCCTTCTGGGCATCGCTGGAGCCTGGGAAAGTTCCTCCGGCTCTTAGTTCCTTTGCATTTACTTTGCTTCCTTACTTACCATCCCAAATTTAAAGCTTCCTAGCACTGAGAACTTCTCTTGTTGGACACATCAACATTAAACAAACTGGCTCCCAACAAGAATATGAAGACAAGGCTCATTTTACAAGTTGGGAAAGTCCGTCAAGGAATGTTCGAACTGGGGCTCAAAGGACTAACTTGAATCAAAAGCAGCACTTATCGATAGGAAAAGACTTAAAAGAGTGTGTTTGGGGGTGATTAGAAGCTTACTAAACTAGGGCGCGAAAAGTATTGCCAGTGAAAAAGAAAAACAACGGGGCGTCTTCTCAGTGGCAGGTAGGTAACTAGCAAACTGCGGGCTTTCAACTTCTTTTTGGAGAAGCTTTTGGTAGAAACCGTGGAGTGATGACGCCGGTTTTCCCATGACCTTTAGCCTGCAGATCATGACACCCCAAGACAAGCAAGAATCTATCTTGAGGGAAGCTTTCTTCAACTTTTTCAACTGCTACGTAAGCATCCTTAATCGTTGTTTGGGCTAACGTCGTGATTACATCTGCTCAATTCCCTGCGACCTCAACACTCTTCTTGACCATAAGAACGCCTGAGTGGCCTCGGCTTTTGCGTTCCCACCAACTTCCCCCCAAGACGTGGTCCAGGCGTCGTTTTCCAATCCACAAGTGCGTCGTAATTGCCAGGAAGCATAGTACCCAAGAGGAATACGGAGGAAGTAGCAAAGGGGGAAAAAGAGGTAAAAGGGGAGGAAGCTTAGATTAACGTTGTAACCAAAGAGGTAGGAAAAGCACAGGCAGAACTCGCAAGGAAAAAAGGGGTGATTTCCCACTCCGGAAGTGGAGACCTCTTCTGCTCCTCAAGCTAAAAGCACACGACTGCGTCGTTTAAAAATCGCCCAAGGCGTCGTCGATCGTCGACGACGTCTCTTCCTTGGAAAGGTACGCTTTATACCGCAAACGCGTTTTATAGGCTTTAGGGTGTCAGGGAGGGCACAAACAAAGGCAAGAGACCATGGGTAAATAGTTAGGGATTTAAGCGGCGACACACGATGTGAATGGCGTGCTTACCTTTCTCGCAATAGGTTCCAGTCCAGCCGGGCAAACAGACTAGGTCGCCTTCCGATGAACACGTGTAATGACCAAAGACATCATCACGGGGTTTGCAGTGTTTGTTGCAGTTATCACCGTAATAATGCGGGTCACAACGGACTCGGTAACCATACTCCAAAACCTGCTGACCACCGTGCGACGTACTCACTTTGTACGTGTCGTTCTTCCAGTTGTCGCCCGCGTACAATGTGCGTTGGATAGCCATACGCATCACCAAGGCTTTACCTAGAAAAAGACATGTCTCATTAGTCCATACATTCAAAGAAGCGCCCCTTTCTCACATGGACAGATGTGTAGCACGGCATGGGCTTATCTCTTCTGAGTGTATGCCCCATTCCCCCAGATTACATTATCAAAATTCGAGGAGGGAACATTTGTGCTTGAAAACATGATTGTCTAACAAGTAGGCTATAACTTATTTTCTTTTTCGAAGTGTGGCTGACTGAGGTGGGAAGGGGATAAGACGATCGGAGTCTCCTGAACGGAAAAACGAGAAGTTTTACGAGAGAGTCTTGTGTCTTTCAAACTAATGAATGAGCACTGGTCGAGTATGTGTTTCTGACCGTCTCCCTCATCCTCCCACGCTCTGAAAGGTCCGGTAACCCGTGCAAGCGGTAAGCTTCTATGAAACAGATGGTCGTCGAGGAGAATAGGTCTACACTCTCTCGACCGCTTTTCGCCTCTTTCAGGACAGCATTTGGCAGCCTAGGCATCAACCACCGGATGGAAACCCCAAACTGTTCCTCCTACTCCAGAAGGGGATGAAGGGAGAAGAGTTTTGGTTTATTTCCTATAGGTCTCCTTTTGGCTGTGGTTCCGCAGAAAAAAGTTTCATGCTAAAAGGGGGGTTCCGAATCTTGGCAGATGTTTTGCTCAGCTATTGTGACATTTATTCTAACAAGAAAACCCTGGCTAAGACATAGGACTGCAGATAACCTTAGTCGTATTTGCACCGTGTCCGTTTCATGATAGCACAAATTAAGAAGCGAAAAAAGAGTCCCGTTCTAAACATTGTGATTTGATTGGCTTTTTATGCGCACTTGCTAGTGTGGTGCGGTAACAAGTCGCCAAAGTGTTGGAGTACAGAAGTCGCTAACCTCCTGGGAAAATCTTGGCAAGGAAAAAGGAAGTAGCGCAGAAGTGGTACTTGCAAGCATGTACGCACCTTAGTGTGGCCAAGACATGAGAAACAAAAACAGCGTTGGACTGAATGGACACCAACAAGAGGCTTCCGAAACGTGTTGCCTAGTGAGTAGAGACCATATGTATACGGTCTATATGGTTCAAGTGAAATGTTAGGCTCATAGGCACCCAACAGCAAATGACCGGAAGTCCAAATTACAGCCATAGGGAGGCTACTGGGAAAGCGCTGGCCAAAGAAAAGAAACAAGTTCGTCCTGCCTTGTTGTGGTAGAGGAGCTTCACGAAGCTCAACAAGAGAGAAAACGCTACTGGGTTCTCTCGTCATGCAGGGGTGATTGCCGCGATGGTTCTGCATGTAACGTGTTGCGTCTCCGGGGCATAACAAACTTTGATGAATGTTCTCTTCGGTTCTGCTAATTTCCCGAAACCCCTTTTTAGTACCTTTTTTATATTCTCCAGTTACAAGAAAGGAGGACTTACTTATAACGAGGCTTATGCGAACTCGGGTACTTTTTTTAATATATGTCGAAACGAGGGCGATTTCATTGAGGGAAAGAAAAGGTATTGGTTATTGCTAGTTGTGGAACTTGCTGAGAATCCCGCAGGAGCAGCGATAGCTGTGGCGGTTGTCAGATGTATAGACTCCGATAAGCGGGTTAAGAAATCATTATTTTTCCTGATTCCATCTTTTGTGTGGAGATGGGAGCTTTTCAGTGTCTTATAGGACGGGTGAAACTAACCAGGACGGATACGGCGGAGCGCATATGCTGGCTGAGATTGATATATACACCTGAGAGGTAAGAAAAGGGGAACTAGTGGCCCTGGACTGGTGTAGCTGGCCCTTCTTGAACAGAAATCGTGGTTCCAGACTTGAGACGCTGGGAACCAAGCGAAAACCTTTGGATTGAGACGGGAAGCCTGGGAAAAACGAAGGGCACCCAAGGGTTCCCTGCTCCCTTGTTCCGCCACCTTTTTATATATTTTCTTTTCTAGCTTTTCAGGTCCCTTTTTTCTCTTTGCTGACAAGAAAGAGACGAGAAAGAAATCTTTTTCATAAGACTCCTCCAGCTCTTTTCGACACAAGCGTGTTTAATAGGAAATTTTCTTAAGATAATCGAATGCAGTACCGCACTAGAATCCTCCAGGTTTCAATAATGAACATATTTTTTTTTCTTACCTGCTGGCATGGATCCATTAGCTGGAGCTTCATGCAAGGCGTCAACGATAAGGACAAAATCACCCTGAAAAATAAACATATACAATTAGTACTGGAGGGGGGAGGTCAAATTAACTTCTTGAGCCTAAAGCCCTTCAAGGAGAAAGGTTGATTATGTGCCAGAACCATAATATGTTCATGAGGACTTTGGCCTTTTACTCTCCGGGAAAGAAAAAATGGGGGAAGCTGGGTAATTGTAAACTGCAAAAATTAAGAGTAGCTTCTGGGCCTTTATGAAGAGCTTAAAGGATGCACAAGCGGTTAAACATAAGCACGTAGAGGTAACTGAAAAATAAATCGTCAAACTTGACAAGTGATGACGAGTGTGAGTGTGTGTGAGATCCCCAAAGGAAAAGAAAATGCGATTCATAGACAAGGAAAACAAGCTGGGAGTTCTTAATCTCTTAAGGGAGGAAAAAAGGTAAACAGTACTCGAACGAGAGAATTTTCACTAGCTTAGCTCCGAGTAAATATGCGGTTACTTTAGAACAGTGAACAATGTTGAAACAAAAGGTTGAGCAGCTAGCATCAAGAGGCTGAGAAAGTTCGCTAGGTTACGTTCACAGAAGCTTGAGTACTGAAGGTTTCTTTGCCCAAGACTTACCGGCCAGGTGAACCCGAATGGGAACTGCATAGGGTTGATAAATCCAGAGATAGTTTTAGAGGCATCATCACCCAACACTACACTATTGTTGGCTAACACGGGCGTAATTAAACCGCCATACGTGCATGGAGGATTGGGATCGATATTGGCTTGATAATGCTTTAAACACACTTGGAATTTGGTCACACAAGTGGCACTGCAAGCACCATTATTAGAGAGACGTAATCCACGGCAACAATTGCCCTCCACATCACGACCCAGGTCGTTTCTAAACGAGCGTAAGCGCAATTCGAAAACTCCGGAGCTGGACACCTAAAAGAATCACAAGAAACGGACGTTTAAAGGAGTTGTTAACCGAGCGTACGGCACTTGGATGAATCAAGACAATCAAAAGGACAAACAATAATTACTCGGGTAGTAAGGAAAACGACCAAGACGGAAATCACTGCTGCGACGAAGTGGTGAAGGCAACCCATGTTGAATGTGTATTGTCGGTGTGCGAGAAGTCGACAGGGTCCACGTAAATAATCGCGTAGCCCCTCTTGGTTTTCGACTTAAGGAAACTCCTTGTTTCCTTACGATTGCCGATCTTTCGGTACAATGAGATCGGCCGGTAGGCACACAATCAAACAACCGTGCTCGTTAAGCAAAAATCTCCGCTGCACACCACCGCAACAATAACTTGTGTTTGCATGGCGCACTGCTTTTCTTAAAAAAACATCGTTTCACTAACACTGTAATTCTTTTTAGGAATGATCCGAAATTAGTAATCCAACTGATAATCCCGGGCTGTGGGGAGGGTAAATACGAAATCACGTTAAGCGACGTTCACAAGACTGTCTTCGCTCGAGAGCGTTTGTGCGTGTATACGAAAGTATAAGCTCGAGGGTGCGACGTACTCCACAACTTGCCTCTCCAAGGTTTCAACGTCGACTAAAAGGTTCAGGCGTGCTGCAGGAGCTCATGGAGCGAGAGAACTTGGGGCGGCCGGCACCCCAGACTCGCGTGCGCTGCAGGACTTGAAGGGCCCCAGGCTTCCCCCCTCGCTTTGCGTTGGTCTCCTTCGGGCCAGACTGGAATATTTTTCGGCACCAGGGCGGCAGCACTTTCTGGATTGGGCTCTCAGCTCGGTTGGACTTGGGTTACTTGAAAAATTGCTACATGAGCTGTGGAGCGGGATTGGGACAGGCGTCCCTGGGAAATAGCACTGTTTGAATGAGGGAAAACATTAATTCAAATTTTGATCGGTGACGTTCACTCGACCACTGGCATTTCTGACACGTGATATTTAAAGTCACTAATCACGTTCGAAAGCGCGTGATATTGTTGTATGGGCCTGCTACGCGTCGCCATGAATGTTAAAGGATGCTACCCGAGCTCCGATATGCTACCTGGACGCGTGCCATTCCTACGCAATGATAAAAGGAAAACTTAATTAGGTTTCTTCTTTCTGTTTGTGTGCAAACCCAGACGGAGACAAGGAAGCGCGAGTGGAATTTTTAACGAGACAGATCGGAGACGTAAGGATGACAGGAAACTTTACTTTTATCGACAAAAGCATCTAAAGGATAGGCAGCTCTTGCGAAACTTGTACGCGAGAGTTGTGAATATTTTGCAATAACACTTTGCGAATACAAAGGTTTCATTCTTGTCGAAAACAACACGATATACAAGCTTTCAAGGTAACGTCTAAACGCAGAGGAGTAGAATCATCAAGCACAGGGGAAAAAAAATTGAGTGGAAAGTATTTTTAGGGAAAATTGTGGAAGAAGGGACTGATTCAGATCCTCAGTGTTGACTAGGGAGTAATGCTAATGAATTATACAAGGCATGTGCTCGTTAACAAGGTTCTTGGATGATTGTCGGCCCGCCGATCAAAGGCTCGCCAAAAGAAAGGGTTCACACGACTTGTACTAAACCCGGATTTCTGTCTAGGAAAAGCCCAAATCCGTGGAGAAGCAAATATAAATAAATAGAAGTTGAAGCTTCTTTGGAGCTAGGAATGGACATGGAGGACTGCCTTTGCTCTAAACTTTTTCCATGTTTCAAGGAATCTAGTAACCTTTCTACAGTACAAAAGCGCAGACGTAAGGATCTCCCCAACATACGTTTTTTTTTTTTGGTACATTTTCTTATCCGTATTTTTTTTACCAATTTGCCAATCGTAGGCTGCCTTTTTCTCCTTGAGGAATACTTTTCCCTCCTTGTGGGTACGGGATGCCGGAAAACTGACGACAAAAACGTCTGTCGGAGAGAGCCTTTAATGCAGAATACTGATGTTTTTTGTCCGTCTCGAAAATTCGAAGAGAAATCAAAGATTCTTGCGGAGGAGCTTACAGCTACCGGTGACGGAAAAGTGAAGTTCCTCGGCACGTGCTCTTGAGATCACACTTGAAAAAGTACGTTCTAGTGAAAGTACTGTTAAATCGGTTGACGCAACATATGCTGACCGTAAGCGGAAGCTCATGATGTTGGAAAGGTTGTGGAGTGTTAGGTCAGCATGGCAGGTTTTTGCTTGACCGGAAGTTTTGGTTAAAGCGCAAGATGCTCGGTTCCCCATTTTGGGTTGAAGAGAGCATATGGTCACGACCTGTTAACCTTTTTCTACTTGCCACGTGTTTGCGGTCACTTCGCTTTGCTACAATCGAATAGGTGTCAAAGTGAGACTTTCGGACTTTTGAGTTAAGGCTTTAGTCAAGAGCACTGGAGTAGTAATGATTTTTCTGCCGAATTTAGCGAAACGAATCTGTGGAGTAAAACAGCTGGTCTCGGCGTGCTATCTTGGAAAGGAATCTGATAACCTTGCTGTGTGGCATGCATGATGTTTCTGGCATCGGTGCGTTTGCTGTAGTGCTGCGGCGCAGACCTGGGCGATGACACACAGAAAGCATCGGTCAAAAGCCAAAGCCAGTAAAGGCGCTAAAGGAATCCAAACACCTTGTAGGCCCGCGAGGAAACAATTGCCATATGGGCTACCAACGACTCTAGCTCGAAATAAAGGTGTTGACCCTGATCATATGAGATATTTAGAAACAGCAAGTACCACAGGCAAAAGATAGATTTGTGGGTTCGTATTAAGGACTCGGTACTTGCGTTCATCTGTCATTTAGTTTGCTAGTTAGCTAGTCCAGACAAAACAGCCGCTTGCGTGGTGTGCTGGCATTGTATCACTCTTAATGGCGTCCTTAAAATGATACGTAGAAAATTAAGCATGCCAGTAGCGTACTGGCCCTGGAAAACATGTTTATGTACATCGGGCTACCACGTGCCCTCTTCATAATCCTCATATCCTTGCCTATCCATACCGCTCGGATCTGGTGACTGCCAATATCTTATAACCTCGGCTTCTGGCAAACACGTGTTTTGGTTTTATTAGAAAGTTCATAGTAGATGGTTGCTTCGCGTTGCTCCTCTCCTAAACTGTCACACATGGCTTTTCTTTATCAATAACTTTGTACAACCACTCTGTTTCTAAGTGAATTAGAAAGTGTCACGAAACAATGAGCAGAGAACATATTACACTAAGTACTTCCAAAAATATATCGGTAGAGAAACCTCTACTTAGAATAAATTGCTTACTACAGCTAACAGACCCTGTTCCTTATTTACGTATCTGCGGACTATTACGAGGCTTTTTAATACTCCCGTAATTATCCTTCATATTTCCAAAATTTACAAGTTTTCCTAGCTAGCTTAAGTACACAAGCACTGAGAGGGAGTAAATTCAAGGATAAATAAACGTTCTTGTTTGCCTATTTTTTTTTTTGAGGTAATAGTAGACGACAACGCTTTCCTTACTGATACTTATAACGGCTAATATAAATAAAGTAATAAGAAGTGAATCAACGGTTTCCTCAAATTCCAGTTTACACCACGTTCCACGACCTTCAAAGCGCACTACGATGTAAAAGGTACAAAAGGGAAAAGGTACGATACAAAAGGGAAAAATGGACAAACTTTGTGGCGACAGTGATGTGGAACTTTACTTTTTCTCCGATGATACGCCAAGATAAGCCAGTAGGCATTTCATTCATGATCAGGCTTTTCGTTTAAAATTAGAGTCACGGACATCGTAAGGGAGGGGCTTCCTTTGTTTTGCGTTTGTGATCTTTTGCTGTGCTTTGGTTTTATCCATCGACACACGACAACGGTATGGTAGAGGGTGAAGAAAACAAGAAATAATCTGGTATGTTACATAAATCGATGAAGGTCGTAACGTATTTCTAGCTTCAAAGTGCCTTGGAAAATAACATTGTTACACAGACGTCTTCTAAATGTACACATTCATCCGTGTGAAAAGAGAACAAATATACCAAGGGGCACGTATGTATTCCGTTACCCACATTTCCACGTGAAAGGTCTTATTCGAGTTTGGCTTATACTTGTACTCTCCTGCTTTCACACGGTGTAATTGTTCTTGTCCTGTCAGTTTTCTAGATGATTTAAGAAGTGGAGGAAGCGCTTCCTCGTCACTTCCCTGCTTCATTTGACGGTTTTAGCCCTATTAGTGAAGCCTGTGACAGCGAATGGCGTTCTAAGCAAGGCTGGCCATACTTATTTATACCTGGACAGGTAAAAGAATGGCTAACTTGTTCCCTAATGGGATCTCGTTCGTTTTTTGTCTATGTGCGAGCTTGACCTCTTATCTCCCAGAAGTTCTCTTGTCCGGAGCCATCCCTCCCCCGGAAACGGATGCAAGGTTACTTCTATGTGAGTTGTAGAAAGCACAGGAAGTTTTCTAATACGTAGGAGTAAATCTCCACTCTATAACTAAGCGACCACGCTCTTCGACGCTTCCGAAACTGTTATAGGTGACAATGCCTATCAAACAGGTTTCACTTGACGCACTTCGACCCCGTTGTTCACTTACTGCAACATGAGTCGTCTTAACGCTTATAAATTTAAATCAGAAGCTGTAGTGAAAGCAAAAGTAATCTAACCACATTGCGATTTCATCTTGCATTGCTTATATTTTACAGAAAGAAAAAAGATTAAGAACACTCGATTTAAACAAACTGCAGACAGCATTTGACGACGACTCTTTGCAATCGTGAGAAAAGTTGTATAATAGGTGCGAACTGGACGTGGGTAAGCCGTGTAAGGACGCTCACACTCAAGCAAGTGCAGCCTAATTACAGGAGGATGGTTAGGTACTTTTTAAAGGTACTATGGTAAAATTTTGCTTCAATAAACGCCTGTTATAGCGAAGTTTTGACTTCTATAGAGATCTGCAGCTCTTGAACTAAATTGCAAGAAAAAAAAACTAATGACATTCTAAGTGTCTGATATGTACAATACAATATTCCTCCTACGTAACGATCACTATAGCGATAATTTACTGTACACAACGTATTCTTTTACATATATGAATGTGGAACTTTGAATGTGCGACAGGTCTGAGTTAGGATGGGGCAATTGCCCCAAATGCCTGTCCATGTGGGTGTAGTGAATACGGCCTAATGGCATAATGTTGATAATTGATTCCCGTCACCTAAGACTTCTGAAAAGGCTCGGATTAGTTAGGTTACGCTGTTCTTTTCAAGGATATTGCTCTATAGCAACTTCGCAGTTACGGAGGGATGTATAGCGCTGGGTTTTCAGTGCAGGGGAAATCGGTGATCTGGTGTTAGGTTTTCAGCGAAGTGTTAGTGTAAAGACTATGCATAGTAGCCCCCCTTTCTTAGTAACGAGGTGAGGAATCATAGTTTATTCCGCGCCGTAATGGGACACTGCTTAGAGATAATGGGTGGGGGAATGCGGCGTTTCTCAAATCCGCTAGAGGCGGATTTTGTTTCATAGACCTTCCCGCTTTCCGAAATGTGCTCCTGCTACCAGAGACGCGTGCCCTGTTAGTGTGCTCTACCTGTTGGATTATTGAATTCATATGGGAGGATGACGCCGAAGCTTATGTCATTGAACAGAGCGCAACGGCGTCCTTTCGTGCGGATAAGAGGGGCCACGCCGTGTGTCGCTATGCCAATGCCTGATTCCTCCCTCCCATGGCTTTTCCTCCCTTCCATGGCTTGCGTCTTCTGCCGTAAGTTTGAATAGAAACGCACCCTGTCTGCATCGCGATACATGGGACGCCTAAAGCTTAACTCATATGGAGCCATCTGCTGCACTTGGGGATCCTATAGCTATCCAATCTCGGCGCGACGATAACAATTGCAGCACACAAGCCCTGGGCTCACCTAATACTTTCAAAAGGAGTTTTAAAGATACAAACAATAGTGGAGAACTAAAGTATGACGCTGGGCTTTTGGGTAAGCTCTTCTGAACTATGACGTTTGGCAGAGCTTGGCAGATTGACGGATGAAGACTGAAGCATCGTCTTTTTTGGCGGGAAAACACAGAGAGGCTGCGTGAAGATACTGCAAGGGTAAACACGCACACACCTGGTTGTACACAACAGCGTACAGCTAAGAATCAAAGCCTGTTTTCCTAATGTCTGCTCCAATATGCCAGTAGTGAGAGATACGCTGAGCAACATGTGTGTTTCTATTCTACCAAGGCAATGGCTTCTTTCTACGCCTTGGTAGGCGTCATTAAAGCGCAGTTGTGATTCAAAGGGTTTAGGTGGGGGGTTTGTCAACCAAGAGCGCCAATCTGCCCCTTTTTTTTCCTTTTTTTCGAACGTAGTCCAAAGTTCGATATCCATCTGTCTTTGAGTCAACACTCCCGACAGCTTGCGTGTAGTCGCGGTGCTGATTAGGCCCGGTGTTACAGATAGACTACAGGGAAAGTTGACTAGCGAACAGTGTAGACCAGGAAATAAATACATAGCCAGTTGATGTCGAAAAAATGTGTTTTGTACGGACTAATGTACTTCGGACAATTTTGGTTGATTTTCCTCCCAAGCTCAAAGGTGATGCAGTCCATGCTCCCCAATACGTTTCCTTTAGTATGTATTCATATTAAGATCGCGTTATGCTAATTAGGCGTCGTCAATTTCATCGTACCTTTGCGCACGCTAATAGCACAATTTTCTAACCGAGGAAGGAAACAGCTGCTGGTGTCTCGAGAACAGTCTTTTTGGAAGGTTTTTGGTGGTGTGCCCACGCGCAATAATGATACCCTTTTGCATTACCGATGTTTTAAGCAAATATTGCCGAAAACAAGGAAAAATTCAACGTATCGCAACTGCTGTGTCTGTTGACTGTAACGCCGATCTTTAACAATGACTACAGTAATGAAAATTTCAAACCGCAAAACTCTTCGTATTCTTTGCTTTTTTTTAGGGAAAACAGAAAGAGGGAAACTTTTGCTTTTGCTTCGCAAAATTCTTAATGGAGTGGGTAAAAGCTTCTAGAAAGCCGGACAAGAAAAAATACAAGGGAGTCATGCTTGACCGATACTGTTCAAGGAGCACAGCTGGCCATTGTACTTGTGCATTGGGCATTGGCCAAGGACAGATGGCACGGCACTTGAAGTTATATAGTAAGAAGAACACATACCCAATAGCTTCCAAGACAGACTGTACACAGGTGATCGTTGCCTTTTGTTAAAGATTGACAGCTACAAGCTGGACCCAACCTGGGTGTATCCAGTTGTACAGGTCTGGTGCGATATTCTGCCACACTTCTGCCTAACTATCGCCCTGACTGCTCGGTTGCCTTGCGTCACCTATTACGTTACAGCCTGAACACTGCCCCATCACGACCACTTTTAGGGGTATGGAGGTAAATTGAGCGTTGCTCTCTTATTAAAGCATACGTTTAGCTGTGCAACCTGTTGTAATCCAGTGTCTCAGAACCAACGATTTCCTGCGTCGTTATGACTAGAATGGGCAAGATAGAATTAAAAGCGTAGTTGCTGTTAAGAAGCACGAGAACGGAACGGACTAATATTTCCGGAGCTCCTGGTCTCCAGAAGGTTGGCTGAAGGTGGTTTCTTGACTGTATTCGCTGCGTGTAATGCCGTTCTGGGCACGTGCCCTCTTATTGAGACTCTCATCCTTTACAGAAGGAAGCTAACCACGCCTGCATGCTGCGGTACACTGCCTTTTATATACCACAAGAAACGAAGACGTCCGTACCTGGCCAGCTGACAGGCTAAGGTTGTGGTCTTGCACCAATTTCTTCCCTTTTTATTTTGGCTATGGGGTATTTGGCCGGGTTGTAAGGCCCATGTTTATCGATAGCTAAATAAGCGGGAGATCAAGGTGCGTCTTGATCAAAGACAGTGGCGAAGGGACCAGGACCTCCCCCGGCAAGTCACCGTTTGTTGCAGGAGCAAGACAGCTTGGGAAGGAACCCACATGCTGAGGGAGAATAAGAAACTTCAGCTGAAGATGGGTAAGCGTGATGGGTGTTATAGTGTGTGGGGGGTTGAAAGATTAAGCTTAGAGACCAATGCTCCCAGGCCTGTTCGAATCTATCTATAATATCATGCAGCCACCCTCGCTCCTTTTTCCATTTCTTTTTTAGTTCTTTTGTCGCTTTTCTTACCATCTGTATTGTTGACAGAAGGCGAGCGAAAATGATCGTGGTTGGTCAAAGCAGAAAGGAGACGAGTTGAGGCTGTCCAAGGTTTGTTCTTTTTCCGTTGATTTCGACAACGCGATATTTCACATACAGCGACCAGTTCACATGCAGCTGGTTGCGTAAGGGTTTTTGGCGCCAACGCTTTGATTGTGTCCCACGACCAACAGTGCTGTGCATGAGTTGTGACTTTTCAGTTGCGTCAGGCGGGAAATATGTGTTTGAATAGGTTCATTCCTCCACTTGCTGACGCATGGGTTAACTCACGGGAGAGGGAGGGGTTTTCTATTGAATTTTGCGTAAGATTGCATCACAGGCAACATTGGTTCCAAAAAGTGAGGCCAAGAGACAGTTGACATTCACAGTGCAGGGTAAGGCTTGAATGAAGGGGGCCGAATGACGCCAGAGACGCCACAGTCACAAGCCTGGAAGGTAAGAAGGACAAGTTCCAAGCAGGACACACCTGGCTAGCTTGTAACTTGGGAAGCTTTGAGGCCTTGTGTGTAATAAGAAGACTCGAGGGTTTGGGGGAAGGGGCCACGCTTACGAAAGGGCGAAAGAACCATAGATACAAAGCGGACACACCGGGCCTTTTTACGTTTTGCGTACGAACGGTGGTGTATACGCCAGGCAAGAGCAGCTGCCGGCGCTGCGGACACCGACTTGGGAAGTTGGGAAGCATACATCTGCTGACTGCCTGGACTGACAGTATATACGCGCCTAATGCTAGTATATTTCCCTTTGGACTTGCCATACGTTTGGATTTTGTTTCAAAGAAGCGAGATAGATTCCTGTACACGCATGTGCCATTTTGCAGCGTTTTCCCAGCGAACGTCTGTGCGCAGCATACAAACATGGTCGTGCGCATTACTGAGGTTTTTCAATCCTGCTGATAGGATTCTAAGAAGCCCAGCATCAGTTGGTGAAATTCAAGACAAATGTCCCGAGAGAATCGATGTAATGTACACGAAAACAACGGCACATTGTTCTAGGAAGGTGTGCTATTAATTTTTGCATGCCTACAGTAGGATCTCGCTATAACGAACCCACTAGGAAATGAAAAAATATTGTGAACCGACGGTCTTTTGTAAGAGGGTATAAGGAAATTCTAACGTATTTTATCAAGAAAGGAATGAAGCAAAAAGGCGACAGAAAATACGTTCACAGGTTACTTAGGGATATCATGTAGAATTGAACAGTGAGTATATCAAGGCAAAGATAAAAATGGAAACCCTGAGAAAGATATATTGTGACATGGGGTAGAATAACGTTATTGTAACACCGCGGTCAAGCATCAAGGAACATTGAATAACCTTGTGCACCCTTCGTCTTTTACCCCTCGAACCCATAGCCTTTTGTAGGTTTATTTCCTTAGCTTGGATAGCTCTTTAAATTTCGCTCTGGATGGCTACTCAAGCAAAAGTTGTGGAAGCATCAAGTGTTTTTAGTTTACGATAGAAATATTTTAGCTTCAGTTTTTGTATTAAATTCGGTTAAAACGTCACATTTTTCCTAGTTATGAATTCGGAAGTTTCAGCTATCATTTGTAAAACTGACTTAATGACGCTTGTGTTACACGCTGCAAGTCTTCGTTGACGTACGGTATGTATATGTACATTCACGTTGATGTACATTTTTGCCGAACAAGCTGACCCCCGTTACTCTTTGAAGATTATTGAAGATTATGCGAAATGACAACTCCGTATGTAATAATACATGGAAAAGCCGGTAGCCGCCAAAGGAACCTTTATTAATCTGCTTGAAAAATCTCTTTGTACAGGAAGCTTTTTTACTACGCTTCGGAGTTTCCTGGAACCAAGACACAATTGGATCATAGCGTCCACAACAATAGTGTGGAAAGAAAAACCTGCCTAAGTTTATTGTTCCGGCTCAATTTCTTAAATCCTATAGTGTGTTATCCTACCTCCAAAGGAAATTTCATGAAGCAGAAGATTTCATGGAAGACGTGGATTCATTGTCGCCTAATTTTTAATTATGGAACAATATGGTCGATAGTGAAAAGATCCACAGTCTAAGGAAAGCCACGTGTTTTTTTCCTCTAATCCTTGGTCACAGCGTGTATTGTTAAGAGAATCGGCAACTTGAATGGTGATCAGACCAAAATAGGTTTGTGATCCTTTTTCTTTCCGTACGCGGAGTCAAAAATAAATCTGCACCATGCTACGGCGTAATTCTGGAGCTTGCTAAACCGCTGCCTGAATCAAGTTTCCAAATTTGTGAAATAAAACAAGACTTAATTCAACAACTTGTTTCGTTGGCATAGGATGATACAATGTTTTAAAGCCCTTGAGTAACCTTCCTGTACTTTTATAAGGCGAGGAAATTCAAGTTCAGAGAACTTTTCTTTTGGATGGTTTACTAATAAACATGTAAGAATGGCTTGTTGCCAAACTGTCATCGGCACATGACGGCTGGGAGAAACAACTGCTTTGTTTTTATTTCTTTGCGTCTGTCTTGCGATAGTTGCTTGCCTCATTGGCTTTAGATTCGTATATAGGCTATCCGAGAGACTTTCCCATGGATTTCCCCCTCCTGGGCTTGCACCTTGGGAGCCAGCAGCCTTTGAGCAGGTTTTACCTGTAAACCTGCTGACGCTGGTACTAGAAGTCCTCGTTCGTCCTTCTGTTGCTTACTGAAGAAAAAAAAAAATAGTATAGTTAGAGAGAAAAGACGTTCGTCTTCCAATGGCTAGCAGCTTCTATGCAAGACCTCATTCACACGCTTTGATTTTTGCTTTACTCTTTGGTTTGCTCCACGCAGGCAAAGAAGTGGTCCTGTTGAAAAATGCGTCCAAAGAACGGCTAAGTTGGTTTGCATTGCTAGCTTTCATGAGCAACACAGTTACTCATTAAGAATTACAGGAACTGATATGACCGTTGTCGTTGAACACGTTTGATTCTTTACTAATAACCAAGAAAAAAAGGGATGCAAGGTGCACGCAAGGAAACTAGAACAGTTAACCCCATAATGGTAGAATACTGCCAGTATTCTACCATTGTGGGGCTAACTAAATCACACTGGCCATATGGCCTACCGGCCTGTTGCCGTCTTGCTAGGTGAAAAGAGAAAGAACAGGTCGGTGTACTGCATACGACAGTATAACGGCTAAAAAGTTCGAGCTTGGCTGTAGTTCGCAATCTTGCTTTAAAACTACTCTTCAGCTTGCAAAACTGTAAAAAGGTAGTTTGCAAAGCCATAATACAAATACACAGAGAAGCCCCTATAACTAGCTTAATTTGGCTGCAGCTTTGACCAGTCGCAATTTTCAATTTTGTTGTCGTTATAGAGAAAAGCTAAGGTGGCAAAATGACTAATCCTCTAGAAAACAACTGACTATTTCACTAATGGATACGTGTTTCAGACAATGCATGTACTGTCCAGTATGTACTTTTTATTCATATCTTTTGTAGTTAGATTTGCAATTTTTATGTTTCTTCGGATTAATGGGCTTTGCATTCACCTAACCTATGTTCTGTCCCATAAATGTTTGGAAGAAGGGTTCTACTTTTGGGTCGATGGTTTGGACTGACACTACGTGTATCAGAGTGGCAGTGCCAGAGTACTTTACATTGAATACATGTCGAGTTATAAACTTTGTCCATTTCAAGCAGGAAGTGTGAAGAAAGTTAATTAAATGGAGCGATGTGTTGACTTTTCAGATCTGCACAGTTGCCATGACTACCACGAATCCTAAGCAGTTTGCAACGGTTGGGTTCGCCCCTTTTTGACTTGTCACGCTTCCTACGGAAGCCAATGTTGGCGAACTAGCCTTTGACCTCTCCCCGTGTCCAATGCTTGGTCACACTCCGGGTCCTTTTTGACTGTTGTTAATGCTCCATGAGCCAAAAAATGGACAAGCAAAAAATGCATACAACAAGCAAAACCAGGAACCAACCCTAATGAGTCCCCAGCGTGACTGCTGGGGCCAAAGGATACGGCTGTATTGTGAGGGATAGAAACAAGCAGCTGAAACAGTGGACATTTTCTCACCCCCATAGTGATTTGGAAAAGAATTACACTTCGCAGTTAGCTCACGCTTGGTCCTCTCTCGTTTTTCTCTCTCTTCTCTCCCTGGTCTGATCCTAGAGCGTTTTTCATCGTCACTCATTTATCTTAGTCAAACTTTCGCATGGGGCGCAAGTTGTAATTATGCAAACCTGTATCCGTTAGACTGTAGTGGAAGCTTGTCATCAGAACCAATTACGTGACACAAAAACAGCTCTACACATTTTTAGCACCTGCTTATCTCGTGATTGTTCCAGGAGCCTGTGTTTCGGCGTTGTTAGGGAAAGGTTTGGGGGAGGAGGTCCTTTCGCTTTTACTACAGTAGCATCTTGCTGATTTAGAAGGACACATGCTATTTTTCTAGGAAGGATGAAACCGCAAAGGGCTACATCCTCTCTAATAATAATTTTCCACGAGCCTCCGTGGCAAGGCTGTTGCCGTAGTGCAATGTTCTGCTTACATGAGATGTGCGTCATCCTGTTCTCGTAGGGAAACTAGGGAGGACTAATTATGCTTTATTAGCACAACTTTGTCACATACATCTGGAAAAGAAATCGACTAGACGCCATCCAGGCAGTAGGACACTTTTTGTTCCGGTGATAAAAAAAATTCTCTTTGAACAGCGATAATCCTCCTTAAGGGTGTATATGGTAGCAAAGGCCCGTTATGCCGGCAAGACACGGGTAAAAAGCGGGTGCGCCTTATATTTTTAGCCTTTGTATAATGAAGCCGCGCTTCGCGTTGGGGGTGTTTAAAAAAAGCCCGCAGCTTGATTGTGTTCGTATTAGTATTGACTATTAGATTGAAGTCCCCAGAAGCGCTGCTTTAAGAAGGGCGAGGGGGTTGGAGTGTACAACCCACCTGGTGTTGCTTTAGCGAGGTGATGACCAGCTGGCACACATCCCTTTAAATTGCTTGTGGACCAAGTTTTTTTTTCTCTTTTTTCTTCGTCAACCTACGCCTGCTGATGTGTAGTAATTTTATGGCAAGCTGCTCAACTCGATGAGGAACTTGTGGTTTTCACCGCTGGTAAAATTCGGCCGGCCTGTTCTTCTGGCTACTTTTTGCAAGCTCAATGTCTTGAACAGAATAAGCAGCAGGCCTTGTGTACAACATGGTAACCGCTCTATTACTTTTTTCCAGTTCGAGCCACGAGAACAGAAAATAAAGGGAAAACAATCCGAAAATGGCGCCTGACCTCGTCCGACCCTCGGCTTGTAAGATCGATCTACAGGACCATTTAACCCAGACAGAGTATCATATTTCCGTTCACTTAAAAAGACCTTTTTATAGCAACAATCGCATCGAGTAGCCTATAAAGGCTGCGATGTTCTCAGTATAGTATCACGCCTTACAACTTCAATGGATTCACGTAGAAACCGGTTTTGACACCATCCACGCGTCCTTCACCTTTTCCCCTTCTTTTACTCCTCCTGGTGTACTCAACAGTAATAATATTTCTGTCAGTTTATAAAACCATGAACATGTATAGCAAAATATAAGTATACACACATTTGTTGACAGCTTTTCTCTACCATAAGTTATCGAACAGAGATTATCAAGTAAATCGAGGAATTTGAAATAATTGTTTAAAACAGTACGAACTCGTAAAGTTTATAAATAAACCGACGAAAAATGCTCCTACAGCTGTGAAATGAACACGATGTAACCGGTCACACTTTCGGAATAATTGGAAATGTGAAAATGTTGCCCAATAAAACGAATGACTAGGGGAATAAACACATAAAATGTTTAGTATACTTGACGAAATTGGCTTAAAAGGAAAATGTAATGTGGATACGAAAATTTATGACACGTTTGTGATTTTGGTTAAGAAATAGTTAGTGGTATTTCGTTACTTGTTTCAGTTACTCATTGTGTTTAAAAAAATCACACAGGCATTACTGATGGCAAAAGTTAAATCTGTAACTAGCTTCCTACTTACTCTCATAAAAGAATTTCCCGTTTTTTATCATTATGTACCGAGCATTATTTTCCCCGAGTACTTATCAGTCTTTTTTTCTTGCTGACAGAAAACTGAATTCAAGGGCAATAATTGACGAAAACACACCCAATCAAGTTAAAATCAGCAAAATCTTCTACAGTGAGTAAAAGATGCAAGTCTACTGACAATTTAGACTTCTGATGGAGACTAGCCTGCCCTAAACCCGTATAAGCAATACGGGCGACTGTGTGCATTGTATGTATCTGTGTATGTGTGTATGTTTTTTTTTTCTTATAAAAAAATGTTCCTGAATCTAGGACAAGTTAGGTGGGTATTGCGATGGCGAAAGTCTTGCTCCCTTGGTCGAGACCAAAGCTCTGAGGTGCAGATGCAAGGGACAGCCAAGCAGCTGCTTATTGATGCGACAGCAAAACGTAATGGTCCCGACCGACTGACCGTGTTGTCTTGGGGGCCCAGGGACTGCGAAGGAAACGAATCGAAAGGCAGGTGCAACGTTTTGGAAAAGTAGTTATACTCTCTTGGGTGTACACTGTTAAAACAGAAGGCCACCGTTGTCTCTCGCTTTTCTTCGAAGAAAACACGTTGTCAAGAGAAACGAAGAGGTTAAAAACCGTTCGCACATATGTTTGCTGCTCCTTAAATCCCGTACACGGTCGTTAGTCACTCCGCACCCTCGCTAAGCAGAACTGTGGCACGGATGATCTAATGGTTCGCCATAACGGCCCTGGTTAGAAACACGGTACATTATTTATGAAGATGAGTAATTGTAGTTAAAAAATATGGTCAACCGTGACTTGCTTCGCTGTTAAGGCAATTTTTCCCCCTCTCCTTTTAAAGGTGGCTAAACCCGTATACTCTTAAGACTCAACCTACTAATGGCGATTTGTAATCCTGTATCGGTACAGAAAACAAGTAGAAGGGTTTTCCAGGTTAAGGCGAAAGTAAAATAAAAAAGTTCGAAAGGGTGGACTGTCTTTCCGTGGCCACGAACTTCACATCATGCGGGTTGTGAAAAAAAAAGCGCACACAGACACACACACCTGTCCTCTACGACACAAATAATCTCACGTGGAAAGTATAGTAAAGTGACTCAATTTGCATATCTACTACCCATTGCCATGCGTAGTATGTACCTGGGAGGCTAAAAAAAGCGACAAAGGTTTATTTCTCAAGTATTGTTTTGTCGTTCTTATAAGCTGTTCATTTGTACGGCCAGTTTTGGTCTATTAGGAATTCGCATCTTGCTAGGTCATACTCGGCATACCAAATAAGAATCCAGTCATCACAGCAGCCAAAAGTTTGCACCTGCTCCTCCTGACCATGCAGGACCGGTTTTTTACATACTTATATTTTCTGGGTATAATTGGAAGGAATGAGCTATTATGTGTGTGAGAGAGATCTGCACTGCAAAAGAAACACGGCGGCCTTGACTATCAGATCTGCTGCTGGGAGAAATTTCTTAGTGCGAACTTTCTATTAGTTTTGCCATAACTCATACATACAATAATTACGTACTACTCACTAATGTTGGTTAATTGTCGGTAAATACAGTTTAGGAGGAACTAGCCATCTTAACGGATTTTTATTGGTAATCCATTTTGTGTTCGATTCCTTGCCAACCTCGGCGAAACCTTCGCGAGATTTCCCAGTTCAAATCCTACTTAGTTTCAAGGATTACCAGAAATGTCTTAAGCAGGACCTATGTCAATGTCTGTGTCATGTCTTGTCCACCACCAAGAAACTATTATTACGAAAATTACAAGATCGGAAAACCGCAACCGGAAATCGTAGCTTCGGCACTCTATTTGATTGGTTTCTCATGAACTATAGTGTTATTTATCGGTTGCGTTATTTCTTTCGCTAGTAAGCCTCTGTCAGGCCTTGCAATGTAGTCAACGTATTGTAGGTGTGGTTAAGTGGCATTTAATGGCTGTATAAAACAGTTTGTGGTAGAGAGGTTGGATTAAAAGGTTGTTTTACCGTATGTGTATCTCTAAACAAAACTGCCTTTTTTTCGAGGGAAAGAGTTGAGGGGACGTTAATAGGAAATGTTGATTTACTTCGACGTCGAACTAACCCAACAGGTGGTAGCAATCACATGGTGAGTGTTCCTACTCACTTACGTAGTTGTAGGGCGTCGTTGACATCGTGCCTGTTTATTGACTATGATACCCTGTGCGTGCATTACGGAGCTTTTCTAATCACCGCAGCTGCTCTGTGTTTTGCAAATGTATGCGAATATCCTCCGACAAGTTTTTTTTTATTTATTTATTTCGGACCTATTCAATCCTGCACGTTAAACAAGCTGAACTTGAATGCTCTGAATTTCACACATTGGCATGCGTTCTTGTAGCTTTAGCTGGATATTATAAGGCATACAAGGTAAGTCCTTACTGACAGGACTTCACGACAGTTCTTCTCTGTTATCGTCCCAGATTTATTAGCTGATAGTTTTTCGCGGAATCTAGAAAGCCGACATGACCAACTGTGCCAATAATGTAATCCTATTTTCGCGGAGAGGAAACTTCCAAGAAGAGTATTGTTAAAGAAAATAGCAAATTTTGATGCTGATTTTTGTCCGTTCTGATTTATCTGCGATCAATCAGTAAGCTAGTGTTTACTAGTGCCGTTCCAGTTTACCCGTTGTGAAGGTTATTTGTGCCGTCTGAAAATTAAACCCCACAGCTTTCGTTGTCGCAGAGCCTGAGGCTGTCTCTTTTAAAGGGCTGACCCAATGTGACCCTTTAAATGCGTATGTGAACAGCACATGTGTTCTTGAATATCCTTTTCCACAAGCGTCCTCCACAAGTCACACCTGCTCTGCTCCTTGATGGCGTGCTTTTGATTTCAGTCGCCATCAGTTAGGCTAGTTCAATGTCTTAAATCAACTGGGTTTGTTCGTTTTTAGCTATTGCTGGGCAATTTCATGTGCCAGAATCGATTATGCATTGAGATGTGGGTTTGGAGAAAAACCCACTGACCTGGAAAGGTAACGCCGTTGGACAAATAACACCAGCATATTGGTAGCAACGACGGTTACAACTTGGCGTGCTGACGTCAGTAACGCCAGGACGCTCACAATAACGGCGTCCTCTTCATTGATTATCACCATAGAGCAACAGGGACCCAACGCTTTTAAGTTGTTAGTTGCATCTGCTCTTTCCAATCCCCCCCATCCCCCTTTTCCCTGATAGCGTCAGCCCAACGGCTAAATACGTTAGGACATTTAAATCGTCTCGGCCGTTCACAATAGAGTAGATCCTTTCGTCTTTATCTCCCCTGCACCGTGGCCTGCATGACAAACTACGAAGGCAGCCGCCCCTATATATTTTTCTGTTGATTTTCTAACGTCTGTTTGAGATATAAGCCTAGAATTCATTGTTGGCTGCTTGCCTCTTTAAGCGCTATGATTGGATAGGCTATGCTTCAAATACTTAAATGAAAAGCGAGTGTTATCTGAGTTTTAACTGTAGCGCAAGCAAGGGTTTCTCAGTTGTGCAACCGCAAGTTTCCTGAAATTCAATCTCGGCTACGCGAAAAAGGCAAAAGGACAAGTTTTTGTTGTATGACAGGTTTTGTTGTAAAAAAAATATGGATCAGTTATTTTTCTGAGTTCTTGGTGGTGGAATATATTAAGTGTTGGGTTAGGAACGGGGTTACAACGGAAGTTCAGACGACATCCGGAAAACTAAGGACTTAGAGGCATCTTGGGTGACTTTCAAGCCCAGGATCTTCCTTATGGTTGAAAAGTTCCTCTCGGTGCCATCAGGCCATCCGATGTCTGTCGACGCACTTCTTCGACTCGTCAACTGGCTGCCTTATGGGAGCTTATGGTTGTGAAAAGTTGGCGGTGACAGGAACGGGAGGAAGCCGTGAGCAGACAGGGGCCAAAAAAGCGGAGGAATTTTGAAGCAAGAATATGGTATAATACAGCAAAAAGCCAACGTTCTTTTCCAACTCCAAAATGTCATATGGTTTGCTCTTAGCAGAAGTGAGGCTTGACTCACAACGACTCTGCCGCTCCATTCAAACTTGTCACTTTCTAACATAAATGTGATGTATGTTAACCAGCTCCAGTCATTTTTGTCCGATAAACAAGAACGTTCGACTTGGGGAATAAGGAAGCAGACTTTGGTAGGCACGTGTTGCGTCTATCGTCGCAGCTGTGGAGCAGCAAAAGGAAACAGAGACACTTAAAAGTGACCAACCAACTGCATTTGTACTACACCCAAAAAAAAATGTTTGTCAGTTTTTTGGCCCCCTTAAGTACCACAGAAGATGAACACTCGATGGTCCAGGTGAGGCTTGATTGAGTTTGTTCAAGGGACACGCGCGTTTGGTCTCGGTTGCACACTTGGACTCTGCACGTGCGGTAAACGTCAGCCAGCAGGTCTTGAGTCTTGGGCGTTTTTTTAATGACAATGCCATAATTAAGTTCGGGGTCATCCTTGGCTACCCGTGTATGAACATGTTGTATAAATGCACACGTGCTAAAAGAGGTCCATCGATAGCTCGTTTTGTGCCATTCTTTTTTACACGCTTGCTTTTTTTCAGAACCTGATAAGCATGACTTTTTCTACCGAATTATGCTTGCTCTAAGTAGCCAGGTGAGTCAGTAAGCTCCCGTTTTCTCTTACAGAGTCTTGTGACAAATCCGAAGAACTTGGGTGTTTTCTTTTACTTTCAGTTCGAGGTTCTTTTATACACTTTTTTTCGTTCCTCACGCTCATCATATTCTTATTCAAGGATTGTCGTTTTCAGATTCTTTATGGCATTACACTGGAGGGAGGAGAGTTTTTGAAGTAAGGTGAGACAGTGGTTAGGGGGAACTCGTCAACTTTGTGTATGAGAGGTTCTTTTCAACATCCCAAGTTGGGCTCAATAAGTCTATATACTTCTCGGGCGTTTTTATGTACATGGAGTGGCATAGTTGGGATTCTTGTACCTTTCTTTGATAAAAGGCGACATTTTGTTACGTCTACCATTGGAGCTTTGCATCTCCGGAGTCCATTTTTCAGGAATGCTTTTGAAAAGGAGACTTCAACAAAATTAGAGGCGTATCTTTTACCCCAGATTCCTGGCTTAGGAAATGAGCGACGTTTATATCATTTGGGGTAAAAACCTCCGTCTGTAGCATATCTTTTTGCGAGGTTGAAGATGTTGAGCGTTATGGGAACTTTGTGATGGCGGTTTGTCATCTGCTCCGCCTAAAACGGCTTGTAAGCTGTCTTGCACGTGGGCTTCGGGAACCTTCTTTCCCAAGTCCGCCTATTTTGGACGCTCAGGAGAACAAAAAAAACTTATGCTGCTGGCTTTTGTGTAGGAGTCGCTTTTTGAAGTAATATGACCAGCAGTTTGCAGCGCTGATACGGGAGGAAGGAAGCTGCTGCAGATTGCTCTCTTTATAATGGAAGAGGAAGTTAAGTGAAAGATGATGGAGAAAACGACATAGGTGTTCTGGCCGACTTCCGGGCGCCGTGCTGGTGTTTGCTGACCCTCAACATACGTAAAAGCCTTGGCACGGGTCACGAAATCTGAGAGGTTACCTAAGGTCAGGTTCTGGTTCTTCCTCATGGTTGGACGTCTTTTTGCTTGCCTGGTGCTTGTCACACATGCGACGAAAAAATTGAGTCTTTTCATATGTGCCTAATTGTATGGCAAGCTCTGATGGCCTGATGGCTGCAACACATGCTAAAAGCAGGGTAAAAAAAAAGGCTTCTGAGAGAAGAGCGACGAGGGAAGGGGGTGAGTTTTAGCCATGGAGTAATTGTTGCGGAAAATTCAAAAAATGGGCCGCTCATTTCAAGCATAAAGGCTAAAATCTTGGCTCGATCCAGATGGTTTTCCTTAGGCTTTTGCCTCTCTTCTGAACGACGCCTGGTGCTTACAAATTCCCGGAAACCTCTTTCAAGTAAGGAGCTTGAAGTCAGACACAATCTGTTGCTCTGCGAGGTTTAGTAACACGTTGCTGAGATTTTCGCGCCCTAAGTTAACGGGGATCAGCGGTCAAGAATAATCAAAAGTCATTATTGACCGGATGGATTAGGTTCCTCCAGTTATTGGTAAGAAACCGGAGGAATGGAGCTGGGCGCAAGCTGTGACTCTTGACCACTGGATAACTGCAATCATCTTGACCACGTGGATATATTCTTGACCAGCATGTCCACATGGCAATGGTCATTTGATCTCTCTAGGCACACGCTATAGGCTTTACTTGTTTCCGCGTAGGAACTTTTGACCCTTTTCTTACACTGTTTTCCTTGTACTACTGAGGTTTCAAGCTTTGGTGTGATGTTACGTTAGTTGTACGGGTTGGTTTATTTGGATCAAATATTGTGCTGTGTAGCCAAAGGTCAGCACTGGCGGCGGAAGTAATTTTGCATATGCAAATGTCTGATAATATCTGACAGAATGTGCCACTGTCATGAAAGTTGTGTAGCGTATCAGGAATAATGCTAACGCTCAGTTGAAAACCATGTGGTGTTGGGGTTTTCAAGCTGGTAAAGGCTGGCAAGAAAATCAGGAAGTACGGAAGTTAAACGATGTCCACGCGTTTTCTGTCCAGCAGTAACCATATGTGATTGCGAACTGGACTTAGGAAGTGGCAACAAGGACCGACACTAATTGTCGAACGTCTCAAGGGAGGGCTCAATACCTCGCCAAGCACGTGGAAAACGTATCACGGACTTCATCGACGCCCTTATGTTTGTGGGGGGCGCACAAAGCTTTCTCTGATTGTTAATGGAGGGTGTGAAGGAAATTGAAACAGCAAGAGCGTGATATTAGGGTACAACCCCAATAGAAAACTTTAGGGTTTTCTGGGCTTGTGCTATCTTAGCTCGTGGTGGTCCGTTTGGGTAATTAAGATCGGGTTGTTTCTAGCTGAGAGCTGATTCTAACAGATACAGCTCATTAAGTTCACCTACCAGAGAAAATAGGACGTCGCACTGGCGAAATTGCTTTCTTCCAAGATCTGTTTGTAGCCCTGGTCCATCCTTGACTTTAAGCACAGGCAGGTGGCTTGTGCTAGGAATCTCTCTGCAGTAAATAAACAAAAAAATCGTCCTATTGGAACTTCGGTTCGGGAGGCAATTTGCTATGGATTTTTTGGTGTGTGTACTATGGCACGGAGGATGACTTCGCTGGACTCATGGTTGCCATAGCGTAGCCAAGGAGCACACAGCACCTTGCACGGATTTCTCCTTGGCTAGTCATGAGAAAGGTAAAATTCATAGCAATCCGCCTCCAACTTGAAAAAGGCCTTCTGAAAAATGGAAGGAAACGCCTTGACTGTATCTCCTGCGAAAGAAAGAGGTTTTTGGCTTTTTACCTTTACGGGATACGCATGGACGCAAGTAGCCTTCTCCTTCTCCTCGGCTTGGTCCTCGATTACCAATTACGGTGCTTTTTGACGATAAGTAAGCACGCTTTTTTGTACCCTAAAGGAATGCGTATTGTGCGGATGACAGCTCGCATTCTGGTCATAGTTATTTTTGTAAAGAAGCTAAAAAGGGACGGAAAATGATTCGGTGCCTGAAAAAATGACTTGGTGGCAAAAGTGTGTTGAAATAAGGTTTGTAAGCACGAGTTACGTATACGGCGATGCCAGACGGGGGAAGGATTAAAAGGAAGGGACTGGGTTCGCTTGGCTAGTGTAGCATTGTGAGGCACAATTTCGAGTTCAGCAGCTCATGGCGAATATATACGAAGAATAGTGGCTCGAAAAGAAAAGTAGTACCTTTCCTCGGGAAATTAACGAGCGCCTTTACCTTTTATACTCATATACCCCCAGCCTTGGCTTAGCGAAGTCACTTTTCGCTGCTGGTTGGGATAACTGCATAAAGGTTTCCTGTTCGTTGCTGCATGGTGTCTTTTAACATCTCCGGTGTATCTTCTTCCCTTCTAGATTGCTACGGTTGACAGCACACGCGGGAATTCTGCCCTTTTCCTTGAGTTCACTCTTGAAAAGAGCTACATTGCTTCAGAGCTGAATTCTCTGGTACGCTGCACAGCACACAGCGCTATACTGGAATTACCATGACCTTTATCTAACGCTAAGATCTAGTCACTCTCTGGTAAACAGCAACTGGCCCCTTTCAGTTTTATCTTGTAACTTACCCTTATGTGAATTTAATTAAAACCCATTACTAGCAAAAACGAGAAACGAAAACAATTCCATTTCGCCAAATCACCTCATATTTCACTAGAAATTATTTCCTGCATCTGGACCTTCACAAAACAAAAGTTGTAAGCCGTAGAAGTAGTGCGCTTTTCGCCCTACAGGAGCCAAGCAACTGATCTGTACCAAAAAGATAAGAATTGGGTAACGATGAATTTTACATTAGTTGGAGCAGTGGCAATAGAAATCCTCCTCACTATAGGATGTGCTTAATCGTCACTCGCGTTAAGTGCCGTCGTATAGCGAATTCAGTTGGGAGAGCCAGTGCGCACTGAGTTTTTCTAGCAAAGGCAACCTGCGCATTTGAGAAATGAAAATTCTCTCTGCTCTTGAAACACGATGAATCGCTGTGTGAAAAACTCAGTGCGCACTGACTCTCCCAACTGAATTCGCTACAAGTCGGATAGGGCAAATCGAGTGTTAGAACATGGAAGATTCGAAAAGAAAGGTTACTTTGTTTGTGAGCTATGGGTATCCTATAACTGTAGGGTTCATTGAGATTAAAGAATAGCACGATTTTGCTCCAGTCTTATGCTGTAAAAGTATTGTATAAGTAAAAAACGATTGGGTCAAAACCCATTTACAGTTGGGTTGCACGAACTGCTGGTTTCTAATATGCGGGTGATGGAACCAAATTGATGACAAGTAAGACAGAAAAGCCGTTACCTGCTAATAGTTTTGCGCTTTTAACAGTTCACAGGCAGAGTGTGAGAAAGGAGCAGACGAGTTTTGCGGCGCAAGGTTGAGCGTTTTAGCAAGAGTTTAGCTAATGCAAAGTTAAAGGCTCGGTGTCGAAAACCCCTGTGAGTGAAATTGAGCAAACAGCGCAGAAGATCCCCAAGTGGGCGCCATGTTCGGTGTTCACACCCCAAGAGAAGAATGGCATAGAAAGGCTGTTTAAAAGGAAAATCAGCATCTCAGCTGTTTGGGAGAACAAACAAGAGGCAGTGTCTAGTACCGATCGCCTAAATAAAGTTGCGGCAGACTTAAAAGGAAAGTCGATGTTGTTTGTCAGCATCGAGGCGTCAAATTCTTCACGCTTACCAACGCTCCGCGCCAAAATAGAAGAGTTCAAGAATTTCCAAGTGGCCGCCTTTATTCATACTCCCAGCTCGCCATTATGAGTCTTAAATAGTTCTTGTTGATGGAAGCTGCCCGAGTCGAAAGTGACGATTTTTCGGTAAGCGCTAATAGGGATTGTTGCTCCAGTTTGACTTGTTTCTTGAAAAAATATTCTTAGTCATGCAACGTCAGGGTGAGTAGAACAGGCCAAGTGCAACAGTCGCTTCTTCCATGACTGGCGTTGACCACCTTTATGCAGCCTTTGTTGGTGGTCATGAACTACTTTCAGTCTGATCAGAAAACGAATAGTAGCCGGAACATACAGCAAGATGGGAGTTTTTCTCGTAGAAGAAAATGACGAGAAGCTTTGACGTGCACTCTTTGTTTCTTGCAACAGCGCCCATTCTAACGTAGCAATGTCAAAAATTTCTTTATTAATTATTTCCAGGCGTACGGTTTACGAACGGATGGACAATTTTTTTATAGATCTACCAAGCTGAACTGATGGGCAAAGGCAAAAGCTTGGCGTCTTGGTGGTGGGGGTAGGGGAACAGGTGGAAAGAAAAGTGCAACCAAGCATCCGGTTTTTATTGCATCAGGATGTGGTACGATGTGTAGCTAGGTCCCTCGCGTTCAACTTGCAGGACTCTCATTAATTGAGGACTTTCCCTTCAGTTAACTGTCATATTCCACACTTGTGTGCTGTCCGTTTTAGGCTATATTGACTGAGGGGGTGTGGGCGGGTTGTGTTGTCTGAACATGCACGACATTAGATCCTACATTCTGCTACGAGA
This sequence comes from Triops longicaudatus, assembly GCA_022885665.1. Classification (NCBI taxonomy): domain Eukaryota; kingdom Metazoa; phylum Arthropoda; class Branchiopoda; order Notostraca; family Triopsidae; genus Triops; species Triops longicaudatus. The sequence continues at coordinate 716,982 of JAGQDJ010000023.1, forward strand.
AGAAGTTCGTTCCAAGTGGCCGTAGTTACCAAGTTGCTACCGTAAGCGAGTCCTATACTAATGTAATCCGCTCCGGGAGGTAATGTGTGGGCTGTGTGGGGTACCACAAATTAACTAGTAATGGAGGTTGCTTACGGGAAATGACTCTCTAGATTTTAAAAGTCTTAAGGAGAAGTAAAAGTTCGCGCTCCCTTAAATCCACGCTTCGCTTTTCCTTTTCCTTGCGAAGGGCATAATCGAGATATTTTGCCATTGTCATAGCTGATGGATATCGGTGGAGGAAGTCGGAACTAATGAGAAACGGAGCTGAGAGGTGACAAGGAAAGGATATCAGGGAAAAGAGATACAGAAGCTGAAAAAATTTTCATAATTGGTGTGGTAAAACAACTGTAAAAGTCACCACCTACTGAGTCTCTGGACCCTTCTTCGACCTACTCTACACTGAAAGATCCAGACAACCCCGCTGAGAGGTAGGGGGTAGGGGATAAGGAAGGCAAATCGGAGTGGGGGGACCTTGAGGTGAACAAACAAAAATTTAAACTGATAGTAACCCACTTTTTCAGTGGCAAGGAGCCGTTTCAAGGAAATGTGGTGTAAAACTTCTATATGAGAAAATAGGTTGCTTTCGATTTATTGCTCGGCAAATTAGAGAAACGACAGGTAACCGCAACAATTTTCTACCGAAGGTCCGTGCTTGAGTAAAGAGCTCGGCTTGAATGTATTGGAGCCGCCCCGTTCGGCGATCTTTTCCATTCGTTTCATATTTTGCGGTTTACTAAAAAACGCTTATGGCACGAAAAGCGGTTTTCGAAATAATAGCAAGTGTGTAGATAGCAATTAGGGTTAAAAAAAGCCTTAAAAAGTTGGAAGGCTTTCGGCGACATTCCGAGTGGATGTAACCTTTGGATTCAAGTCTGATCTATATAATACGTATTAAAACAAGTGTCTAACAAAACTTACACCGAAGGAAAGAGGCAAGATGTCTTACAATGGATCTATGATTCCCTTCTTCTTTTACAGGTTTGCGTGATATGCTCTGGATGACATACATTATTTATTTTTCATTAGCCCACCAGAGTACCGTGTATTTCCTACCTTTCCTTTCCGTTAGCCTTTAAATTTGATAGCTGATGGGAGCACCGTGCGAAGGTGCACTCTAAGAGAGCAATACTCTACAAAAATAAAAAATTGAATGTAAAATAAAAAATATGATTCATAAGGTGAAGATATCTGGATAATTTGAGTAAATCTCCGAGGTTGAAGCTACCATGCTGAGGCCGCCCGTGGAATGCTTGTTTTGCCTCAAATAATTCTGAAGCGAAAATATGACCTAGCCTACGGGAGGAGGTTTGGTGTCATTGAAAAAGAAGAGTAAGACAAAACAGGACGAAATTTTGATGGCTGACATGTCGCACATGGAGCTCGGAGGCTTAAAATCACACGCAGAGAGTCATAAATGAGCACGACGAGTACGACGCCAGGGTGACGAGACTTTGACATGCGGAATCTTTCTTTTATAGTGTTGAGGAAAAGATGAACTCGTCGCTTTTTGTACACTCGTAGTTCATTCATCACTACCACATAAGGAGGGGATTTGATGTGTCAAGACAAGGCGTCGAAACTATGTTTCTCTACTAAGAATATGAAGGAGGCAGACACGACGACCGAGGTGAGACAGAAACTTTAAGGCTAATTTTGGCAAATCATAATATTGTACACGTTAAGATCTTGACACAATTTTGATGCTCTAACACAACACACAAATATATAAGAGCACCTAAAAATTTTCCGATTCTTCCTACCGAATTAACAATGAAATACCTTTTTTAATTAATAATCCTGCACAAGGAACTGTAAAAAAATGTATGAGGTGTAACTTTTAATTATTTTTTTCCTCTTTTAGATCAGTTTCACTAGCGTAGCCTTGATACTTTTTTTATTTTTTTCTCCTTTAGTATCATGAGGCATGACGGCTTGTATACCATAACCACCATCCGTATCCGTTGGCGAAGGCGCTAGGAACGCAGTGGACCAAGCCAAGAAGACGCCGACGACGCCTTCAACGTACCCACCAACACACAGACACGTTTCGTCGGGAAGGGACCACTGTGCCAGAGGATTTTAACCAACGGGATGAAGACAAAGTCATCGTTAAGAGGGGGACATTCACACAGAATGTATGATTTACCTCCAAACCAAGCCATAAAGCCAATGCAATATAAATTTAAAACGAAACGTAGAGAGGGCTTTCATGCGAATTTACTTTGTGCCCACGTCTGGTATGAATAGCCTATCCATTGAAGTTAAGGTAAGAATTTCACGTGGTACAGGAACTTTGGTAGGACACACATAAAGTTATAAACTGTCACGTTTCTCGAACAAATGTGCGATCTTTGCTGAATTAACGAAGGGGCAGGTCGCAAAAAAAAAAAAAACTGTTAAGAATAATTTTTCAAAATTAAACGAAACGTTCCCTCCAAAGTGTTATGGTGTTTTCCAGCTAATTATTAAGACTTGGAAAAGACAGCGAACGCCAGCTATTGTGCAGCAGAACAATGAGTTGTGCAGACCAGTTTTCGCGGGGGTTTGAATGTTTCAAGCCTAAAATGCTCAAAGTCCTTTTTCATTGAATCTTAAACGTCACTCGAAGAACTACGCACAGAAAGAGAAGGGCAGCTTATTTATTGTTGTTAAGTTGGCAGTTGTTTGTTGTAGATTTAGGAGCTAATACGTGCGTCATGGAAACTGAAACTTCTAGTTTTATATCTGGACAACAGCAGTGCTTTCACACAGAACACGGCTCCAGACGGCGAGAAGCATACAAAATAAGATTATGACGTGACGAATGACCTAGCTTAGTTAATTATGGGCTTTAGGGGAAGATGCTAGAGATTGGCAATATAGTAACAAGGTCTCCCTACTTGTCTTACAAATCTCGAAGTTGGCGGAGGTCTTTTCCTCCTGTCATGTTAAACCCCGCCCCGTATAACCCCTTTAATGCGACAGGAGACGGAAAGTAATTAACTTAAAGAAGGGGTCTGTGAAGAAGTTAGTGCTTCTATTTTTGCTAGCCTTAGTCTCATGGTATTTATACATTAGTGCGTAAACCATTTTGTCTAATCTTACAGTAGTTATGCAATTTACACTACAGCAATAAATTGTACCAAAGGTGCATGTTTGATACAAGATATGTCGTATTATACTTTGGCGTTTGCACATCACTGTTGTGTACTTCTTATTTAAAATATGTAGTTTTGCAACAATTATAGTTTACTATGTAACTTAATGTAGCCAACAAGATTAAATTATTTGCATAGTTATCACCCCCATATACCTCGGGGCGGGGGGGGGGGGGGGGGGNGAAGGAGGATGGGATTTCAAGGTGCCCAAAATGTTAACTTTATAATGTAGTATAGGCGGCTTCCAAGTGTCCAAAAATAATGCATATGAAACACCCTCACGAAACTCCCATGACGCCCCCAAACTAAAATCCTGGGTACAATCCTGACAGTAATTGAGTCGTTCTTGCATTGTTTCTTTGAAACGTGAATGCAACTGTAAAGAAAGAGAATTAGACCAAGTCTTCTGAAATCGTATGCACGTATGTTCAGTTTTACTGAACCGCTTTGCAGCACCTTGCCAGTACGCAGAATCCTTGGCATAAAAACCAATAAACATAAAATTAAGGTAATATGTTATTTTAGAAAGCTACTGTAACCAACACTGTTAGTTCACTTTCCATGAGACGCAATTTTACATGTACTCTATTAATTTTAAAATAAAAAAGAATTACAGTGAACCAATTGAAAGTCCTAAGTTGGTCATCTTGACAGGAAAATTGGTCGCAGTGTAAAACTCATACTTTGTGCCAAACTATAGAGCAATGATGCTTCTACAGCTTACGTATTCAAAATGACTGTAGATGATATTGTTTTTGCTTGTTTACACCCGGACGTACGGGATGTTAGCACTATAGTCCAGGGCATAAGCAAATGAAATGGGTGAACGTTTTTATACTAATATGTATTTTGTATTTTTTAAAGTAGCTTTTCTTCGTTTTCCTTCCCAATTCTTGCCAAGATAGGAAAATTGATCTTCCTGCTCCCTTTTTTGCCCTTCGTTTTTTATTTTCATTCTTCTGCCAAAGGAGACGTTTTGTTTTACGAAAAAGTTTTTCTACGTCTCCTTGAGTTTTCCGTTACACTCGATCAGCTTCTCTCCCAAGTCTACCAGTAAGAAAAACCCTGTCTTGTTCTGCTGGGTAGACGCTCGACTCGGGGCTGTGCGCGAATCTATTTTAGCTGACATATGTCTTCCGTGAGTAAACACAAGAAGGTAAGGTTTGCCGCCCTTGGGATGTAGTATACTCTTTTTTTTCTGTGTCACTTACTTCCAGTTTGGCCCTGCCCGCTTTTTCTCTCCCGAGCTTTATTTTCTTCCCAGTTGCAGCCTGCTAATCATATACCTAATTTGTCTAAATACGCTCACTGTCCTCGCTGTTAGGCTAGGCTCAGTTGCTGTTGCCATGGCAGTCACGCTAACAGAATTTCCACCACGATAACGTTCCCTCGGGCACACTTGACATAAGTGAGTATTCTTGGCGCCTGTTAAAACAGAAATTTTTGGGTCTATTTTTTTCCAGTTTCTAACGAAGCTTCAAGTTTTGGTGGGACGCCTCGGGCTTCCCAACCTGTCGAATCCAAGTATTGATGGTGGCCTCGAGCCAAACTTAGCCGACTGGTGCTGTGAAGCCGAGAAAGACGGCAGACAGCCTCTTCACTCCTGGTGTTACTTCAAACCGGCAGAAATTTTTATTATGTCTGGAAGCGGTGGGCTCAGCTTTATTTACGTTGAAAAAGACGATCTGCGATGGAGACAAGAACTCCGACAGCCTAGGTGACACGCGCGGATAACGTGTTGCCTAGGACCTAATTACTGCAGTGACAGGCTAGGCCTCCCAAAAATGTCCATGCATAACTTTACCTTCCCACCAGTAGAAACGTCACCTGAAGTTAAAGGCAGTTAGCGTTCTCTTTCCAGTGAGAATTTCTGTCTTTAAGCTTAGGCTAGGGCATCGTAAGAACGTCGATTGAAAGAATGTGGGATATCACAAAGTTGTCTCTTTTGAAGCTTGAGTGGAAATTTGTTGGCACGTCTATGGGAGACAAGCGGAAAGATTTGTTACACAGCGGCCGGGGAAGAAAGAATGCGGCACATTACTGCAAACTATACTAGAATCTATCGTTGCTAAGGCGAAAGCCGTGACTTTGAGCAATAAACGAGTCTCAGAAACGTCTCTCAAGAGGAACAGTAGATCATCCGAAACATTACCATTTCGGGGTTAAATAAAGTAAAAATAGCAAACAATCGTAGGAATAGAGATAGTCATAAAAACTCTGTCGTCTGTAAATTAATGCTCCAGATTGTCCTGGTTGGACAGTGACAGACTCGTCTCGGGTTCCGCCATTGTGATGTCTGCGTCCGCCAACGCCTGTCATACTGTTGTAATTGGCACAGGCTAAAAGCCAAAATACGATCTCCGGTAATTTGCACTTTCGTTGAATGAGTCACAAAAATCCATGAAGGCTAGGAGGTTGGAATAACAATAACGTTTTTGCTCCATAATTCTTTCTTGAGTTTGCCCGTTGTATATGGCGTAAATGTTGGTTAAAGACTAATTGTTGCAGTTCCAGGCGCGTGACGTAAGTCCACTAATATGCACAAGGGTTCCCTTTAGTTTCATCATGGCCAAGTCGAGAAAAAAATAAAAAGGAAAAGAGCGCTGAGAGAAAACTTCCCTATGGTCAATTTCGTAATTTTGTATTTCCCGTAACTCAGCGCGAGTTTCAGCGTGAGCCAGTTCGACTATCAGTTTCTTCACAGTGCGAATGGTTACCGTACCAGCTCGGCGTAGTTTTGTCGGCATATATCGGGTTTATGTACTGCATAACCCGGCGTGTTGGGACATGGCTAGGGGTTGCGAAGGGTTTTCTGAGCGCCCACATGCATAAATAAACAAGAGATCGAGAAATGTTTGGCAGAGCAACCCTTTTGAATGCAGTACATGTTCTCGGCTTACGCGAGTGATAAGAGTACGTTCCAGACTTTTCTTCGCGCGTTATGGAACAGTGCGTGAAAAAAAAAATTCAGAGGAAATTATAATGAAGAAAATTGTAGCAAAAACTTAAAGTAGTAAACTACAAACTATTGTGGGCTGTATAAAATACCAACTTTCGGGCTAACAATAAATAAATAAATAGCTCGACACAAATTCCTATTGCTCTTGAAGAAGTTTTCTTTTTGGAAATTATCGAAATCACTTAGATGGATAATGTATACCTGACTTCACCTTTTTCTAGCCACAAAAATAGGCTCAGCCATTTTCATTGTATTTTTTATATAAGTATCCGAATACTTTGTAAAGAAGTTGGCCATAAGTTAAAAAAGGCTGTTGGCTAAAACCTTAGCCACCAGTTCTGAAAAGGAATATTCCATGAGAAATAGAGGACCAAGACCAATGCCTGCGATTTTTTTTTAAAAAAAGCTGCTTGATAAGGAAATATCCGTCTGTTGCTCCAACAATTAATCTAACGTAAGTAAATTTGTTCGCAAATGTGTATAGTGTTTCAAAGATAATCATTGTACTAATGATGGATTGATGTTAACGATAAATAAGTTAATATTTTCAAATAAATACAATAAAATACACACTACGCATACTATGATGGAATACATGAAAATCAAAATAACAGAAAAAAAAACAATAATTCTGTAAATAATACGAGATTTGTTTACTGTATTCTAACAGAGAAACAGGCGAGAATTAACGCACGCATTGTTCCATTTATCTAAGCTCGAAGACAATGTATATCAAACGAGGAATGTATATCAACGTATATCATTTTTAAAAGGCTGATTACTCTATTTTTTTAGAATAGGAAGGATAACGCAACTAACAGCCAAGATGCTTTAGACAATTTTCGGTTCGCTTTTGCTTGTAACAATATATACTTCAATAGTGCCGTACGTTCGTTTGTTTCATTTTACAAGGTATGCTTTAAATTTATCCAAGATACACGCTGGTAAATACGCCATTTTTATCATTTGAAACTAAAACCGTTTGCTTCGCTAGAAACGTATTCAAATGTACTGAAAGTCATTAAATTGTATACGAATAGAGAGGTTCATCCGTGCCACTCAAAGGGTTAAAGCAGCCCGCAGGGCCCTCTTTTAAACTTATAGCATTCTATAAAATCTTTTCACGTACATACGAACCTGCGTCAATCACAGAAATGACGAACGTTCTAAAAGGAAACAAGACTACTTGGAATTCAGAGGCAGCTTTTGTTCCGACCTACAGTTTATTATAAGTTTTGATGAAAGCTTTATTGTAGTCTGACTTTTATTGTCTTATCGCAGTGCGTGCCGAAAAGCATGAACCAGAGCTTGTTTGTAAAAAAAAAAAAAAAAATGCAAGTCGCCTTGCGCTGGAGAGCTTTTAAATAATCGCGAAAAAAAAAAAACTCCTAGTGTCGGACCATACGCTTGGCACACTATTAAGCAATGCAAAGTTCTAAACGGCCATACTTTGCTAGGTTCCAAATTTTCTTGGCAAAGGTTACTCGCGGGGGATCGAAATCCTTTTGGCCAAGCGCTTGGGAAAGTTCCGCTGCCCAACGTGTAACTTTACTTTTTCGCACATGAAAAGGATGCGCAGGGTTTAACACGACAACTTTGAGCTGCGGTATCCAGTGACGCGAACTTTGAGCAGAGACTAGAAGATGTGCAAACTCACCTTGACGTCAGACGCGCGATGAATTTCTCGTTACTGAGTTTACAATTGACACTGTGACTTCGATTAACCGAGACAAAACGCACTTGCCTTCAGACTGTCGTCACGAGACACCCTTGGTAACACCCAGCTGAAAAATTTGGCACTCTTGGCTATACTTAGCAACTGCGATTCCAGCAACACTGCCAATTTCTCACAATGTAAATGTCACTCAGGTGTTTATAGTTAACTTTGTCAATTGTATAGTCAGTCAATGTGATTACTTCTGCTGCATAACCGAGAATGTGTGTCTTGGGGCAACCCGGTCCTTTGGACGTATTGCGGGACTGAAAGCGCCGAATGTCCGCCCCGAGACGTCGCTCGCCATATCTAACGAACCGTCGTCCACAGACGCCCAAAATACACACCAGAGAAAGAACGTCATCGTGAACTAACGCAAGATCTGGCCTGGCAAGCTTTTTGAAAAACTACCACGTCAGTATATGCACAACACACTTTTACCCCTTCGAGTGTGCACGTGTGCTTGCCTTCTCACGGTGCGAATGTTTAATGTGCGGTGTTCTAAAGCATTCCAGAATTTTAAACTAGCACCCAAAAATGTTTCGTCAACATGTATATTTTTATTTTACGTCAATTCGGTACAGTAAACAATAGTTTCGTGCTCTGTAAACACAAAAGTCTTGGTGCGTTTTTCAATTCTTCTTGTGCCGCTCACCTAAAAGATCGTGAAAGAAGTGTGCAATCAAACCACGGTGAAATAAGAAGCGCGAGGGCAGGACTAGCAAGTGATGGTTCTCTTCTTGTTAATGATCCACTTCGGAAAGAAAAATATTATTGTATAACAACGGTAAAGAACATCAATGGCTCAGGTTCGTTACCATAAAAGATTTACTAACGCCGAGTAAAAAATATATAACAACATCGAGGAAAATTTATGGATAATAAATAACACTGTGATCATTTCGTACGGATGGAACTGGAAGTGTTGGTGGATTTCAAACGGGAGTCAACACCGTCAGGGAATACAATGGCACCGACAGCTCCTTGTGGCCCTTGCGGTCTGGAAGGACGGTCGACGGTACTCGAGACTCCTCCGAAGCCGGATACAGGACGAGGTGCAAAGTTGGGGAAGTTGGAAGCCGGCATGGAAGCAGAAAAAGAGGGCCTAGCAGCACCCTGTGAAGCTATGGAAGAAGAAGGAAAACCGAAAGGGAATGAAGCGCTTGCAAAGCTGGGAAAAGGACGTTTAGCACTACCTGAACCAAAGCTATTGCTGTTGCCAAACGTTGAGGTTGATTCTACTGCTGCTGTTTGCCATAGCGAGCTGGCTGTGTTGGTGTTCTGTTGCTGTTTCTTATTATTTCCAACTGGAATTAAGACTTCCTCTAGTACCGGTTTCTTGAACCAGTGTTTGTCCTGGGCTCGTAATGCTAAATCCTCTTCTTCGCTAGTTGTCGTGCTGGAAACTGGGCTGCTGGTGAATGAATCGGTTCTATCTGAGATTGCTCGAAAACGACGTCTCATAACATCCACTTTTGGATAAGCCACTTCAACTGGATGTAGACGCGATGCTGCTGCATGGAATGGAGCTTGTACCGGGAATCTTGAGTGCGGTTGAAAAGAAGGTTGGTAGACTGGTATACCTGGGGCTGTTTGTTCGAAATTGGAGCCTGAGTTTTGGAAGTCCTGAAGATTTGTGTCAGAATTTTGTCCGCTGAGAGCTAGCGTGAGATAGTAACTGTCTCCTAATCCATCACTTGGTCTTTTGACAGCAAAGGGAAACTGGGAGGGAAGTCCGGAATTGGTACGGGTGTTAGAGCTCGATTGGGTGGCATGAACTGACGGATCGCTGACGCGCCCGACAAAAAGTGGGATGTTCGTATCCCTGTCAAGCAAGTAAAACACGAATGGACGGTCAGCTCGTATGTCCAACGGACCACGTGGTCCAGTCGCGCCAAAAAATGGAACAATTTGAAGACCTAGAAAGAAAGAAATAATGAAATAAACAAAATAATAATAATAATAATAATAATAATAATAATAATAATAATAAATAAAATAAAAAAAAGAATGCGAGTTTCCGTTCCCATGAGACTGTGTGCCTTCGTGGGCGTTATACCTGTAGCTGCAGCTGCTTCGCTTCCTTCTTCGTTGACTTCGATAGTGCCGCGATGGACTACAGTGCTGACTTTCAAGCTCGTAGAGCCCGTGATGCCAGATAAATCCGCAGAGCTGTCAAATATGTCCGTAAGGCCAAGATCTTTCAGTAGGTCTGCAAGATCTATGGTGTAATCGACTTTGAAGCGAGGTAGAGAAACCGTCACATCACGATGACTTAGTTTTCCCAAGATGCTTCGCATCGTCTGTGATTGCAAACGAGATTCCAGTTGGTGGATCTGTCCATTATCAGGTACAATAACCAACAACGCAAATCTTTCGTCCTGCAAAATGATAACAAATAAAATGAAAACATATATACAAATACGAAAATAAACAGAAAAGTAGTGTAATCACGAACTGAAAGAGTTTTTTATTTTTATTATACTGACATTTGTTTGTTACGGACAGCAAATTGGTATACCTCGTACGGAAGCATAACTGCTTTGGCTTGCAAGTCAGTCAGATAACCTCCCTTCATGGTACTGGAGAGCTTCATCATAGGAGTAAGAACTGCACGACCGCTTTCGAGGTAGAAATTTTCGGGAACAGTATCCCGAGCGTCGAATTTGGTAAGCCACCGCCCTTTAAAGTACAAGGCGTTGGCCAACAGCAATTGTGTGGCAGGTGTGACAGAACCTGGTAAATAATCCCCTTGTTATTATTATTATTATATTTATTATTATTAATTATTTTTTCATTATTACTATTTGTTTTTCAAAAAAGGCTTGTTGTCTCTTCTCTTTTTAGGTGTGTTTCAGTGATCTGTTACCTGCGGGTAATAATTCAGGAATGCGATTCCGGGTGACGTCGCTAATTCTTCGGTTGACTACTGCACGCACAGCTTCGGGCCTCATGAAATCAGCATCTCGCACTGCACTTGAGTAGGAGTCACGCAGCAAACGCGCAAAGTCACCGCGGACTGTGACGCCTTTAGGTACCCACATAAAATTGGCTAATTCAAACACTGTCCCCAAATCCTCATCCAAGTTTTGTGTCTAGTGGAAAAAGAAGCCTTCAACGCCAATGCTCTGCCGGTGTTTAGATTTTTACCTGTAGTGCATCAATCAAATGTCGAAAGCCGAGGTTACGGACATCGATGTCATCGGGCAGATGCAATGTGGAAACGATTTGGTTCAGTGTGCGACCGCGAGCACCGTTCGAAATCATCGCCAGGGCAATGGCAGCACTCGCGGGCGAGACGACTACATTGCTCTGAGCATCTCTTCCTACTACGGCCTGTCGAAGGTAAACCGCATCAGTGGATTTATGATTCTTTTTTAGGGGTCTAATGTTGGGCTCAGTTCTTACTTGAAACACATCTGACGCAAACTGATCAGTCGCGGTGGCTATTTGGAGCAAGGGATTACTTTCCAAGGACTTGGCTTGAACATTGAGTGCGTACAAGGTTACGCAAGCCAGCACAAACCAGCCTGTATAATAAAAAGTGTGAGGTTTCGAGGCAAGAATTTTCACATGCACATTGAAAGGCCCTATCGTTCCTTGTTGATCCTATTACCGGATGTTTTGACCCAATAATGTTGGAACTCCCGAGGCGGGAAAAACAGGATAAGAAGGAAGCTGTAAAAGTTAGGGTCATTGCTTGAATAACACTAATAGGTGCGGTAATTTTTAAAGGATCAAGAACTTTTCCGGAATTCAATTGTCTTTAAAAAGTGTATTCACTAATAGAACGTTAAGAAAAAATACAGCGTGTGCTATGATTTCAAAACCAAAATGAAACAGAAAGACTTTCCAAGGTTTAACATCTAAATAATATGGGGAAAACCGACTTCGTTGCTGGTTTTCAACATTCATTCTCTTGTGTCGCCATGAAGCAAACCTTCCGCTTTTCAACTGTGATGCGGCAATTCGACAATGGTGTGTTGCATGCAAATGAGATAACAAGTCACGCTTCCCTGTTCTACCTTCACCAAATCAACCGGTTTGGCAAAGCAAACGAAACGAAAGACGATAGAAATACGACGTTGACTTGAATGCCTTGAATCTTTAGGTTATTCTTAACCAACAATAGCATTTTAAGCTACTTTGAAATTGTGAATGGCGTAATTAAACTTTTTATGTACTTAATTGTTCGTAAATAAGACTACGCAGCTATTTCACTTACCGAACTGCATGTTGGAATTAAACCTGCTAGACTTGATAGCAAGATAGGGTGATTTTGTGCAGCCTTATGCGATTTCTCGGTTCCAACTTACACCAACACGTCTGTTTTACGAACTCTAATACAGCACTTAATACTTGTCCGAATGGTTATCCTGCGTCACACAATGTTTGCTCGTACTAAGCTCCTTTCATCCAACACCTTACTATATAGACGAAAGCCAACCGAAGACTACAACACAACCTGCGAAGCAAACAGCAAAGCACCGTAAACCCGCGGTTTTGGCGTTGCCGCTCACAATGGGAAAGTCCGGTGCTAACAAGTTTTTTCCCCCACCGTCACTCCAAAACTCCAACCATCGGCTAACCCGTTTCCACAGAGACGCTAAAAAGGAGCCGATATCACTGCTTTACTATGGATAAACCTTTCTGATGTGCTAACACAATACTTACGCATCATGGAAATTCCCACAAGCTACATTTTTGGCTAACGTAGTAAACATTTCACAGCTTGCAGTGTTAGGTTCCGGTCTGATTTTTCAGAAAAAGAGACGAACTTTTGCACGTCTTATGTAACGATAATCACCAATAAATCTCAGTCTGCAAATCATGTGCATTGGATGCATTCCCCCGGAAACAGGAAAACACCCAGGATGTGACTGAAATACGCGTAATACTTAAGGGCCACAGCCCAGGAAGCTTATTATTTACTCATGTGTTCCGGTAAAAAGCGAAAGATGAAAGTCTTCTTCAGCGTTTATGGTGTCTCGTAATACTTATTGCTGCTCAAGCGACATATAGAATGCTATTTCTTGTATCTATCAAAATTTATTGCCAGAAATTATTGTCGTAAGGCCACATCTTACGTTTGATTTGGGTTTGCTTCAGGAAAAGGAGTGCCTGCTGATCATGCGCAGCGAATATAAGAGAAGTGCGTTCAGCGGAAAATCCAATGAGCGAATACTTAATATTAGAGAGCTAGACAAGACAAAACATGCAGCAAAAGAGTTAAGAAAAGCTTGTATTGTGCTTTTTTAAAATCCACTTCCTGTTATTGAAGAAATAAGACGATGCCAAGAAAATGTCTTAGAAATGGACAAGAGGGAACGAGCATCTTCTTTCTTTATAAATGTGTGTCTTGTTGGGATGCTGCAAGCGTTTTCTGAGTAAAGCATGAAGCAGAGACACGCCCGTCAACGCTAGTTTGGCGAAGTTTTATTTACAAGGTATCTCGCCAGTACTGCGACAAGGAGAGAAGGTAACTACCAGCGGAAACCCTGAATTGAAGCGGTAGTCATGCTTTCAGAATGCCAAGCGAATGCCAGGTCAGGCGTAGCTATTTCCGATCTCGTGCGATTTGCCGCGGTCACGATTGAATGTCACATAAATGCAACAATGACGTTCAAGTAATATCAAGGGCACTTGCTTGTGACCTTTGATTTTTATTACCGAAGTAAAAAGGTGAGCGACTTTGTAGACAATGATTTTGTAGCGTTACAGGAAATCATGGGTCGTGACAGTGAACGAAAGAAGTCTCACACCTTGTGGTAAAAATCAAACAATTCCAAGTCCTCGACCTGACCCAGCATTAAAAGTATTATACCTCACATAGTTTAAAATTAGCACATGCAAGTCATTCCATGACTGGACAATTAGACTGTCTTCCAGGCGTAATCCACATTTCATGAATTGCATGTGCATTTTAAATGGGTGTTATGTGCACAGAGCAGAAGAGTGGGTTTAGGAACAGAAAAACGAATATAAGCAGTGGTGCCCATGGGGGAGGGGGTCGTGAAGGGTAACTCCTCTTTTGCCATTTTAGTGGGAAACTAAAAACTTACATAAGTATTGTTTAATCAATTTTATTGCCTTTTGTAAGACTTATCGTAAGAAGATACTTAAGACAGTATATTAAGATCGAAAGAAACGAAAAACAGTCACCGTTTCTTTCCCAAGCAAATTCTTTGAGCAGTTACTCAACGAACTTTAAGCCTTTCCCCGTAATATAGCGTAAAGTATTTTGGAATTGAGCGAGTCGGTTCAATTAGGACACGAATTGTGATAAAAAGCGCATGAAGACTAGAACTCAGAAACCAGAACCTCCTCAAATTTGAAAAGCTGGGCACAGACACGAATAAAGTAGTACATGAAACCGTACGAAGTGTAACAAAGTAAGAATGTAGACAGGATCACAAATTTTAGGGCTTAATTTACTTCCGTTTCTGCCGATCTCTTTCGTTCATGTTTTTTTTCGTATATAGCAGAATATATTATCTTCAAAGAAACGGTCAAGACTATTCAATTGATCCACGTAAACGGTGCTGACAAGAAACTTTCTACAACAATGCTATTTATAAAATTCGGTCGTACAGTTTTCTTGCCCTCGTTCAAAGTTATACCACCGTTGGGTAACTTTGATCCCGTATTTTTTTAAATAATACTCGCACATGCGACAACAGAAGTAAAAATTCTGTAGTTTATATTGACTATGAACAACATTCTACAAAAGAAAACATTTTGTTTCTGTTTTTTTTTATTTTTTTTAAGAGAAGTTTTCCTTTTTACTTAAAAACTAGCCGAAGAAGGTAAGAAAAACGTAATAAGCGCGCTTTTTTATGAGAATAACACCAGTTGATGGTAAATCTTTTGGTAAGTCAAAGTAATTGTTGTTCATTGAAGACATTTTAAGATAACTTTTAAGCGAGAACGAAGTTAAGATTTTCCAATACGTGACGGATCGTGTGAAAATATTTGAAGCTCCTCAGAAAACTCTTCCAAAACCAACTAACGGATTTGAATTTTGTTGTGCCAGAACACTAATTCGAAGATGTTTTTGTGCACATTCATAACTAATTTTTAAACACGTTTTCCTCTTAAAAAATATACTCCGTTGTTACAGATACATTAAGAGTATTTTCTAAAGTGTATTGACGATGTGCTATAATTATTACAATACATAACTTCACTTTCGAAAGTTGACGGTAACTATTCTTGCAATACTAGCACATTAGAAGCCGTATCGTAATTCCTCATGATTAAGGCCAGGGTGGAAGGGTGGATCTGAAACGCTATTGGCCGAATATATGGCAAGCTTGTGTGACCGATTTCGCAAACAATATAATAAACTAATGGTTTACAAACCTTGGCTACAGTACGGATTTATTAAAGCTTGTGAATGTGGTGTCCTCGTGAGATTTTACTGGCTTTTTTTATTTGCAAATTCAACCTAAAAAGGCTAAAAATTTTGGCGAATTCAAAACCACCGACTTTCTTTCTATTACAATTTCGGGCATACAACATAATTTCCACAACTGACTTTAAAACTGAAAAGGGCCGGGCAAGGCTAAAAAAATCTCTTAAGAGTTCTTGCGCTGGAAGATACCAACTCCAAAATTGCTCACCCGAAGTATCCAGGAATTTACGTCAGCAGTTATCCTAAGCATCCTAACTATAGGTCTTCAGAATAGTTGGCATTTTAAATTTTATGTTGACAATCTAAGGTACTCTTCGTCTACGTGGAAATACTGTATATTCCACACAGATCCGTTTGTTTAAGCCATTTTTGTCGCAAGTGACATAACGTTTGGTGAAGCAAGGCAATTTTATAGCAGCAACGATTTCTGCATTGGCTTCATTGCACTTCTGAACGTGAATTTTGGCTACGTTTTTCCCACTAAAAGCTTCAAACATTTACGCGCTTGTACAAAAGTACTAAGAATTTTGCAACTCCCCTATGCCTGCCGTAGTTAACCCATAACTTCGAGTTGCTATTGTTATGTCAAGCTTATTGTACAGTGAAAGCCTAGCTAAGCGGTGAAGAATTCATCTGCCTTGGTCATTATGCATTGCGGAACACACCACTGCTTCTTCTAACTCAGAAGGAAACTAAGTTATCACACTACTTCATGTACTTCTGTTAAGTTTGGTTGTATACTTCTGAGAAGCGAGGAAACAAATCCGGGAGCAACACCCTAAGCCACCTACGCTGACAGAAAATGGCCGCATTGATGAGTCAATGCCAATAAGCTCTCCAACAATTTTGTAAGACTAGTGGAAGATCCAAGGAAAGCCAGACCGGTTGTTTCAAAGCCTTCTCAAAGTAGCTTGAAGTCATGTTAGCTCAGAAGTCGACAAACGAAACCGACGCATTATTTCCTTTCTATCATGTAAATGTTGTATTGAGCACAGTACAAATTCCAGCGACAAGAAATTACTCCTAATCGAATCACTTGCTGGTGCCAAATCATGCGCCTGCCAACCTAAAGAAAGTACAACTTGTGAGGAAGTGTTTTTAAAAGCTAGACAACTATCACAAATTTTAACGCATCAGTTAGGGCAAGTCAAAAATAAATCAAAGATTGCAAATCTACTTTGCAGAAATGCTCATTAAGACTTTATCATCAGGAAACGTGGACATTACTTGATAGAAATTTTGCTACCTACCATGAGGAATTCGGCTTAGCTTCAAAAAAGGAAAGCAGGAACGCAAGAGGAAACTACAAAATAAGAATCAGTTAGCACTCCCGTAGATTGTCGAATACCTAAAATAAGTTTTATAAACTCATCAGGTGGGATAGTAACATCAAAGTACTCAGACTGGGTCGGTACATAAAATTAAGCTCATCATGGAAAAACTTCTTAAATGCCATGAGATTCAACATACCTTCGTGCGTGGTCTTTCACGTCACTCTTGAGAAGCCAACGCATCTTATATTTGTGGGAAGGCGACCGTCGGCCATACTCTAAAAGGAAGAACGACCGATTAAGCTAGAGAAAAAGGAATTGGATGCGGTGAATTCACTAAAAAATATCAGGCTGTACGTTCTCTGCAACTGTTTTAAGACAGGGATAACAAAATTACATCATAAGAAATGGATGCGACCGAATGAAGTACGACTGTAACGTACCTTTCACTGGAGTAATTGTGTACTCGCAAGCCTACTCCGCTGCAGAGAACTGCTGGCCGTCAAAAATTTGTGTCTATCCGATGTCCTGCAATCAAAACAGGAACAGTTAAAAACTTCGCTATTCTGTTTTTACGGGCCATTGAAGACAAAAAGCCTCAGTCAAGTTTGTCTTCACATACCGAAAGGTAATCTGACATATGCTTGTTCAAACATCACTGGTGGCATTCATATTATTACTAAATTTGTTGCTATTACCATTAAAGATTGAGATGAGGGAACCGCAGCCGACCATCTCAGTGGAAGCAGGAATGGGACATTTCACGAGTGGAGGACATTAATCCTACAGGAATAACAGTGAATGAGTAACAGGCGCTAATAGTCATGGTAATAAATTCTTTTCTGTTCGATCAGAATGTATACTGGAATCAAAAGGACTGACAAAGCCAGCTTTCATACGAACGAGACTAAGCTCTTCATATAAATTAGGGTAAACTGATCGAAGCTGTCCTCACCGTAATGAAATCAGTGTTTGAATCGTTCGCGAAACCATTTGCACAAGTTAAGGAGGTGAACGTGCTTCAACTTGAGCGGCATGGGTGACCATGCTTTCACGCGGCATTTCGTTACTCCGGTAGAAACCCTAAAACAAATCATTTCTAAATTAATATATGGAAAGCACGATCGAATGTTTCTGGTAGGTCTGCAGAAACCTCAGAGAATGTAGGTAATATTGCACATCACAGCTTTTCAGTGTGAGCTAGGAAATACACATCATGTTTCTGAACATGTCGTGGCTTGATAAAATATAAACCATGGACGAATCAAGTAAAACGAAATAGAAATTGTGTAAAAGCAACAAAGCAGCTTTGTAAATCAAAATGTAAGGTTATATTTTACCGATGCCACATACAACTTTAGATAATTCTAGAAAATTAGAGCTTACCTTTCACAGCCTAACGGATAACGCGTCCACAGCTAAGAAAGAACGACCGTTGGGAAGCAGACGCGCTATATATACCCCAGGAGCCTCCTACCATGCGACTGGCAAATTGCGAGCGGCTAGGCGGAAATGTAAATCGCTTCTGTTATTTAGCAGCACCACCCAGACACCAAATGCCTCAAGTGTGCAAAATTGAAGCGTCGTCCTAATCCTACAGATCATCGTTACCAGCGTTTAAAGTTTTCGATTAGCTGATATTATTGTGAAATGTAACAATAATTTTACCCCATGTCAGTCGCGACCCAACGTTACATCGAGATTTACACGTTAGAACTTGCTTTTCGTTTCCCGTCAAATAACGTAATTACACAATCAGCATAAAGCATATCCGTCTGAAATTTATCAAAAATTGGCAATTGAAAAAATATGTTCACGTGGATGGTACGAGGTAATTTTACCTCATAGGGCTGAAATGCGTTGGTCATACAAGCTTCGCAGTCTATGCTCCCACGTCTTTTTGTGTTCGTTTTCTCACCAATATGATAGCCGCTTAGGCCTACTTTTTTCTTTCGTAGATATCTGAGTTAATCTGGATAACGGTGGATTTGGATATCCACACTTTTGCGTGACAAGAGAAAACTCTTTGTCTTGAGAGGCATTCGCGAAAACGTACCGACATTCGACTACAATTTCTTCGCTTGAATATTTCTGCATTTATTAATTTGAAAATCGCAACTGAAATGTGTAATTCATAAAAACACCTCAAAATAATAAATATCGTACATGCAGGAATGACAAGTGCGGGCATCTTTACAAGACAGACACACATCCACTTCTAACAGAGTTTCCATAAAAAGTGTTTTATGCAAGTATTTTTGTACATAACGGTAAATAAATTTCTTCTTATCTACATTGCTTCGGCAGAATCGCCGAACGGCGCACTTGTACTGCTAGTGCCAGATACATTGAGTTTAGAGATGGACCCATCTTTCTGTTTTTCTTTTTGGCACTTGGTACAAAAGCTCTTCTTGTCCATTTCCTTACCAATTATGCGTCTTACCGTTTCTTTGTCGATGCCTAATTCACTTGCCATTTGTCTGATTGACATCTGATTGTTCTCCGCGAGTAAGCTGTGGACTTTCTGCACCACTTTAGGGTTAGAGGAGGTTTTCGGCCGGCCGCTGCGAGGGTCATCTTCCATTTCCTCTCGACCTTCTTTAAACCGCTTATACCACCGAAACGTTTGCGTCCGGGACAAAGCCTCTTTGCCATAGGCTGCTTGTAGCATAGTATGCGTTTCAGTTGGAGTTTTCCCCAGCTTAACGCAAAACTTGATACTGTAGCGTTGTTCCATTTTAACATCGTCTAAGAAACACGATTCCCGTAGAATCAAGCGTGTCTACCGAACATAAAACTTAATCATGCTTGGTGATGATCCACACCTCATGTGGGAACTGAATCCTACACCCTCGGGCTCTTTAGCTTGGGTTATTCTAGTTCAATAACAAATTAAGATTTTAAACATAAATTTACTACCACAATTGTCGCTTACTTTTTTAAAAGGTAACTTCGTTAGCCTATTCATTTTTGAGATAGTTATTTGTTAATTCACTTGAATCGCGAGTACTTTTTCTAGCTTAATTCTTCATGCGAAACACTTAAACTTCCTTTAAAACATTTACGCATACAACACATCGTTGAGTTTGTTGTTTTGACAGCCGTGCTTTGAAACATCTAGCCTGCATTTTTTTACTGCTTGGTAAAAAATGTAATTTTTACAGCAGCGCATAGGTGGCGGCTACGTCTCAAACGTAGCGACAAAATTGGTCTCGCTCACAGAGGTGGTCTTGTTATCACTTTAGCTTCCACAAGATGGCTTGAGTGTCATTTAAAACAGCAACCCAAATCTGTGCAGTGTCTAATCATTGTATATTTGTTAAATTTGTCTGAATATTTATCATGTCCCACCAGACAGGAATAAAAGCGAACCAAGAGTTGAGGGAGTTTTTCAGTAAATGCCGGGATGGCTCAATCCGATATTTTAAAGTATCAATTACCAACGAAGAGTTGATACTGGACTGCAGCGGAAGATTGAAAGGAAGCTGGGAAGATGATTTCCGTGTTTTAAACTCATTAGTAAAAGATGCTCAACCTGCATATATATTATTTAGATTGGACACCACAAATTCGGCTGGTTACGAATGGCTGCTAGTCACCTGGTCTCCTGATTCGTCTCCTGTGAGAGAGAAAATGTTGTACGCATCCACCAAAGCCACCCTGAAAAGTGAATTCGGCCATTCGTTCATTAAAAATGAGTTTTTCTGTTCCTCCAAAGAAGATTTGACGTTGAAGCATTATAAAGCTCACCTGATTTCGGTGGCCTCACCGGCACCTTTAACAAACGCTGAAGAAGAATTAGCCGAAGTTAGGAAGAACGAGAACAGAGCTGACGTGGGCGTTGGCACCCGGCAAGCGACTTGCAATGGCATTTTCTTCCCTTTAAGCGACTCGGCTCTCAAGGCTTTGCTGGATTTCAAGATCGAAAAGTACGATTACGTTCAGTTAAGCTTAGACACTAAGGAAGAAACCCTAAATTTGGAGAAAGTGTCGACCAACACCTCCGTCCATTCGTTGCCCACCGTCGCTCAAACCAAAAGCGGCGGTTACCACTTATACAGATTCCCTCATACCCACGAGGGAGATTATTTGCAAAGCTGTATCTTCATATATTCAATGCCGGGGTCTTCCAGTCCAATCAAGGAACGAATGCTGTACTCCTCTTGCAAAGGTCCCACGACCGAAGTCTTGGAGAAAGACCTGCACGTCACTATCGACAAAAAGGTGGAAATAGAAAGTGCGGACGAGTTAACCGAAGTGTTCCTTATGGATGAGCTTCATCCGCCCAAAAACTTACACCAGCCCAAGTTTGCCAAACCGAAAGGGCCGCCAGGCCGTGGAGCTAGACGATTAATTAAAAAAGCCGAGGATGATGCAGAGTAAGGACAAAAGGATAACGAAGTTTACTACCTTTCAAAAGGCCTTACTCGATTTCTGTTTTGTGTGTTGTCAGGTTGATCCGTTGTCAGGCTAATTGAACCATAGATGTTTTCACTGATTTTTTAGAAGGTAATGGTATTAATAATAAGCCTAATTTTTGGTATGCTGTAATGACGCTGCATCAAATGCCCTTTATTTCCTGTGTTCTGCTTTCTAAGATGACGAAAACATCTTGAGGGTTCCTGTGATGAGTAATGCATTATCAATTGCAATAAACTGAAATTAAATGACGCAGAATCCTAGTTTATTTGTTATTGTTTTCAGTTTTTCTGGCATGCCGTGATACAATTTGTGACCTCTTATCTAGTCTTGCTCAACTAGCCATAATTAAAGGCACGACTCTCGCATTTTAAGTTACACAAACGAAGGTAAATTAACGTGCGCAAAGCTTAAAGACAAACTTCAGTTCCAGTAGAAAATATCTGAATTTACTATTAATTAATTTTTAATAACTTTACATGTTTGGGTATTTTTTTTTGTAACTGTACATTTTTTTCCCTTAAAATGAGCTTCCTATAATTTTTGTTTCTATTTTTTTTTATAATTTCACCTTTTGTTTTATCCGGTGTAAAGTTGAATTCCACACAGGGTCGATATAAAGGCTGCGACGATATTTTTAATGCAAAGAGTCGAAATCCATTAAAGAATGTATTTCCACCAAGTTACCTATACGGTAGTGTTGGACTGTACTTTACAAGTTCCTATGGCTTCAGTTTTGGTTGGCCTGATACAGTGGCTTTCTGAAACCCAGAGTAACTTACGTAATTTTCTTACGCCACTTTCTTTGGTCCTGCTGGTTAGTAAGCTGTACTGACCTTTTCTCGTACGTCACTTGCGAGAGAAATTACACACACTTCGTAGTACACAGAGGTATGGTATGTACGCATGACAAAAAAAGAGAACTTTTTGCTGAATTATTTACAAAACACTTTCCAAAACTGTAAAGCATTAAGACTTTCGTTTCAGATTTATACTTAAAACGCAACCCGTATATGAATAAATTTAAACAGACAGATTTTCCTCCTTTTACATTCAACCGACAGAAATTTCGACTGTGTCGGTTTACGGACTGAATTCAAAAATTTTCCTTGTTCACACAATAACATAAGTAGAATCAATTCTTGGTTTCTTGGTAGCCTTCGAGTAAAGGCATATGATGCAACATAGGAAGGGTAGCTGGCTGCATCTCCAGGTCTTCGGCGAACCTTAATTTGCGACTATGGTCGATTTGGGCGTAAATTGTTGGGTCAGGCGGCGCCCGCTGTAACGTTCCCGAAGCATGGCTTAGCCCAGGTCGAACCACGGATAATTCAGCGTACATAACCTCCGACTTAGGCTAAAATACCAAAAATACACGAATATTAGTGGAATTCAGAAAGTTGGGTAGAGGCCAATTACCGATAGATTGTTTCTGCGATTGTTGATGCGCTCTAGCGAATCCATTTGCTTCGGTCGAGCTCCTGGGGCTGCACGTGAACTCGAGGGATCCCCAATACCAGGACGGATACCCACTATGTTGCCATGAAGGAAATGGAGAGGATTGTCCGTAACATGTACAGGAAGAATACTATCACCTACCCACACCAATCAACGCTCATGCAGGTTAGCACTCTTTTATATGTGCAGGGGATAATAATTTTAATAATAAAGAATGCAAAGTTTTTCCAAACATTTCTATACTTAAGGGATCGCAAACACCACAATAGCACGAAATTCGTGTTGGCATGCACAAGCGGACAAAGCTTAGGCTGTAAAAGCCTTTTCTCACGTGCTAATTTCAATGAGGATCACGCAGAACGAAAGAATTTCAAACCGTAACTTAAAGTAAAATTTGTGCTAATCGTATAAAATGTTATGATAGTCTCAACTACAATCTCTGCAGACTTAGAAGTTTTCAAAAGTACAGACGATAAGAAAAGCCATGTTTCACGACTCAGCTTTGCTATAGTATTCGCACAGTTGATTAAGACACGTGATCAAGTGATTCTTTCATTAATTAGCAAATAGAAGGACCGTTTCGCATTGTCGCCCTCGTGGTTAACAACAGACTTACGAAAACAAGTCCAACTTGCCAAATAGTAAGCTTCCATGTGAAGCCCCGAGTCAGTTGCCAACGCATGTCCGCCCCTAACGCTATTAAAAGTCAAAATGTCTCGCGAACCTGAAAAGCTTCACACTAACCAACAGAAAAACTTAAAAGAAGAACCGCTATTATAGCTTTTAATCACGCGAGAAGCATGCTTTGGAACACACCGCCTATGCCATTCTTCAAGTTCGCAACTAAATAAGAAAATGCGAGGGTTTTTTGGGGAGGGGAACTGCGAAAACGAGGAAAGAAATATACCTCTGTCTTGCATAATGAGATCCGGATCCTTATCAGCCAGCGGTGTAAATCCATCTTCTAGATCGCTGCTGCCATCGGTCTTAGCTCTTCGTTTCATTTCAGCTTCACACGCGGCTCTAGCGGCAGCGGCTTCGGCTTTTTGTCTTCGAGAACGCATTCTCAGTCCCACCAGAACGCCAGCGACTAACAATACTCCGGTTCCGACAATACCCAATAAAATGCCCAAGGTGGGAGTAAATTGGAAAGCGTGAGGCGATCCCGTCTGTTTTTCTGCCGGGAGACCAGCATTGCCAGTAGCTTCCAGCATGACAGGTTCGCTACTTCCACGAGCATTGACAGCCCGAAGCCTGAGCATTGTTCCCGCGGCAGGGATAACAGCGACGCTGCCGACATGTATTGAACCCGAGGACGGCGAGGAAGAAAAGGAGTCTACTTGCATATCTAAGCGCACTGATTCATCCCGATCGCGTTGCTGGGGACTTTTCGTGCCTCCGTAACTATTTTTGGCACCGTAAGATGTTTTCGATTTAGGGGTGGCTATGTCTTTGTCTTTAAGTTTGCTGTCGGCATGCTCTAATTCGCGGGCTAGGTCCTGGAGCTCGTACTTTTTTGTCGTCGGGTGTTTGACATTATTACCGACAACGGCAGCGCCGCTGAAGAAGAGCGTAAAAAGCGGCGAGGACGATGTTAAATTTGCCAGGAGATGTTTGTTTTTGGCATCGAATACTTCCAATGCAAAATGCTGTGGCAACCCGCCATCAAAACCTTCGGTGCATTCCACTTCTAAAGAGACCAACGTGTGGTTGGATATCGTACAATTGCTAGGCGGGTCCGGGATACCTGAAAATCAAAGATAGAGACGATAAAAGACCGTAAAGAAGAAAAAACGAGACTGCTACAAAATAATAAAAACAAAAATATATTACCTGCCGGATCCACATGGAAGACACAAGGCTCTAACTGCTCCCCTAAAGAATTGGTGCCCCAGCATAGCAACGATCCAAAGTCCAACTCCGTACGGGGTACATATCGCAGTGTACTGCTCCGGCCATCGGCCGATGTTCGTTGCGTTCCGCTCACGTCTACCAAATCGCCCGTGCCGTTAAACGACCATCGGAAACTCCGGGAGGGCGGCTGAGCGTCCACTTGGCAGAGAATTTCAGTCGTGTGGCCTTTGGCTCCGCCGTAAACGGCGACTTGTCCTTGCCGACACACGGGCTTATCTGTTGTCACGACAAAGAGGACCGAGTGACTTTATATAACCGCTTTACAAAACCTTCCTTTTCTCATGAAACTTTCAACAAAAAAGTCACAATATTCACAAGCTATTCACTTGTTGATAAAGCATTTAGCAAGATCATTATTTAGCACTAAAGTCCTGGTTTTGTAACACTCGCATGTGTAGCATTTCTAGCTTTAGGGTCTCTTAAAAGTAAAGATTATAATCCTGTCAAACGGGTTTATAAAAGGGATTCACTTAAGATCATCGCTCTTCTACTTTGCATTATGGCGCAGTATTCCTTTCCCTCTTCGGAAAACACAGCTGACTCGTTTCCCTTCCTTCGGTTTCAAAGAACATTGTAGAAGTAAGCTTCTAAAGAAGTGTTAACGAGAAAAATGATCTATAGCAAGAAAAAATAATAATAAATAACCATGCGTACTTTCACTAAATTATAATATTCCTGAAGTAGCAATTTTTTATCGAGCCTTTATTGCCATTTATAACCCAAGTTGTGTGCCTACATTGCGAGATAATATTCAACATGTTTTGATTGGTCATTAACATACTTCGGTCAACAAGAGCTTTCAGTAAGCTTCCAAAACTGAATGCGGACAACCGTAACTAATTTTGGACAGCTATAAATAGAAAGTAGCCCAAGACGGAGAGACTTAGGATATTCCACGAAACCAAAAATATTATTCGTCTATATTGTCCGTGGCCAAATAAAGAGTTTGCATTCACTTTTTTATTTATCTGAAAGCAAAGACAGAAAGCAAAGGAGAAAACCCTTACTTTTTCTTTCTAACAATATAATAAGGCTTGAGCTGACTGCACAATTCAAACATCGTGTCCTGTACACGTCCAAGCAATAAAATTGCAAAAAATATATTCCATTGATTAATACAGAAAAGTATCACATTCCAGAGTGTTGAGGCAGTAGGAACACTCGAAGCTTGTTTGTGAGGTTAACATGAATTATCCAAGAAGTTTTTGTTGTGTAGTGACTGAAGCAATTAACAGACAGACCTAAACACGGTACACCTGCAGCTACACTTCGGAAAACAAGGCTCGTGCGATTGGAAAGGCTAAATATTGATGTCTATTAAAATTCCAGGTTAATTGTCTGTTTTCCCCATCGCTTTTTTTTAATTGCCTTCGCGGAACTGCTGCCACGAAACCATAACGTGCAATGATTTTTTTCCTTGGGTACGTATCTCATGCAAATGAGTTACAACCCAGTGGATATTTTTTGCTTAATGACAGAGGTGCCAACCGTCTTCGCTTGTATACAACTTCAGAGTGCGGCAAACATGAAACGTATGATGGCTGCGCGGAGATAAATGCTTCACCTTCATCTTCATCTAGCTTTTCAAAGGATCCCAAAATATGCCCAAAGGAGAATCGACTGAAAAGATTTTTCCAAACGTCCTTTTCACTTACGAATAGTCTACGTACCCTGCAAGGTACATCCAATATGCTAAAAGTTATTTCCAGAGAGATTCACTAGGACATGATTTTTTTAAGCAACGAATTTAATTTGATCAGTCTTAAAATGTACCTAGAAGCTTAATGCAAACAAGAGACATGTAGTTTAGAAAAGAAACCGAAAAAATTGCTGCACGCAAGCTAGACTTGCTCGCAAGTTTGACACACTATGCTACATAACTTAGCGTACCACCCAGATCGCAAAAAAAATCTGAAAGCAACCGCACTTTTAATATTAAACGTAATTAACTTACAGACCCTGAATATAAATAGCTAATACGCTTATATGTCATTTGCTAGGCGACCTATTATTACTATTATAATTTTACGTGCCTCTTCCTTATTGCGTTCCATGATTTCAAACGTACCCGCCCCGGTCATCCCAAGCAACCTGAAGGCCAGGTAGAAAGCATTTTTCAAACTCGCGGACAGCCAACTGTCACTTTAATTACGTAGTTGTTCTTGGATACCTTTTGCCCGAGAATTGTTCATCTGTGAATTTCTGGATCACAAAGGACCAACGTCTTTCAATTAACAAGAACGTTTCAGCTACTCATTACGCGACATGTAGACAGTAAATGCCTTCTCACTGAAATGAGCTGATGTACAAAAACAAAATAAGAAGCAAAACAAGTCTGTTTAAAGAAATACCAGCGTACTTTTACAGCCTCACATTCTACAACTGTTGCACTAAAATATTACTTTCTTCGCCATGGGAGGTACGTAACTAATACTTTTCTTCGCTTCACACCACAAGAAGACCCGTTCTGACTTGATACACCAGCATAACCCTGAGCGGCAATGAATCTAAAAGAAACTCGACCTTTCGCTTCCACCAAATCAGCAACCAGGTCGCAAAGTGGTTAAGCTGCTATACCGCGCCAGGCGAAAGAAGACACATACCTATATCAAGCTCACCTTCTGACCCTCATTATGATGAGCATTTTAAAGAGTTGAAGTGAAGCTTTTCAGTAAATTCACAGCTGCAAATTGCCTGCCACGACCTTATGTAGCAGGCGCAGCCTGAACAAGTAAAAGTAAAAAGAAGGCTGATTTGCATGTATGCAGCGCTTACACTACAAGCTCTCATGCCTTTGCTTCCCAACACGCCACGACACTTGCTATTCTTATGATTCTACCACATGCCATGGCACGCTATTATACGAAAGAAGCCCTCTTAGATCGCACATCCAGCTCATAGCCCGTTAAGGCCTACAGAACTGCCGAGCACGTAAGCTACAAAGATCAAGATAAATATCAAAGAGTATCGCTAAAAAGATGACGGTGACTAAGAGTCTTCGGTAACATTAACCAAAACGCTTATTACTCTAAGGTGCAGGTTCTTAGACAACCCCCCTGATTTAGTGGTGTTCAAAAAGCGCTTAGCATGCTATTACACCGACACGCTAAAACAAAAGGAAACTGACACTTTTCGCGTCATCCTTCAACCCTAACCTAAAATTCCGACTAGTATTTTAAGAAGAGCAACGCCTCAGAAGTTGCGTATTCACGTGTCAAATTGCCATTTTCATGTCAGTACCTGTAAAACTAACAGGACTTTCGTAAAAAAAAATATAAAACATCAAAGGCATTTAACGTTTTTTTTTTTACAATATTTCACGTACCAGTTACATTTAACAGTGTTTAACAGTGTTCGTATACCAACCACGTATTAGTACTTTTATTTGTTTGCAGGACAACACAATTGAAAAGTTTATCTAATTAATCCAGGGTCGAGTAATAACTTAAGTCAGGATAAATAATTATTAGACCTGGAAAGACAGCTAGAAAAGTTGCAATCCTTCGTAAGATTTCCGTCTAATTTCCTCGTTCTGCATTACAACAGGAGATCTACTTACGTAATATTCCAAGTTGAAAAGGAGGCGATGTGCCTTCTCCTTCACTGTTGGCGGCGTGGCAGGTGTATCTTCCCGCAGCCGCTCGACTGACGCGCTGGAGAACCAAACTGCTGTCGCTGATAATTACACCACTACTTACATTGTGCTGCAGCAAGACTCCCTACAATCAGGAATACAAACCGTGAAGTCAGTACGGTTAAAAGACAGGTTTGCATCAACAAAGTGTCTGATTTTTTGTTTCGTATTTTTCCTTCTCTCTTTCTTTCTTTTTTCTTTTTATATGACTGGCTCCTCCTCGCTTCACTTAGGCAAGCGAAGATGATAAGGTAAAAAATATTCTACAAAGTTCTATATGTCGAAATTTGTCTTACGGGTGCCTTTCGGTTACTTCGTTATTACCGCACCCAGATAAGCAATCAAGAAAAAGAGGTGCTGTTTTGAACTTTAACAAACTCCCTTGGTTGCTGTTCGCGCGTGATTCTTGTCTTTAACAACTAAAAAATATATCCTCACAGGGCAGGTATTTGGGTTTTCTTAATATTGTAGGTTGCCAGGAACACTATTCTGGTCACCTACTAGTCTCAAATTACTAGGTATACGATTTTCCCCAGCTAGACCGAAAATCGTATTCTCTTTTTTTCCTATAAGCATGCGAGTTTTACAAATTTACAAACTAACCTATCAGTGGACTTAAAAGCTTTAGCGGTTTGTTCAAAACTAACCCACTGGTCACCCAGTTTACAAAAAAAAAAAAAAAAAAAAAAAAAAGTACGTCACAAGGGGTGTTCAGCAACCATGTAGAAGAGACCTAACGCGCTGCCAAGCTTCTTATCTAGTTGATTGCCCTGTTGTAAAACCTGACCTAATCTATTCAAATCAATCGTTTCTTTCATAGGTTCTGTTTTTCCCATCTGTGTAGACAGCTTACGCAACTTGAACTATAAACCCGTCCTCAAATAACTGAACTGCTCGTGAGGAGTAAACTAGCTGATTAATCTGTTCTGTGAAGCAATCTGTAATCTGTGATTTGTGAGTATTTTGTTAAAATGCCTTTAGTGAGCATTTTGTTTGCGTGCAGAATGAAAGAATCTTCCTGTGTGGTCGTAGATAAATACCTCAAGAGTACAACTTATGAACTTTTTATGCGGTCTTAAATTGCGAGTCAACACCACTTAGCTGTGAATTAAAAAAAGCAACGTAGGTTCAAGAAAATATGAAGTGGAAACCATATGTGCGGTAAGATTTTGGGCCAAGCTTAACCATCTCAAGCTTGTACGTCCTTACCGCGCTGTGTGTAATTTCGCGTCTCGTTTTTAAGGAAATGCAGCCTCGTTCCGAGTTTTAACCTTTAATTATAAACGATGGTAAATCTGGCTCTGGAAGCCCTGGACGTGTGAAGTTGTTGAGCATACCGCACCTTGCTCATTACACGCTGAAAATTACGTCTAACAGCACAACGACTTATGACCACTTACACATTTTCTTGCCCGTCTTTGCTCATCTAATTATCTTCTCTTATACCAAGGCAACATACACTAACAGCGCATTTCACTTGCCCGTATCGTGCACATTCTGACCCGCAGTGTTGCAACTAGCACAGTAATGAGTGATAAAGATTTTCCAGAAAATATATCAAGCTCATCTTCTGGATGGGAAAAACACATTCCGTGCCTTTTCTTATAGTCTACGTGACTAATCATAAATTTTCAACTTCTGAGGTGAAAAATAAATAAAAAGAGAGAGGAGAGGCACTATTGTAAACTATTTATAAAACTAAATTAAATGTGAGTTTTACCTCATGACGCCACGTTACTCGGAAAGCTGCTGGTTTGGCTATGACATGACAATCAAAATATACGTCTGCCCCTTCACGAATATTGGAGGGATTGAGATTCCGACCTAATGAGATGTGCACCTGAGGAATATCTAGAAAAAAAAGGAGAATTGTACGATAATTAAAGAGGAAAGTTTTCCCCAAGATGGCAACAAAAATCCAAATGGGGAGGATCGCGTAAGCGCCTTTTCTTCCCATTTCTTTAGAAAATTCAACACCATAAAGAATAAAGTCAAAATAAACGCTAGTGAAGGAAAGGGGAGAGAGTGAAAAAAAATCAGCGCAAAAAAAAAAAAATGCTTTTTCTCCACTTACGGTAAACTTCCAGGATCCAGGTGTCTTCTAAAACAGCCCCGGCCATAGCAGGGTTCTCTGCTCTGCATACCAAGCGTTTGCCATCATCTTCGGGACCGGGTATGAGGCTGAGCAGGCTGAGGGTCACGTTGCCCCCATCAAACAACTACACGGTAAACAACCATAGAACAAGAAAAAGAAAGAAATTAACGTCTTTATTTTTTCCGGCTCTTCCTCGCTTAATCTTCAAAAGCAGTATAGGCGAATGTAAATGTGCTGTCTATACACAGTAGAATCCAGGCAAGTCGGCTGCTTTTCTTTTTCGCCCCAACGACTTTTCCTGCCTCGTATATCTGAACGAAAGAAGACAAAAAAGCCCTGAAAACTCCTTTGGCTGATAATACGGAAAAGCCATTCTTTCTGGACAACTTTGGCACAAACTAGTTTCCTTCGCCGGGTTTTGTTGTTAAACTTCCTATTCTCTCTCTTCACATACACACAACACATGCATTCCTGGCTCTTCAAATCGCCCTCTAACCCTTCTTCTCAGCTTACTCTGTATGCAAATTTATCTATTAGGCAATGTCCGGTGCCACAAAACAACGACGGTTTATGCGCACCACAGCGCAGTTCCTCGTCGCTGCGATCCCAGAGCCTGATTTTGTAGTTTTACATAAAGGTTCCCTAATTAGAGTATGGGAAATGGAAACCGGCTTCGTCCATGCCCGCGCTAAGCTTTTTTAGTTTATTTACATATTCTATTTTTTGTGTCTTCGCTTCAAGTTCTTTGACAACTCCATTATCAAGAAAGGTTCACTGAGAATACCAGTACGCCTAGTGCACAGCTCGATGCAGTATTGTAGATACCACTGTTTCTCGATTCTGTGTAAACTTACTACGCCAAGTCTTCCTGTCACACAAATTCCTTGCAACACGGTCCGCACAATGAGCAGTTTCGCGTTTAGAATGAAGAAAAGCCTCATGCTCGTTGTAACAAGCGAAAGAAGAATCTTGTCGGGCAACTTGTGTGACTTTCATACTACATAAAACTCGTTTCTTTTCTTTTTGTGGCTTGTATTGAAGTTGCAGTGTAAAAGTGAAAGAGAATAATAAAATGAGAGCCCGTTAGG
Organism: Triops longicaudatus; assembly: GCA_022885665.1. Taxonomy (NCBI): domain Eukaryota; kingdom Metazoa; phylum Arthropoda; class Branchiopoda; order Notostraca; family Triopsidae; genus Triops; species Triops longicaudatus. Next base: position 748,127 of record JAGQDJ010000023.1, read on the forward strand.
AGGTTTACCCGAAAGCAAGTTGAACGAACAGCACCTTTCCTCACAATATAAATAAGGTCTCTTGCAAGGTCATGACGGAATAAAGACTTGTCCAAATTCGTGAGTAGTTTGGCTGACGAGTAGCCTCTCGTTCAAAATATAGAGTGCTTCATCTCAAGTATAAGGTGCGGTCTTTTCACTTGTAGACGTCGTTGTTTTGTATATACTTACGCAGGAAACGTCCTTTGTAACATCCATGGGATAATAACTTTGTTTAGTACTCATAACAACCCGCTGATGAGCAGCCGACGCCAACCGGGCTCTCTGCCAGTGTTGAGTAGAAAAACTTGAGCAAAAAAAACACGTGCAAGTAGGCTATTTCGCGAGACCTCTGAACTCCCATGGTGAAAGCTATCTTTTCCGTGAAATACGAGGATATGTAGATGCGTTTGAGAATAAAAGACACTAACGCGCATTAACGGAAAATTAAATGATACGGTGCATTGAGAGCTTGACCAAAGGCTGCGTGACCGCAATCTCTAAATAAGAAGCACAGGAAGATAAGTTGTACCGTTTCTTGGGCTCTCTTGAGAAGTTCTCCCTCTTTCCACCACGTCACCACAGCTGGTGGTCTGGAACCCACCGCTTGACAAGTAACTTCGTATTTGCGGTTGGCTGACAAAGGCTGTCGACTGCTTAAAATGCGAATATCCAAAGGACGCACTGCAAAACGAGACATATAAGACAACAGTTAGACACAATCAAAACTTTCCGGCATCGCACACAACGCATAAATTCTGGTGCCTCTCGAACCGTAACGCCTTTATTTCCAAGAATCCCTAATTAAAAAGAGTGCAGGCTCGGGCTTGCATTTCCACCATGTGAAAGCCGCACGATTTTCTGCATATTAAGTGAAACATAAACATGCAATTAAGCAAGCTTTCCACGCATCTTAACGAGTTCTCGACAACCGCTTATGTCAAAGGTCAATAGAGCTTTCGGTCATAAAATCTTCCACAAACTCGAGGACATCTCCTCTTCAGTAGTTAGGCTGTGTTGTATGCATAAAATAAGGGTTGTTTAATGAGCACTGGCGCCGCGCAGACGCCAAGAGTACTTCACCTCCAACTTCAAGAACTTCGCCATCCCACCAAAAGTTGTGCGACACACTTTATATTTCTTCTATTCTTACTTCCGTTTTCCCCAGGCTCAAAAAGTTGCTCCCAGCTCCGTGACTTTTCTGCCTTGCACTTTTCTAGAGTTTACCACATAATCTACAATTTCGTGGCTTTCCGCACTTCAGCCTGGAAAAAAGCGAACCGGCAGCCTGTAGTATTGGCTCGAGTGTTCCTTATTACACAGTATTGTTCATATGCAAATGTCAAGTCTAATATATCAGCCTCCCCTGCAAATCCCCTTGGATTTCAAGCAAGATATGCTGCATCAAAAAAGCAACCGCGCTGGGTGATACAAGGACGATTCTGGGTACCAGCAAACTTGTCGCCTAATAAATAGAAAACGTAACGTTACAAATGTCTTGCGAACTATCTTTGCTATATGCCAGGGAATTCGAGGCATTTTTTTCTATGCATTTAAAGTAGTATTCTTTTCAAGCTATGTGGTTCGCACAGACAAAACATAGTCCTAATTTATGAACAAGAAGAATCACAGCTTCCTTTAAAGCTTGGCAATACTGATGCCTGAGCTGACAAGAAAACTCCCCAACTTTTTAAGAAGCACCCTTTCTTCTGGTATAACCCACACTCTATGATCGTTTTCTCCCGCAGCACAAACAATAGCAGCCGTGCTTGTAAGACTCATTTTCAGCTAGAACCAACATTTCTGAGCTAAAGAACAATCACTGACATGTTAACAATGCGTTTTAAAATCTTTTCCCTTCATAAATGCCACTACCACTGATAGTTCAAATACTCATCCCCTTGTCTCCCATTCTCCATTCATCGCTCTCTGCCTTTTGTGTTGGCTGTACAGTGCAACTCCTTCGTGCTCATCGCCGGCGCTTAGTTCATTAGCATTTTCTCATCACCTACCAACGTTACAATCGTCCCACAATTGGACTTCTGCGTCTAGGTATTGTGAGTCGAAGATAGGGAGCGACGTTTAAAGCTCCCTCTCCTTAAACGCGCAATTTCCCTTGAAAGCGACTGTAATATTCCCTTCTCTCGAAAATGTGAAAAAGATGTATTAAAACAGTGAAAAAGAAAAAATTACAAATATCAACTCGAAATAAAAAAAAGGGCTCATAAACCTGTAAAAATTCACCGACTAGTAAATTTGTAAAAATTGTTGAAATAATATCATAGAAAAGCATAATAAAAGTAACACATTTTCTCCCTCGTATTCGTAACGTTAATTAAAGCTTATGGCTATTTTAGAATTTGTAGTGAAACATTATACCGTGAAACTGATATACATGAAATATTCAAATGACATTTATTGAAAAAAAACTCGCCTACCAGATAATTAAATCACTGAGCAAAGTTGTACTACACAACTTGTTTGATACGGTAATTGACATGTGGGGGCTAAAACTTGTGCGACGGTTGAAAGTTTGTTAACTTAATTCCTTCTTTAATGGACGGCGAAAATCCACTTTGCGCCCGTCCTGACGCAGCTAATGGAAAAACACGGCAAGCTTCGCCTATTTGATTACCGTATACTTAGTTGCGGTTGTTCCACGATAATGGCTTTATCCATCACACAGGAGTTTTACCCCAAACAAAAAGCTCGGAAGACAAAAAAGGAGTAGAAAAGCTAAAAGGGCCGTTGGAGTGGGCGTATGCAAAGACAGAACGCTCCCAGTGGTGCAATTACGGCTTATGCAAACGAAAGAAGTAGCCAGTTTCCGAGGGTTATTCTCGGGTCTACTTGCCGTTAGATTTTTCAATACGGTTCACGTAGCATCCCGTACGATGCATGAACATGGCAGTCTGGGTTCTCTTCCTACCCGACCAGGCTCATCTGCATAAGTCGATAAGTTAGTAGCAACAAAACAACACCACATTTCTCGCCTTTACACTTCCTTTCAAGCCCGTCACTGGCCCGCTATTGTCTTTACATGGACCATGCATTTAAGCTCCTGTCACAAAGCAAAATAGGCACTTCGTCTTTTGGTTAATGTTTTTATTGTGATAATTTTTTCGAGTTCAGGACTGATGGCTATTCTCCTTCTTCCTGTCCCCTTCAACGCTTATCTTCCCTTGACTTCGCAAACAGTCGTGTAATACTAGTCTTGAGATGGATAGCTTCATACAGCCACCCGCCCGACAAAAGGGTCACTATGTCTTTTGCATATGAAATCTCGGTACTGCAGTTCTATCGATTTTCTACCGGCGAAATTAAACAGACCTTTCTTCTACAGAGCCATGCAAAAATCATAAAAGCTCCCCTAGCTCAAACAGAAAATTGAATTAGTCCCAGAATTTCACAACACGCATTTCCCTTCGTCGACCTCGCAAGGTTCTCGAAAGGTCTTAATTCTAAACTCATAAAAACGTAAAATTTATGGGATTATTAAATTATTTCATTAAGCTATCAAGTCAACTCGCAGCGAAGTGTGGTGTAAAAGGTTCTGATTTTGCACAACAGTCATTATTTTTCCTTTTTGGACATTTACCGTCTTCTTCTCCTGTACATCTTCTGAGGCTCCTACAGGATTTACTCTAACGCAAACAACACGTAAAGCTTTTTTTGCGATTTACCACAATACTAATTATGACGCAACAATGTTCCCATGGTCTATCGAGGTTTGTTTTTCTGTCAAAGCTTAGTGCTTTGCTTGCCCACTGCGTTCCTGATCATCTCAAAATCGTGACTAACAAATTACGAATTACATCCCCATCTGACGTCCGTCCCCAGTCACAGGAAGTTGGTTTAGTTTCTTGTTAGTTATATATATTAGCTTTTCATGTATTCATAAATTACAACCATACATTCTAGAAGCAAGAAATCTTAGTGCAGCCCTTGCTTAGTTCTAAAATGGTTTGCACTGGACTAGTATTTATACGTTTTACACTTAAGTTTATGCTTTGTAAAAAGTTATTGCGGTACCATAACGTCCCACCCTTTACGCTTGCCTTGGATAAAATACGGCCTAGTCCTTCATATTAACACCAAGCTCAGCTTTTTTGTATTCCCAGGAAATAGGTTTGAAAAAAGTACAAACATAAAGGGAAGAAGAAAATGACAAAGCATCACGGATGTCACGCCTTCACCTTCCTACTACTGCAGAAAATAACCCAAATTTATAGACTTGGTTCTCCAGTTGTCTTGGGCAACGCCAATATTCAACGATTTCACCAGATCTGCACTTATGCTGCAACGATCCCGGTATTGCGGAAGGGTTCACCACTAAAGAAGCTTATTTACTCTCTTCGTACACCAGACCCAAAAAGAGTCCATCAGCACAAAAGCACGATCTTAAGAGCCCACAGAAAGATCTGTCATTCTACTTGGGTAGGCTAGTAAAAAAAAAAAGCAAGTAACCGTATATCTGAGTAAGGTGATAAATAGTTTCTTTGCCTTTTCCCATTAGCAACTCGTTAAATCAGGCCTTCGGAAAACGGATATAGAAACAATACTAGTAGCCTAAGCAACGTGAGACTAATAGCAGTAAGCCTTCACTTACAATAGTACCCTAACTTGTAACATACATTGATAGTTAAGAACCGCACTATGTGACCAGAGAACAGGAACACATTTCCAGAGTCGACAGTCGTATCTTATGTTGCAGCGACTTAATTGCCTCAGCTTTCAGGAAGATGTTATACTCTTAAAGGAAATTATTTCACAACCTCCCTTCCCATGACTCACGACAAAAATAATTCCTTTTGCTACTGACAACGCGCATGCTGCGTAGTGAGTAGACGGGAAACTCGGCCGGTATTTCCTGTCAGTGACAAGCACAAAAATTACTTGCCGACTGCATCACATCTTCGGTTCTTAGTACGTCACTGGAATTAAAAGCTCATCCAAGAACATTTCTCTCATTCGAGGTTCTGCTACTGTTTTAAATTATGATTCCTGGACAACTTCTGCCGCGTAAGCTTGCTGCATTTTTCCTTTGTACCCATTTCACCGTGAATCATTGTGAACTGCAGCATGCTTGCAGCCTCTCTTCCCGACTCTGCCATAAAGCTGTCAAGAAGCGCTGAAAGAAAGGGTCATCCTTGCTTCGCGTGTTATACGACGTTATGATGCACCCTACGCGTAACAACGCAGCGAGCACACACGTTTCCGTTGCTAGTTCATAACCTAAGGGGTCTACGCGTTCTAGCGATAAAAGCTCGAGGAAGTGCAACCACGTGTCGTCCATTTTTTCTCTCTTATAGACTCATTTAGTTACAAAGCGCCGAGGCAAAAAGTGGCCCCCATGAGCAACAATAGCGTTATAAAAAAGTGGGTCCAACTGATCCTTGCAATGGTCATGATCGTTGTGGTCTACAGCACAATATGGCCCTACACATACACAAGATACGACCCATGACTTGTGAATCAACGCATGCCGCCCCTTTTGTTAAGATGAAAATGACAGAATCGGGGAGCGAAAAGGTTTGTATGAAAATTCATATCTCGCGGTAGTGAAGTTTATGGCCAATGATTCGCATGGAGCTTTCCACGATGACACTCCAGACAAATGAAAAATGAAATGGCTTTTATTATGCGCCATCCTGATTTTCCGTTTCAAATCACACACGAGCCACTTTACGGAGAAACTCGTTTAACTTCCGTGCATTTGCTTTATTCCAAGAGCCGAAAAATTGAAAAGTAAAAATCTCTCAACTGAAACGTATAGCAAAGTTTGACGTCAAGCCTGGGAGCGTCGTGAGCTTCTACTTTTCGCATCACCGAATTGGTAATAAACGTATTTATGATATGCTAATTGTAGTATACACGCAGGTCCCCCCACGTCCAGCAAATATAACCCGTAAAATCTTCTTTTGCTCCCGAAAATCCTAGGCGATAACAAGAAAACTTGCATTCGAAACGTAACAGGGAATATGTATGTAAAAAAGGGGGGAGGGAAAGATAACGTTCGAGAAGACGAAAGATAACACGCGACAAAAGTTTTCACAACAGGACTCGATGCTTTATAGATTCTTTGGGAACAATTACGCAGCAAAGTTCTAATCAGAAAACAAAAGACTTTCTGCACAAAGCCGCGCGTCTACAAAGGCTGCATGGATGCGGGTTATCTGCTCTATCAGAATCTTGGGTTTGAAAAATTGGTTTCAAAGTCGGACAAATGATGTCCTTTGCATATACAATGCTTTTCGCTTGCTTCTGCCCGTTTTAATACCTAGCCATGCCCTGGCTTTTGATCTATAGTTTCCCTCCAAATCTGCATAAGTGCCTTGCCATCCTAATCAAACCCAGCGCCAAGAACCCAAACTTTCCTTTCTGATCTTCACTGTCGAGAGCTCGTCTACATAGAAATACTTGGCCTCTACGTGAACCAGTTACACACAACACCCAGCTTATACATGTATTTAAATGCTGATCCATTTTTCGTGTAATTCGACTATTCTTTATTTTTACCTATTTTGATACCTTATCTTTTACTATTTTTATCTCATTATTATTTTAGAAAAGGTTATGCACTGAAAAGGTGTGGAATGACTTACGGTTCAGCTCTACAAGGACAGATCGTGCAGCCGGCAATGACAGGTTTGTATTGGAAGCCTGACACGATAAAGATGACTTTAAATCAGGTCTTCCTAGGCGGGTCAATCGAAGCCAATTCTGGACGCCTTCCGCTGTTTGAACTTCAGCTGTTCGATCGATGAGACGTTGTTCCTGCCACCAGCTTACTTCGGGTGTTGGGTGCCCTGCAATACAAAAGAAAAACAATAAAGCGCTAACAATCACATATACACTGGAACACGCTTGCAATGTTTATTACTCATAAAAATGACCTAGGGAACACACTCAGCTGAAAACTTGCCAGTAAATAATAAACACTCGCGAAACAATGGAAGCTCAAACTGGACTGTAGAAAAACCGTGCGTGCGTGGTTTTGCAAGTGTCGTTAAAAAGTAAGTGCCGTGTATTAGGAAATAAGGTCAGTTATTTAGCACAATTTGTTTGACGACTGTCGCAGTACTATAAAGAAGTTACAACTGCATAAAACGAACTGTAGAAATGGGAATGTTTACCTCCTTGGACGAAGCACATTAACGTTAAAGTGGCATCTTCGTCGTAGGGACCGACGACTTCACCTACTTCATGGCCCTGCTCGTCGAAAATTTTAGGTTGCTTGGGCGGCACTGCGGAAAAAATAATAAAGAGAGAAAATGATCAGATTTTCTGATGAACAATACTTCTACGAGTTTTCACCGGATCTTTCGCGTACAAATGACAAAGTTTGTGACAAAAATAAAGTATCGCACCGATCTTAGGTTGCGGTACTAGCGTATCGAGAGACTGGCAATTCATTATAGTGCTGGTGTGACATTACCATTTTATACCGAAACTTGACCATATTCGCAACGGCCGGTGGCCCCTTGAAATAGCCACATCAGATACAATGTTCCAGTTGTTATATTTTTTTTTTTTATTGCACTTACGACACTTCCCCAGTTCGGAGTGCCTAATAGTGCGCGTAAAATGCGTTATATTCGCCCCCTCTCGTCCAGAAAGCTTTTGTCATCACCTAGCGATGATGTTGCATGCTACAATAACGCTTTTCTCCTGCACCACATTTCCTGTTTTTTTTTCTCTAATACTTTTATCCTGCAAAGTAGCGTTTGTTTTTTTCTTTCTCTACTTCTAGATTCCGCCCACACCAGTTCCGTGTGAGAAATATCGTAATACTTTTCCGAGGAATAGCCATTACAAAAACATTTATCTCCCAATTTCCCAAGACCACTACCACGATTATACTTGTCTATAGACCGAAAACCCTCCCTTCGTTCTTTCTCTCTTTCTGTCGTCCTCTTTTTCCTTTTTTTCTTAAATCGTGCCATTTTGTACTCTGCTCCGACAAAGTTGCAATCAGGGCGCAACTGCCCCAGCTTTGCCCACACAAATGCTTGCAGAACGGTGCTCTTGCTCTCATTTCTGCCATTTCTTTGTAGTCTCCACACACAAACTGTTTCTTAACTTGACAAAACTGGCTGTTAAGTGCAATTTAAGGATTAGTTTCTACTCAAGCTCTTTTCAATTAACATTACTTCTGAGTCAGCGCAAGCTATTAATTTTTTTTTAATTGCAGTTTAACTTTTTATCTGTTCTAGCTTCCGCTTGTTTTTTAGTTTACCTTTCTTTTAATTTTACGGACATTTTACGTGTTCACAGTGAGATTCTGCTGGCCTACGGGTTGAAGAATGTTTTGGAAAAAATTTTCCAAAGGATGAGGAGGGGGTAGGATTTTCACAAGGATCTATTGCACAATGCTATCAGCTGAAATTGACTTTTAATTGAATAGTATTTTGTTTGTCGTCGTAATGCATTTGCTATTTTCAAAGGAAACCTTTTGGACGTGAGATGGCAAAATGCAAAACACTGTTTTGTCTTTGGAGGATTGTGAGTTGCCTGACACTGATTTCGCCTACCTTTTTTTTTTACTGTACGCGGAGTGATAAATACGAAACTTGGCTCTTAAGGCTTCTACCTAATTATCTAGTGGAAAATGGCACAGCTTGCTGAAAACTACATTAGCAGCGTGTGTGTTTTACTTTCACTAACTGCAGTATAATGCGCGTATCTAGCGACCGTAAAGGGCTAGGTTATAGATATAGGGTTTCAGTAAGGTAAACGATGTCTTACTACACACGCAGCGTACGTAGTTTGGAAGCAGTAAAATTTTATGCAGCATTAAATGTGGTGCTAAAAGCGGTCATCACGATCAGGTAAGATGAGCGCGTTTTACTTTCAGGATAAACAAAATAGATGCAAAGCAATGTGGGAAACTGACCACGTGCTGTTTCGGGCGTAGACAGCGCGCGGATGAAACATTTGCCGCACTATGGCCGTATCAAAAGAGTAACCATGAAGGCTGGGGGACGCTTCGCTGAATCCTGACGAAAACAATAGCGCCAGGGAGAGAAAGAGAGGCTTGAGACAAAAAAAGTAGCCCAGATTAGATTTAACGGATTTCTGGTTTGCGATTTGTGATCCTTGCTTTTAACCTCCCTAACGAGAAACAATACACCCAATTTCGACGTTACGCTGCGCAAGCAGCCATTGTCACGCAGCACTTTTCTTTCACCAAGGACAGCAACACAGGGGAACGGAAGTGAGATGTTTCTATTATGCCTTTCTAAGCACAGGTTTGAGACTCCGACCGCGCTGTTTGTGAGACAGTGCAGTGCTTCTTTGGCCTTTAGAAAACGACCTATGCTATGCACGGTAGGCTACCGAAGATTCTCACGATACTTAGCGTGGTTCTTAAGTGTTCATACATTCAGTAAGTTAACAGACGTTCTTTGCCCTTTCACTGTCAAGACGGTAAAGGTACAACTGAAATATTGCATTTTTTACTTTAAAAAGTTTCACAATCTGCCCAATATTAGTCTGCTTTTCGACTTTCGTAATGGTGTAGTAACGGACGACAGAAAGTACGAATATATAATTGCCATTTAAAAGAAGCCATCCGGATATAAGAGACTGCGAAGTTTTGTTAAGTAGGCTAATATGAAGAACTACGTAAGAAGTATGGTACCCCCATATATACAAGCGCTAGACACCCGGGTTTAACAGTACAGTAATTGGTTCTACAATTATGTTTCTTTTACAAGAAAGAGGCCAAAGGCAACATAACAGATTTGTAAAGAATGCTAGTCATGAATTCCTCACGATACGCTGGCAAGCTTATGACATAGCAAAACGAAATTATGAAACTCAATGAAAGTCAAAAAATGATGAAAAGTTTATAAGGTAAAATTCAACTTAAAATTTCTTCACCAAACAATCTGAAAAAAATCCACCCCTTGCCCTACATACGTCTCCTAGGTAAATGTTTAAATAAAAACTTCAACCTTTTGCATAGTAGCTATTTTTTTAGTCGATTCGGTGATTTTCCACATAAGAAAAATCCTGAAATGGAGGACCAAAGTACGTCAAATCAATTAACTAAATGTTAATTAAGGCCACTAAGCTGACTTACTAGTCTAGCAATGAGACTAATAGCCGTACATTGTACGTGTGAATGAGCCTCAACAGATAATCATTTAAGACTCCGTTTATCGGTTCATGACAATAGTTATTTTCAGCCCTGTACAGTTATTTTCACTGAAAATAGAATGGCACATAAGACCTTGCCGTTAATAAAGGAAAGGAAAGATATTACGGGATCCTTTTTTCATTTGAACGTATTTTCTCTGACTGAAAGAACGGTCATTCGGGAGAATCCAGGTTGCTCCAAAGACAACACGAAGCAACTCCAGGCACGCTCCCCGCAAATGTCTTACGGCTGTCATTAACGACGTAGTAAAGATCGTGTGCAGGCGGAGTACCAACATTGATTTCCTACGGCCGTAATGAGGAAAAGGTGGGAAAAGATTTGTTGTGGTTAGTCTACGGAATCAAGGGTGGGGGCTGGAGATGTTAAGTACAACTTGCAAGTCAATGTCTTCACGCTCATCGTGGCACCCAAGTGGGCAAAAACAGTTTCAAGTTTCCACCACCGGGGTTTACCAAACTAACAACTTCAGACTACTTTACATAGCCCTCTGCCATACTGCACCTTTACTTTCCAAGATAAAACCTGCTGTAGCTGAAGCTCGCTCTTTATCTATAACAAAGTGTTCAAGCTGCACTCCAACCCGTCAAACAGAGTTCGCGCTAAGCTTTCACTTCCACTGAAACATAAGGCGGAATTCATAACGAGTTTCTCTCAAGCGGCTTTAAGTTAAACTTCAATGCGGGATGTAACTTTACAGAAAATTGTTTTTAATGATTTCCAATCCTTTGGGTGATTTTATCTAGTACTCCACACCAAATAATATCCCATTAATACGCTTGACGTTCCACACCTGCCACTGTGTAAGGTTATCCAAGTTACAAATTGGATTCCATGTTGGACTAGTTAGATTTATTTTTAACAGGGTTGACAGCTTCCGTGTAAAGAAATGAAATTCTAGATCTACTTAATGTCAGATGACAGAGAAATTCGAGCTTAAAGTAATTCAGCAGTAACCTAACAAGTTACCAAACGAAAAACCGGTGAGTTTGTCTGGATTCATTTAGCGTAAGTTCAAAGAGCCGTCTCTGATTCATGGAGGTTCTTTATGGGAAGAAAACATTCAAAAGCGTTTAATCCAATCTGGGATTCTTTCCCCTTCACTCGTCAGTATGCGGAACTTAATGCGACCAGTAGAGGATCAGGTGAAATGACGGGTAGAGCCAACGCAAGAAAGCTGAAATGACAGTTTGCGAGTTTAGAGAGGGAGGAAAAAGGGAAAGAAAAAAAAGCAAACATCGAACGTTCCCCTCTCCTTCATTTCGAGGATACAGGAGCTAAGCAAACGCCAAGTCGTATCGCACTCTCGTCGAATTTACCATAGTCTTTGGCCGGTGAAACTGGAGTTGCACCGGCGAGCGGTCCCCTCGGTGCCCTAAATGCACCAACTTCGAAAGCGTCATTGCTCACCCAATTCTGAACAGAAGCACTGTTATCATACCTTACAAGGGAGCTCTTACGGTCTAACAGACTTTGGCCGTAATCCATAAAACAAATGTCTGCTTCAAAGAATCTTTCTAATAACACCTCGGGAATTAAAAAAACCTTGGCCTAACCCCCTTCTCAACCCTCTTTGAAGGCGCTGTTTGTTCACTCAGGCGAGCGGTCATCAATGAAATTGGATGTTGCTTTCTTTGGAAAAGCCTTTACAACATCCTTTTCTTTCGATACTTTACCGTGGCCAACGTCGGCTAACAATCTAGGCCGAGAAAATTAATCTCTCCGGCAATGAAAAATGACACAAGGCCAGTTCTCTCAAGCCAAAACTGCATTAAGGGGCTTACCAATGACAGTCAAGTTGACGCGCAAGTTGCGAGTCGGCGATTTTCGGAAATCGACCCGGCAACGATACAACCCCGCGTCTTCTTCCTTCACATTGTCTATGGACAAACTTGCGGGCTCGGTGGCAGTACGGAAATAGGCTCGCCGTCCTAAAACCGTTTCTTCAGACCAATGTTTCGGATTGCTCGATAATTTATCGCGGGCGTCAAACCTGGAAAACGAAAATTAAACTGTCATAACAACGAATGACTCGGAGACACTCAGGTATAAAAAAAAGACAATAAGAAGGAAAGAAAGAGAAAACCCATAACAGTTTCAGACAAATACCGCTGCAAATGAAACATGTAAGGTTGAGCGATGAAACTATGCCTATCGGACAAAATTGCTTTTTTTGGCAAACGTCAGTGTCGGCATTCTTTCACAAAGTCTTTAAAGTTTTACGGTCTGCTTCTATTATAGCGTTAAACCTCCCTATTTTAACTCAAAAGTGGCAGTTATGACAGATTACGTCTTTGCTCCGTGACATAGGCTTGCTTTTTGCCTTTGCCAAGATTTAGAGTGCCATAAAGAACCGCCATTCAAAATTTCATCATGCTTTTCACGAGATCATAACAATAAGCTTATTAGGCACAGCTCCGACGGGGTTGACAGCAATAAGAAACACTGATGCCCATTAATAGCGAATGCGTGTTTTCTTTACCGACAGCTTAGCCTATCAAAACATCTCGGTTACGAAAAGAATGTCACCCTTTTTTACGAAACGTAACTTATTCATGGATAAAAAAGGAAAACTAATAACGTCAGCATTAGACTGACATGATTATAATGATTATGTGCCGTTTCACCCCTTTAGTTCTTGGGCTCGAGGTCAGAATTTACGAATTAAACAAGCTTTGCTCGGACAGCCTTCCACGATTTTTAGTTGCCCTCTACAGCTTTTCGGGTTTTGCTCCCATCAACATGTCATCAGGGTGAAACTTCTAAATCACGACTGTGTTATTTTACAAGATCTCTTGTCCTGTAAAGATAGAGAGAGGCAGGCATTCAGGAGAGAACACTCTGAACATACACTTCTCGTTCGAAGGGTCTGTCGTCCAGGTAACTAATAACATTCTCTTTGTCTCCTCTCGTTTTTTTTCTTCTTCCATGCTCGTGTCCGTGCTCAGACCAACCCTTGATCAATTGTAGATTATCCAACTCGTCTCCGAGCAGTCAGCGAACACCAGCACCGGCGCCGGTACTTCCCTATTACCCCTTCAGTAAATTCTCCCCTAGCTTGCCTCCCAATTTTTTCCCCTTGCCTGTGTATTTCCTTACCAAAATTGGCCTACTCGCTGTATTTTTTTGTTCATTTCCTAACGAACCCCCTAAAAGAGGCAAAATGGTTCTCCGTTTTCGCTCAATCGGCTTCCTTCCTTCGTCCCTTTCCTGCGACGGTCTGTAACGTGCGATAACCTAGGTTTTCTTACTTCAGAACACAGAACAACACCGACAATGCTGTTAAATAAGAAACGTAACTTTAAGTAGCACGAAACGCCTGACAATGACCTTCACGTGTACTTGTACAACACGCCTCGTATCTACCTTCCGTTGTGCTTCTGTAAAGCGCTTACTGGTATCCAGGAGAAACAAAACGCAAAGGTAAACAAAGATAAGGTATACTTTATTATATAAAAAAGTCACGAAATGTAACAATGGGAGGAAATACCCAAACTACGGTCAGACTAGTATTTGCGTGCTGCTACTTAGCAATTTTGAGAGCTCCGAGGAAATCAACACTACCAGCTCATTACTAACATAGAGTACTTAGCTTGTTTCGGCCATTTCACGTGATCGTACTTAACCATTAGTCATAACAGTCAATGGCTGTAACGGTTGGGAAGCAGAGCCAGATTCAACATTACGTGAATCGGTGAAATGGTTCACAAAAACTGTTTTACTGTATGATCATTCCAGTGTGTTAGTTTCATCGATAGTATTCATTGTAAGCTTTTATATTGATTATGCTGAATATATATTTCATCAGAAATTACAGTTAAAGTTTCAAAGCCAAATATATTTGGCTAGATTATGTAAGATAACATGGGCTAAAAAATATTGGAAACATACACTGAATATATTTACAGTAAATTTTTATGATTTAATTCAAATTTCAATACTTTTTCATTAACGTTAAAAATCGGGCTCCGAAGCGATAAAGTTTTTCTTTTTGTTCTAGCGTAATTGACTTCTGACTTTGAATATATGAATAATCGCTAGTATTATATTCGAATTTACCCAGGTAATGATGCTAAGAGTCACTTTCTCATTTGACTATTAACGTCAAAACCAGTACAAAATGGCTCTTGTGCTACTGAACTTCAATTCTGATATCGTTTTGAATAAAATAATTACAGTTCGATTTCTTTGAAACAAATTACTCAGCAGTTCTTCTTAATGCTAATGCGCACTAGATTTTGTGGTCCAAAACTTTGATGTCGCTTGAATCGCTTCGTACGCAATTCTTATGTACGAAGGTTAGGCATGGCAGAACCTTGACGGAGCTTTAACGATAAAAAAAAATCACTCAAAGCCGACTATTGTTGACTAAATCCTGAACAATAATTAAGGATTAAAGGGAAAAAATCTCTAACAAAGAGATCACTGTAAGTCCTTTGTAGTAACAGGACACCAAATAAGAAAGGCAATTTTTCAGCTTACGTGTAAATAGAGGGTGCTCCGTCATCCTTGTACCATAAAACCAACGTGACCTGATCGGAACGAAGAGGCGGAGTGACGTCGCACGGTAATTCGGCTTTATTACGAGTGACAGCTACCACGTGCTGCAATGGTCCTAGATGGGGAGAAAAAAGAGTTCTTCGTTTAGCACACGAAAATTCCACTACATTAATTCTCTGTTTTCAGACTAAAATAGGAAACATTGAACAAACATGAACAAAAAACACTACACCCTTAAGTATTAAAGTAAAACCGTTTAAAACGTTCAGGCTAACACAAGCAAGGCAACAATAGGGAATCCCACGCCCCTTTTTCGCCCCCATTCCGAGGGTACTACATGTGCTTTTCTTCTCAATCCGGGCCCATAACAATCAAATCAGTATCCCCTCTCCAAGTCGAGTGCGGCGTTATAAGCACCCAAATATAACTCGGCAGGCGAGAGTCCGCTTGGTAGCACAAAACAACACCTGGCTAGTCTTCGCGTATCGACACGAAAGGTATAAGAAATAACCGTCCCTGCACTGAAACGTGTTGTTTTCCGCCCCAATAGGTCTCGATTTGCTTCACAATACGCCAGGACATCAAGCGAACCCTGGGTATAATACTAGTAGTGTTCCAATATCGCAGAGGGTGCTCGGATTCTTGAAAAGTATATTGAGCATTAGGCGTTTGTGTCAGTCAAAGAATAGGTCAATAAATCCCTCCCGAAAGCCGGTGCGAAATTTTCTAGTCACACATAGTGGAACTTTTAGAGCATGTCGTTGGAATCAGAAATTCCCTTAAAACTTCTTTTCCTTCAGGATTTTCGTCTTTCACAGCGACGACGCTTTGCATATGGCGAGTGCCATGTGCATTGAGGGTGGTCGAGAGTGGGTTATAACTTTCACGGGTTCGGTTTTTCGGCTATTATAGAAATATTCACCGCAGCTGTCCTTTTTAAGGATAATATCGTAGAGTAAAAAACCGGCATGCAACCCTAAACAATAGCTCCGGGGAGGCTTTTGTCACTTTGACCCTAATCCAATCCCTACACCCTAAGCTTGGAGCCTATTCAACTACTTTGGGAAATAAGCGAAGAAAAAAGTGTCAATGGAGGGCACGACTATTTGGCCGCGTGTGGCCAACGCGTGTACAGTACGGTATTTCCGCCTTCACATATCATATTGCCCCTATAGCCCCTTCCACTTTAGGTCGAAAGATGTCCAGCATCTGCGGAGTCAAGAAAAAAAAGCCAAGCACAGCCGCCATTAAAAAAAAAAAGACATGCAAGTAAAAAAGCTGTTTCTCAAATAAACGATAGCGGGTGGAAGGGAGGCGAATATACTTTGGAACAGCTTTTAATATATTACGACACGACAAGGAAAGAAAAGTCAAACGGGCCTCAAATTAGGCGCTTTTCCAGAACGGACTATAAAAAAGTACTTGACACCTGAGCTATAAGGCTATTCAAAGAATTTATATTCAAGCAGGAAGAGGGGGAAAACTTTCAAAAATCATAAACAGATTTAAATAAAAATATCGAAACTTTCGTGTCACAGTAATAGACGAAAGCTTACGTAGGTTTTCACTAATAAAAAGAAATAATAAATTATATTCAATTATTTTTTGGGGAATTGCTTCTTGTTCAACATAAAAAAGTGTAAAAGCGCTGAGTGTAAACGCCATAAGTTTCTGTAATAGAAAATTGATAAGGACATCTTTTGCTAAGACAACCAGCATTTTGCCCCTAGGGCTGCTTCTAAGTATTTTCTGGAATACATTGAGTTGTTCTCGCATGCGTTTTTTTAGTTAGGAACAAAATGATTTATGGCTTGTAGGGATGCTGCCTCGAAAGCCACGTTAAGGACTGAAGTGAAAACATTCGATTTCAAACATCTTACCTGGGACTTGAATCGTGTTGGAAACGATGCCCACATTATTTCCTACTGTTTCCAAGGCAGCGCACAAGAGGCAGAAAAATAGAGAAAGGAAGTATTATGAGCATTGTTAAGACAGCATTAATATAGAAAACAGGCAGGCATAATAATTATCAAAGGGCAAAAGTACTGGTGTAGACAATTTAATAAATTCTTTTTTATTAATAGTTATTCCGTTTAATGAGCAACAGAGACACTCTTTCTTTCTGTCAGACTTGTACTTCAATTACTAGCTCGAAGTAAGTGGTAATCATAGAGCTCGAGATATTTGCTACTTGATTGCACAGCACTTTCAGTGAGACGGATACTATTAAAAAACCCGGCTGTTTTCGTTTGTCTATTGCCAAAGGTTTTTCTTGCTGTTGAAGATTCGGAATCACGGCGTTAGTAAAAAGAAACTAGGATTTTTCATTCCGTTTTTTTTTTTTTTAGATCGGTGTGTGCCCCGGCAAAAGCTGCCTAGCGCACGCATACTTAGCTTTAAAGGCAACAAATTTATTCTGACTGCTGAACTTAAAATAAAATAATAAAAAAAAGAAAAACAGGGCTGAATCATGAAAGCTACAGATCTATATTTCGGACGATGATGCTGAATAACAGCGTTTCCCAACTTTGGCACGTGAGAAGAGTTCGTAAACATCTCTTCCTCGAGTTATTCAAGCTCAGTGGTAAGGACTTTCCACTACATACTATAGCGCTGAAAAGTAACTAAATACAAACACCATAAAGAAGGTCCGGCTAGAAAAAGAAGTGAGGATTTGATTCCTTTCCTAGATTGAGAAGGGGACTGGGACTATGCGACCTTCAAAGCAAAGCCGCCACGACCAGTTTTTCCTCCCTTTCCTGTTCTAACGTACACAACAGCAACATCTTCTCAAGACGAAACTATCATCACCACTACCACAAAAATCCTTTATCTTGTGAAATCCCAAGTCTCAGATTTGGTTTGTCGTTATGGTTTCGCTTTTTTGCCCCCTTCTTCCCTAGGTAGTTAAAGTGACGGCTCGCTCACTATGAAATCAATAACTCACTTCTGTACTCGATTGCTGCCACAATAGTAAGATAAAGTAACGAAATGTAAACGTCTCTTGTATAGAGAATGAAGAAAAGTTTCCAAACTTATCAGTTTTAAAACCTTTCAAACACGCAGGCCAACAACGTCATTCATGTCACCAATGACACGCGAAACTTAAACAGCCATACAAATAATGAAGAAACTATTTAATGACAGCACGAAAAGGCCATTCATGTTGGAACTGGAGGAATTCGACAGCTAAAATCGAAAAAAGCACAACTTGCTTTTCACACGGTTTACAAGTCTTAAAATTGTAAATAAAATTCCACTCAGAAGATTTTCGACGCATAACCTTTTAAATAACGTAAAAGAATTAGTACTGATTTTTTCACATAGCAAGCGAGTGCTGAACGTGTTAAAGTTTTATTGCAACAATCAAGTCACATCAACCGACCGTAACTGAGGATCAGAAAGTTTTCCAGAATAGAAATATTAGTGATTGCACTCAAACAAAAAGCAAGTTCAAGGGACACTTCCCCAAGTTGCGTCACACACTATTCATTCTATACAAAGACGGGATGTGCGTAGCGAATGTGCGATATGTATAAGCCATTGAATCAGTCGTTGCAATATAATGTACCATTATCAGTGTTTCTTGCTACCTTCTGCTATTTATCTATAAAGTCGATCCGATGACCACAATGTAAGTCTATTGAATCTACATGTACTGCCGCACGCTTTATTGATTGGCATCAATAAAGCGTTGACAGAGGCAGCAAGTAACACCCAAGTGGTGGAATGACACAAAAGTTGTACTTGTGGAGGCTATGGTGCTTCAACTGTCGTCTTCCTTTTTGCCTGTTCTCAGTTCACATTACGGACAGCACAATCTAATTTTACTTTTTACTTGTATTGTCTGCATGTTTATTTGTCAACGTTAGCGGAAGCTCTAGGACACATTTACAAATCCGAATGTCCTGAGACCAGTGACCGTAAACAAATAAATAAAAAAAAATAATAATAAAAAATACAAGCCCACTCTGTCTCACAGGATTTTCGGGAGTCACGTTGAACGACAAATGGTTACTTCTTTTATAAAAAGCAATAAAACCTACCACTGTAAGGAATTTTCACCATTTCACGATCAAATTTCACCATTTTTTTGGGGAAAATTAATCTCCGTAAATCGTGGGAGCCAGAACAGTTGTTTTCTATCATTAATCTATAGGTTGTTTTCCTTTTTTTTTACAGTGTTACTGTATGTGGACTTTTGTCAACATCCCTTTTTCTGTTTCGTAACCCTCGTTCATACTATTGCTGCAGTAGTAATTAGTAAATCATGTCAACTCCAACGAATTTATCGCAATTCGTAATTTCTTTCTTACGAGGTGACATTACGAAGCGAACATGGTGCAAATAACAGTGCTTGTCACAATATTGTAACGATTAGGTCTATTAAATGGGTGCTTGAACATCACGGACAAGGGGTGTAATATTAGGTTTCACGCTAAAGTGATTAATCTGAAAGTATGCAGTTAGATGTTTACCTATGTGGTGAAACACTCATAATCGTTTGTGTCTGGTCAAACCATACATACATTTCTGTTTAAGATGAAGCTATTAAGACTAGTTTCCATTTTGACTTTTTGGGACCTTCGAAAGGACATAGTCATCATAATTAATTCATTTCAACGATTATTTGGAAAGAACTAGTGGACTCTGAGGGTTTTCTACAAGTTTAGAAAACATCTGCTTGGAAAAATCTTCTATAGTACTATACTCGTGGTTTTAAAGTCCGAGTAAATGGTTCGCTATTTACTGAGTTCGTAGCCCAACCAATTAGTATGTGAGATTTTGACTTCCAAATGTTTGCAATATATTAGCTATGTACTTAACAGTTATATAAAATCTGCACTACAATATGTTCCCGTACTTAAATATGATTATATTTGCCTTTTTTTTACTGAGTATTTCCTCAAGGAAAATCAATGTGTTAATTCTATCTAATGTTAGACTTGCGATCAAACCTATCTAAACTTGGAGATTAGAAGTTACGGATATAGCGAAATATCAGTTAACTCGAAGCAACCATTCAAATGGAAGGAACGCTTTTGCAAATTTGTAACGCGTCTTTGCTGATGTTAGTCTTTCAGGTTACCAGATTTTTTTTATCGAAACTAAACTTTTTTTTTATTCTGAACGGTTTTGGTTTAACGAAATTTGACTTGTTTATTTGTTTATATATTTGTTTCGAGAAATTATTGCAAATTGAGTCTTTAGTATTTTGCGCTTCGTTTGGTCTACACAACATTAGTTTGGTTTACTGATTAAAAATATTTGGCAACCCTGCTTTCAGTCCGTCTGACGGCGTTGCGTGGTAAGCTGGATGGAAAAATCGTAAGGAAGAGCATACGAAAATAATTTTTTTGACGAGTTAAAAAGAGTTCGTACGTCGAGCGCGAAAGGATAATTAGTGGAGCAGGAAACAGTTTATTAAAACGGTACGAAAAGTTTTACCATTATTTTTTCTTTATCCTAGACTTAATTAAAAATAATGTGCCCATAGTTTCTAGTCTGGGAAACATCCAAGGAAAATCGGATGGTTTTGTTGCTCATGAATTAAAGGAAACAAAAGTAAACAATATATTTTTCACTCTGTGTTTTCTACATGGCGTTGCGATACACGTGCACAATAGGCTCGCCGAAAAAAAAAGAGATGCACTGAAAGAAAACCCTTGCAAATCAGCCTGTGGAATCAACGAACGGGCGGACCAATCAAGAAATTCCCCGGCACCAGGCCTTTGCCAGGTGTTCCCCAATTGTGGTACTAATTAACATACCACACTTGTACGATACTCGCCTTATGGGTATACGGCAACTTTGTTAGACCACGTATTTAAGGGGAATTGGTCCGCGGAATGTGCGATGAGTTCCCAGAGGTAACTCAAATGTTTCAAATACTTATTTGTTTCCAATTAATTAAGGTTATACGTTTCTCCATTGTGGTCCATTGATTTAGAGAATTTGACAGATTTAAGACATTTGCATACATTTACTTTCTGTCAAAAACTTGTTAATGAACACGAGATAATAAAAAGGAGTAGGTAAAACGTTTTACAGCTATTTTTTCATCACTGGTAACAATTATCGTCAATATCGTTCCTGACATCGGCTCAGCATTTTAAGACAAACTGCAGTGTAAAACAAGACCAAGCTCGCTCTTTAAGTCTGATGCATTCTTAAATTTCCCCAACGCTCAATAGTCTTGTTCCTTTCTTTCCTTTCCAAAAAAATGGTACTTCAGTAGGCTACGACTAAGATGTAATGGATGCAACGGACGATCTTTAAGGAAATGCAATTTCTTTCGCATTCACTTAGTCCCTTCCACTTCACCAGATTTTTTTCTCTATAATAAAACATTTAAAAAGAATTCTAGCTAAGTTACGGGAAAGGTGAGTACATGCCAACCGCAGGAGCGAACTTCACGCTCGCTAGTTATGAAATGTGCCAGTCTTCCTCGTACTCCTTAGCTTCTACCTACCGTTGCATTGCTTGCATGGCTGCACCCAAGAAATCTGCCCGCGTTTTGAGCCATAATTCTATAATTTTCATAAAAATAATAGAAAAATGCAAATCTTTCGTCTCTAGATACATTAGCCAAACAAACACGCTAGGCCATTTTATGCCCTAAACGGCGCCTACAAAAACAGTTGAACTAACACTACTCAGAAATGAGCTTGTTTTCCTTAGACGACAATCTTTACATCCTTGTTTTTGCGAAAAGGATCCCCACCATTTGCTCCGGAAAGTACAGTCTTGCTTCGTAAAGGCCTTTTTGACGAAGCACAAGTTTACACAGTGATGCAGAAATTTTGGGGAAGTTTAACGAGAAGCGCATGCTCCAAGTCATCGAAGAGGAAGGACCCATCCTAGCCACTTTGTGCTTTAATGGTACCAAGTTTACTAACCTTTTAAACACCCTGAATTTCCACCGTGTTTAATCATAGAGAAGTTAGCTAGCTTGCCTCGGCTTTCTGCTGCTGTTCAAAACTGAACTCTGCATCAAGAACGCGCGTTCTCATTCCTATTCGAAATGCTTCGGGACCATGAAAGATGTAACAATTTTAAGCGGTGCGAAGACGTTACGACAAGCCCTTCACGTGCACGTGGAAGCGCTACTCCTTCTTTAATGTACCGTACTCTGAGAGCTATCCAGCAGAGTGGATACCCTAAAAATCACGACTTCATTTTATCTCGTCGATAACTGATGTGATAACAAAGTTAAGTTCCTATTATGATAATTGGTTCGCTATGGTAAAACGCGATTATCCTAGGTTAGGCGATACGACGGGTTTGCACCACGTCCCTAATGAAGATATTTCTATTTTCTACTACTTTTCGTTGCTTTTTATTGCAAGAGGCAGCCCACGCTTGCAACAATGTTTTGTCTTAAGTCTGTAATGGGTTTTTATCTTACAATTTTATTTTACTATTTTTTATCAGAAAAGTTGAGAGCTGCAATATGTTGCCAATACTAATGTATTTACCGTTCTACTCATGTAAAATTTGGCAAATAACTTGGAAGGCTTCAAAATTACATCTACTTATTTACGAAGCAATTATGTGCCCTTTGTCGTGCTTTGGTTGCTTTGTTGAGTGTTTGCTTAAAAGTAAGTTTCTTAAAATGCAGAAAAATTATTTTTACAAAACTTCCTGCGGTGCAGACTTCTATTGTATTTGGGGAATACATTGAAATTTAATATGTTTAAAAGGTGTGTGTTTGAAGTGAACACTTCCTTTGTTTTCATTATAGATCACTGTTGTGTCCTCTAATTGTGAAAAACTGGCCTTCCCTCGGAATGGAAGGAAACTTCAGTATTGATTCAGCAATAACTGTGCTAAATTATCTACTACCTCCTATTCTTTTTGGTTGTCCATCAATAATGCAAAAATACGAAACGAAACAGGTAAGAAATGTAACTAAATGTAACTTATGCAAGTTATCATTTAGCATGTGTAGAAGCCTGTTTCTTAATTTTTTATTTTATTTGTTTCTTAATACTTTATTGTCCCATGTTTTGACAGGCTTTTTCTGCTCTCTCTTCGTATCAAGATGAACTCATTCCAGACATTTTCTTTAGCTAAGACTGTCATGATGGTGAGAAAGTCCGTCACGGGTTTTGATGAGCTTGTTTCCTTCAAGCCGGGAAAGCTGATACTCAACAGGGCTCGACCTTGTATTAATGACGTTTCTATTTGCCATAATATAACCAACTTGAAGGAGCACGGCTATGTTTAAAGACGAATGCTTTGAAGTCGTTTTTGTTAAATATCAAAGCCCCCCAGGGCAGTCCATTTCTGCTCCAGTTAGGATTGTAGATTACTTTGTAGCTAGGTTTAATCAACATGAGCATTTTCTATTGGGAAAAACAGCAATGGTGCTCCTGGGAGCAACCTTTTAAGGGTCCACTAACAAAAGACTTTTTTTCGTTTATCGATGATGTCGGAGTACCTGCTGAGGTTGAAAGTCGTTTTAGAGATGCTTGGTTATTCTCGACTGCCTTTTACATTCAGATAAGAGAGAAAGAATAGTGTCAATAGGGAGTATTCAAACGGCATAAAATAAAGGCAAAAAATGCTCCTGCCGATACGCGTTTCTTGAAAGCCTCCTACGCCACGAATCCAAGAGAAAAATATGTAAAAATTCCCTTACCTCCGACAACTATAAAGATAGAGAAATGGTAATTAATTCCATTATAAAGATAAATAATTCAGGAATCTGGACATCTGCTGTGGACATTGTATTGAAGAGTAAAAAGGCACGAAACCTTGCATAATCAATCATTCACTAACGTCCTCACGGATCCCGTACCTGAAGGAAAATGTAGAGGTGTGAAGGGCAGAACTACACCCTCCTCATTTTTACAGCTCCACGATGGGTCTTGGGGAAAGCTTTCTCTGCGAGCCGTTCATTCATAAACGATGAGTACGAGCCGCCTAACATACTTAAGCTGAACCAGCGGGTCCAGGAAGAAGCCTGTTCAAGCTCAAGGGTAGGAGCAATAATGATAGGCGAGACCACAATACTTTGCACCCTTTTCCCGCTAAGACAAGCCTCATTTGGGTCTCTTAGCAATGCTCTACGTTACATGATATTCAGGCCACCGGTATTCGATGGAACAGACGGCAGACATTCCTACGAGTTTCGTGCACGAACGCCCCTTTAGATCAATAAGAGTACGGCATTAGCTACTTAAGATTTCCACGCTAGTTTACTAAACCTGATTAACAGCCACGGAGGGAAGGAGTCGCCCATTTCCAAAGTAATTAACTTTGAGGGCCATCGTCCATTGATACGCCCCATTCTTAGC
Source organism: Triops longicaudatus (assembly GCA_022885665.1). NCBI lineage: Eukaryota > Metazoa > Arthropoda > Branchiopoda > Notostraca > Triopsidae > Triops > Triops longicaudatus. Next base: position 772,109 of record JAGQDJ010000023.1, read on the forward strand.
TAACAAACTGACAAAAGCAATGCTGCGATGCGACCAAATCCAGAGGATACGCAGACACTAGTGTATTTACTTCCTAATCCAATATCGTGTGGTAATTATAGCGTGCTTTGAAATTTCTGAAAACGACGTCTCAAGAGTTAAACCGTGCGGAGAATGCCACTACACACGTGTGTGTGTTTGTAGGTAAGTATAGTTGCGTGTGTGTATGCGGTCATCACCTTCTGTCTTCTCACCCCCACCCTAATCCATCACCCCACCCCACCCCACCTTCAGTAGCATTCACGTCTATTGTGCACGAAGTTTAACGACTACCGTCGACTTGGGAGGAAAGTTGTCTTTCATAAAACGCACAAAAGATAGATGGGAATTCATTGTCGCAATGAAGCTCGTTGGGGTATCAAGTATCGTACACTTTAAGTTTACGAACTACGATGATTACAAGAAGAGGACGGAAAGCGCGAGCTTGTCAATATGCCAGACGCCTTGCTTGCCGCAAACAAGATTCACAGGCAAAATGCACCCAATGAGTGTTTGGCGGGACGCGAAGAAAGGTAACTTTCCTTGTCCACAATGTCAGCAGCGTTCAACACGCCAAAGACAAGGGAAAGGGTGCAAATAGATGCAAAATGAGATCGACAATGCTGTATCCAAAACTCAATTCTGTTGACTTCAAGTCTACGTTTATCTTCATATGTACTTCAAACTTATTGAGCCATGACAAGATAGGTCGATATAAAAAAAACTACTTTTTGTGTCTTAAGAAATGTTTAACAGTACTGTTCATTATGCCTTCGCGTAAGGTTCTTCAAAGCGTAGCGTTAGTGCATTATTTAAGAGCAGCATTTGAATAACGTACAGTACTGAAAAAAAATCGGACAACACCATCTTATCCATACGATACTACCACGAAGCGCGGGCCTCGCAGAAAAAAGGTTCGTGGACGAATTTTGAAGATTCGAATTCCAAACATGTGTAAAGGTAGGCCTATAGTTTTTACGATTTCTGATCTATTAATTGGTTTATTTTTACTTTATCTCATACTAACACACAGATGGGCGGATCGCTGCCCACGGATCGTGATCCATAACTTCTCTCACGGATCGCGGAGTTTCAAGTGACGAGTGGTTTTTTGATTACTTACATACTTACACCTTACGACTTATTACACGTGTTGGATAAAATTTATAAAATTCTTTCTGATATTTCTACCAGCTCCACCCATTACTGCACAAATATGGTTTAACAATACAAAGAAACATTAGCAGGCCTACGACGGTATTTGCTTATACAAAATCGTTCAAACGAACCTCATAAGTGCCTCATATTCCAGGCCTTTCGCCTTCTCCGCAATAACCGATTATTCGTTAAACGAGGGTGATCCATATCCATTTTTGACCTTGTTGGCAAGATTTCACTAAAAATCTTGCCCAGTGCTATGCAAAAAGTGTCCGCAAAAGAGAAGAGCTTAGCAATGAGTGCACCCAGGCAACTGGAGTTGGAGGACGCGTGACAAAGTGCAGCGTTCTTTGCAACTATAGCTTGGTAAAGCCTTGGATAATTGATGGTAGGAAAGTCAAAGCACGACCTAAGTGTTTTTACATGGGCTTAAAGGGGGCGAAAACCTCCGGAAGCCTTTTAAGCAAAGAGGAACGGAAAACAATTAGCGCACTCGATGAACCGGAGCCATAACCACACAATATCTTACGGTTTGTGTCTCTTTTCGTCGTCTGACAATACCCATGCGTAATTACTGCTGCTAAACCTTAGCCGTCAATCTGGAACCAATTAATTATGTCAAGTTTTGTCCAATTGCGCGACCTGCTTGCGCTCTTTAGTTTCTGACATAAACCAGCTATGCAAAGTGCTGAGTTCAATAGCTACTGTGCATTGCGGGAAATTTTACATTGCTGTCTGTAACGAACGGTCTGAGTGTAGTGTACTTAGAAACAGCGGCTATGTATGCATAAAAACTGACACAAACACAGGAATGTGACACAAATGTCGCACTATGCTATTTAGGTGAGTCTTTTTTTCATTTAAAAGGAAGTCTTTTAGGATTCATTTAAAGCCTGACACCATTACAAGTTTTTCCTCGTGCCCTGTGCAATAAGAAATAAGCTAATGAGATGGGAAAGAATCTAACATCCATATAAATTGCGTAAGAAACAGTCCGACGCGGAAAAAGGGAAGGTGAAAAAGTTCCATGGTTCTAAAGCACCTTTGTCAAGTTTTGGTTGCCTCTTTCTTCTCCTCGCATCCTTTACTGTTATTGCTGAAAAGAGCAACGTTTTTCATAATTAACTTTTCCTACTTTGGAGCCCAAGCTGGATGCGACAAAGTAGACCGTAATCGATGCGTCCTGCAGTTCTCTTTTAAAGGGTCTAAGCTGTATTAGAATTTCAAACACGCTATTTATGAACAAAAGTTGAGAATTCCGTTCCCTTACCGGGACTGCAAAAGGTATATTTGGAAACGAGGCTGTACTTGGACTTAGCAAATCCTAGCAGTAAGGAGGAAGACAATTTTCTATTCAAGAAATGCAAGATAACCCACAAGATTTCGAGACATTTTCCTTTTCTTTCTTGAATTCTATAAAATTAGAAAGTTTGTTACATAAGAAAACTAAGTTCCAGAAACCAACCGCTGGGATCCGGAGTACTGTTATGCTTTTTCAAGTACAACTTACAGTCCCATATTGAGTCATATTTCCACTTCGCATAGATGAACCGAGATGCTAGGAAAGTAGCAAAAACAGAATAAGTGGCTACTATGCCAGAATGAGAGAAAGGCGAAACTCAAAAAATACAATAATTAAGCCTCATTTTTTGGTTGTTAGCTTTTCAATTAAGAATTGCATTTTAGTTAAGAATTTATGGTAAATAAAGCTCCCAATAAGGAACAACACGTCAAGTACATAAATCATTGCCAGTGTTGCAGCATCAGTTTAAGCATTTCGACAGCTTTTCCACTCATCACCTTTGCACGTGTGCAAAGCTACAACACTAGCCCCAAATCAAGACAGTATTCTTTGGAGGCAGAATAATTCTGACTAAATCACTTCCATGTACACAAAGCACCGAGAAAAGGTCAAACTTATAAGAAAAAAAATGGTTCGAAATTTAGTTTCATATTTTTTTCTGAACAACAAAAGAAACGCGAGTTGACGTGATTGCTACAGGGAAACTAACTGAGAAAGATGAGTAATTGTTTGTTGCCTGCTGTACTTGAGGGCACGCTTAATTTCCAGAACGCGTCCACCTCTGACGCGTTGATGACCCTATGATTCGCACGACAGACGTGCGAATTTATGGACCTTAAGTACTTAAAGTACTTGACACAATAACCGTCCGTAATGACAGTCAATATGCTAACTAGATTGCATGAATAGTTGATTAACAAGGAAACTCGCGTGAGTGAGTTGGGAATAAACAGGCATCCGATGCGATAGTGATATGACAGAAAAAGGAAACGTGGGAATACACGATTTCTACCTCGCGAAAGGCCTTACTATTCAGTCTTGCTCCTCTCGCCGTATCCGCGGACGAAATTTTTGAGACCGACTCTCTGTTCGCTGCAAGATGTGATCGTTATTCGCGGTCGTGCTGATTAAAATCATTACAAATTATTTTTGGTAGGATCTAATAATATTACCTTATTTAGTGTTGTAACATACTCCCAGAGCGAAGTATATTTTTTTGCGAAAAACAAGCACTGAAGAAGCAGAAAAGAAAGGCAAGTCTTACGTGCTTAGAGCGACCATGATTTTTTGGCAAGGTTTAATTAAAAGCACATTCATTTAGGTCACAAAAAAAACAGCAGAAAGATCGTTTCGAGCAAGTACAATAGCAAAATTAAGCTAACATTTGAAATTTACTCACAAACTTAATATGATTATGCAAAACTTGTTTCCATCATGCAACGAAGTTTGTTTTGCAGAATAAAAACTGATGAAGCAGTCATTGAAATCAATTGAGTTCTAATGTTTTGAAGGCGGTGCAATAGGAAAATCGACGTAATACGTTGAGCAGACACATCAGCTTAACAGTAGTTAAGCTTCCCTTTATGCACAGTAGTTCGGAATGGTTATTTTCTGTGATTTTATCGTGCTTGTTCTGAATTTAGGAACGCATCATTCAATCGCGGTTTTCCTTATCCGTGATTTTCTCCGGCACGAATACCTTGCGAATGAGGAGCTTTGACTGTACTAGGGACGAAAGCCCGGTATCTATCTTCGGAGAGGTTTGGGGAGATTCAACGTAGAATCACGCATATGAGTGTTCTTAGGAGACGCCGTTGAGCCACCGCATCAGCACACTAAATACGGTAATGAGCTCTCCCGTGCGGCCCACTACCTTGGGGGGCGGAAAATAATGGTCACTGAGAAAGGTTTCAGTGAAAGGGACGAGCTGCTCATGGAGCTCACGCGACATTCAATATAGACTTTCATTACTTCTGAGGCAAGCTTCCTACTTCAACCGCCTACACGCCCGCCTAAGCCTCGTGCTTTTCGCAATTACCAGCTCTAACCCTCTCCCACTCTCGACTCCACCTTCTCCCTACCTTTCATTTATTTAACATTCCTCATTTGCCTAAGAGTGACGCAATTCTCCGAGATTTGAACGACCAGTTTCCCGTGGGGTGTAGAGTCTTGCTTTCACAGATCCACCCGAAGAGATAGTAATTTTTAACAGCTTTCCTTAGTTACTGCACGGTCCAGTTCGGTACAGCATCCTTGAAGTATTCTGAAACGAATTGGCCGTCAAAAGTTCAACCTCCTCAACGAAGACATAAAAAGAGACGACTACTGCAAGAAAGTGGTATGGAGTAAAGGATTCCATTACGGGGAACACGCCGGTCCATTATAGAAAAGGCAGCGTCATTCTCCTTTTAGCGAGCTTTGCCATTGTGTTTTATCCAGGAATGCATATAGCAATAGCCTATGTCACCGGTCGCACAATACATGGAGACCTGTGAATATATCTGCACGCGCGTAACAGAGAGAAGCGGTCTCGCTACTTCGCTAAGCAATATTCTGTCACTCTTCTCACTCCAGGAACTTGTCTTTTTCGCAACAATACGCCTGCCACGCCTTACTACAGCAACTCACGCTGGTTGCTCCCTGCGCTCAGCCGAAATAAATATACTGAGGCACAAACAGCTACAAAATGGGAACCTTTTTAGGTAGCAATGCGACGAGCGTCGTAGCAATTCTGTCTTGTTTACGATTGACCAGCTCTTTCTTCAAGAGCAAGAACACGGTCGCTACACACTCCTTCCCACTGCTCGACACGGCTTCTGCATTGCTGCAGCAGTTCGCCGACTCGTCTCTACAGCAAGATCCATTTGGTCAGCAATTTCTTTTCAATGCTGGTACTTATACCACTCTCTCTAAGAACTTCAGCTCAAAAAGCGGTCCAACTCCTAGCTTTGTATATTTTTTCCCTAATTGGGATCTTCTTTCAGCCCACTGGCGCTGCTATCATAACCACGTAAAACGAGCTGCTGGCCCAAAAAGAAAACATCCCACTGCTGCTATTACTGCGACTACCTTCGCTCGCTAACGACTTGGAAGCAGAGCGAGGCCTTTCCAGGTTCAGTGCTGAGAGACGAGTGGTGTCACACAGATTGTAAGACGCTTAATCCTGGGCAAAGGAACCTCCTACGGAACCGAGAGAGCAAGTGAGGAAAAAGGTTTCATCATCGGTTTTCTTGTTTTAAGCCTCCTGGTTTCCGACACGGCAGCAGCCACGGATGATAGCATGGGGCCTAACAGTTAAGCTAGTTATATCCCGTATTGCCTCACACGTCTACATTGACCCTGGATGTCATCGTCAACAGGAAAGCCATCAAGGAGTACCGACCAAGAAGACCCCAATTTCGTTCAGTGCCACCGTGTGGGGAGGCCAGAAAAAAAAAAATTGAATGGTATACTGTAGTGACCTTGTATGGATAACCGGTAACGAGCTCAAGACGACACAGAGCTTTAACCGTTTGCGGTTTCTTTCTTTAAAAAATCTACATTATTCATCGGACATTATTCTACTCGTACACCAGACAAATTGCTCCTTGGTTTTTACTGCTTAGTGCAGCAGCAAAAAATCCATTAGCACAACTCTGAGCCTGGGCTAAACTTTCCACCGCTATAAAACGGGAAACCGTAACTAAATCACAGGAGGTAAAGTGTTGTATGGGGAGCTACACCGAAATGCAATCATTCCCTGCGCTGCACCGCATATAGACAAAGCAACCCTAGTAATGTACTCCCAACTTGGGCTTTTACAGATAAACGCGGGAAGTTGTGGAAATACGAGCCCCGTGCACCAAGGCACAGAAATTAATGTCCATACTTGCTACAATGGAACGCTTTTTCCCTGGTGCATTTTCACAACTATGCCTCAAGAGGCTAAACAATTACAAACTCCATTATATAGGGTAATTTAACAGGTCCACTTAACGGATCACAATTAATGCCTCTATTCCCAGTGGCTACAAAGTAGGCTATCGTATCTTGTCCCAATTAAACTATTTATGTTTTGTTGGACTCCAATCTGCATATCATTACACTTATGTTGCTTCGCCGTCGCCCAAAGAAAAGAAAAAAAAAGTTGTTACAAGACAAACGATTCGGGAACTCTCACCTTCATCGTCCTCTTCGGGAACAGCAGGTCCATCCGCGGCTGCAGGGTTCCAGGTAAAAACTGTGGTGATGGTCAAAAACAGTAACCATACAAAGAACTTGGAACCGGCGCATGCATAATTTCGTTTATTCAATAACGTCCTTGGGGTATCGGCAGGGTATCGGCTCCAACCACCCTTGCTAGAGTTATCGGTCGATAGCCCCAACTTGGTCCAATAAGCACTCCGAACTTTGGCTGTCGCTGTTTCACTCATACTGACTGCAGCTCACACGTCAATAACTTCCTCCAAAGCAAAAACCGTGTCACTGACAGTTGCATCGATGCCAGGTTGCACAACTCGTCTCCACCGGGAGAAAACCTAGCGCACGGGGAGCAGAAAATCGGAGAAAAGACGAAAACCTGCGATTTTGAGCGGAGCTTTTCTTCAAGAAGTTCACATTGTCCGAGGTGCTAAAGCGAGTGAAACAGCTACGCTTTTGGGCCGTAGTGTCTTGTTTTCCGGATCGCTTCCAACAATTGTGGCGGGATCGTTCTGAAAAGGTAGCCTTGCTCCAATTTCCTTTGACGCAATGATCCAGCAAAATTTAGTCCAGTTTTTTCCTTGGAAGATTTTATTACATATAAGTAGATTTTTTTGTTGCTTTTTCTCTCTCCCAATGCCCTCTGGTCTACCCCGTTGTGGTGACGGACAAAGCCGGACTTAGGAACTCGTCGACACAGCAAAAAAAGTAGAGAGCCTTTTAACAGGGCTGCCGCTATAGATTGGTGACCACACCCGGTAAGCTGTTACTTCAGCAAATAATTGTGTGCACGGAGGAAATTTGCTTTCCCACCCTTATATACACTTTTCTTTTTCTCTCGCTCTTCAAGTGCTGCTGATTTTTACTGCGGGAGCTGTCGATCGCCAACGTGAAGTGTACTTGATAAACTATCCTGGTCCAGTTGTCACCACAGTCTGCAAAAAGAAAAAAGAGACAAGAATGCAAATTAGTTGTGTTTTAGCAACAAAGGTCTAAAAGGACAAAGCCTTTTAACGCGCTGGCTACAAGTGAAGCTTTAGGGTCTAGAATTGCTGCTACGAAAGTTTAGTTACTGTTGAAGTTCGGGCATCTCTGGAATGTAAAATTACAACTTTGGGCTGTTCTTAGTGTCCAGTGTAGGCAAAAAGGGGGGTCCGAGACCTTGACTCACCAACGAGTCAGTGTTGGAATGCTCCTGAACTCCTGCATAGTTAATGAGCTCAATTGAGACACAAGGCAAAACCAAGACATTTATGTTGCGCCAGCCGTCGGAAGCCACAACTTACCAATTTCCATACGGGTTACAAGATGTATAGCCCTGATTCTCTGAATAGCGTAGCGTTTTCCAACACGCACACACAAGAAAAGAAAGAGTTCGACGGACCATTTTGACCATACATTCCGATTGTCGGTTCGCACGCCACTCTGTCCAGGTTCATTCGACCTAAGCCGTATATTTGTCTTTTGGACAATCAGGGTGCACTGCGCATCCTTTCGCAATCGAAATGGCTAGGCTCACAACTTTTATCGCAGGATCAATAATCTTATACAAAAAGTCCGTCATAAAACGAGAAAATTTTAGGCCCGATGCCTCTTTTACAACCTTTCTGTTATGTCTTTCATAACCTTTTCGCCATATTTTCTGGCAAAATCTAAACTTGATTACAGACTTGTCGAGTTTCTATATCAGAACAGCTAGCCATTTCGAAAGAAAAGCAGCTTAAATGAAGACAAGGCTGCTAAAGGTTAAAGATACTAAAAGTCAGCCGTAAGTCTTTCACTTCCACTATGTTAAAGTAACAGAAATATCGAATAGTTTCTCTTATTCCGTAGGACTCCAAGTGACGTAGATCTAGGGATATTTACATATATTCTACAGGTATATTGTTAAAAATAATATATTGTTGAAAGAAAAGGAAATTCCTATTTCCCGTAAACGGAGTTCCGATATTTCGATAAGTGTGACAAAATAAGCAAGACATGGCAGGTATAAAGCTAAAGAAAGTTGATGGGCGAAAAGGGCGACGCAGGTGTAAAAAGATTACAACTTGAATGGCATCGGGAATTTTATGGAGAACGTGAACGTTTCTTATACTGCTGGGTCGTAGGGTTTTGTGTATTGCGTGTTCCCCTATCTCGCGCTGGTGCTCTTTTCTTCTTCCATAGCAGGCGTCCACCATCGATTATAGCCGTTCTATTGGTAGTTAAGACCTCTCTTGAATATTTGGTGTGAGTTATTGTCCAAGTTCCCCTTTCCTTCTCACGCCCTCTGAACTTGATGCTATGGCACGTCGTTTCGCAGAAAATTTCCTCCGTTAACGTTGAACGATTCTGGCTTACAAATGACATTCCATGTGTGGCCACGGCAATCATTCGACCAGGGGACATGGCGAACAAGCGCTAGATTGTGACTCATCACCCAATTGTCTAGGCACAAGTACGCTTGTGACGGGACTCGTAAGCCGTATGCTCGCAAAGGAAAGAACTGCTGCTTTTACTACAAAAGCCTCACGCTTAATATCTTGCCGTACGCTACGGATTACGGCCCGAGACTTTTACTGGCGTCCTCCGGATCAACGTAGGCATTGCTGGCTTAGCTTTGAGTGGGTAATAAAGAGAGAAACATCCCCATCAATGCGTCCGCGGCAATAAGCTGGACACGACAACTAACACCAGCTTACGAACTTTTCTTCAATTAAACCCAAGCACGCCTTTGGGGGAACACAAACCTCTACGCCTATTACCTTTACAAATATGCGGACCTGTACCAGCGTAAGGAAATTTGATTTCGCCTTTAAGCTTAACCAGTGACAGAAAAAAATACAGAACAACAAAGTTCGAGTGAGGAAGACAAAACAGCCCAGAAATCATATTTCTTGCGGTAGATCTACTTTGTTTGTTCCTACATAGTACACCGTAAAAGGAAGCAGTTGACAATACGACACTATATCAATAAATATAACTCATAAAATACAGGTATCCAGTGGCTTCAATAAAAAAACTCTTCAATAAACAGTTTTGAGAAACGTAAACAAGAAAATCCTACAAATCAGATGTAGCTTCTTTGCTCAAAATTTTTTCATGGTTGTTTTATTACAAAAAAGTAGCCATCTTGATTTAAAGTATAGAGTAGGGAGTTAAGAAGCATAGTAGAAACGACGCTTTAAAAGCTTAATTATTTATAGCAATGTCGCAAGGTATCGTACCTCTTTAGGAGGCGTGCTCGTGTTTGAGGTTCTGGCTCTGTTGGGGTACGGTGTGTTATGAGCAAAACTTTTTTTTTTAACCAGCAGGTTAGACAATGCCGGCACTGCAGCACATCGAATTTGCATCGTATTCTCTTCCTTTTTTAAAAGAAAAAAAGCGAAGAAACTACCAAAGTATGACACTAAATTGTTCTACGGCAGCTTCAAATTGACTTCGAAAGCAGCACGAGCTTCAAACGCGTATTAAAAAAAAAGAACACATACAATCACAGATCCTGGTAGTATTCTTTTTGCACCAAAATACCTTTTGCTTGCACCGAAACAAGCTGCAGCCGGGAAACTGCTTCGTATCTTTTTTTTCTGCGCTTACTTTGATATTTTCCCCCTACTTCTGTTTAAATAAGCTTTTGTTTAATAAAAGGGAAAACACAAGCGTAGGATGGTACGGAGTAGAGACCCAGCAATTCCGGTACTGCGACTACGCCCAACAAGGCACAGAACTATTCGAAAAAGTTCTTCCGCCTTCAAGAGCAATTTCGTCTTATGGAGCAAGAGTCGTATTCTTTTGACTGACTTTTTGTCGAGGTGTTTAACGCAGGAAGAAAGACGGGATAGAGCACAAACAAAGAAAATGAAATATATATCCTCCTTCTTAGCCCTTTACCTTCTTCTTAAGATATTGACTATTTCTTTTTTTTCATGAACACAAGCAGTCATAAAACCAAGAGGCATAACGAACACAAGCAGACGACTTATTACAAAATTCCGGAATAACTGCCTAGCAAGATAAAACGCCTACGATACTGCATACGAACACTGATGGTCCGCTTGCCAAACAGCTGTCTTTTCACCCTCGTAAGCCAAATTTTCAACTTCTTTCAAACCGACAGCCAAGACGCTACTATAGCTTCGATCTTCCCTGTTCTGCACGAGCAAGGATGCCCATTTAAAAGCAACACTTATGAGGCGTAAACAAAACGTCAAATTTGCAAAGTTGCGATCCGTTAAAAGTAAAGGTGAAAAACTAGGCGACAAACCTGGTTCCTCTCTTTTAAAGTTGGCATTTTATCACCCCCAGCTTGGCCATCACCATGTTTTTAAAGCTTGCCTTTTATAACGCCGAATCGCTCGCAGCGACACTGCCGTATTGTGCAGTGTAGCTAAGCGCTAACAGAAGCGCTAGAGCTGCTTGAGTAAGGCTGTTACGAGTTATGCTGTTAGGTATAGGCGTTGTTGGTAAAAGCCATCCCGTAGCAGAAACGGGCGCAGTGTTGTTACTACCACACACCTCGTGGGTGTAGTATACTAGATTTTTTTGCCTCTCGAGATCTACTAAACAAGCAAATGCCGACTTGTTTTAGTTGTGAGTACAATACAGCGACGCCAACACGCTATGTATTCATTCCAGCGGTTGTTTTAACACTGTTAGACTTCCTGCTTGTTGGGTTTATCACAGCCACCCCCTTGTCTTTCGTTAGCTTGCACAGACGTGGCTGACAAGCTTCAGGGCGAAAACCTATGTTGGTTATACAATCAGCCACGAAGAGATGTGAGAACGCAAGCAATTGACGCCCACTTTCCAAGCACGGGATCATAACATGCTACAGTACTACACAGCAATAAGAGAAAAACATTGTTGAACATCAGTAATGAATTGCGTGAGTGCGTTCTCTGATTTACGTGCAAGGAAACCGGAAGCTCCGGAATTGTACAACATACCGAAAATATCAAGCAAGGGAGAAGAAATGAAAAAGAATTAAAAGAATAATCCACTTATTGTCCAACGTGTTTAGGCAAACAAACGAAAACATGCCACTTTCGCCCGGCAAAAGTTCCAGATAACGTAATCAAGGAACAGCAATGGAGAGAATCCATGATACTTTAACTTCTCCCAACAAGCGCACTGGAGCGAAGGTAGACTGCAGGCAGGCAGTCGTACCCTAATAAAAAGCTAACAAGATTTGATTGGAATCTCCTTGTTCTTTTTCCCAGAACAAGCCAGCGAGTTACGGACCTCGGGGTAAGAAAATTGGATCATAGGTGTTTCACGCATGCCGTGATTACGCATAAAGCCTAAGCGTCGAAGAAGTAAAGGAGCCTCTTACCAAGTTACAGTGTGCACGCAACCTGGCAACTCAAGACTTGCTTAACTTGGGAATGAAAGAATTGCATCACTTCGACTAATAAAATTCGACAAAAGTCCCTTTATTACTCGAGAATGTAATAACAAGCAAGCAAGCGAACTTTTCCCATCTAGAAACCCGTGCTAAACTCAGAAATTCGACCAGAAGCCACGCAACAAAAGAAGAAAACTAAGAAACAGAGTACGAGAGCAATGCGGGGGAAAACGCCCAGGAAAGCTCGGAAAGCGTTCAGGGAGCAAGAGCGGTATAATGTCAAGTGTAACAGAACATCTCTTTATTAGAAACCGTTCCACTTTTCCAATCACTCACCCCAAGCACCGGTATGCGCGCTGGAAGAAAAAAAGAAAAAACAGAACTCCACTTGTCGGACTGTGTTATTGGCATTACGGAGGATCCATTCTCCATGCCACGGAACACAAAAGTCTGCAAGGCAACTTCTATTTTCTAAAGCATCGGCTTTCATAAAGTCTCCTCCCCGACCCTACCCTCTTTGCCTTCACAGGCACGCTATCCTTGCATTTTTCCCCATTTCAGAAACACGAAAACTTTTGCTTCGCATGTTTTGCAGTTGGCTAATGCTCCCGCGGAACAAGAACTTGCTAACGTAAACTATGGAGAGGCACCGGCAAAATATCAAGTTGCAGGGGGTTAGAAAATCTGGGAACTCATTTTTTGCCAATTATATTTATATGCCGGCAGGTATACATTTGGCTGCGCAGCTCCTAGACTTGGCAATCACTCACATCACGCAAGGCGTTACTTGTGACGAAGTGTTCTCCTAGCCTCAAGTTACTAATCACAGATTAGTTGGACACTTCCAGCTGCGTTCCATTATTGACTAGTTTTTCTTCGGTCTTCAGCAAAACAGTTCGACTCAAAAGCGCACCCTATGAATTATCGTGTGGGCAGTTCATACTTCTCCAGACGTCTGAGGTCCATCGACCCGTAATTTTCTTCACGCTCGCCTTAAATGCTCTCCTAAATAAAAACAGCGCAAAAAAAGTAATGAAAAGGCTTTCAAACAAGAAGACAGAAAAAAAAGCACCTGAATAGACCTACAGAGCGACATTACTTCAACAAGTGCCCTACGCCTTTAACACAGGAAGGACAGCAATTACACTGTAACAATGCTGAGTGCATTCGCTACAAATAATAGAAGGGCTTTCCACACCTTTTTCGCAGAATAGTAAGCTATTCTTGAAATTTTCCGCTGCGACCTTTCTGCTCCTAGTCAGAATCAGAGGAACCAGCGAGGCGATGTCGAGACCTGATAGCTTTTCAGCATTTTCTATTTCAGACCAACAGTTGAAAGATTGACTTAGATAACAAATGCATGTAAAGTATTGTATACCTCTTTCTCAGCTTTTAAACCGTCTAAAAAAATGTTATATGTCTTTCTCCACGATTTCGCCTTAAATAGCATGTGTTCCAAACATTTTTTTCTCCTTAATGCCACGTTAGAATAACGCGAAGAAATGTTTCTAAATTCGAGAAAAGCCAAAATGTAAAAATATTAAATCTAGTAACATTAAAATTTAACTTCCCAGTAAGAAGCTTTCGTGTACGCTGATAAAGAATGAAAAAAACTTGCTCTTTTATAAAAATAAAATTTCTTTGGTTTGCCGGTAGAAGAAATTTACTGATGAGGAAGTTTCGGGGGGGGAAAATCAATAATACTTGCAAAATCGTTAACACGAGTTTTTACATGGTATCATCTATAAGACAAGGGCTATGCAGTGGCCTCAATCACTAGATACGGAATTCGCTAACAGTGAAAACAACTAAAAGCATTATGAAAAATAAGCCGTTGGAGGGGCACCGGCAGTCCAAGGGATTATGTTAAGAAGATGGACCTCAACTAATGCTGACAAGAATGAATGTTACTCTAATAGTACACTATAGATGGGAAATTCCAGCGCTACTGCTACTCGAGGAACATCGCAACAATAGCTTACAATTTTGATAATTGCATTTCTGATTGATAAGAAATATTCACCGTTCCAAAAACTATGAGAATTTCTTATTGTATTTCGCCCGCGTTGGGGAAACCCAGTCGTCAATATTGATGAAGCTTCCACGGAAACTACGAGACAAAACGTACCTGACAAACTATCGATAATAAATGGATACTAGGGGGTTAGCCTTCTTTCTTTTACGGTCGTCACAAATACTAGAGAAAACTTGCTTTTTTGCTTCCTTCGTATGCTATGGCGCAAACTACTAGTCCGTCACTTAAATAACTTACACAGTTCAACGCCCATGCTGTCACTCTCACTCGCAAGACATAAGTTTTATGCTAGCCCGATATTAAAAACAGCTTTAAAACGAGGCTGCTCTTCGTTCAATGTCACGCGGGGCGCAAAAAATGCCCACCTCACAAGACCTGTAAAATGGCCCGCAATCGATGACGGGTCGCACAGTTTAAGTTCTCCTTACGGGGCGGGTTGTTCGATTTTTCGTCAAGCTCTACAACTCTTTTCTTTTCCTGACGCTCGCTTTCCGTGGCAAAAATGGGCGTGGATGCCGCTGCACATAAGTATTTTCAAAGCATGAAGGAACCGCCAGTTGCAGTTCCCACCACTTTTTTCTTCCTTTTTGCCTCGAAAGATGAGAACCTTAATTTTAAAACGCACGAGAGCAAGCCGACACAATGCTGATTGTAGGTACAACCCAAATTACTAAAAGAATTTAACAATTATTTTTTCCTTCTTTGTTTCATATTTTAGACTCGTTTTTGCGCTTTCGTATGAACACTACGTGTTCTTTTTAACCTGAACGGCTTTTTATGCAGGACTCAACACTGAGAGTTCTCTATTTTTCCTCTCTGGGCATGAAAAAGAGAATATCTCCATAAGTTCCAGCATTGGTCTGCTAGATATCATCTTTAAGATACGCTTTGGTGCCCGAATTTCGCGTCTCGCGTTTTTGGGAGAGGGGAAAAAGGCAACAACGAGATGGAAGAGCCATACACTACGTATGAGGAAGAGAGAACCTCGTTAACGTTTACGATGATGGAGTCGCAGGGTTGAAGAGGCAGAAAACGGATTGTTTGGCGGGAGGATGCTTTTGTGCTCCATAAGCCACTGCAATGCTAGCTATTTTGCCTTTTACTTGCTGCAACCCTCTACTCGTATTTTGCGACAAAGCTAAACCGGTTTCACTCCTAAGCTTTTACCGAATAAGTACAAATTTAACTCACCGTGCTTACACCCGGCGTTTATATATCTTCTCTATGTCTGGTACGAAGGAGCCAGTGCTCTCGTGCCGAAACCATTCACCCAACTCAGGGGTGCAAAAACAACTTACTTTTCACTCACTCCAGCACTTACATTCTTACTCAAATTCAAGCGATAAATCCTGTTTTTCGCAAGTATTTCCTGTTATAAAAAAGCCACCTAAATTTAGGAACTTGACACTCGCGGCAATGCTATCTTAGAAAACCTCACGCCATTAAAATGATCCTTCAACGGTGACTTAGCCATGCATTGCGGTGGCTGTGCATGGCTTGCTTTGGGGATTTGATGCGCTAGAATGGTTCTCTCCCAAGCAAAGGTTAAGCAAATGATTGACAAGCTGCTCACATGGACACGCCAGACTCCCACGTCGAAAACAACCTTATTTGCTAAACTGAAGTGCTTACAAACTAACACATCTGTTCCGGTTAAGGATTAACGAAGCAAAAAGTTTGAAAGGGGGACGCAACTGTTAGCTACGGCGAAGAAAAACAATAGCAACGCGAATTCTTTCATTTCTTCCATTAAGCAAGAAATAAGACACGAATAAAGGCGGAACAGCTGCTAAAAATGTCCCCAGAGATTGCATTAGTACCAGCACTATACCAAGCCTGTCTGACAAGTTTCGTACACGCTGCTGTAAACACAATGCCAGGCATTAAATCTTCAGCTAACACCAAATATTAGGCAATACAAGCCAAATGGCCGATGGCGGCTTTTCGTTTCTTTTCTGCGGACTGGCTGTCATTCGTCTCTTAGCCTAGAATTACGACCCTCGTATCTCCCTCCTTACCTTTGCACCCATAATATTTTTCCAAAGATGAACGAAGAAATGTCTTTTAATGCGCCCCTAAATACACGCTGCACTGCCGTATTCATCGACACTCGACGACAGCCAAGCAGGTATACGCAAATACCAGGGATCAACCTGAAAAAGGCGTCGCCCAAAATAAACAGCACAACGAGGGTATAAAACGTTGTCAGGGGGCAAAAAAGAAGGCAAACCCCAAGCCAAACTGTCTTACGGAGGCTGAGATGTCTCTGGCACAAACATGAAGTGCAACAAACGATCCTCAGCACCTTAACGGGACAAGCTTGACATTGTTTCGCACCAGCTCTCCGATGCTGGAAACGTTAGAATGCAGAGCGGAATCAAAGCTCCGAAACTTTCCTACGGTAACATATGACCGCATTCAAACCCCCGGTGAGTGATAAACATCGTTATGTTAACTGAACTCCATTACTTATAACTCCCTGTCAAAACATTCAATTCATAACTACAAAATTGGTAATGTATTCTAACGCGATACAGTATAAACATCTCTTCACCTCCTTCACTGACTGAGTAATAATATTTCAAAAGAAGTTTTCCGGCGTCTCTTTAACCCGACATTTTTTACTGGCCATTATACTAAATCTTGCACTGCACAATGCTCAAATTTAACATAAATTTAAAGATTTTCCTTTCACGTCTTCAACGCGCAAACTTTCTTTGCTTTGAAAGCAACATAGTAGGATATCTCCCCTTGACTGTATCGTTATAAAGCGGTGTAACGTCTGACGCGAAACGAGATTCGAAATCTAAAACTAACACTAGAGTTGTTCATTTATAAAAATGAAAGTTACACAATTATGTGATTGCATATGTAACACAATACGTAAGTGAAGGCTTTCAGAATGCTTTCGATGGCAATGTGATTGACAAGTCTTTATATTCAAGGTTGATGGCGTTCTTTGACTTTGCAGCATCAAGATTTGGTGAATTTTTCTCTTTTTTTCTTGACCTAATTGATCTTCCTGTAAGTTTGTTTGTACGATTGTAGGTTGCGATAAGAGCAGAGTAGCTTTTGCAGGAAGCGTGTTATGTGATGTTTCTACAGATTTTGATTAAAAAGCAAAGATCCATTAGGTCTAAAGCGAGAGGCAACTAATTACGCTGCCGATTAATAAAAAAAATGTATGACTGGGATCAATGCCAGGTAAGCAGACTATAGCTAGTAGCTTCGGGCTCTATAGCAGGAAAAAAGACCCTGAGACGAAGCTAAGTATGAGTCAACCTGATTAGGAGCAACGTGACCAGGAGAGCCAACATAACTTCTAACTTAATCTAGATTTTCGGCTTCTTTAAGCAATTTTACTTGCTACTAGCCTAATATTCTCCTCGCGTCTACAAGAAAATACGTACCGGGAAAGCGGAAATTGTCGAACTTTGTCCAGTCGCCTCCCAAACGACACTCCCTTAATGCTTTACTCGCTCCAAAGAAGAACTTTAGCAAGGTAAGGTTTTTTTTCTTGTTGTACGCAGAAACCTGGTTCTATACACCGATTAGTTTTTTTTCTCATTGCTTTCCAACTTTAAAAGTTTTCCGACTGTTATTAAAGTTCGTCAGAAAACTACTTTAGCCATTCATTAAAAATGTGCCAGATACAGAATGTAATTTGCATGCCACCTTCGCAGTTACACCCAAGCTTCTTAGGTCCGTAAGTACGCAAGCACTGTTTCGACAGGAAACTTCTTATTCTGCTCTCCTGAACTTATTTTTTTGTGATTTAACGGAAAATGTCAATTATCTGCTTAGCAACGAAAAAATGAACTTGTAAGCTTCGGGATTCCAGGACACTGTAACAATACACGCATTCCAGAACTCGTTATTCAGCAACATAACGAGCCCTTGGCAAGCTCATTACTAAACCGGTATTAGAATGGTCACCTGGGATCTCCAGTACTGAACAAAAATGCGCTTTGCCTGAAGAGCTGGTTATAAAAAAACAGCCACTTCCAGTAAAAAGTCTGAGTATCAATACTTGGAAACATGACATTAATTAATTACTTTTTATGCCAACAGCAGGCAGTTTGGCGTTCTTATCACTCGACAAATATCATTTGATGTATAGTATTTTAATATACTTCGAGGTTTAAGTTACTTTTGTCATGTCAGTCGTTGAACTATTGAAGAGATAGCTATTAAGACCGGAGACATCTTGCAGCCCTCGAGTTTTGGCAAAATGACCAGAAGTAGACGGCAAGTAAGTTTTGTTCCACAGTGTCAAATAAAGGTCCATGGCCCTCCGTGCCTTGGTTCTGTCTTCACATAGCATTCATTAAACCGGGCAAAGTAGCCATTCACGAGAATCATAGAGGCACTCCCGGGACCCAAAAACGAGCATCACCCACCATCATCAAGCGAAGCAGCGTGTTTTAGTCCAAGGCTCGAAAGACATGCGAGGAACTTTTCCCTTTGAATAACTTACTTCAAGTTCGGGGGGTAAATAATGCTGCAATTCTCAGTGGAAATCTTTTAGATTAAAAATTCATGTGCACTGCTTTCACAGCAAGAAAAAGATTAAAAATAAAAAAATCCGGTAACACGTCCTCCATAAAGGACTCGAATAAACACGACAGCAAACGTTCCCGACAGCTTCTTAAAATTATTAGCACCCACTACTCCAATGCTAAGATAGCGAGAATCGCCACAAACCCTTGGGCCGTTAAGCACATCAATGCCCGCAACTTGCAACCAACACCAAAGTAACCGTAACTTTGCCCAAAATGTCGCAAACTTGTCGCCACGCCCCACCGCTGGAAGTACTGTTGCAAAATGTCCAGATTCCAGCTGGTAGCAAAATTCCCGAATGCCGGCTTTGTTTGCGAAACCTCAGATTTCGTCTAGCTCGGACAAGACTATACATGCTATACAAGCTGAAAGCAAATGGGGGTACACGGAAATGAAAGACTTAAGGTCCGATGCCGTTATTTTAAGCCGAGAGTTATCGTGTCTTGTAAGAGCAAATCCCTCAGCCGTTCAGCTCGTGCCCATTGCCTCAACACGGGCACAATAGGACTAGCGGACCCCTATCAGTCGTCGTGTACAAGCAAGCAAACTTTGCTTTGGCATGTGAGGGCCGAGGGAGATGACAGCAAGGTGTTCCCAGCTGTTTCACCACCCCATATTCCCAGCAGATTCCCTACATCGCAGAACCAGCTTGTGTGTTGGTTTTCCTTGCGGCTCTTATGTTTCGCGCTCAAACTCCATTTTTACGTAACTTTAGTGCCGTGGCTTTACTTGGTCAAGTGACCATACACCTACTCCTCCGCAAAGTTAAGAAACTTAAAAAATATGTAATATAAGAAATTAACTGTAATTAGTGCACAATATAAATTAAAATAGTGCAACGTTCGGAGAAGAGGACTTCATGACAGCGTTCAATATACGCAGCTCATTTTTTTTCACTGGTTTTACTGTTTTGCCATTCTTTTATTCTCGTTTTACTTTCCGAAATGCAATCTCTTATTAGTTTACTTTGCTTCGGATCTAAAGATAGTGTAATAGGTTATGTTAAAAGACTGAACAACTAGTTTTAACGTACGCATTAAGGTAATTTGTTCAAAGCTCGACTTGGTAAGAACTTCCAAAATTTTTAATAATTTAAACATGATTTGATTTTATATACATGGAGGATAGAATTCTGCAGTTGCTCGACTCGGAGAAGCTCTCAAACATAATCATTTTATTTCCATCGTAAATTATTTTGTGTTTACTTTTTGTTAGCTGCATTTGTATGTTGCTTTGAATTCCTAGTAGGTGTAGCTGACTATGTCAGTTGAGATTGACATCGACATCCGAATGCTATCTTGTGACGAATTGGGATTGACGACATGAATTTAAATATAAAGGACGTCGCTGCACGTTTTTCTTAAACTCGTCGATTAACATACAATAACGGTCATGTTTTAAGCAAAGTAGACAGTTAATATAGGATTTTAAGTGGTTGAGGTGTAGAGCTATTAAGCTACACCTCCTACATTTTAAGAGAGCGTCATAAACGTTGATTTATCACTCTTTCCTAGTCATCATGATCATGCCATACTCCCTTACAGCTATCGCTTTTATGCTCCGAGAAAAGACTCCTGAACAAAAAAGAGGCGTTTTGTACAATTTCAAACGACAGGACTTCAGATAGGTCTTAAAACGTCGAAGGGAAGAAGTAAAATCATGCTTTGGGTGGGCAAGAATGTTCAGTGTGTGCAGAAGGGACCACTTGTGGTAGGCACGTGTCATTTTTTCCCCGGAGCCTGAGAATAATCCCTGTTCGAACTCGGAGAAAATTATGTGACCATCAGATTTTAGCGCCCTTTTTTTGGCACATGCACGAGGGACAAGGGACAAAGCGTACGGACAACCCTGGAGCTCTGTAAAACCGCCACTGCTGGATTGTAAACTAGTAAGTTTAAAACAAAGGCTTTAGTGCCAAAAAATACTGTTACAGCAGCACCAAGAAAAAGCGTTGAATCCGTGTGCTTGCCAGAGATGTCATCGAGTGCCCAGCCGCACCTTAGCAAACTTTTTTTTATCTCTGCTTCTTGTTACAATCTTGTCCCTTGATGAAGGTAACCCCCTCTCTTTTAACCCCTTCAAAAATTTTTGAGAGACTCTCAGTAAGACCATTCGAGACACAGAACACATTTCTTGGGACATTGTAGGGAGTTGAGAAAGTCAACAAGCTGCTTGGTACAAAAGACTTTTTCTTTCTTTTCTCGAAGCAATTCATTTTTTTAGGTAGCAGGAGTACAACGTTGACGTGTTAATTTCCTTTGATACTATGGTTATAATGCTTAGAAAACCACTCAAGTCAGTTCCTTGACCTTATGTGAGGCGAAGTCCTCATTTGTCTTGTTCCTTAGAAAAGAACTGCTCAATGCCTTACAGTTTGCATTTTGCACTCCTTACCGACCAAGAAACAAAATTTCAATCTAATTTTTCAAAACAATGGAAAATACAAGGTATCAACCTTTTTCTTCATTGTTGCTTTTGCATTCGTGAAGGACAAATTTGCTCCGTAAGAACAAAATTCGTTGTCAAACAACAAAGACCTGAACTGATTCACGAGGTTGTTTTCAGTGCAACACTGGAAGCTGTCTTGCTTCATGTTGCGTTTACCTTATCAAGTCCACAAGGCCGTTAGTTGTAATATCTTCATAGGTATTCCAAGTCCAGGTTCCAACTTAACAGTAGTTGACGAAATTACGCCAGTGAACTGGTTCTGAGCAAGAGTAACACGACGACAAATAATACAGTTCACCATTAATCCACAATGCTTTTTAATCGGTTCTGCGTTTGTGGTGGTTGGTAGGCTTAACTTACTGTGGAACACTTATTACACGGAAAAGATTTACTCAAAAGTTTCACTATTTCGGCACTCTTAGTTGACATACATAATTTGGCTGTAACAGGATATTTGCAGGAGTTTGCGAGGGTACACTAGTTTAAATTAAAGTGTGAAATTGACGCACGATCAGATGTAATGACAGTATTTTCGGGGTTCCGATTTGTCCATTCGCACACTGAGGCCACACACACAGTCGTCCACGCGTCCTTCAGCGACGACGGTGTCAGCTAGACTGACACTACTACTGCTTGCTTTTTGCCGTGTTTAGGTGGCCGGCACGGCGAGGAGAGGTTGGCTCTGCGCGAGTGCTAGGGGAATAGAATGCGAGTGTTCTTCCGGACCTTCACCTTGCGGTGGGGGATTGACTATGAAAACGCCCGCTTTGCTTGGGATCGTGTGTAGTGTAATAATTCATTCTTCGCACATCTCTTCTTTTTACTTCGCGAGCACATATTTCTAAGCTTACTTTCCTACTATACCTTTCTACAAGCGATGAGCGGAAATTGCAACGGTACCGCAAATTAAGGAGGGGCCAGGTTTCTACAACTTTTGCCAGACAAATAAAAATGAACCCTCAAAAAAACCTGCTTGTGACAAAACTTTACAAGCAGATGCTGGTAACAGAAAACAGAAATTCAGCCTCTACGAAAGAAAGCACAGGAGGCATCACGTTTCTATCTTTTTGGCCTTAACGAACATGTCAACAGTCCACCGAGCTGGAAAAGATTCCGAAAAAGAACAAAGGATAAAGAAATAAATCGAGACGCTTCTTGGGAAATTCCTGCAAACCAGTCAGAATTAAAAAGGTTGGAATATTGCATAATAGGAAACTAGTTTTATATTTTCGGTTTTGCTTTTTCACATAATCCTATTCCGCTGCTGGACGAGCTGGGATACTTGATTAGCTGAAGAAACTTGCCAAGTCTTGTAAAACCCGTACCAACAGTCGGACGGAAGATTTATTGAAAGTGCCGGATCAAGTGCCCACCAACGTTTAAAAACGGACACCTTCTAGAAAAGCTGGTCATCTAACGGGTTCCACTGTTGTTGAAGCTTCCTCCATACTTTCTGTTTCTTTACGACCGCACCGGTTAGAATGATGCGGCATTAAAATTGCAACACAAACGTTTGCAATCT
This sequence comes from Triops longicaudatus, assembly GCA_022885665.1. Taxonomy (NCBI): domain Eukaryota; kingdom Metazoa; phylum Arthropoda; class Branchiopoda; order Notostraca; family Triopsidae; genus Triops; species Triops longicaudatus. The sequence continues at coordinate 794,655 of JAGQDJ010000023.1, forward strand.
TAAAAGCCATAAACGGCAAGTTGAGAGAGAAAGACTCCCTTCTACCACCCAAAAAAGGCGCCACTATAGAAAGGGGGATAAAAGCGAGATTGCTTCTTGGAAAATAGGAGAAGTGACTTTCTGTCTGCTAATTACTTGGTCGACACAGTGTTTGTTTGTTTCTGTCGAAGAAGGTTAGATACTGGGTTAATTGAGCACCTTTGTTCAAGGGTATAGTGGGACGATGTGTATCATTGAGAATGATTAAATCTTCGTTAAGGGATAGATACTGGCCCACTCCAGATACATCAATCGGTAAAAGAAAGCGTACACACTCATCTTGCTTTCTGGTATTGGCGCCGGTGGCAAAGAAAAGCTGGCGGATGAAAGCCTACAAACGCATTAGTTCCCTTTTGTCTAAATTTGTGCTCCCTTTACGGGACTTTGTGCAAGTCTATTAAGAGGGGAAGAGTCATCAGCTAAAAGTGAGGTCACCCTGCTGCCAACACGAGAGCTTCGAGTTTCCCGTTTATATTTCGCTTTTGTCCCTTATCCCTCGACCGGTCCGGATGTGGCGTCAAAAACGCATAGCCCAAGCAAACCGGCGACAGGCCAAAAGAAGTGCAAACCCCCTGAAAGACCATTATCGATTTTTCTGGCTTGCTGCTGCTACCTTTTTTGTACTTACGATCCCAATGTGGTATAAAACACAACGCATAGAAAAGAGCCAAAGCTACGACCTCGCCCTTACAGCTCTATATACATAATTTGGACAAGAGATTAAAATGGATTCGTATAGAAAAGTCAGAGGGAACTCTCGGCAACCCAATACTTCTTTCCCCCATTTCATTTATTTCCCAAACTTTCGGACTCGTTTGTATTGGGGAGGAGGAGAGGGACGTATTACCCACCACCGAGATCAACATTGACCGGCGCTGAAAGAAATGAGATTATCCCGCCCAGTCATGGCAGCTGGCCTGTAAAATTCAAAAAATATCAAAAACGCTGTACCTTGGCTGGAAAACTTTTCTAAGGTTCTGACACAAACAAAAAGCAATAAACTTCACTCCTGGAGGTTCTGTTTCCCCTTTCTCCCTTTTTTTTCACCGAATTCATTGCACGCTGAATGATGGATGACCCGACCTGATGTCAGGCCCATTTAGGGCATGCTTACGCCCTTTGACCTGCCTGTTCCTTACTGAAGTTCAGCTGGCTCTCCTAATGGGCTCTACTCGAACTCGTTACACAAACGTAATAAGTGTGCACATGCAGCTGGTGCAGCGAAAAACATTAATAAATCTGAATTCAGTGAAATTTCATTAAGATGTAAAACGTCAATGGCTGTGTACGACAATTGTTACCTCTCGAGGGTAGCGAAGCCGTATATACCCCGTAGCTTAAGCCACCGTGCCCATAAAAATGTAGTTTGCGAAAAGTACCATCAGCATCCCGAACATCCTTACGACTTTAGTTCTTTAGGATTTGATAAGAGCCCACCGTTAAAAGTGATTACATGACGTGCGGCATTCTAAACTCCCGTCCCTCGTCGCTTCCACAACTCGTTAGTAGGTTTTCCCTTATTTGCTGTGCCCGTCCATTCTTTCCACAGGCTTTCTCTTCATTAACCCCCTCCTACCCCTAAAACCTCTCATCATCGCCATGGGTGGGAACACAAGGGGTTGCCATGTGTGTGTGTATGTGTGTCCCTATTTGCAACCATCAATGAATGACACAGCCCAGCCACATGCTCCCACTGGCACGTGCTTGAAACTCGAAAACTTTGCTTGCACTCTTCTTGCTCTTCAGCTTATGCCTGTAAGTGTAGACACGCCTTATCCCAGTGTCAAAGCCATGTGGAATGACCACAGACACGCAGTGGCCCAAACCCTGAAAATCAACAATATTTGCAGTAAAAACGGTACGTTTAGGCACTAGTGTTCCGCGGAATTTTCTGGTTCCAAACATATTCCTAGCGCGGAAGAATGTTTTAAGGACTTTGTAAACGACAATTCTACAACGTCTATACGTTTGTCACAATTCTGATGTAGTCCAACGAAATTTTCTCAGTAACTAAAATCAGATAACGTTACTTCGCGAGTGCGCTTAGTCCGCTTCAGTTTCCAGAGTATTATGAAAAGATGAAAGATAAATTCTTTGTTAATGGGATCTTTCTACTTGCAAAAATGAAAAAAAATTACATTAATCTTCGGTGCCCAACTTTAAAAAAATCATAGCTGATTCTGTGCAAGTTTATCTGCCTTTTATGGGTAAACGATTCACTAAATTTATGTCTACTTTCCTTGGTAAGATTCTTCCGAGCTGTAATTTACATTAGTAAATACATTCATGTAATTTGTATATATATGGGTTACGGTTGGGGTTAGGTTAAGTTGAATTTCATATGATATACCTAATAAACTTAGCCAACTTAACTTAATATTAACTAATTAAAGCTAGTTAACATTGACTTTCCGTAATCTTACCATTATCTACTCGGCTTACGCCTTAGCCAGTTTCCTCTTTTATTGCAATCATTTCCAGCGCTGAAAAACTTCATTTTTTTTACAGAAATTTGGAGATACTCTTATTATTTTCGACAATGTTGACCACTTACACTAGATACATACTATGCACTCTACACTTGAACTCATGGTCAAAATGCGGTTTCCAAGAAAACACAAACGTATGAAAGCAGGCCATAAAATAAGTCAAGGGTCAAACGAGGACAGCGAAGAAACATGAAACGGGAACAAGCCTCAACAAAAAGAACAAGAACATGGTTAAACAAGGACAAATAAGAACTTATAAAAAGAACTAGAATGTAGATAACACTGGTCAGCTATCGGCAGAACAAAGGAGTACGAATTTGCGACAACTCTATTAAACAAAGTAAGGTTACTGAAAGTATACGAATTAATAATACTGGTGGCAACTTTATAATTATAATAATATAGCAAGAAATCCCACAGAAAACTAATTGGCACTAGCTTCCATAGCATCAACGTTAGCAAACATAGCAAACATAGCCAACAAACGCAACAGAAAAAAAATTATGAGCAGAATCAATCCAAATGATTGTCACATTTAACCAAATATAGGAGGTAGTCGCTGAGGGTCAACAGACAAGCTTTTGAATTGTTCAGTAGATGTGCCAACATGACTGCTAACTTGAAATCCTGTCCAACAACGTCGCAAACAGGAAAACCATCCTTTTTTTCCGTACATAAACCATCTCGAACAATGATCATGGGGAAAACCAAAAGATAAGAACATGTAACAAAAGTTATTCGCAAAAAAATATAACAAACAATGGTATCTAATTTTTCGTCTAGTCACGGTACCATGCTTCTTTATGCGGCTACGGTGTCAACAAAAAATGTACTTCGTGTCTAGGTGTGAATCCTTCTCCAATGGCATTAATTACGGGTGACATTACCGTGGTATAAGAATCAAATATAAAAGAAAGTTATAAAGAAGACGAGCAATGGTATTTTTTTAATACTCTGACTTATTATTGTCACGACCACTTACAAAGACATTTTTTCGACATGTCCTTCTCTGAGACCACTAACAATACAAAACGGAGGGGGATCGTTTGAACAGAAGCAAGACAGCATGCGGGTAACGGTGTAGTAGATGGTCCCAATTTATGAAATGTCACACAGCACGCACGCCCCCTCCAACATACATCTAAGACAGGCCCAGGAGTAAGAGTACGAGCAATCTTCCATTTGAACGCACCTTTGCTCTCTCCAGGGAATGAATTCGTTCCGTTATCTTACAATTGGAGCGTTTCTGCATAAAAACACACAGCACAATCCTTCGGTTTTTAAAAAGCACAAGAAAAATGGAAATAATTTTGCTCCAACTGATCTGCTCTGTGCATTGGCATAGCAAGATAGATCTTCCTGTTCACAATGATTTACAGACTAGGTTTAAGCCTTTTTCATTTTTTGTCGTCTAAGCTCATGGGCGGCAGACAAAAAAAAAAGAAAGACTTCTTAAATGTGTTTCCTTGCTCCCGAAGAAAATTGCCTTGCCAACAAGTTTTTTCGCTTTTTTTTAGTTTTTACTGTACGTTCTATTTTCTTCTACAAGCATCCCCAACACAGCATCAGAATTCGCCAGGTTTTATATCAGCTGTTCGTAATATTCCACCCAAACCAAACCAACCACCCCCTTGCAGCATTGATAACTTTTTTCTTGGCTCATATTGCGCCGATAGTCTGCATCCTCATCAGATTATGTCGTTTCCCAGCAACTTTTTTGGCCGGCTGCCGTATAGGCTGTCATTGCCAGAAAATGCTTAAGTCACCCAACCCCATTTTTGCCTCTTCATATTTTTACGGTGCACTGCGTAAAAGTAAACGCGTTCCGCTTGTGCTCCACGGCTATGGTAAGGGAACAATAAATGAGATACACTAATTACATTAAGTTAGTGATGCGGCATGGAAAACCTGATTCGTACCCTATCGCCTCCGCTACGCGAGGATTCAAAATATTGTTGCACCTAAGGCAACGTTGGAACAACATGGAAGATTTCCCTTTCAACCGTCCCGCTACTCGGGAACGACATATCTGACGACATCCATTACCCTATAATAGAAAGCCCCATCTGCGCCTCTTCACGAAACCAAATCTCCCATTCAGTTCTCGGTTGGTCCCTAGCCTGCCATACTTGCTTGTGTGCCTTTTCTTTCCCTAAAGAAGGCTGTTGCGCAAAAAAGTCACCAAAAAAAAAAACGTCAGACGGAAAAAGGATCTACTTCAGGTTCAATCCTGCGTCCCTAATCTATTGTTTTACTTGGACCCCACATCGCATCTGACCATCGCAGATATACTGGGCAGTGGTCGAGCCAAGACAGACCATTAGACCCCCTCCTCCTTCCCAATAAAAGGGTATCCAATGTTATCTTTGAGAAAACGAAAGGTTGCTTTGCTTCAATGAACCATTTCCTAAGAAATATGACTCTTGTGCAACGTTTTTCCCCCTTCTTTGCTGATGTCGTGTAATGCACGCCCTATTGGACTGTTAATCGGGCATTAATCAACGTAAACTTTCCAACCTCGCAAGCTACCTTGCAGATACGGAGCTCGTTCATGTGGAAACTGGGTGACATCACACTAGACAGCGTGCTCTTTTTGCCCTCAGACAGTTTTTCCCTCTTTTTTACGCGATTGACGATGACCCGGAAAACGGAAACAGCTGTGTATTGTTAAGGGGTGATTCAGAGGGTGATAGACGCACACATCTACCCTTTCCTAATTTTTATATAATTAAAAGGTAAAATATGAGGTACAGCGATGGCTCATCGGCCCTGTACAGTCATCCTTGATGAGTAACTTTGGCGTTATGCACATGTAAGGAAGTGAACTAATACAGGGTTTCGGTAACATGTCGAACTAACAATAAAGGGTAAATTGTTGACGCCAATTACGTTTCAAGCCTGACACCCCCTTGCTCTGCGTCATCGCTCCGCCTCACCCGTGAAATACTCCGAATAGGCTGCTCACACACCAGTCATTACAAGAAAAAAAAACTGACACATTGGTACTTTACGACTGACGTGCTGTGGAATTTGTTCATTATGATTTCGTGGTAACTTAAATATTCAAGAAAAGAAATTGTAGAAGACCACCAAGCTTATAGAACACTAAAGCTGGATAATTGGTCACGTATATGGGGTATAGTGTTTAGTACCATCGGCAAGTCTGAGCAAGATGAGGGGAGATGAACCATTCCACTTCAATTATGTTGCTTAAAATTTTAGTGCTTCAAGTATGAATTTACCGTCATGGGGCAAGTACGCGGTCAATGCGGGTGGGTTACGGCACGCATTTCACCTGGCTTAGGGTCGTAGCCTACAATTAGCCCCTACTTTAGCTGTTTGCTGCACCCCGCTTTGGAGTTACGCCCCTTTCACGCTATAAACGTTAACAGTTTCGCAAAACTCGATCGAAAAGCAAAGGGGGTTGTCCTTCACACGTGACTCGCCACCTTTTTACCTGGCCTAAGCTCGTAAAATAGGAAACACATACGAGAAAAAGTAACACCGACATTACTTTTATAACTTCGCTATACGCCAAAGGTCTTGTCCTTTTTTGTCCTATCGAGGAATCCTTCATAACATTGTGGGGTATACTTCCTCGGAATTCTGGACCGTTGCAAACTAGTCACGAAAAGTAGCATCGATGATTTTATGATCCATAAATCTGCGCTTTTCCAACAGTCGGTTACGTTTTAAGGTGTTTTTAACGGAAAAGGCGCTGTACTTTTTCAACATTGGAGAAAATAAAAGATTTGTGGTTTTTTATTTAGACGGACCACATACCTAAAATTACCGACAGGTAAATTATTTTCCTATTACAACCTTTACCAGTCACGCGCGACGATAAAAAGGTGTTTACATGTTGACGCTCTCAAATTATAGTTGCAAGTTTCATTCGAGATTGAAAGGATTATAGGGAAGAAAAGGGTATACCATCATTTTTAAGTTTTACTTGATTTTTGCAACATAAAAAATCCTAACATAATGGCATTGAAGCTAAAAATTCCACCAAAAGAAATGTGTTCAAATCGTGCAACTCTCTGCACTCTGTCCCTTTTAACACCGGAAAGTCCGAGTGTAGGCTTATGTCTATTACCGCTTGGAGCTTAGGCCACGGTATACGAAGCTCTAGGGTAGAAGAATAAAGCATGGGGAATTATTTTTCGGTAATTCTTCAAACTTATACTGCGGTTTTTAACAAGTAAAACTCGTATTGTAGAAACTCGTTATAGCGAACAGTTTTCTAGAAATGCCAACTATAGTAAATGAGTTTTAAAGTTAGAACTCATACATTTACAAGAAAAGCGCCTGACATAACAAACCTGAGATATGCCGAATAGTTTTTCTGTCTCCATGAAGTTCATTATAACAACACCTACAATTCAAAATTGAGTAAACTCATTTAAATTTTGCCAGTAATAAAAAAAAAAATGAAAAACTGAACACGCTCGACCAGCGTGTAACTTGTTCTTCACTCTGTCAGGAAGCAAAATGAATCTGGTAGGTAATGTTTCAACAGAAAGGATTTTTTTCACAATTTTACCTACTTTATATTGTGAAAATTTGCCTCATTTGACTTCGATATTTTAACCAAAATTCAGAAATGCATTGCCGCTGCACAGGTTCGGAACAATTTCATATTTTCGGTAATATTAATACGAAAAATTCGACTCCACTTTACAAATATAGTGTGAGATTTTCTAAATAAAGTAGACCCCTCTTACACGCACACGGTTTAACCGGTTACCAGTTTAACCGCACAGTGTAACATTAAAAAATGTTATGCTATTTTTTAAACTGACACGGATCTTGAGTGAAACAAAAGTTTAACTTTAAAAAAAACACAGTGAAGACTAGGTAATTTATTATCAAAGGTAATAAATGCTGAAGAAATGTACATACTTGACACAACTTCTGTTACAAAAACCTTATTTACGCACCGTAACCGCTATTTTATGATGATTTTCGGATTAAGCGGTTTTACAGCGAACCGGTGTATGGTTCATTCCATACCTGACGGTTAACAGGGAGGGTGCTGGATCTCAAATTTGTTAACTAGATATTGTTTACAGTCACGCTTCATTATACCTGTCAACTACTACAGATCACACGAACAGTAAGCAACAATAAGACATCAAACGGAATCTATCTACTGTAAAATTTATTTTCTATTGCCTGTAAATCAATAGTTAAGACTTCACTACAGTATTTCTACAACACAACAACTTTACTTACAGAAAAGTATGTTCATGTTACCTACGAGTATGTGGGATATGCACCCAGTACTTGCCCAATTTTTGGAGGGTGTGTGGGGATGGCCCTAACACGCATGGCTATAGTGATACCAACATCCACAATCCAAACATATAACAGTCTAATCGCTACGTATAAACAAGCAAGCATGGTAGTAACAATGGACGAAATTGATAGCCGTATGTTCTCTGATTTTTTTTTAACTTTAGAGCTCGCTCAAACTCCACATTTCGTGCACATCTTACAGATCGTACTACGTACTTACAAAAGAGCATAAATCCAAGACCTGCGTAGTTTTACTGAGAGATGAGCTACATCAAACGTGAAATACTGGTCAGCACATTGGTTTTTAAAATACAGGACATTTATTTTTCTGGGTGGGTGCTATATAGAGAAAAAGAGAGCTACATTGGCCTTGGCCATGAGTTAAGAAGAAAGCCCTTCGCAAAACCTTCGCTTAAAATATGTTCGCATGCTCCGATGTGCAACTTGCGCTCTGATGATTTGTGGCCAAAGTAGCTGAGCATTTATGACACAAGCCAAGTCTGCACTAGGGCATCCAGCTAACTCACGCGTTCTGTAGCTGATCGATGTATAGTCCAATAATGTAATTTTGTCTGAGCTTATAAAGGCACAAGTTTTGCGCAGACCGCGAAAAAGAAGCTGCGAACTTTAATGCGTCATCGTTTACTTAAAAAAACTGACTGCTTCACGAATCTGTACAGCAACTCAGCAGGTAAAATTCCAAATACAATTTCCTGAATTTAAGTCACAGAGAAGTCAACGCTCGGCTTCTAGGAAAAACTTCGTCCTCCCACATCTGACATGAGTGACAATTGCTTCAAACCTTCCTAATATTGTACCGCCTACATACTTTAGTGGCTTACGCTATATGGGGAGTACAATGGATTTTTTAACACAAACTTCCTGCAGTTCCAATTTAGTAAACGAACGTACAGCTAATGGAACCATCAAACAGGCTTTATAGAGTCATATTCTATGAGCGTTAAAAGCGACCGTATCTACTGTGGAGACGGTACCGTTTCTTCCTGGAACCAGCTAATAATAGGACCATAAAGAAAACAAAGATGCGGCTAGTTGTCTCCTTAAAGAAAGCTGACTATCACAATGAAACGCAAGCGATCATCCAAAGGCCTGGATGTGGGACCCATAAATAAAATCGCGGTTTCGAAAGAGTATGAAAGCTGATTTAGTAGAAATAATACAAAAACCTTCAAAAAGGTCAGTAAAAGCGTCTAACTTCTGGGCACTACTATAGCTAACACTTGTAAAGAAGCATTTATGTTCATTGATCTTACCGACTCATGGAAGTAATCTTCGTATATACATCTTCACTAGTGTGCTTCTTAATTGAAGCTAACAGTCAACTAGTACTGGATCTGCCAGGCTCAAGGGACCATTGCTATAAGAAGCAAGGCAACATGTTCCCTTGACCTAATTGACAGTTGAGAACTACGAGCAGCAGATGGATTATTTGTCAGAGTGATGTCACAAATTAGCACCCATTCTATAATCTTGAGGAATCGAGACCATAGCCAAAGCGAAGTCCATTTTTTACACAGAAAAGCAAAACAAAACATAATAATAAAAAAACAGGAAAAGTATTTGACTTCGCGTCATGTGTCAAATTGGTCAGTTCGAATGGAGAACTTTTGTAGCAACAGTAGTGCATAGCATACTTAAAAAATCTGGCAACGTTTGCGCTCTTACTTTTTTGCCTTAATAGATTCCTTAATTGGAGCCCAGAAAAAAGGAAAGAACGCAGTTCGTAAAGATGCTGAGCACGCAGTTGGAGGTTGGATGAGATGCTTAGAACCCGACTAGCATGGCCAACGCTTACACGACAACACTTTCTAGAGAACTAAAAGATATCCCCCTGAACTACTCCCTCTACCGCACAGCAGCCCCCCCCCCCCCTTCTCCACTCAAGTGGCCCTCGTTAATGGCTGTCATCCACAAGGGGTGACACTTGTCTCCACCGATGTTATGTGCCTTGATTTTGAACGAAAAAAATTGCCAAGCTAAAAGTTGAGGTTCAGACGGCTGCCACTACAGAAAGAACCAACTTACAGCAAAAACCTCTTACATTTCCAGGGAAAGCTTTCTTTTAATTATTTTTATTTTGTTTTTCGTTGTGCTATTCAATTCTTACGTTTGTTTCCCATCAGACCCCCAGAGAAAATGATCAAAAGAATTGGGTGTCCCATAATAATCAAGAGCTGGATCTAAAGATTCCGTGCCCTTCTTGGTGTGCTTTCGAAAACAGATTTTCGTCGGACACCTAGAGACGATGGATCGACCAAACGCAAGGGTAGGCCTATATAAATATGGCTGTAACAATTTTACCCGCCGAAGGTTTTCGATGCCGAAGCAAAGGACATATTTTAGTGCAACACAGTCGTTAGTAAATCGAGAAAGAAGGGAAAAAGGACTTGGCCTGTCACACTGGGTATTCTCTGAATAGCGTTGCCGCTGCCCCCTACCATCCATCATACAGCGTCATCCCAATGCAAACCTAACCCCATCCGTCACTTCCACCACCAAATCCGTCTCCTGGTCTGCCATTTACGCAGACGCTTCTGCTCCCAGGCTTCTTCGAAAAATATGGTTCTAACGCTCTGTCCCTTTGCAGAAGTACCCAAAAGATTGGGTCCCAACACCAGCAAATCGGCACCAGCAAAGCACTCTTTCATTTGCACCAGATCTACTCTGTCATGACAGCCTTCGTAGGGAAAAACTTATTCTTTAAATGAACGCAGAAACGCCACTAGAAATCATGAATGCAGAAATGTCTCCATTTATTTGGTCTCGATTTATTGGACTCCTTTTTTGGTGGCTGAAATTTGCTCGACAACAGAAAGCTACACATGAAACGACCCATGTCAAACTTGTAAAATCCAAAATTGGAAGGTAGGTATAGACATTGTCTAATACAATTAAACTTGTTAGGAAATTTTTTAGGAAAAGAAAGCAAATCGACATGCAAAGTACTCAGTTGTTAAAAGACTTTTAACGTTACGAATCTCTGCCAAAGGCGTTGATCTTATCCTTTATTTATTAAATTTGAGCTTATTTTCTTAACTTGTCAATAAAAAAAAACTGTTCAAGAATACGGAGCACATCCCTGCCTGAAACGCCCCATAATGTAGTTCGATTTTCGAAAACACCACGCGTTTTTTCGAGAAAGTGAAATTACAGTAGAAAATTGAATGCTTTCTGTACAGTGCGTCTAAACAAGGTGAAATAGCCTTTTTCTAGTCCGTGATTTAAGTTCTTTGGTGAAGTCTTGTTCTCCCCCTTCTCCCCCTTATTTATGAAATCAAGGAAGTCAAATGAGGTCTTGTTTCGTTTGGTGATAGGCAATAACAATTTAATACAGACCTAATCGCAGCCCATGCAGCTTCCAAACTTTCCGTTCCCATTCCCGTGGGACGCCTCAAGAGCTTCCAAACAATATGATAAAAGCAAAATCCAAACTTTCTGCAGGACTTGAATCCCGAACAGCTAGCGGGTTAAACTTCCGAAATCGCAGATATATCTTTTGCTACAAAGGTGGCCTTGTTTACTGAAGAAGATTCTCAACAGCTTCCCAGACAGATTTTCCAAGCGCGGTCTCATATACTTGTATTGTACTGGTAAGCATTAAAAACAGGTTGAGTCCCGCAACGCTTTTTCGACACGGTAAAAGAGAGCTTTTATGGACTTACTGGTAGTGAAAGTGAAAAATAGGAAAGGGTACACAATCAAGACATCCCATCCCCATGGCTGTTACACAACCGGGCATGCAAAAAGCATTAAACACAGAAATTCGTTTCAAGTAAAGTACTCTGCCGCGAAGTTGCTTTTCCTTCCCCTCCTCATCTTTGCCGTCCAAAAGCCCCTTTCGCTCCCGTTCCGCCATAACTCAAATCCTTCCCCCTAGCGGAGCAACGCTATGACAGGCCATCGCGATATGTGACATGTCAAAGGTTGGGGCGAAAGTTACCCGCACTCCACTCAGATTTGTTATGCTTTTTCTTCCACGACTCATCAAGTTGAACCTACGATTTTGAATGACTCAGCAACTGCGAATGCAACGGGTCTTGTATATCATGCACGTCAGTCCGAAAAGGACTTTAGGACCCAAACTCCACGATAGACCATACCCAACACTAAACGGTTTTCTCCCTATGGACGACTTCGATTCCAGCGCTAGCCACCCTAGCCTGTTCGGGAACCTTTTCCCCAGGAATAGCTTAGTCGAGCGCCCCTAAACATGCAAATCGCCCACGCGATCAAGTCATTCACATCGGAAACGCATTTTCCTGTGCAATATTACAACCATTTGAAGCTCATTGCCTTTTCTTCTCCGTTCCTATGACGAGTCACTATCCTGCATGTATGCTGCCTAGGTTCAATATGTTACCCCAATTCAAGCCTGGCTGCTGAAAAGCTCCTGTCTATAACAAGAACCTGGAAATGATGTACGGGTCACTGGGGGTTAATTCAACATAAATGGTCGAGATCGTTCAGCGCTCCCAGTTGCAGGTGTGCAAACCAATGCAATTTTACAACGAGCACTGGACCAACTTCCAAGTCCAGGACCTCAACACTAGCAACGTGGACTGGCTCCTTGGCTAATGTCCATCCCCCGGTGCCCTCCGGATCAAGGTATTTACCCCCTGTGTCGGCAATAAACCCAATGGTTAACCTAGCCCAGTGGCAATTATGCTATTTCCTTGACTCGAGTAACGTCTGTCTTTGGGTCTAACCATTGCGGGTCATTACACATCTTTTTTTTTTTTCTTCTCGGAAACTTTGTATATCCTTTCCGGAAGCACGGTCGAAGGAACTCAATATGTATCAAGTTACCGTGTGCCGTCCAATGTTACCCACCGGCCCCACTAACCATCGAATATATAGCGCATTAATAACGCAAAGTACTCAGCTGCTGCAGAAGCTGTTGTCTTGTCTTCACCTTGCGGTGAACCCATAACCCTACACCTTAACCATTAGCACGTTCTGGTGTGGTCGTTTATCAAAGTACAAAAGCAGGCGAAGGGGGAGAAAAAAGGAAGAGAAACATTACTATGGTAGTTTCCCTCCTTTAAGAAAAAACTGTGCTGCGGTTGCCCCAAGGAATTTTCTGTCACCTTAAACAAGAAAATAAAGAACCTGCTTAAGACCTGCTTATTATCTCCGCACCTAGGCACAAGGGAAAAAACTCGCTAACTACAAAAAGCAATTTTGTTTAACAAATTTGCCACAAGTAAGCAAGCACACATTCCGTAAATCAAATTTCGCAAGGCAAGGCTCTATTATGTTGTCATAAATGGTTTAAGGTCTACGCTAGTCATTTGGACCAAAGTATACTTGACAAAGAAGAAATGCAAATCTATACGAGCACCAAGCTTTTTTTTAACAAGAAAGTAGATAAGATATCCACTTCATGCTCTAGCCCCCCGAAAGTGCTTTCATTCTTCGAGGTGGTCTTCTGGCATCTAACGAGCATGAAAATCAGATGCAGGTCAGGACACAGCCCGCCGATTACAGAAGGTGTGAAGACAGAGAGAAATTGAAAACCAGATAAAGCTTGCGCATCGACAGCCCGAAAATAAATTTCCTCCTCCTTCCTCGTCTTCTTTAACTCCCTATAAGGGTTGGAAACTTTTTATCTTCACAGACCCTTTCTCTCTTCGTTAACCGACACCCCGAAAGGCTGCTGTTGGGGCTGATAAACGCACTTTTAAATGTTTTCCAATGAGTCGGGGTTAAATTAAATGCCGAGGTAAGTTTCCACTTAACTTACAAGCCTACCAAGCCACCCATTTTTCACCCATCAGTCAGCCCATTTTGGAAAATATCCACATGGAAATACTTTTACAATGGAAATAGTTTTCCCTTTACGACCTTTTTCTCACAGCATGGGGTGTGAAAACAGACGCAGAAGCCTCCCGTGTTATCACGGGATTATTTACACAAGGCTCGGTGGGCTTTTTTAGCCCAACTAGGACAGGAGGCCTTTTTGGATTTCAAATTTTTCTACTTCCACTCTACCTTGGCAGCACAGCTGGACAAGTTCAACACGCCCAAGAAACGGATGCATCTAAACAATATTCGAGATATTCAGTTAACGAGGGTAAATTACCTGTTTCGGTGAAGAGGTGCGATTTTGAAGGGAGAGAAAGTGAAGGAAATATCAGGGCGTGATGATCTAACTTTTTTCATTACTGAAGAAAAGTCACTTGGTTACTTCTGCAGAATCTCTTAACAGCGAGGGACTAACCATATTTCCAGGAAAGCAAACGTAAGCCAAAAACTGTCACTCATTCGGCCTAACTTATTTCCGTTTCCTACACACGTGGAAATTTCCTCCCAAATGAGTTCCTTTCTTGACGGTGTACATTTTTACTCCCGAAGTAGACAAGTTTGTTGAACTCGCTAGAGAATAACTGCAGTTGAATAGATCCTCTTGTACAAAGAGCGACACTGTCGATATAGTTAAAACGAACTTTTTATGCAATTGCGTCCTTGACGAGACATTAGAGAAAATGCGTGCAAAAAAGAAAAGAAAAAGAAATTACAACAAAAAGTAGCTCTTGTAGAGCTTTTCCGACAATTTTCGAGATCTCAGTGGAATAGAAGCTCGTGCGTGGGCTGAAAATTTCATGACTGAATAACGTGGTTAAATTTACACACAAAAAAATAAATAAATAAAAAAGCATTATAAATAAGTGAAGCTTTATGCAAAGAATCCAAACTTGGTCTCTCAAGCGTTTGTAAAATTAAACGTACACACTTCTCAGAGCAGAATGTGTGCGATTTCCACACACCCATTTCTAAATTTGGTAATCCACCAACTAGGTAACTTCCTTTTTCTAATGCAAATTTTTCTGATGCTGAAAAAGGAAAACATATGAACGTTTCAGAAAAGTGGACGGAAGATTTCAGTAAGTTAATATGAAAAACGAGGAAAATGTAATTATGCAACGCAAACTGGTAATAATATTGTCAGGTTTGATTTATGGCATTTTGGTACCAGGTCAGAATTCAATTTACGTATTAACACGTCTTTAGTTAAAAAGTAACGGCGTCAGGTGCCAATGAGAGTCGGAAACGAAAGGTGACGCTTCAAGAGAAGCTTATTACGATTTTTTTTTCTTCACCGGGCATCTGGCAATGTTGGGAATGTTACGTTAGAAACACATTACGCAAGCGTTCCGAAAAAGTTTACAAATGACTTTGACGCCGGAAATCCATTCATTTTCCCGACTCAGCACTGGCCGACAGGGACACCAGCTTAGACAGTGAATGGGACGAGTACGTGTCTCTAGCAAAATAAGGGAGATGGAAAGTCTTGCTTTCACATTTCTTTAATATATGACATGCGTGGCCAGCACGGGTAAATGTCATCTACATTGCAACATTTGTAGAAAAATCCCAGCTTTAATATTCCATATAGCGTGCCACTAATGGATGAAGGCCATACTTTGACAAAGAAACAGACAATGCAAAAAATCTGTCTAGGAAACAGTTTTCTAAGCAGCACATATGCAAATTTATGTTTGCACGCAACCTTTTACAAATCTCGTACACAAGCGAACGAGGAAAAGGAGGATACTTCATTTCATCTATTTAAATTTATAGCTGTAATGGATAAAGAAGGGCAAAAAAGCAGCTTTTAAAAGTTGCACAGTTTTTGAACCCTAATTAGATTTCATTTAAGTGTCTGATTTCATTGGACATGTTACTCTTCATGCTTTCAGTAAGCTATTTACTGAAGGCGTTTGCGTCTTCAGTTCCATCTGCCCAAACGTGAGCAAACAAAATCTTGTTTGAAAACAAGCCTCGGTAGCTGTTCTACATGAAAGAAGAACGGTTTGGCATCCATCAGTTGTTTTCAGCTTTGTTTTTATTACTGACTAAACGGTACAATCAGAGTTATTTGCTGAAGGTTAATGAATGAGTCATCCTTTCCGAGTGAAAAGCCCCCCACTTACGTGACACGGTCCTATGATGCATGATGTCTATACGCCGAGCAGTTTAGTAACCTGAAGAACACACAAAATAGCATTTGCCGGCATTGCCGGTCTCGAAAATATCCTTACGGCGCAGCCAACTTTTGGAAGACTTGAACGCTTTTGTTATGCATATAAGGGACTGGGTAATGAAAAATCCTTTGAAAGTCCTTTCAAATCAAAATTATTTCATCACGTCATAAAAAATACTCGCCTGGATGACAAAGAGCTATGGCACCCATCAACACGTCAATCCTGCTATTGTCGAGAAAAGAATAGTTCCCCGAGCCAACTTTTCTTTTTGCTAAGCACCACCAAATTTTGCTTTGCTACGACCTAGCGAAAATGACAAGATCCACATTAGGGTTTGGTTAATGTATGCCTTATTAGCATGCATTGTCGCGTTTCTAGGAGACAAACAAATTAAATTATCCTGCTTGGCCCACCTCGGCACTTTCCGAAAGGTGTCAATCTGACAAGCTGTCTATGACCGTCCTTATTGTTACCTATCCGAAATCCCATTGTAGGAAGTGCCTATAAGCCAGCCAGAAGAAATATACTGCCGCGCACATGCGAAGGTTCCTTAAACAAATTCCCTGTGAATTCTTGTCTTGGGACCCATATTCTTCCAAACTGGGTGCTTTTCTCCTCTCAGCATCTTTTATCTCCGGATCCGCGACTAGTCCCAACTCCCTTAAGCTGGAGGAGCACACATGAAATGTCAGATTATCTTGTTTGTCGTCAGCGTCTCCGCTCTTGTTTTCTGACCAGTTTCACTCCCTACGGTTATACAACCTACCAAAGCGTCTCGTCCAATTCTTCTCGCTGTCTTCTTACCCTGAAGAGGGTGAGACTTAGCCAGCAGTGAAGCTCACTGAATAAGAGATGTGCTGTGTGCGACGAATCTGGCAATAGTCGAGCACCATTGTTGTGCTCTGTATTTCCCTCTCGGCGCACAGAGAACGTTCTTGCTTCCTATTCTTTTCCCAATTACATCTTCTCCTGGCTTAAACTACACCCACCCCTATGAGCCACCCGACCTTCCCATAACAATACGACTAACGGAAACCAAGGAGGATGCTAATAAGGTTGTGCTGCCGATTAAACTTTCCCGGTATTTGATTTACTCAAACAATCCATCACTTTGTGCCAATCATGTCAATACGATCTGATGTCGAGCGAATATCTGTCAAACAAGAACCTCACGTATCGACGTATCGAACAATAGGTTAGGGCTGGTTAGCGGTTAGACTTTCTCTTTACGCTATGGTGCAACAAAACAAGGTCGTGCAGCTACAGAAACCTCGCCGACTTTATCAATCGACAAGGTACTTGAGAAAGGAAGTGAACACGCAATGTTGGAATCGAACGATTTTAGCTTAGGTGTCAAGCTCACATGCAAATGAGAGTTAACCACGTTCCCCTAGTTTTCTTCAATTTTGCTTTTCGTCAGCGCGCCTTTTTCACTCTGTACCGCCTTGAAACTCAAATACTGGATACAGAACACGTCGAAGCCTAATCCGGTCCTGTCACGAAGCTCTTCTACTAAACACTAACATCGGAGTATTGTCGCAAAGCGAAAAACAGAAAACTTCAACCGTCTCTCAAGCAAATTTATCTCTGTCACTCTTTATATACCCTACCCGCTTTTAGAGGAGACAACGCCGACTGCAATACGGAAGCAAGTGTCCAAGCCCTTACGTGGGGAGTAAGAAAATAGCGCTAGTGAGTTTTAAAATAACTGACATTCACTACGTTCTTGTTAGTAAGATTAAAAGGCTCTCTTCTTGTTTTGCTAAAATATCGAACGTAATTTTCCCATGAATATTCAAAGTTCTAATACCATGTTACATTCTTAACGGCGGATTGCGACAGTTTGTCTTCAACTTTCGAGAAAAAAATCGTAGTAAATGAATAAAAAGAAATATTATTATATTTCTTTAAAAAAATCTGGTTTAATAGTAAACAGAATGCAAGTGGAAGCCCAGAATGATCGCTTGTGAAAAGTAAACTCATCGATAATCAAAGCGAGTTGAATGGCCGTCCGCTGTGAGAAAAAGCACACAGAGCTTCTCTCCCGCAGAAATCCGGACCGACAAGGAAGTAAATAGCCGTCGAGCTCAACTCGAGCAGTGCTAAAAGATAAACGTTACATAGCAAAGTATACATCATAACTCCGCAATGGTACACTGAACGTAATCGATATCACTTTCCTTCATCTGGAACCCCATTTCTTAAGCTGCCATGCGGCACTTCCTTTTTTTACGTACCGTGCAGTTACAGTAGCTTCATCTTGGGGACCACGCACCATTGATTCAATTTGCTGGCGATATCGACCTCGGGGTCCAATCCAGCATCCCATCATATATGGCATTTCCAGATTCAGAATTAGAACCCAAAACTCTGCCAGCAAAGTCAAATCGACCTAAGCCCAATAATGCTCGCATCCTTGGCTCTTTATAGCAGGTTCCCATGGCAGCCTCACCTTTCTTATAATAAGCAATAAGCTTTTGATGCAACAACCATTTCGCTGCAAGAACAAAAATGTCACTCACGTCGACTTGCTGAATGAATTGTCCAGATGACCAGGAAGTGTAAGCTTCATCTACTGGAACAGAACTTAAAAGACTCGAGACAAAGGAACTCATTATCTTCGCGTAGCACAACTTCAAATGTAGGTATATGCCCAAATTAAGCTTTTAAAAGAAAAATATCTACTCCGAATAAACTAAAAGCTGTTTCATACCAGAAATTCTACGAAATAGTAAGTTTAATTTCAAATAAACAATAGCAAACGCTTTGTTTATTTGAAACTAAATTTATTTGAAAGCAAATAATTATATTCCAAACGTGCCTTCATTGAGTTGAAAAATAAGTACCATCTGTTAAAAGGTGAATTTTGCTAACCAGTTTTGTCGTTTTTAACCACGGTGCTCATATTTAACCTTTACTCTCTAAACATATTATGACGTTTTTAAATTTGTCTGACATTGCACTCTGTATACTTTCTAGGATATTCACGCTGGAAAGGACAAGCGGATGGAAAATTTTGACGACAGCCTGGCCGATTGAACCACGTGTAGATACGAGAGTTCCGCTGTATGGCTTTATTCATAAGCGGAACGAAGATAATTTACCTACTAATTTGAAGTTCCTATGAGAGAAGATTCAATAATATTCACGCTGATGCGTAGTGTCCCGACTGCTTAATGCAAGGTCAGCAGAGTGTAATTTACGATCATTATTGACTAAGCTTATGTTCCAATTAGCTTCCTTTTCCCGAAAGTCAGAAGGGAGGCAGTCCTCTCTCTTTGACATCGCGATGTACTTAAACTCTTGAGTCAACATAACTCGGGCTTCTAACTCTATTAAAGGCACACGCCGTAGCCGCTGTTTCAGCAAAAATCTGCGCTAACAGTCCCAGCCTCCTGCTGTTGGTCCTCGTACAAAGCTATATTACTGCTGCGATGTGAACGTGCGGGAGAGCTCCCTTCACTCCGAAGATTCTAAAAGGATGCTTCAGGAAGAAACAAGTCTTGGAGGGGGGTCAAAAGAGAGCTGTCTCTTTGTCACGGAGACAGATACCTAACCAGCGGGTGTTTCTTTTTCTCGGTCTCGTCAATTGCAGAACGCTGAAAGTACACAGAGACGCAGAAACGTTGGGAGGTAAAAACCACTGTCCAGAAGACTCTATAGCCTAACCAGAAGTTATATGGAAAAATAGATAAAAGTCCCTTTTTCGAGTTGCGGGTTTTCTCGGAGCCAAACAAAATCTCCGAGCACTGAACAAAGGTAAAAGCTACAAGCCAAGGAAAGCTTTATCCTAGGGCCACAGTGAAACATGTCAAACGGAAATGAAACGCTGCCAACAATACTTCAGTTCCGTTTCGAGTTCTTACACAGCAAGCGGAAGTTCTCCATTGCGCAACTTCAAAATCTATTTACCTACGCCGTTCCACTTCATTGCACATCATTATGTCCACCACCTACCCAGTTGGTAACAGTGATGCTATTAAGATTCTTCTTCGTTATACAAGAAATAGGGGTGCTTGAGTGCTTACCAATTCCAACCCTCTAATAGTGCTTTGCATGAAACACTCGATGAACCGTGCAGAAGACGGACTTAAATCTCACCTGTCCACTTGGCTGGAACATGCCGTGATAGGTTTTCAGGAACTCTAATGGTCGATACAGAACGTACCATACGCTTTTGCACACGATAATACATGTTAATACTAATTACTGTTACTAATAGCAAGCACGTTCTTATTTGTGTAGAAACCTATTTTCATTCTGACGACAATTGTTACTGCCAAAATTTGCTTCTTATAGTTCCTCCAAGAAAGACTCACCGACCAGTAGTCCAAAAGGAGCTCATGAATGCTACGCAAACTCCTTTTCATTAGATACTAGAGACGAAAGTGTACATGAGGAAAAACCATTCTCTCAGTGATGAGGCTATGTAGTAAATGAGATGTTGCATTTATCATTCTCTCTTCCTTTGAGAGCTCATCGCTTTGATGTGCATGTAGCAAACTTCCACTTTTACGACGGATAAAGTATAACATCGGCTTACATTAGGTTTGCCTCTTTAAAAACTGACTATTCGTGACAGCAACTTTCTTCTTCGCTGCTTTTGCTTCCTTATTTGTACTCACATGAACAGGCAAAAATAGGACCGTCTTTTACAGATATGTGTGCATCCAAAGCAAAACCAAAGCGCATATTCATTACCCTAATTAATATATCCCCTTAGTAGACTATTGGTGCCCTTTTCACAGTCTGTAACCCCCTTTCAA
Source organism: Triops longicaudatus (assembly GCA_022885665.1). Classification (NCBI taxonomy): domain Eukaryota; kingdom Metazoa; phylum Arthropoda; class Branchiopoda; order Notostraca; family Triopsidae; genus Triops; species Triops longicaudatus. The sequence continues at coordinate 815,253 of JAGQDJ010000023.1, forward strand.
ATATCTGAATCGTTCACCGTGAAAAGCACAGGTCTATACGCTTATTTGGGACCCCAACTCTTCTTTGTATTTTCATCCATAAATCGACAAAATAAGTTCGTTCGTGTCTTTTCCATCGAACATATCCAACGATGTTTGTTAAACAACAGGACAGAAAGAGAACTCCAGGCCTGTCAAAGTGCCACGGCAAGTTCTACACTATCTTTCAGTAATAGCCATTTCCAACTGCAAGGTAAACTGAGACGTGCAGAGATGTGCACGAGATATTCATATGCGCGTGATACCTTCGATCTGATATCCAACGCCGCTGAAGTGTAATATTGGTACATAGTGTAGTTGCTATAGTTACAAAAAGCGAAATTATTAATTATGTTTTACGTCTGTGTTTACAAATTATGCATACTGATTCACATAACATTTACCGGAAGTACACATTTTGTAAATAAAGCGCAGTAATTGTTTACATTTTAACGGAAGTACAACGCAATACATGCGTACATGCGGCAAAATTATATATGTTCTATATTTACGATAAAGAAATAAAAATTAGTTAAGTTCTGTAAAAACTTAAAAGCTAAAATGTGACCTTTTCAGTGTTGCAATTATGTTACTCAGCTAGTAAAAAGTATAGCTTAAAGGAAAAGCGCAAATAGGCCAATGGTTTCGCCCTTTCTCTGAATCAAAACAGGCCTTTTCATACACAATAGCAGAATATGCCATTTCGTGTGTTCATATGCCATCATCCTAGAAGACAAGATTTTCGACCATATCCGAAATACTGAACAGGAGAAGGATACAAAGTTCTGACTTGTATAATGGGTGAGGCGAAATTGCACCATATCATGTATTTTGGAAAAGATCCGACTTTTCGCTCGGTCAACCAACATTGGCATTTCTTACCTAGGACGGTGACTTGGAACAATGTTTCTTCAGGAAACGGGTTGCACTGGGGCCAACGAAGCATCTCTCAGTGGAGCAAGAGAATCAATAACGAAGCAAAACTAAGTTGAGCAAAAACCACCAACTTGCTCATCGCGGCTCTTCCGTTCACACTTCCAAGCTCGACCTTCCCAGGCCGTGCTACAGCCAATGAAAACGACGGCTAAGGTCGCGTATGCTAGAAATTATTAGACATACTCTCACTTCTCTCACCCTACGTCCACCAAAAAGCTGAAATTACGGTATATGATACACTGCATTTTAGACCTACTGTCAGGGTAAATACGTCTTTTCACAGAAGCCTACTCCCAGTCAACAGTAAACAAAATGGCTCTGCTTCTATCGCCGGGTGTCGATACTCCCATTCTTCAAGATAAACTTCAACGTCGCTGTGAAAAATGTATCACCCAGGGGATCCTTGCTGAAATGACCCTGTTCACCCATCCCCAAGTCAACAAGCAACTCGGCTTTGTCAGGCGACATTATCTCTGAGTAACTTAATTGACATATGACAACAAATAGACAGGCTAAACTCGAAAATTATGTGTAAAACTCCACCCGAAAAGTCATCATGTATTTCTCAGCGAGAGGAATACAAAAGTGGGAAAAGATTTAACACTTGGGGGAAAGACGTACACCTACGCTTAATTATTAAGAAATCATTTCTACGGAGCCGTAACATCAGCCCAGTAGTTCTGAATCCCGTTTTTCCCTAATTAGGCAATCCGGCAAGTTGCAGACAAGAAACAAGAACAAAGCTCGTGCATAAGCTAATTTTAAAGTCACTGGAGCGTGGGTCTAACAAGTAGGAGCGCTAATACGGAATTTAAGGAGCAAGAAGTTTAGAAAGGTTCACCTGATTCGACAATCACGTCCATGCACACACACAGAGAAGCTCCCGAGCTTTACCGTACCAGCATGGATAACTTGTCTGGGGCTTTTCAAGTTGTTCAGAGCTTACAATTTATTTCGCACTTCAAACAAAGATTCACGCGTTACCCTTTAGGGCCCTTATTTGAATACTCAGCCCCGGACTACTTTGAAACAAAAAGTCATGGCAGATGCAGTTGTATAATTGAAAAACGCTGAAAGGAATAATACATCTTTAATAAACAAGTCGTGAAACTCTGTAGAGCATCATTGCGCGGTGCTTGCAATCCTTGTTCAATATGAAGATAGTACGGACTGGTACCAAACTTACTTTCACAAGTCTATCTTGCCTATCAGCTGTATTGACGAGAAGGAGGGAAAACCCTACCTTTCTTGACATACAGACAAATGTGGCGTGGAATAGAAGGCGAAGTAGAGGCAGCTGGGCTTTCTGAAAACTAAATTGGAAAAGTGGGGTTACATGGAAAAGAGCAATGCAGGCGGATTGCAATAGTTTCTACGTGCTTGCGTCATTTCCAACAAAAGACACTAAATCCGTTTGTTTCTCTCTTTCTTGGCACATGGTTTAACAAAGAGTGTCTTTGCGTTCCATACCTATTTAAACGGGAAGACAGCATTTTTCCTGCCAGAACATAGATCGTGGGCAACTGAAATGCGTGTTCTGATGACCTTTTACTTTTTGGTTGTAAAAATGCTAGCTTGATGTAAAAAGTGCAATGCAACCAGTGCTTCAACACTAATCCTCAAACGGAGACACGCAAGGCGACTAGTACGACGCCATAATCAGAAGTGCGATAGCGAAATGAAAATTCAATTAAATTGGGTATAGGACTAATAAATTATGTACCTGGCGATTAGAGAACAGGAAGATAATTGTCCGCGAATATAAATTCGGGGCGCGGTGTTGAGAATGTCATTTGAAAAATTTCGAATCGTCTTCATCCACTTTTTGAAAGAGGCGCTCCTGTGCACCGGACAGGGGCTACGTTTCGGCAACAGAGTGTATACAAGCAAACGTGATGCTCATTTATCAACTTTCTAGACCTGGGAAAAAAGCTGTGCAGTGCCTGGGCTCATTGTATGGATCGCGGAACTTATGGGGATGGCTAAACACCATCACGAACAAGTAATCAATTGGAGAAAATACTAAGATTACAGGGAATTTAATACGTGTAAATACGACATACCATATCCACTAATTTAGGCAACCTTCAGGACTCTGCTGTGATCTATTGGCAGAATAAGTAACCGCTCTTGGTTGGCAGGCTACTACACCAGGTTTCGCCATTGTATAGGAGACGAGGGGAACCCGAACAAAAATCCAAACGTGAATAAGATAAACCGGAGCTAGGATGACTTGAACTTAAAACAATAAATAGATAAACATTGATCATGTAGATTTTTTATCTGCGGTTTGTTGCATATTTGCATAATTTATAGCATTTTTTCGTGTTGCACAAATGCGATTTTTTTCCAGTATTCGTTTAGGAGCTGCAGAGCTCTGACAGCATTGAAACGATCGATATATGCATCGCGTAGAAAATATGGCCGTCAATAAATTGGCGTGTTTTGCCCAGCTTGACAACAATGTAACTTTCAGGTCTACTGCTTCGTTCCGGTAAAAGTCTCCAGTACCCGAAGCCTTATCCTCCCAACATCCGAACCACTGCAGACTGAAGTCAAAAAATGTCGAAAAAGCGTAGACTCTTAACGAAAATTCTATGTCTCTTGGCAACAGCGCAATCTTAGTTTCTTTGGAACTTGGTTGTTCGAATAGTTTCGGAAATAAATTGATTTAGGCTCATTTTTCCCCCATTTTTGCCAGTCGCGCTTTCGGACTAGTGCACGACGTAATTATGAGTCACAGGAGACTAATGTAAACAAACAATTTTGCAAGTGTGAATGCATGGTTAAGTTTCATTTTCGAAAGAAAATGCCATGCCACTGTGTGCTTGAAAAAATATTTGAATTACACAGAAAATAATGTACATAGAAGAAGTAGAATAGGATAGTGATTATTCGTATAGATCTATTTCATACACATTGACGCAGAATTTCAGTCGCCGTTGTATGTTCTGAAGGTCATAGTGGTTGTACGAATGGAAAGTTTGGTAGCATTTAATTTTAGCCTAACTTGTAGCGTAATTTCTACTTTCGTATTTCTATTCATGCAATTCGAACTTATTTTATGGCAATTTACAGAGTAGATGAAAGCCGAATTAAAGAAGTGGGCCCCGAGCGAGCTGCTGCAGAATGGCTTTTACGGTGCGGCGCCGCAGTCAAATGGCAAGGCGTGACGGAAAAATTGACTGATTATAACAGTCTTCCTGTAGGTGGCTATCGAAGAATGGTTATCGAAGAAATTGATGCAACAGATTCTTGCATTATGTCAGTGGGTTTTCCACATTTAAGTATTGACAGGTTTCTTTGATATTTTAGCAGCGAAACAAACTTAAACTCATCTTGTAGGAAGTTTAAAACACGTAAAGCGATTCATAATGCACCGTTGCAGTTATCTAGACGATGATGCTCTTCCTTTGCTAACTCACTTGCGCGAATCGCTAGAATATTTGCAACTTAGCAGCTGTGGTAATATTACAGACGAAGGAGTTTGCAGCATCGCCCAGGCGGATCTTAAGTATAACGTCTGCAAATTCTACGCTTGAACTTCTAACTATCTCCTCTTCTTAGAACGTTGAAACATTTCCTCCTCTATGATCTTCCCGAAGTGAAAGATCGCGAAAAGTGCGTGGAAATTCTCAAAAAGGGCCTACCCAACTGTAAAATAGAGTTCCCTTACGCACAGGCTACGGAGATAAAACCTGATTCTGAAAAAGTGTGAAGGAAAATATGTTTTGGGCTCTTTATTCATAGATTGTACCGACGCCAGTAAAAATATAAATCTGTGTGGTACGCTGAGTTGTCATCTGTGTATATCATAGAGACAAATCATATAATATGATAATGTACATTCAAAAGTTTTGGTTGCATCAATTAACACTGAAAAGAGACTACTTGATCATCGATAATATAGAAATAACTCTTTGTTATTTCCAGTTACTCGGTAGGTTTTCACACAAAGACACTTGTCGATAGAATATCTGACATGTTTTTATTACAGGCTAGCACATGTTGCCATGTGGCAAGTGCCGAACGCCGCATGGGCCGGTGCCGGAACAGGCCTCATTGGGCCGGGGCTTTCTCAGTCGGCAAGTTTCAGTGCCTGTAAGCTGTGAAGTTTCGTAAAGTAGTGTGTGCACGTGAGACTTGACGAATGCATCTGCTAGAGAAGGGTTTGTCTACTTCCGGCCGACGTTCTGGGTCAAAAATTCGAAGATACTGAAAATGAAACCAAAAAATTTATTTCGGTGTCCTAAGAAAATTATCATCACTGAATTTGACGACATCTAATTAGCCGCGTTGTGTTGAGTAGTTGAGAAGCAGTAGATGGATTACGGTTCCTACCGAAATTGCTCAACTTACCCCGTATGTTCAAAGTAATCCCGGCGGACGATACTGCTTCCAAACACTGCAAGTAAGCATTCTACATCTTAATTTCAACAAGATTTATCGGGTAAAAAAAAATAGTCCAAACCCCGTTGCCTTCCACATATTTCGTCAGTGGCTGGTCCAGAAAAAAAAAAAAAAAAAAAAAAAAAAAAAAAACGAAAGTGCTCCACGGTAGCAGAAATGTTCGAACCGCTGTTATAAGCTGTACCGGTCAGGAACTGAAAGGGACAGATGTAGCAATGTTGCCGTTAGATGACGGGTCGAGCGTGTCTGATAGAAAACACGTTTGTTTACAAAAAGCCGTCAAAGTAACCAAAAATTCATTGTTGTAACGGTTGGAAATAAGTGCTACGATCATTGTCCTTCCATTTTTTTTATACTAACCATGAAACACAGCATTTGTTAGCTCCAAAATGTCACAGCAAGGTGATGAAGGTCGCAATAGTGGAAATTTTGTTTGCCAAAGATGCCAAGCTCCTCTGATACTGGATTCTTCGTTTGCTAAATTGGATGAATTGACAGTAGCAGAGCTTTCACGTATGTATTTAGACATATTAACAAATTTACAACACACCATGCTATAATTTTATTATAAAGGCTTGCTACGTTTTTTATTATTTTAGTTCCTGCTGTTAAACCGCCAGACTTGAATTATGAACTGCACACCAATACGCTGACTAAGCTTGTAGCACCAGCGCCAGGCAGTGGAGACGAGCCTTTAAGTGGACCAAATCATGGCTTTACTCTTATCGATAATCCTATGCCACCCACTAATGGAAGCCTTAGCAATCATCTTAGAGTGAGGAATTTTACACTTTGCGTCCATGCGATTTCTATGTCTGGGTCTTTAGATGCTTGCAGGCTTATTTGATTTGGTATCCAACACCTCCGATATTGACCATCCTTTGTGTGAAGAATGCGTCGAAAATCTGATCGCACTCATGGACCAGCAACTGCAATTTAACGAAGACGAGTGCGAAGACTATCGACGTTATCTTAAATCCGCTGTAGAGTAAGGTTTAGTGTAGCAGTTTAACGTCAAGTGCACATTCGCCTTTTCTTCCAGGAAAGCAGCCGATGTTAAAGACTCGGACGTGGAAAACTTGGAGAAAGAATTGAAGGATGTAAGTGACGCTAAAAAAGTTTATAATCAACGAAGTGACAGCTTTTTTCTTTTTTAGCTGGAGCTGGAGGAACAAGAGTTAAGAAAAGACTTAGAATCCCTGCAGACTGAAAGGGAAACGCTAAAAATGGCTATACGGGCAGAGGAGTTAGAAAACGAGCGCTTGGTGAAAGAAGAAGAACGCTTTATTAAGCAGTACAGTTTGTACAGAAGACAACTTATTCAGACCGAGGATGATTGTCAAAGGTGACTAGAATCGTTGACAAAATTATTATCTGCCCTCATTTTTTTTATTGTTAATAATTAGTTATTTGTCTCATTTACAGTCTCGAGCTTCAGCTTGCGCATTCCCAGAATCAGTTGGAACGGTTAAAACAGACTAACGCCTTCAACGCCACGTTTCATATTTGGCACGCTGGTCATTTTGGAACCATAAATGGCCTCAGACTTGGCAGATTACCTTTCATACCCGTCGACTGGGCAGAAATCAATGCTGCATGGGGACAGACAGCATTGTTACTCCAGGCTCTGACAAATCGGATGGGAATCATACTGCAGCGGTATCGGATCATCCCATTCGGAAGTCAGTCTACGATTGAAGTAAGATTCTTTTGCACTTTGTAAGGAAATATGGTTACATATCTGCGTGAACGCTGATGAAGGACACGGTGGAGCAAAAGACGTATACATTGTACGGTTCGAGTGGTTTTCGCTTTTTATGGGATTCGAAATTTGATGCTGGCATGGTTGCTTTCCTGGACTGCCTACAGCAGTTCCAAGTGGAAGTAGAGAAGTACAATTTCCAGCTACCTTATAGGATGGAAAAAGGCAAGTTGGAGGATAGAACAACGCGGCAATGGTACGCTGTCAAGTAAGCAAAATAGTTCAGTACCCTGTAAACTGTATTGGCTAACCCTTTGTGTGTAGGATTCAGTTTAATTCTGAAGAACATTGGACCAAAGCCATGAAATTCATGCTAACTAACCTAAAATGGGGACTAGCTTGGGTATCGTCGCAAGCCACTAAAAGCGATGACACTACAGGACTATTAAAAGAAGTCTAGTCCTTTTTTCTGTGTAAAAATAAATTGTACCCTAAATTAACATTGTTTTCCCTTGCTCTTCTTCTTCAGCTCTTGTTTCTGAATTTTGGGATATTGAATACTTCGTGAATTTGTTAAATTTATCCTGCAAAGGCAGAAACAATACAGAAAAAGTTAATGGCTATGTAACGGTGCTTTGTTCTGCAAGAACCAATTAACAGCAAATAAAAAGCCTCCCGGGCTTGGTACGTCGTCCGCTGAAACGTAAGCCTTGGCTTCTTCAATGGACATCTCCACAACGTCAATTAGTTCTCCTTCAGAAGGATTTCCACCTCCTGCAAAGACACCGTTCACCATTTTTTTAATACAAGCCGACATTTTAATATTACCAGGCCCGACGCGCATTTCATCCGTGACTTCAGCGTAGAACACTGACTGGGGATCTCCTGATATGCCCACTCCAGAGCTGTAAAATAATAATAACAATATTATAAAAATACTCATCTAAAAGTTATACGAAGCTACTACCGGAAGGTAACGATCTTTTGTAGCGCTGTGACGGGTACATCGTACCCGCATTCTTCAAGAACCTCTTCTTTAGCAATTTCCTCTAAGGTTTTGGCCTTATCAACAATGCCAGCACATAATTCCAGTGACAGCCCTTTAGAAGGTGAGAACTGTGTGGTATCGATTGTCCCAGGAATATTCGGACGAGCGTCGGGCGGAACGGAATGGTAGTACAGTGCTACGGGTACACTTGTTAAAACGATAACGATTACAGAAAAAGTTTTATACCAGGACGAAACTGTCGGACGAATACCAATACGCAACGACTGACGTTGAAAATGACTATGCTAACGCTCTCATGGACGCGCACTAGATCCCACACTTTTTCTTTACCTTCCTAAGGCATTAAAGGATTAACCATCCGTTGAATGATGTTGCTTACACTGGTTTACTTGTTTGAACAGCATCCTAAACGGCGCCACGAAAGGAGATCGTGTAAGCTCCACAAGCCGCACATCAGTGACGCTGTCCATTGTTTTCTGTTTCTCTTTCACTCTATTGAAATATAATAAGCAGCAAACATTTGGTTTTAAGACTTGAATTTTCCAAGTGTTCTCTACCTAGCGCTTAGGACGTAAAGCCCCTAAAGGCGGTGACACCACGGCGCGCGGATATTAGGCCACGCCTTGTAAACTAGCTTGCTTATTTTGGTTGTGTGTGCACGCAATTTCCCGTGCATATAACAGATTTTTCGAAATCTTTCCTGTCTCTTGTTTAAATTTACAAAATGGATACGGACATGGCCAAGGTGACTCCTGATGAATCTGAAGATGAAGAGATGAAGCGAGCAATTGCTTTAAGTTTGCAAGAAGAGGAGAAGAAAAATAATTTAATAAGCAAAGAAGATTTGGAGTTGGCCAGGTAACTGCCATTTAAAAAAGGCGATGCTTCAATAGACGAAATCCGAATAGGTGTCAGATATTATAAAACGACATACTAAGTAGCTTTTTGGGCTTGTACCCCCGCAGAGCTGTGGAATCTAGTATGGCAGACTTCGGACCCCAGTCGAAAAAGATTTGTATAAGAAATGACAGCGCGACAGAGGTTATCACCGTACCTGAAGATGTAGAAGAAGTGAACCCACACGTAAAGCGAAGAAAGTGGAATTATCCAGTTGGTCTTGAGAATGTGGGAAACTCATGCTGGTTTAGCTGCATGGCGCAGTCTTTGTTTCATATTCGTCCTTTGCGAGATTTGATATTGCAGTTTCAGCCGTCTTCTGAGCTGCTTAGCCAAGCTACAGCAAAAGTAACATCTCGTGCATAGGTTTTCTGAATTCGCAGAGATTTTCACGTTGTCGTACAGGAGCAGCAAATTCTCCGGTTTGTTATTGAGCTAAGAATATTGTTTGCGTTTATGTGGAAAAGTAAAAAGGCGTTTGTGGACCCTAGACCAGTAGTGGCTATACTAGAAGCGGCAATAGGTCAGAGCTCAGCTCAGCAAGACGTCTCTGAACTAACCCACCTGGTAACCTACAGATTTCTTTTCTTTTAATAGAGACCTCTTCTTTTTATTTCTCTCGTGTGACATAATTACTTTTGTTTAAGTTTTTGCAGTGGCTTGAAGAAGCCTTCAAGCTGCAAGCCAAAGAAGACAAAACCGGAAGTAGCCTCGTTTCCTCGAACCCAATCACAGATTTATTTTATGGGAATCTGGTGCATAAGGCAGTTAACTACGGTAGTAATTATAGGATTCTTGTAACGTTGATTAAACACTAAGAAATGATTTAGATGGTGGTAGTGATAGCAACGAAGTATTCAGCAAGTCCCAAGTACATTTTACCGGCCACGAAGACCTCCACGCGGCGCTGGCTGCATCCATGGTTCAAGAAGTCGAACTGGAGCAGGCAACCTTCCCCAAACCTTATAGACAACAATATTTCACTCGCCTTCCTCCAGTACTTACCTTCGACTTGTGTCGTTTCCGATTCAATACCCAGATGACCAAAACGGAAAAAATCAACGACAAACTCGCCTTTCCTTCTCGGCTTTTTATGGCACGTTATATGCATGAGTGTGCTAACGAAACACGCACCACGCTGGCTAAAAGGACCGAGTTGCAACAGCAACTAGCATTACAGCGGCACCAGCTCAGAAAGTAAGGCTTTTCGTGTCACAACCCAAATCATTTAATTGTTTCATCTACCAGGTGGAAAGAGTATGGTAGAGGACGTCTCAAAGCTCCATTGCCGTACATTTTGCGGTGTGCAGCTCACTATGCGCTGAAAAAATTGCATGCCAGTTCAGAATTTCACAGTGAACAAAATGGCATTGGTGACATGGAGACTTCTTTGAACGCTGAAATGTAGGTGATAAAGTGGAACACTTTTTCAGGCTCTTATTCACTTCTACTTAGGGAATTGCCCAGAGAGCTGAACGCCGAGTCTGCAAGAATCATAGCCGTGAGTACTGCTATATCCGTACATAATAGGCTTTTTGTTATTTATGATTTCACGTGTGGTTTTATCAGGAATCTCTAGAAGAATGGTCGCAAATAGAGCAGAGGGCCTTGAAAAATGCCCAGCAAGAAGTCGCTAATTTGGAATGCGCAATTGAACACATGTTTGATACCCCACTTTTCAATCAGGTGAAGTAGCGAAGAAAGACAAATGCTTGGCGGTCGCGGGAAAGGTCATGTTTGTTATTCGGACATGGTACTAATATATTATGTTTTCAATATCTAGATTGAATATCAGCTTCATGCTGTACTTGTTCATGATGGATCCGCTACGTCCGGTCACTATTGGGCATACGTGAGGGACTACCATAATCCCCATAACTGGTTTAAAATGGATGACACCAAAATTGAACGAACAACTGAAGAAGCTATGAGAGACGTCGCATTTGGTGGTAAAAACCGGAACTCGAGTGCGTATTGCTTGATTTACCTTGCGGAGCCTAATAATCGTTTCAAGCTCGGTAATGTTCCTATAATTGTTCTTGAAAAGCAAAATTAACGCCAGAGTTCTTGGTGACAGACTGGCCTGCTGTGACTTCAGATCTACCTGAAGACCTAAAGTCTAGAGTCTTGTCGGACAATTTGTCTTTTGCTCAAGAAATTAAGATTTGGAACCAACAAGATAAAGTACAATTAAACGGTGTGAAAGAACTGTAATTTTCAACATTTATCAGGTGAAATCAGTGGACGACCTAATAAAGATCTTAAAGGACGACACCAAGTTATCATTCCAACATGCGTTCCGCGCCAAGAATGACACCTTCTTTGCTTTCAGCAGGGTTGAAGAAGAGGTTGAGAAAGCCGGCCAGGATCTGGAGTCCATAGCGTTTAAAGTATGATTTTTCCATGGGAAGAATGAGCCAATTATTTTTCTTTTTTCAAGGTTTTGGCACAGCAAACTCTCCGTATGTACGAGAAGAGCAAGTGCGAGTTTCTTAGTCACGCCTTACAAAATATGGCTGTCTACCTTCTGGGGAACGGGGTAGAAGTAGAGCCATATATTCACTGGCTCCTTTTACAGCAATTTACTCACGTTGGAGTGCTGGGTAACAGTGTGGGATCTGTGTTATGGTCCACATTTCTGCACATGTTAGACCATCACCAGAGGTGTCGCGAAAGCAAACCGGGTATGGTATCCGAAACCCAAGTGTTTGAAGAATTCCACAAAACGTATTCCGTATACTGTCTAGCTGCAATTCAGCTGGTTGAGGGCTTTAGTCGCTTCAAAAACGGACTGTAAGCGTTTCGTAAGGGAGTAGCCGCTTATAACTTTTTGCTTTTCCTGTTCAGGTCTTCTGAAGGGTTGAAGTTCTTTGTGGCCGGCATGGCTAAAAATTATGAAATTATGAAGTCCCGACCTGGTTGGCCCAAAGCAGGTTTTCCCACTGAACTTTTGGAAAGGCATCGACTTCATATGATAAAAGTAACAATTATCATTGTAGTAGTGAGTTGTCGTCTATTGAGCTCTTTTGTGTAGATTGTTAACCAAGAAACGTGGACTTTGTACAGTCAAGCAGTGATAGGTCAGAAAATTAACTACGACCTGCTAGACGAAATACTGGATATTTTGGGCCAATGTTTACTACCCGCTTTGGCGTTGTCGCAGTGCTCCGATACCGAATGCACTATTGAAAATGCGTCATTTAGTTCGAGTATTACCACCAAGTGGTATGACACCCTTACTACCCTATCAGGTAAGCTGCCGTTTGGTATTTGGTAAACAGAAAGGCCTAATTGTCAATTATTGAAGAAAAAGTGCCTATTGAGGAGAATTTAGAGCGTGTCATCAAGACTCTTGAGACATTTGTTGACTCTAACCTGGAAGATGATCCACCAGAAAAGAATCTCGACTTACTGCCAACGGTCATGACACTTATAACTCATTCCAGTTACGATCATAAACCGTTGATAAACATGTATTCCGAGCTGGAGAATACGTACAAGAGTGGATGATTGGATATTGAGATGTTCATGATACTTATATAGGCGGAGTTTTCACAAGGATACCAACAATACATTTTGAAAACGAATGATTGGAGCCACTACTTTGTCCAACTGACTTTGGGAATATCGAAATGTTCCGTTAAGCTGTCTAGATGCCTGTTGAATTCTTCTACGCGCTGCTTGTGGGTTTTGGCGGCCCTTTCCATGATTTTCGTCTTTTGCTAATAAAAAATGTTTAAGTTTAAATCTTTTTTAACAAATAAATGACTTACAGTTTGGTCTCGCATTTGCTCAAATTTCAGTTGCGCTTTTGTCTTTTCAAACTTGGGTTTAGGAGCCTGAGAAACTTTTCCTTTGGACTGGTCAGAATCAGATTCTTTGGAAGAAACAGCGGGTTTTTCTTTATTTTTTGACTTCTTGTGCTTTCTAAAAATTTAATATTAGTTAGAATTTTAACGAACTAAAGCAAATCAAGAATTAACGATAACGGAAGATTTTACTTTTTGATGGCGTGGTCTGAAACTCCTTTCAGTTTTAGTGAGCCTTTCACTGCGGCTTCGTACTCCATCCTTTTCTTACTTGGATACTAATAACACAAAAGCGCGGCAAATAAGTTTAATAGTACAGAAATTTAAGAAAACTTTCCACAGCTCGAGTTACGAAACTGATGCACAAACAATGAAAGTGTCCGCACCGCGGCGTTACCATCGTCAACAAGTCCCATTTATGCAGTCCGGAGTAGCCAGAAAATCAAATTCCTTCAGCTTTCGCTTGTCTCCTTTCACTTTGCCGTGCTTGTTTATTTTAATGTTCAGATTTACAGCCCTTATCAGAACTGAACGACAAGCATTATTCGTTATTGCTTCTTGTTACGTTCTACTCCTTTTCAAATCCGTTTATTCGCAACTTCAATACAAAATCACACAAAAACACTCTCCTTCTCGTGGTAACTCTCACACCACGCTTACAACAATCAAATTTCACTCTCAAGAAACGCAACTTTCTCAAAGGAAGGTCGAAAGGGAACTCTCCATTACAGGCTCGGTGCAGGGAATTTCATTCTTACCAACAATGAATCTTAGGATTCCTTGTTGGGCGGCTACGAAATTGACTGTTGGGTAATAACGAACGCCACATTCTGAAGAAATGATTCAGTCCCGTTGCCTCTTATTCACAACGTCTACGTACATTGCAACTGGATTCTTTAGCAGAATTTAAATTTAAAAAAAAATGTGTTAGAGCAAGGCTGTTTTTAAAGGGGGGAGGGGTTAGACTCCCCTGTAATGATTTATATAAAATGGGAAAAAATAAGTAAATTTCAAATGTTAAAATACTACATATAATAAACCCCTCCAGTCCACCCTCACCCCCTCAACCAAAACCCTGTATACGAGCTTTTATTTTAGACGTTTTATTTTGAGCTTTCCGCATGGGCCTTTTATCTAAGCATGCCTTATTTTATATTATGTTCTGTAACTCCAGTGTAAGGAACACTTTTAGAACGAAGTACCAACTAGAGGAGAAGGACCGAACTCCAACCGTTGTCCAAACTCGACAAACATATTTTTAGCTCTATTACATGTTGTTAACTTGTTCCAGCTACTGAACATTGTTCTACTAACTGGACTAAATATTTGTGGAAAGTTGGCGTTCATTTTGCTTTGTTGCTGTTGATTTATTTAATTAAAAAAAAATCATGCCTGCCAGAGTTTTCAAGAGCCATGTATAATTATCCATTCTTGTAAGAAATTGTGTAAGTCAATACCACTTTCTTTAGTTAGTTGTTTAGCTTAAGTACCAGGCTTCTCAGAATTCTACCCATAAAACCAAATTGTAGTTATGAGAAAAATCTGAACTTTCAAAAAGGAATCATGTGGGACATATCGACTAGGCAGCGTAGTGCTATAAGCTAACCTGTGCCTCTTGCTACTGCGGTGGCGCCAGTGCGTCACACGCTAACCACTTTCAAAAGTTTTTAACCCGCCTCAGAGAATGTCGTGCAGTTTGCGTTGGCGCATTTGTTTGCGCTGTTTTCTGTATTACAAAGCACTTTATATATTTGTGTTTCGTTGTAAATAATTTTAATTGTGTGATTCGTTTTTTGTTCCGTTTTGGACACTAGGTAATATCGTCTTCCCCAAGTAGTCGGAGTTTGGACCACATTTTCAAAATGTCGGTTTTGAAGGGATTTGGAAAAATTGCAATAAATAAAATCTGGTCGACTTTCGAAATTGTCTTTACGTAGGTAGTGTAGATAACACATTTGGACATCTATTGCAGAAGATTTTTTCTTTGTCTAACTTCTATGACCGTTTTTTTCGAAAAAATAAAAATGGTAGTCGAAATTTAGACCACTTCCTATATAGTGAACGGATCACAAGATCTCGAGTTATTGCAAGCAAGGCCATACTCAAGTGGTGTAGAGTCGCCCCCACCCGAATTTTTCATTTTGTATTGGAGGAGACAATACAAACCTCAAATGTCCAAACAAATTGCGTGGGGGGGGGGGGGGGGGGGGGGGGGGGGGGGGGGGGGGGGGGGGGGGGGGGGGGGGGGGGGGGGGGGGGGGGGGGGGGGGGGGGGGGGGGG